>CM028133.1:239543333-240215000 GCA_016271365.2 Neoceratodus forsteri | reverse complement strand
CTCAGGCTGGGAGCGCTGCAACACAGCAGCATCTCACGTGCCCCTGTTGGGGAGGCAACCTCCCTGGCCCACCGCAGGGATTGCCAGAGGAGCAGAACCTGATGCTATGTCTCAGACTGGGAGCACTGCCATGCCACAGCACTGTGCGTGTGCCCCCCCCGCCCCTGTGGGGGAGGCAAGCTCCACCGCAGGGGTTGCTAGAAGAGTTGAACCCGATGCTATGACTCTCGGGCTGGGAACACTGCCGCACCACAGTACCTAAGCGCATCCCGTGTGGGGGGAGGCAAGATCCCTGGCTGACTGCAGGTTGCAGAGGACCGAGACCCGACTCATGACGCTCAGGCTGGAAGCGCTGCCACCTCACACACTCCTGTGGGGAGACAAGCTCACTGGCCCACCACAGAGGTTGTCAGGAGAACAGAACCAGATGGTATGACTCAGGCTGCTAGGCGTTGCCACCACGCACCTCGCGCACTGCTGTGGGAGGCAATCTCCTGGCCCCACAGGGGTTGCTAGAGGAGGAACCCGAGCTATGACTCTCAGGCTGGGAGCACTGCCACACAGCAGCACCTAGCATGCCTCTGTTGGGGAGGTAAGCTCCATGGCCCACCACAGGGATTGCTAGAGGAGCTGAACCCGATGCTAGGACTCTGGGCTCAGACCCCTGCCACACAGCAGCATCTAGTACACCCCTGTGGGGAGGCAATCTCCCTGGCCCATTGCAGGGATTGCTAGAGGAGCAGAACCCAATGCTATGACTCTCAGGCTGGGAGCACTGCCACACAGCAGCACCTTGCGCACCCCTGTGGGACAGGCAAGCTCCCTTGCCCACTGCAGGGTTACCCGATGCTATGACTCTCACGCTGGGAGTGCTACCATGCCACAGCACCTCACACACACTCCGTGTGGGAAAAGCAAGCTCCCCGACCCACCGCAAGGGTTGCTAGAGGAACAGAATCTGATGCTATGACTCTCAGGCTGGGAGCGCTGCCACACAGCAGCACCTTGCATGTCTCTGTGTGGGAGTCAAGCTCCCTGACCCACCACAAGGGTTGCTAGAGGAGCAGAACCCGATGCTATTACTCTCAGGCTGGGAGCCCTGCCATGCTGCAGCACTTCGGTGCCCCTGTGAGGAAGGCAAGCTCCCTGGCCCACTGCAGAGGTTGCTAGAGGAGCAGAACCTGACACTATGACTCTCAGACTAGGAGCCCTGCCACACCACAGCACCTCACCCACAATCAGCGATGCCCAACCAGCTTCCCGGACTTGCTTTCAAACCCAGGGCACCAATGTTAGAACATGCAGGACTACCCACTGGGCCGGAGGAAGCCTCTAGCTGCAATTATTAAATCTCAAATCAAATCTAAAATTATACTTCAAAAAAAAAAAAATCTGACCAAATGGTACCTTCAATACTACTGAACAGTATGGTTATTAATAAAATGTTGCTGCTTTTCCACTACAGCCATTAACTATCAGCAAACATCAAGCATTCGGTAGAAACATAGAATTTGACGGCAGATAAGGACCGCTTGGCCCACCCAGTCTGCCCATTTCCCTACCTGATGGATAAGCTGCAGATTCTAGTTAAACAGCTTACATCCTCCTGCCCCCACTAGAATTGCCTTATGCCTGTCCCATGCATTCTTGAATTCTCCCACTGTTCCTGACTCCACAAACTCCTCAGGAAGACTGTTTGTTCCATGCATCCACAACTCTGTGAAAAATACTTTCTAACATTACCTCTAGGCGCCCCCCACTATCTTAAAATTGTGCCCCTTGTTTTGCACATCTCTTCTTCTGAAAGATACTACCCTCTTGTACCTTAATTCCCTTGAGATACTTGAAAGTTTCTATCATGTCCCCCCCTTCCTCCTTTCATCAAGGGTATACATATTAAGCTGCTTTAGTCTCTCCTCGTATGTCTTCTGGTGCAGACCTTGCACCATTTTGGTTGCCCTCCTCTGAACAGCCTCCACTCTATGTCTTTGCAGAGATGGGGTCTCCAGAATTGCACACAGTACTCCAGATGGGGTCTCTGTCTGTAGAGAGGGATAACAACTTCCTGTTTTCTACTGTTGATGTCTCTCCCTATGCATCCCAGTATCCCCCCCAGCCCTCCTTACTGCCTTCTCACATTGCTTGCCCACCTTTAGGTCATCTGATAATTACTCCTAGGTCTCTTGATTTTTGTTGTTATTAACTCACCCCTCATTGTGTACTCTTCTCCCGGGTTTTTGTTTCCCAGATGCATTATCTTGCACTTCTTTGCACTGAATCTGAGCTGCCACGTATTTGACCATTCCTCCAACCTTGCCAAGTCCCTTTTCATTCTTTCCACCCCACCTTGTGTATCAACCCTGTTCCAGATCTTTGTGTCATCTGCAAAGAGGCATACCTTTCCTTCCAGGTGCTCTCCAATGTCACTTAAAGATATTAAAGAGGACCGGTCCCAGTACCGAACCCTGCGGTACCCCGCTAGTTACCCTCCTTTCTTCACTGTGGACTCTGTTTATATTACCCTTTACGTCCTGTTGTCCAGCCAGTTTTTTATCCAGGCTACCACCTTGGGACCCACTCCAAGGCTGGCTAACTTGTGTATTAATCTTTTGTGTGAGACTGTGACGAATGCCTTGCTAAAATCTAGGTAGGCCATATCCACAGCCCCTCCCTGGTTTACTACTTTGGTCACCCAGTCAAAGAAATCTATTAGATTCTTCTGACATGACCTTCCTGCTGTGAAACCATGATGCCTTGGGTCCTGTGCCCCACTGGCCTCTAGGTACTCAACAATTCTTTCCTTCAGAAGTGATTCCATTATTTTCCCTACCACTGAAGTCAAATTAACTGGTCTGTAGTTTCCTGCCTCTGCCCTGCTCCCACTTTTGTGAAGTGGAATCACATTTGCCCTCCTCCAGTCCTCAGGTACCACTCCATCCTCCCAAGATTTGTTAAAGAGAGTAGTCAGTGGTGTTACTAGTTCTACCCTTAGTACTTCTAGTATTCTTGGGTGAATCCCATCAGGCCCCATTGCTTTGTCCACCCACAGTTTCAAGAGTTCTTTCAAAACCCTTTCTTCTGTGAATGGACTGGTATCGACCCCCCTATTCAGAGTTTCTCCCTTGCTTGGTTTAGGCACCTCCCCCTCCTCATCTGTTGTGAATACTGAGCAGAAATATTCGTTCAGTATCCCTGCTTTTTCACTGTCACCCTCTGCCCACATTCCCTCCCCTTTATTAAGTCTCTGTATCCCTCCCTTGGTCTTTCTTCGCTCCCTAATGTACCTATAAAAGGTTTTATCCCCCTTTTTAACAGAGTTGGCTATCTTTTCCTCAGTTTGTGCCTTTACTATTCTGAATTCCTTCCCTGGCTCCTTCTGCTTTAATTGATAAAGTTCTCTGTCCTGCTCCTTCTGTGTTTCCTTATATTTCCTGAATGCTATCCTTTTCTCCTTAACCGTCCCTGCCACCCCTTTTGAGAACCATAGTGGTTTTTTCCTTTGTTTTGTTTTATTGATTTGCTTTCACACAAAGGCTTGCTGCCTCTGCAATGGCTGTTTTGATTATTCCCATTGCTCCTGCACCCTCCTTCTTGCCCATTTGCAAGTGCTTTTCTAAGGCACTCTCTCATTTTCCCAAAGTCCAATGCTCTTGTTTTTGTATGGCTTGACTCTATGGCAGTGTTTACTGTGAACCACACTGTTTGGTGGTCACTTGTTCCCAGATGGCTACCAACTTCTAAATCTGAGATTCTTTCTCCTTCCCCATTTTAGAGTACCAGGTCTAAGATTGCTCCCTCCCGAGTGGGTTCCAACACTAGCTGTCTGAGGCATGCCCCCTGTAGGGCATCAAGAATGACCCTGCTCTTGGATGTGCCTGCAGCAAAGGTACTCCAGTTAACATCTGGCATATTCAGGTCCCCCATCAACAATATCTCCCCTTTTTCTGCCGTTTTAAGGATGCCTTCTATTATTTCCTTGTCCATTTCCTCCCACTGAGATGGGGGTCTGTACACAACCCCCATGCGGTTGTGGTGCCATTTCCTGTCTCCAGCGTAACCCATAGTGCTCATCAACTTCCTGTTTACTCTTTAGTTCTGTGCTTTAATCCCTTCCCTTATATAGAGAGAGCTACTCCTCCTCCTCCTCTTTTACCCACCCTGTCCCTCCTGTAGACTGTGTATCCTGGTATGTTGGCTTCCCACTCATGGTTCTCTGTGTACCATGTTTCAGTGACTGCCACGATATCCAGGCATCCCTCTTACATCAAGGCCACTAGTTCAGAGAGCTTGTTGCACAGACTGCAGGCATTGGTACTCATCATCTTCCATTTTTTATGGCCTCACCCCTTTTAGCCCCATCCCTGTCCTTAACGTCTTTTTCTGCACTTATCCCTGTCCTGCTCTCTACTGACTTCTCTGTCTTGGTGTTAACCTCTAACTTACTGCTTTGTGGGAGGCTGGGATTTCCGCTCTTTTCTGTGCTCTCCTCACTAAGGTTTAAATGCTTGCCAATGAAGCATTTAAACCTGTCACCTAGGATCCTGATCCCCCGGACAGATGCAGACCATCGCGCCAGTATAAGCCTGCATCCCTCCAGGTGGTTCCCAGTCCCCGCTGAAGCCAAAACCCTGAGCTCCACATCAGTTTTCAACCATTCATTGAATCCCATGGTGCAGAATACCTAGCATCATCCTTGCCATTGACAGGCAGCACCTCCTAGAAGGTTACCGTACATGCTACTTGTCTAGGCCCTCCCAACTCCACAAACTCCTCTTGCACGCTCTGATCCCATTTACAGCCAGGTCATTTTGTCCCTAGGCGGACAATGACATTCAGCTCCCTCCTTGTGCAGCTGCTCACAGCGATCCTGAGGTTTCGCTTCCTGTCCCTCTAAGCCATAGCGCCAGACAGGCACCTTACCCTCCCTATCCCTTCCTCCCCACATCTACCACCCTAATGATTGAGTCCCCACCAGGAGCGGTTTCCTTCCCCTGTGGGTATCATGCCACCCTCCTTTGGTTCTTCTTTGTGGAGTTCCCAGCATCCTCCTTGGTCTCCACTGCAGGTGCCTCCATAGAGGAACCACTCTTTGCCAGAACAGCATATGAACTGTGGAGAGCTACAACTGGAGGGATGCACCTCTGTTCCACCGCCCTCTCCCTCCCTGAGCCCACCTTGGTCCAACCACTTCTCTTTCTTGGCAACCTCTGAAGTAACGGTGGTGGCCCTGGTGGTCCCTGGGTGGGGGAAGAGGTTTAACGAATCCTAGCCAGGTCAGCCTAGAGACGGGCAGCCTCCTCCCTCAGACCAGAGAGGTGCCTGCAAACAGGGCAGCATCGCAGCCTCCAGAATGTCTCCCGGAACACTGCAGCTCCACAGCCACTGCACCACTCCCATCTTGACTTATTTTGTGTCCCCTCTCCTGTTGCTTTGTATGCTACGTGCGATAAGGACGCTGTCCTTCCATACATTAGGAGGATGAGGCAAGTTCTGCCAGCAAGACTCCCACCCACTGTGGGGAAAATAAAATACTTTGAGAAGACCAACAACCGGCCACAAGCTTTCAAAATCTGGTAGACTGATTTTTTTAATGGCTAATGGTAACTTGCCTTGTTCCAATATAAACACATTTTACAAAGTTTTAACAGGGACATCACTTGGTCTTAAAATATGTTGTATGCCTTGTAATTCATAGGTAGGTCATGCACTGTGTCCTAATTCACAGTTATATCAGAAATCCTGCAATTCACAGCAGGATGTCAGAATGGAAACTTCTTACCTTGGAAACTGTGCTTCCAGGAACACCCAGCCTTCCATCTACACAGCTGTTAGTGTCTCACCATTCTCTGTCACATGGGAACAGAGGCACAGCCTACAAAAATCACTAATGCGTCTATATTTCGACAAAGCAGGAACCAGAAGAAACGCAAGCAAAGCAGGCCATCTACTAAAATGTTATGAAGAAGATATTCCACAACTATAACACCCATAAAAGTTAAAACAGTAACCCCTCCCCCGAATAAACGAAGATACCACACCAATGCCAAATCCAGCCCCAAACACACTAATAGTGGAGGGATGGGGTACTCCACGAAACAGAATATCCAAGGTAACAAATGACACTTTCCTCCACTGTCCTCATATCCTCCCACATGGTCAGCTCATAGTGTGAGCGATGTAGCAGAACAAAACATCTGCTGTAACAGGAAACAGCTGACAATCACAGCACGTGGAAAAAATAGTCAAGCCACGCTCTTACTCTTGGGCATCCTCGGTAACCCTACAACTACTTAAACGAGCACTACTTCTTGAAGTACCTTCCTTTCAAAGGCCACATCTGCCAAGGACTACATAACCTGCCTATAATGCTCTGTGAATGTTTCTACCAAAGACCAAGCACTTGCTCTCTGATGTCCAGGGGTATGCCAGAGCCCTGCCTAGAGGTGGCCAAAGCTCAGGTAGAATGACCTTTTAATACTTCCAGAGGGTCTTTCACAACCACTGTAAGCGTCGCATGTTTACCCTGCTTTATCAATCCAGATACTGGTGAAGAGGACATTTTCTTCCCTTTAACTTATTCTGAAACACAACAAAACAGGAACAAGATGTGCCATAACGCAGCAGCTTTTTTTCTTGACTTATGAAAGAGAGTTCATTTTTGCAATAAAATATGAAGATGCCGTCAAAACAGCTTTATCTGGGAAAAAAATGAGCCAGTTCATGCTACAGGTCAATGCCCCCTAACTCAATGAGTCAAAACGATGGCCACCAAGAAAACAGACTTCATTCTATTAAAATTTAAAATTGTGTTGTTAACTGGTTTAACCTAGGAAGTATGGGACAGATCTAGATAAGTGGCCTTTAGCAGGAAGCTGGGCCCACACTCAGTGTTATGGACTTTCAACAGGAATAACATGACACTAATGTCCTCAAGGAATTGTGGTCAGGGCATTCATAAGCTTTGTGGGTTTAATTAATACTGTAATAGTCCTGTGTCTTGGGCTAGTTACCTACAGCAGAGTAGGGTTTTATTTTTAGTGTGTATAAAATACAACTTTTCCCCCTCTACATATATCAATGCATGGGATGCCACAGACTCTGGTTATCTGGATATAGTATATAAAACACGTACTGATGTTTCATGTAAGGAAAATACATAACTGTATGTCTTTTGAAAAAAAAGCAAACAAAAAGTTTAAGCACTGAAACCTTACACAAATCAATTCTAATGACTCAAATGGGGCCTTTGTGATGCAATCCAGCACCAAAATCGAATTCCAAGGAGAATGGATCCTTCACCCATGGCTGACACAGACACTGCTCTAACAGGGTGAGCATCAACTGGAGTACCATCTATCTCTGGAGGATGCATGATAGGGTGCCAATGATTTTCCATTTGGCAAAACCTTAAAAATATTTTTCAGGTTTTCTTTTCTTCAAAATTCAGGACAAATCAGCATGTTCTGTACAAAAACTTGGCTTAAAATAAAGCGGTTTGCACAAATAGATGGCGCAAAGTGGATTGATTTCAATGATAAAGTGGGGTAAACAGTTTTTTTTAATTAACTTTATTCAGTTTCTGAAAACAGTCTGAAAAATAGACAAGGACTTCAACACATTACAAGCATTTGTAAGGCAGTAACAAACCCAAGATAACAGTAAGAAAAGAAAATACAAAAATGAGAGGGGGTACAGAAACAAAACATTGTTGGTGCCACTGACAAATACTAGAACATTACCCACTGGCTCCATGTTGACTAGGACATCCAAAACATTTCTTTCTCTCTCTGCTTGATAGTGGGGGGAAGAGCCATCTACCTCACGTGCTCATCCTTTTGGTGCGCAGCTGGGTGGTTACCCCTTCCTTTATGAAACCTCTGCCAAGTCTTCAGCTAGTGTTTCATCGACAGTGGAGTGGCGTCAACCAGAACAGAGTTATCACCTTTCTGGCTGCAGCTACTAAATGCTGAACAGATATTTTGGTTTTAACCCTTACTCCGTTAGGAGAGTCATAAATCAGTTTTGGAACTTTTCTGGTGGTAAAAGTTCCAAGATGCACCCTGTGGTTTGTGTAATCCCTTTCCAGGCCCCCTTCATCAAGGGTAATGTGAGGAAGTATTATTTTTTTTCCCCACAGAAAGGGTGATGGATGCATGAACAGCCTCTCAGCAGAGGTGGTGGGGGCAAAAACGGTAGGGGAAATTCAAGAATGCATGGGATAGGTACAAGGTAACCCAAGCAATAGGAAAGAGAAGGTAAAAGCCAGGGATCAAGT
Organism: Neoceratodus forsteri; assembly: GCA_016271365.2. NCBI lineage: Eukaryota > Metazoa > Chordata > Ceratodontiformes > Ceratodontidae > Neoceratodus > Neoceratodus forsteri. The sequence goes on along the minus strand of CM028133.1, from coordinate 240,206,725 downwards.
AGGATTTGCGGTACTCCAGTAGGTAGGGAAAATGGGCAGACCAGGTGGGCCAAGAGCTCCTTATCTGCCGTCAATTTCTATGTTTCTATGTCCCCAAAAATCTTTAAGGTCTGCGACAGGCCTGAATAAGGCCCTACTCCATTTGTTATGCAGAAAGTGTTTAAACACAAGGAACTGTTCTATCCTCTCCTTTTCTGTCTCTTGTCTGTCTGGTTGCACAACCAAATTTTCTTGTGAGACCTAAGAACTGATCACTCTGAAGGTTTCACAATTCTCTGCCTCTTGCTATCTCTATACTTTCCTTTGCCGTTCTATCCTTTCTTCCCCATGGCATATCTGCAGTTATAAAAATAAGTGAATCTTATGTGAAATGTCACCGATACGGGATCCCTTTAAAACTGTATACAGTTATACTGTTGAAATGATTGCAAAAACTGGAATTCAAGGGGTTAACCTGAGATGCTGGTTTGAAAAATATTTCCAGAGCTGTCAAGAGGTCAGCTGTGGGTCACTATGTACGGTTTTGCTGCACCTGCAAGGAATGAAACTTACAAGAACATTCCTGTGAGAAGCAGGCTTTATTAACGAGCTCCCTGCAGAGATCAGTTATAAAAAGAACAGCAATGGTTTGCAAGAGAAACAGATTTGAAACTGAAAAGAAACTCAGAAGGAAGACTGTTTTCTCTGTTTGAATTGCCTTTGTAAATTGTATTTCTGAATGTTTATTTTACTGTTAATAAAATGTTCTTTGCGAATTTGAAACTGCTCTTGGTTTTCCTGTGCTTCCTGACCTATGCCTCGACAACAAGGCCAAGACAACCACAGAATGTGTGTGTGGGGGTACCCATCATCCCATATCCCCGCCATCACTGGTCTGAATGGTGTATACCGTGGTGTTTGGAAATGGCTGAGGTACTTGTGACCAACCACCTGCAAACAGAATTCTTGCCAGGTAGGGAGACAGCAAACAGCTTTTTCATGACAAATGGACTACCAAGTGTTGGTTTAAAACTGACAAATTCCATTTTCTCCAGTGTTTTCCACTGAAAACAGAAAATCACTGGCCCCAAGGATAATACCAAGGGTTACACCTGTAAAGTATCTGGCGTCAAGTGGAATTCCAACAATGCTTGTAAAGTCTACTACCTCTGGTATGCTAACATTTCCTATGGTCTCTTCCATTTGTGCCCATCTCACTAATATCCTCCAAACACTAATATAGACTGGAAGTAAAACCCTTTCTGGAGGTTATTAGTAACCTTTTCCAAATAGTTAGTTTTTGTTGACCGGGTAAGTGCACTAGACAAATTCCTCCTATTTTCAGGCATGACCCAGGGGAAGGGGATACAGATGAATGTCAACTGACTTTGAACCAGATTCAGCTGTAGCCTAAATAACCAAAAAAAACACTGAACTTGCTCCTTGAAACTCCAAGCCTTGAGGTCAAGTCTGGCCACCTGTGGGCAAATCAGAGGGTCCTGGACTTGAAAATCTGGTCCGACTGGCAGCTTGGAGGTGTCATCGACATCCCCATAAAGTCTAGAAATCATGGCCTCATTGGCCAGTATGAAGCAATTTGAATGACTTCTAAGATCTCCCAAATCTTTGAAGAACTCACAAAAGGCAGCAGATGCAATGCATACTCCCTAGATTACTGGAAAGTGAACGCCCAGTTTTCCAGGCTATGGATCCCAATCTCTCAAGAAAGTGAGACAGCTGTTTGTCCTGGAGTGAACAGCTCTACCTGTGGTCTACCAGAGAACACCAAAGCATTTCTGGACACTTGAGTCGCCTTTCGGATGGTAAGAAGGGTTGCCTACTCAACCAGTCTTTTTTTTTTTGAAATTCAATAAACTTTGAGATATTAAGTATGAACAATAAAACCCCTCCCCCCACCCCAAGTCACACCTGCAGAGTGCCCTTAGTACTTAAAAGGAAAAGACAATGAAATACCAGCATAATTGCAATGTCCAGGAGTTAAGAAACACTCCGGTACTGTTAAGATGTATACAGGGTGTGCAGCTTACCCTACTTCATATCAAAAGCCAAGGTTTGTGACTTAAGCTGGCAATCATGCGTTCGGCTCTAAAACTAAACATTTCTTGTAGCCATTCCTGATAAGAGGAGGGACTGATCGAGCCAATGTCTGAGAACCAACTTCTTCAATGCAAGTAGAGTCAACCTGTCCATTTAATCATGCGCTTCCGGAAAGGCGAATCGCCTGCAATGACTAGGTGTTTTTGCGCATGCTGAGAGAGGTTTGATTTCTGTCATCATGGTGCAGCTTCATGTCCCCATCTCCAAATGTACCACTTTTGTTGGCTTACTAAATCAAAACTAGTTACCCTCAGAGTTGGGTTGCAAAGGTCACTAGCACTTTTCTGACAGCTCAGGTCTCAAGAACGCAGATACCCCTTTGACTTTGTGTGAGAACCCAATATCTCTCGGCCCACTTGCCTTTCATGGAGGCCCTCCAGTCCTTTAAGCTGGTGTCTGAATCACAAATAGCTTCAGATCCCTCAGTAACATGCCCTTCATCATGTTTCGCCTCAACCTCCAAAAAAAAAGTCCTTCTGTACCTGGAATGGAAGCATTGGTAACCTCTGTAACATGGGAAGACAGTGACAATGAATTGAGAAAGCACCCCTGCAAGGATCTCCAATGAGCCATTATTCAAGGTACCAAGTTCAAACATGCTATTAATTTGTTCAACACCTGTAGACACAGCCTATAAGTGCGTCTCCCTCTCCCAAGCAGTTTGTCCAGACTGCACTGTATGCTCTGGAACAGTGCCCACATGTGTTCTGACTAGCCACACCAAATGGGCAAGCCATTGTTTTGGGGTCCACTGCACTCTTCCCAACTGACAATCACACCCATGTCTCTGGAGAACTGTCCTGGGAACACTCTCTGGCACTAGTAAGACTGAATCAACTGTTTAGATTGGAATGAACCTTGAGGCCAAGTTCCCATAGCTGGGCTGCAAGGACTGCCATTACTTTGAAGAAACAATGGCTAGAGGAGTAGAGTGAGTGGGGGAAGGTAATGCCACATACCATAAAATGTCAGTACTTGTGACAAAACACAGTAAATGGCAGGATATTTCCATTAGCTAATGTTTATTTTATTAGCCAAATTTAATACAGAGTTGGCTACTGTGGCCATCTTTAGTGCTCACACAGATGGTGGCAGAGGCTAGTCCAAACAAACGGCATCCTGAAAATGCTTCCAGCCCACCACAAATGAGGAATCTCCAGTTCTGAGGTGCTACTAGATTGTACAGAAACATTTCCTTGAAGTCCACTGAACCCAAGAGCTCCCCTGGTTGTACTTCTTGGATTATGGCCTGCATTTATTTAAAAACTGGTACCAGGTAATGCACACTGAACCGAAGCTCTTTTCCAGATACAGTCAGATGGAAAGGGTTAGAGAGGAAGACACAACCCAAGACAATTCTGTAAGCTTGCAAAAATATACAGGTACAAAAAAAGGCCAAAATCATCTAAAAACAGGCAAAGACATCTTACAAGGTAATGTCACTGAACAGCTAATGTGAAAGCTAAATAAAGTACATAATGAAAAAAGTATAACTCAAAAACCCAGAATGGCAGTAGCAGCTACAACGGAGAAAGCAGGGATCAAAATGAGAGATTACAGCCTTAGGAGCAGGAGGAGAGAAATTAACCATTAACGTTAAGCAGTTTGAGAGAAAGATGAGAGGATGTGATTCTTACAGAGAGGAGGTGGCTTCAGAGATGAGAGGCATACAGAGAAGGCAGACTGAACAACTGAGAATTTGTAGCTGGGTATAAAGAAAAGTAACCAGCACCGGTGCAACAGAGGAAGTAAAAGGATGGAATAGTGGGGATGAGGGCAGCAGAGAGGTTGGGGGGGGCAGGGCAACCAGAATTTTACTAAAAAAAAAAAAAAAAAAGGAACAAGCCATGCAACTGGCAATGGGATCTGAGGTAGGGGAGAGCCCGATTCAGGTAGAGTAGTAATGAGTGTTGATGGTGTTCGTGATGGTGGGGGAGGGCACGGCATCAACGCTATCCTGTCAGTACCCAAGCTGGGCCCTTTCAAGTATACAGTCATGGCCAAAAATATTGGCGCCCTTGCACTTTTTCAAATAACTCACAATTCCTCTAAACATAAGTTGAAATTAACAGTACAGTATTTGGTCTTCACAATTCTTTATTTCTTTGTTAATATTACAGAACCTTTGTTTTTGATTTAGAATGTAATATATCCTTTAAAGCAGAAAATGAAAAGAAATGGCATTGACAAAATTATTGACACCCTAGACTTAATATTTGATAGCACAGCCTTTGGTCAAAATAACTGCAATCAACCGCTTCCTATAGCCATGGATGAGCTTCCTGCACCTCTCTACTGGCAGTTTGGCCCACTCTTCTTGTGCAAACTGCTCCAGTTCTCCCAGATTTGAAGGATGCCTTCTCCCAACTGCTGTTTTCAGATCTCTCCACAGGTTTTCAATGGGATTTAGATCTGGACTCATTGCTGGCCACTTCAGAACAGTCCAGCATCTTGTCTTGAACCATTCCTGGGTGCTTTTTGAAGTGTGTTTGGGGTCACTGTCCTGCTGGAAGACCCATGACCTTCGATGGAGACCCAGCTTTCTGACACTGGGTTCAACACTGCGCTCCAAAATGGCCTGGTAATCTCCAGATTTCATGATGCCATGCACACGTTCAAGGCACCCAGTGCCAGAGGCAGCACAGCAACCCCAAAACATCACTGAACCTCCTCCATGTTTGACTGTAGGGAAGGTGTTCTTATCTTTGAAGGCTTCATTTTGTTTTCCGTAAACATACAGGTGATGTACTTTACCGAAAAGCTCTAATTTGGTCTCATCTGTCCACAGGACATTCTCCCAGAAGGATTTTGGCTTGTTCAGGTATGTTTTGCCAAACCCCAGTCAGGCTTTCTTATGTCTCTCTCTCAGCAGTGGGGTCCTCCTGGGCCTCTTACCATATAACCCCTTTCATTGAGTTGGCAACTGGTGCGAGTTGAAACTGTCGTACTCTTGTGTCTAAAGGTCAGCTTGAATCTGTCTGGCAGTTGATCGAGGTGCTTTCTCCACCATTCGAACAATCCTGCGCTGCAATCTTCGATCAAGTTTTCTCTTGCGGCCACGTCCAGGGAGGTTGGCTACAGTGCCATGGGCCTTAAACATCCCGATAACATTACGTACGGTGGAAACAGCAACATCAAGGTCTCTGGAGATTGATTTGTAGCCTTGAGATTGTCCATGCTGGCTACAATCTTCTGTCTGACCTCAGACAATCTCTGGCTGTCTTTTCTCCATGCTCATTGCGGTACACACAGTGACACAAAACAGGAGAATGAGTCCTTTTCTCTATTCAAACTGGTTGAATGAGTGATTTTTATATTGCAGGCACCTGCAGCTCACCACAGGCGAGTTCAATTCCAAAGTGAAGGAGAATCACCTGCTTGAAATCTAATTATTTCTAACTACTTCTAAAAGGTGCCAATAATTTTGTCCAGGCCATTAAGGATTTCTGTGTGGAATAAGTTAAGACTTAGTAAATTTTTCTGCTTTTTGTGTTTTATTCCACTGCAAACCAAAGAAATACATATGTGGATACCAAAATATTTTTTAATTTCAACAATTTTCTGGAAAGAATGGTGCATTATTAGAAAAAAGTGCAAGGGCACCAATATTTTTGGCCACGACTGTAAATTCCGCCTACACCTTACCGCACTTAGATGCGATTGTCCAATCACAGGGAAATCTCACCCTGTTATCTCTACTGCGTAAGGCTGCCTTCTATTTCTCTGTATCCCATCCTCCCTTTATGCTACTGCAGCCCCACCGCCCATCTCCCTACTGCTTGTTAACACAGACCTGTATCCTGCCCATCATCCCACCCCCTTGTAAACGTAGACCTATATCCCATCCACCATCTCCATCCCTCCCTCTCATTTCTCCCCTTCTAGTGTCCATGCCTCCCTAGACCAGTCCTCTCCTATGGCTTCCCTCCCACCTCCTGTCCTTTATTCCTGATTCCCCAACTTTCCGCCTCCCCATTTCTTTTTCTCCCCCTCACTCTCAAACAAGGCCACTGCTAGCTGCTCTATGTTCACCTATTTTATACTTATTCCAAAATGTATTTTTATTGTCTACCCTTTAGTGCCTGTGAGAACATTGTACTCTTGTTATTGTAACACACTGGTGCTAATTGTATTATATTGTACAATGTTATATTCTATTGTATTTCTCTCTCAACGTGCAACCTCTTTAAAAGAGCCTCAGGCTCAAAGGTATTGTAATCGGAAAGCAAATAAAAAATCTACAGAACAAGTTAAATAGGGTCCAGTGTGATGAGAGTGGATTCAGGGACAACACTGTAGACCACATTCGCAGTCAACCACCAGCAAAATTATCTTGGGAATGATCTCACAAAGAACTGGGAGGGCAAACAGGATTTGCTATGGTACAGTGTGCCACACTTAGGGTGAGGTGTTTTATGGATGGAGTCTATGTGAGTGAAGAGTGAGATGCTACTCCAGCCATGTATCAAGACATACAATGTAGGAACTTGACTGGACACTACCAAGAAGTCTCAAAGACTGAGGGCTGAGTGGAGCCTCGCTAGCCTCTGTTAGTAAATCCAAAAGACCATGGAAATGGTCTTTGCACAAACTAATGGGACTTAGCAGTCAAGATGAAGCAATGATTTTGGCTTAGGGATTAAGGCTATGAAGACAAAAAATTATGTCGGCCATGTATTTATGGATCTGCAGCGATGACATCAAGGGAAATTGTTTAGAAAGTTGTAGAAAGCTGGAGAAGAGGACTTGGCAGAAACCAGAGCTCAAGGGAAATCCCAGAGTGGATGAATGTTGTGAGGTGCTGACAGCAGGAAACAGGACATCACCAACCTAGACGGCCTGTTGCCGGTCCTAAAGGTAGGATGAAATCAAATAACCGTGAGACTGGACAGTCTACATTCAGACTCTGTCACCCTTTTGTTTAGATATTTGAGGTCCAGTACTGGAAGAAAGCCCCTGGTCGTCTTCAGAACTGTGAGGGGAAAAAAACACTCCTTTGCCCAACTTGTGGGTTGGGAGAGTGATTGCTCCTAGAGTATGAAGCCCCTGAATGCACGTCTCTTGCATTCTGCTTGAGACGGTTGCTCTACAGGATATCAGAGAAACGCACCATTTCCCTCATCCACTTGTTTTCCTAGTGGCCACCCATTTGAGCAAACTCCCACAGGCAACTCCTAGCAGCCCAAGCACAGAATAAGTCATCGGACCTCTAGAAACTGGACTTGTTCGGAGCCACTTCCTCTGGAGGAGTCTGCTCCTCGACTTGCCCGATCTGAACTAACCTCCTCTATGCCTGTTGAACTTAAGTTTTAAAAAAAAAAAAGCCTATGTTGAAAGACTGAGGCCCTCTGAAGACTGGGCCAGAGGTCTGGGTTTTGAGAACATTACTTAATCCTCTAAAATCTCTTCTAGCAGCATTCCTGAACAGGAATCCATCAAGGGATAACTTTATGAGCTGCCAGTTCGAAGTCTGCTTGATGGATCATTGCTGGAGTCAGGCGTTCCTCTGGGCAGATAGGAGACTTGACCAAGTTTACAAAGGAAGGTCTTGTCAAACTAATCTCAGATTTCTTTGACTGGGTAACCAGAGTGGTGGACCAAGGGGAGCAGTTGATGTCGCCTACCTTGACTTCAGCAAAGCTTTTGACACTGTTCCACATAGAAGATTGATAAATAAGCTGGATAGGCTCGGAGTGGGTCAGAAGTTGGTCAACTGGGTGGCAAACTGGTTGACTGGTAGAAAACAGAGAGTGGTGGTAAATGGTATACAGTCAGAAGAGATGCAAGTCACAAGTGGGGTTCCTCAGGGATCAGTCCTGGGGCCAGTCCTCTTCAACATCTTCATTAGTGACCTTGCAGATGGATTAGAGGGTAAGGCTTGTCTGTTTGCAGATGACACCAAGATCCATAGCAGAGTAGATGATCCAGACGGGGTGGGCAGAATGAGAAGAGATCTGGATAAACTAGCAAACTGGTCAGAAGAGTAGCAACTGGGATTTAATGCAAAGAAGTGCAAAATCATGCACATAGGGAAGAGAAACCCTGAAGCCACCTATAGGCTGGGTGGAGAATTGCTAGCAGTCACCAAGGAAGAAAGAGACTTGGGCATCATCATCACTGATGACCTGAAATCATCCAAGCAGACCTCTAAAGCAGTAGGTAAGGCTAGGGGGGTGTTAGGGTGTATTAGTAGGGGTATCACAAGTCGTAAGAGGGAGGTAATAATCCCTCTTTACAAGACTCTGGTTAGGCCCCATCTGGAGTACTGTGTGCAGTATTGGAGGCCACACCTTCACAAGGACATTAACCAAATTGAGGCAGTCCAGAGAAGGGCAACCAAAATGGTGCAGGGACTGCATCAGAAGACATACGAGGACAGATTAACAGAGCTCAATATGTATACCCTTGAGCAAAGGAGGGAGACAGGTGATATGATCGAGGCATTCAAACACCTTAAGGGCATTAACAAGGTGAAAGAGTCTAACATGTTTAAATTTAAGAAAAATAGCAGGACAAGAGGACACAGCATGAGATTAGAGGGGGGCCGATTAAGGGGGAATGTGAGGAAATTCTTTTTCACAGAAAGGGTGGTGGATGCACGGAATGGCTTACCACAAGAAGTGGTGGCTATGAATACAGTGCAGGGCTTCAAACAGGCATGGGATAGGCATAAGGGAGCAATACAAATGACTATGAATAGATAGGCCACTGACAGAGTAAAGGTCGATGGCACATTTACAAGGTAGAAAAAGAAATGGGCAGACTGGATGGGCCTTGCGGTCCTTATCTGCTGTCAACTTCTATGTTTCTATGACAAAGTGACAGCATCCATGGCTACGTCAGTGAGGAATATACTGTCCTACTCGATATCTTCTTGTGTGCCTATCCACCACCGGATATGGACGGTGCATCTTTTTCTGACTTACTTGCAATAGGGTCTAGGTCAAAACTGCACCAGTATAAATATGTCGTCAAAAATGGTGCTGCGCAGACACCAGAAAACGGGTATGGTGAAAAAAATACAAGTTACTCACCTGTAACAGGAGTTCTAGGAGTGGTATACGTTGTTCATCCACACTGTCTGGCAGGTTCCTTGCCACTTTAATTCTTGCCGGAAGGTCTTCAAGCTGGCTCCTCCCACCCACCCGGGTGGTAAAACCCTCGGCTCTACCCCATGACGCCAGATCTAGAACTGCTGTAAACCAGGTTGCGCGTCGAAGCCGGGGAGGTTGGGTGGGTTGTGTGGATGAACAACATATACCATTCCTAGAACTCCTGTTACAGGTGAGTAACCTGTATTTCTAGGGACATGGATATGTTGTTCATCCACACTGTCTGGCAGACTCCTAGCAGTTCTCCAGGAGGAGGGAGGCAAGGCGCGCACCCCTATACTTACTTGGGGGATAAGGATTGGAGAACAGAGGTCCCAAAACCAGCATCCCGGCATGACTCTAGGTCAATGTGGTAATGGGAAATAAAGGTGTGTGCTGACTTCCAGATAGCAGCCCTGCAGATTTCCTGGATAGGGACGTCCCTAGAAGTAGCGGTATGGCAGGTGAATGAGCTCTTATCCTTTGGGAGGCTCCATGCCCACCAACCTATAGCAGAGATCTATGCAGGAGGTGACCCACCTACTCATCGTCTGCTTTGCTGCAGGTCTGCCAGGTGCAGCTTCAGCGTAGGTGACAAACAGCTGGCGAACCTCTCCCCGAACTTCAGCCGTTCGCTCCTTATAATAAGCGAGCGCTCTTCTAGGGTCCAAAGTATGGAGCCTATATTCTACCTCCGAGGTGTGACTGGGGTGCAACACTGGCAAAGTCAACACCTGGTTAAGGTGAAACTCCGACACCACCTTTGGAAGGAATTTCGGGTGGAGCGAAAGACAACCTTGTCCCTGTGGAAGACCAGATGAGGAGACCCCATGGAAAGCACCTGGAGCTCTCCCATCCTTCTGGATGACGTTATAGCCACCAAGAAAGCAATCTTCCACGACAAGTGGGAGACATCACACCTGTGCATCAGTTTGAATGGCTTACCCATGAGCTTAGCCAATACCAGCAGTAGATCCCACGGAGGTGGAGGTTCTCGCACTGGAAGGATATGTGATCAAGGCCTTTGAAAAAGTGCCGACCACCTTCTCCTCGCCACCGACTGCTTACCGCCTCGCCCGCTAAGAAGAGATGGCTGCCAGGTACACCTTGAGGGTCGCCGACAGAAGCCCTAGCTGAGAAAGGGACCACAGGTAGTCCAAAATACTAGCCAAGGGACAGGAAGAGGGGTCCAACCCCTTGTCCCGACACCAAATGGAGAATCTCTTCCATTTGAAGGCATAGCATTTTCTGCTTGACTCCTTACGGGACGCCGCAACGACATTGAGGACCTTGTCGGAAAGACCCAAGGCCTGGAATTCTAGCCGCTCAGGAACCAGGCCGTCAGGTGCAGGAACTGAAGATGCGGATGGAGAATCTTCCCCTTGTCTACAGAGATCAGGTCCGGGTGGGCTGGAAGCTGCCTCAGGAGCCTGGAGCTGAGGCGGAGAAGATCTTGGGTACCAGAACTGGTGAGGCCAGTCTGGGGCTACCAGAATCACCTGCGCCTTGTCCCTTTTCACCTTGAGAGGCACTTTGTGGACCAAGGGAAACTGGTAACGTGAGAAGAGGCCCGGGGTCCACAGCCTTGAAAAGGCCTCCCCCTGCAGTGAGCCCTGCTGAGGGGCGGGCGTGAAACAGCCTCAGCTTTGCATTCTCCCTGGAGGCAAACAGGTCCACCTGAGGGGGGTGCCCCAACGGAAGAACAGTTCTTGCATGACCTCCAGCAGGAGTGACCACTCGTGAGATGCAGCGCCTATCCGGCTGAGGGCATCGGCCAGACTGTTGGAGGCTCCAGCCACATGGATGGCTAGGAGATCCGCCTCCAGGCTGATCATGAGAGATCAGATGCGGAGAGCCTGCTTGCACAGTGGAAAGGAGTGCTTCCCGCCCAGACGGTTAAGGTAGTACATGGTTGTGGTGTTGTCCGCCTGGACCTGAACCACTTGACCCCATATAAACTGAGCGAAGGCGGTGAGGGCTAGTCGAACCGCTCAAAGCTCCAGCAGGATGATGTGGCATCGAGACTCCTGAGGGGTCCAGAGGCCGTGGGCCCAGAGATCCCCCAGATGGGCATCCCAACCCATCAGAGAGGCGGTCATTAGTGTGACCATCGGCTCGGGGCGGACAAACAGGATAACCTCCTGCAAATGATCTAGGATGAGCCACCACTGCAAGCCGCCCCACATCTCCTGGGTCACTGTCACCAGCTGGTCCAGAGAACAGAAGCGCTGTGACCACTGGCTGGTCAGCCCCCATTGCAGGGGGCGCATATGCCAGTGGGCCCAACGGACCATGCTGGTGCAGGCTGCCATGAGGCCCAGAAGGCGCAGGAAGTCCCAGGCAGGGCGCAATTGCCCAACCAGAAATGATTGGGCAAAGGAGGAAAGGACCCTGGCCCTGTCCGTCGGGAGCTGAGCTCTGGCTCGCACAGAGTCTAGCTCTGCCCCGATGAACTGAATCACCTGTGACGGCACGAGTTCCGATTTGGCCTCATTGATGAGGAGGCCAATCTGAGACCAGACCTGGAGAGCCAGATCCCTGGACCGCTCCACCTCCAACTTGGAGGGGGCTGCACTCAGCCAGTCGTCCAGGTAAGGGTACACCTGGACCCCTCGGCGCCACAGGAATGCGGTCACCACTGCCATGTATTTGGTGAAGACCCTGGGAGCTGGAGAGAGAGGCTGAAGGGTATGGCCCGGAACTTGTAAAGAGATCCCTCTGCCCTGAAGCAGAGGAATCGCTGATGAGACGGATGATTGGGATATGAAAGAATGCGTCCTGGAGATCCGGACAGCAAAACCGCACGCCTAGTTCCAAGGATGTAATGATCTGAGCCAGAGTAACCATCCAGAAGGTGCGCGGCCTTAGGAAGTTGTTCAGGTCGTGCAAGTCGAGAATGGGGCGCCAGCCCCCCATCCGTTTTGGGACCAGGAAGTACCTGGACATAAACCCTGGGTCTGGAGGAGGGTCCGCCACCTTACTGATCACCTCCTTCTGGAGGAGCAGGGTAATGTTGACTCGACGAGCCAACAGACAGGCTGCGGACCCAGTTGCCCCCCCGTGGGGCGACGGCTCTATAGGTAGGGAACTGCTCGAACTCCAGAGGCAGACCCCTGCCAACCATTTCTAGCACCCAGCGGTCCGTGGTGATAGCGGACCAGGCGGAAATAAGTGGCAGAGCCATCCCCCCATTGGGGGAACCCAGGGAGGAGTGACGAGGCTGGGGGCGACACCCCTCAACCCGTCACTGGGCAGGCTTGGAGGAAGCGGCAGACTTGGCCTTAGGGCGCCAAGTGTGAGCCTGCTGGCCCTGTTGCTGGTGTTGCTGGGCTGGACGTGCCGCAGGAGCGGAAGGGCAAAAGGGCTTACGCTGCTGCTGGCAGAGGTGGCATAGGACTTCTCGATCCTCTGGAGATGGCCTTCCACCCCTGGCCCGAACAAGTCGGTGCCCAGGAAGAGAACGTCTGCCAGCTTGTGCTGGGTGTCCGCCGTGAAGGTGGAGATCCACAGCCAGGCTCTGCAGCGCATGGGCTACCGCGGCCACTACTGACTGAGCACAAGAGTCACCGATGTCCAAGAAAGTTTGGAGCTGTTTAGCCACCGCCCTTCCCTGATCCGCACCTGCTTGACCGCCGTCTGAAGGTCAGCCAGGAGATGAGGAATCACCTCATCCAGGGAACCCATAAGGGCGTGTGAAAAAAGTGCCATCAGTACAGCTGAGCTAGCCTGTCGGAGGCCTAGAGAGGAAGCAGCGTAAACCTTCCGCCCCAAGTAATCCAGCTTTTTGGATTCCTTATCGGGTGGTTTGTCCACGTCCCTAGCGTTCCCAGAATGTCGAAAAAAACGGTCACCAGCCCCTCCACAGAGGGGTGCTCCGAGAAACCGGAGAGTGAACTGGTGGGGACCGCGTACTTACGAGCCATCCTGGCCGAAGGCTCGGGACAAGATGCAGGCCGCTGCTACAACTCCAGGGCCGGGCCAACAATGGCCTCGGCCACAGGGAAGGCCTCCATAGGGGAATCTCCTCGGTCTAGTATCTCCATGAGGGGATACTTGGCCCGTTTTTGAACAGGTTCGAGCTGCATCCCAGTGGACTCTGAGATGAGTCGAAGTATACCCAAGAATGAGGATAGGCTCTCATCCACCGACTGACCCCCTGCAGATTCCAGGTCAATGGGCCTGGAAAACAGGGAGAAGTTGTCGTTAGACTCCGAGGAGTCGGCAAACAGTTGCCGAGTGCCTGAACCACCCTCCACCTGCTGAGGTCGATCAGGAGTGAGGGTGACCGACAACCTGTGGGGCAAGCCCTGACCAGACAGAGAATCCTTGGTCGGAGCCCCAGTCTTCGTTTGAGGCAGCGGCAGTTCCACCACAATGGGCGGAGCAGTCAGTTTCGGATGAACAACCGGCACCAGGGTCGGTTCCTCGATAACCACGAGGGGTTGCTTCGGTCACTCCAGTGACAGCCACTTAATTGCCGGAGAAGGCGACGGAGTCTGCTTGTTACCGGTCAAAAAAAGTTGCTGCCACATCATGTCCTCGTAGCGCTGGCGTAACTTACGTCGGAGCCTATCCTCCGAAGAGGACGAGTGGTGACGCCACTTTCCATGGTGCTGAGACAGACTGCCGATAACGGCAGGACCTGCTCGACTTGGAAGAGGACCAAGACCTTTGGGGTCACCGAGGGTGGGTCAAAGAGGGGGCAGGGGAAACCCGCTCATCCCCTGGTTCAGGGTCCTTTACCGGGGACTTCGGCATGGGAGGCAAAGGCAAGTCCTTGGTAACCGCGGGAGAACCGGTAAAGAAGGGTTGTTGGCTTCTCCAGTCGACAAACTGTCCAATGGGTCAAGAAAAATCTCGACCGCGTCGACAGATGTATCGGGCCGGCTGACCTGGCGAGGACACCGTGAAGCCAGCGGCCTAAGCCGCAACCTCGACTGAAGTTGAGAGCAGACGGTCCGTGAAGGGATCTCTCCTGCTCCTACGAAATGACGGTGGACTTACCTTTGGTTCTTTTTCTTCAACCAACTGGTATGTCCCGATGGTCCTTCTCCCTCGGTGGAGAGGGACTGACAAAGTTCCTAAAAGAAGCAGTGTAGGAGGAGCCCAAGGAGGCGGGATAAACACAGCAGCCGAGGAGGAAGATGAGCGGCATGGGCTGCCTCCTCCTTCAAGGATTAATTGCTCCAGCTGCTCACGGAGCCCACAGCCGTGGACACCGCCCAACGGGCCTCCTTTGACGTCAGCGGCGGGTACTGTTTCTTGGGACACCCAAGTTGTAGTCTGGCAGTGCAGTCCTCTAAGACCGAAGCCGAGAAGGACTTGCACAGATCGCAGGCCAGTGGATCGCAGGCAAGGCCCAGGCAGTAAACGCACGTGGAGTGCGGATCGGTCTGGGGCATCTTCTGCCTGCAAGGGCACCGACGGAGGCCGGAAGTGGATTTGTCCATCGCAGCCGCGAGGGAAGATGAAGACTGTAGTCTTGAAAACTTTAAAATAATTTTTGGAAAATCCGAAGAGTTTAGATCCAGGCCTAAAATGCAGACAGCTAAGGAGGGACCCGAGCTCAAGCGGTAAGGAAGATCTGGCGTCAAAGGGCAGAGCACAGGGTTTTACCACCGGGTGGGTGGGAGGAGCCAGCTGAAGACCTTCCGGCAAGAATTAAAGCAGCAAGGAACCTGCCAGACAGTGTGGATTGAACAACATATCCACGTCCCTAGAACCGTGCTTATATATAAACATGTTTTTGATGTGGAACCTATGTAAGAGTCCCTGACTCATAGGTAGTGTAATCAAAGAACTCAAATACATAAATAATCTGTGCATGCCGATTTTGCCCCGCGCTCTTTTTGACCCGCACGTTTATACTGCCATGGTTTTGACCGGATACCCTTGCAATATATGCCCTGTATACTGCTGCTGCAGGAAAGAAAAGTAACCTACCATAACAGTAGATCTTTGAGAGGATCTCCTCCCTGAGTCACATCATGAAACTGTAAGCGTTGGCATCAGGACCACCTGGAAACTTTTGCAGGCTGGGGCTGCCCACATCAACACTCCCATCATCTATACAATGTGGGCATCCCCAGCACACCTCAGTTCCCCACCAGAGACAAGCTTGAAAGATCATGGGACCATGATCTTGAGCAAGGGAGGAGGTTGCTCGTTTCCAAGCCGAGTTGACCAGGATTTGGGGGACCTCCTCTCCCACCCAGGGACCACCAGGGCCGACACCACTACCTCAGAGGATGCCAAGAAAGAGGGGTGGTTGGACCACGGTGGGCTCGGTAAGGGTGGAGGAACAGAGGTGCATCCCTCCAGCTGTACCTCGCCACAATGTGTATGCCGTTCTGGCAGAGCATGGTTTCTCTATGGAGGCACCCATAGTGGAGACCAAGGAGGATGCTGGGAACCTCCACAAAGGAGACCCACAAGAGGCTGGCACGGGAACCCACGGGGGAAGGAAACAACTCGTGGTGTGGGACTCAACTGTTAGGAGAGTAGAACTGGGGGAGGGAAGGGAGAGGGTGGCAAGGTGCCTGCCTGGCACCATGGCTTGGAAGGACAGAAAGCAAATCCTCAGGATTGCGAGCAGCTGCACGGGAGGGTGCTGGATGTCATTGTCCACCTAGGGACAAAATGACCTGGCTGGGAATGGGATCAGAGCAGTGCAAGAGGAGTCTGTGGAGTTGGGAAGGGGCTTCAGACAAGTAGCATGCACGGTAACCTGCTCAGAGGTGCTGCCCGTCTATGGCATGGGCGAGGCTAGGGTGCTCCACACCATGGGATTCAATCAATGGTTGAAAAACTGGTGCAGAGCACAGGGTTTTGGCTTCATTGGGGACCGGGGGGTCCACCTGGAGGGATACAGGCCTATACTGGTGCGATGGTCTGTATCTGTGCAGGAGGGGAACCAGGATCCTAGGTGACAGATTTAAATGTCCCTTGCAAGCATTTAAACTAGCTAAGGGGTGAGGCACTGAAAAGAAGCAGGAAAATCCCAGCCCCCTCCCCCCCAAAAAACAGGGTAGTTAGTGAGGTAAACACCAAGACAGAGAAGCCGATGAGGAGAATGGCAGGGGTAAATGGAAAATTAGGCAAAGGCAGTAGGGACCGGGGTGGGGCTAAAAGGGGTAAGGCCATCAAAGAATGGAGGGCAATGGGTACCAACGCCCGTAGTCTGCGTAACAAGCTCCCTGAACTAGTGGCCTTGAAAGAAGTAGGACACCTGGATATCGTGGCAGTCACAGAAACATGGTACACAGAGAATCATGACTGGGATGTCAACATACCAGGTTACAGAGTCTACAGGAGGGACAGGGTAGAAAAGGAGGAGGAGCGCTATGTAAAGGAAGGGATCAAAGCAATAGAACTAAAGGGTAAACAGGGAGGAGAAGAGGCATTATGGGTCACCCTGGAGACAGGAAATGGTACCACAATCCACATGGGTGTTGTATACAGACCCCGTCTCAGGGGGAGGAAATGGACAAGGAAATGATAGAAAGCATCCTTAAGATGACAGAAAAAGGGGAGATATTGTTGATGGTGGACCCGAATATGCCAGATGTTAACTGGTGCACCTTTGCTGCAGCCACATCCAAGAGCAGGGCCATTCTCTATGCCCTACAGGGGGGAGCATGCATCAGACAGCTACTGTTGGAACCCACTCAGGAGGGAGCAATCTTAGACCTGGTACTCTCAAATGCGGGGGAGAGAGAGGATCTCAAATTTAGAAGTGGGTAGCCATCTGGGAACAAGTGACCAGACAATGTGGTTCACTATCAACACTGCCATAGAGTCAAGCCATACAAAAGTGAGGGTACTGGACTTTAGGAGTGCTGACTTTGTCAAAATGGGAGAGTGTCTCAGAAAAGCACTAGCAAACGGGCAAGAAGGTGGGGTGGAGGAACAATGGGGAAAACACCAAAACTGCCATCACAGAGGCAACAAGCCTGTGTGAAGCAAATAAAATCAAAATGAAGGGAAAAAAAAACACTAAGGTTCTCAAAAGAGGTGGCGGGGAAGGTCAGGGAGAAAAAGCATTCAGGAAGTATAAGGAAACACAGAAGGAGCAGGATGGAGAACTGTACCAGTTAAAGCAGAAGGAGGCGGGGAAGGCAGTCAGAATCGCAAAGGCCCAAACTGAGGAAAAGATGGCCAACTTGGTCAAGAAAGGGAATAAAACCTTTTATAGGTGCATTATGGAGCAAAGAAAGACCAAGGGAGGGTTACTGAGGCTTAATAAAGGGGACAGTGGGTGACAGTGAAAAGGCAGGGATACTGAACCAATACTTCTGCTCAGTATTCACAAAAGTGGCGGGGGAGGTACCTAATCCAATTAATAGAAGCACTCTGGATAGGAGGGGTCGATACAAGTCCATTCACAGAAGAAAGGGTTCTGAAAGAACTCCTAAAACTGAAGGTGGACAAAGCAATGGGCACAGATGGGATTCACTCCAGAATCCTAAAAGAACTAGTGACACCACTTTTGCCTTTTCAACACATCATGGGAGGATGGTGTGGTACAACGACTAGAGGAGGCGGATCGATTCCCTTCACAAAAGTGGGAGCAAAGCAGAGGCAGGAAACTACAGACCTGTTTGACCTCAGTGATAGGAAAGAAAAATTACTCCCCTGTAATAATCTTGTTTCATCCCAGGGATCCTCTAATATTACTCTCTGCAGTACTCCTTAAGCCAGCACTGCCCTGGAGCCAAATAGAATGCTACGCTAATTATGGAATGTTTAGCTCAAGTATTAATTTTCAAATTGCTCAATTCTAATTGTCTGCATTCTACCTCAGATTTCTGTGAAGCTTGCAAACAGGCCATAATATATAGAACAATTAACAATTAGAAATCTAATGCCCAACAGGGCCATGTAAAAAGTAGTAATAGGCCAAAAAGGGACAACAAAACACAGAGTAATAGGATGAGTACTCTTTTCTGAGCCAGATATACCCTTAGAAAAGATCCTACCAGCTAAGTATTACCAAAATGTGCCAGCAGGTGACATACTAGGCATACCGAGAATCATCTCAGCTGTATAGAGTATTTTTCTGTGATTCTAAGAGGAGGAACGTGGAGTAATAATACTAGTGGATCCCTGGGAAGAAACAAGATTACTACAGGTGAGTATTTTTTCTTCCAACCCCAGGAATCCACTAATATTATTACTCTTTGCAGACTATGTAGCAATACCACTAAGAGGTGGGCAGAATCTATTTAGGAAAAAGACTCTGCAAAACAGCTTTTCCAAAACTGGCATCACTCCTGGCCTTAGTATCCAGGCTGTAAGGTTTAGTAAAGGTGTGGACTAACCTCCAGGAAGTTGCTTTACAAATCTCCAACAGAGGGACCTCTCTGGCCGCTGCAATGGTGGCAGCTATGCCCCTTGCGGAATGGGCCCGAAGACCTCAAGGTGGGACCTTGTCCATCTTTGAATAGCAGAACTAAATACACTGGACTATCCACAGAGATATAGTCCTCTTTAAAGCAGGAGATACCTTACCTACTTCCCTACAGGTAAGGAACAGTTGCTGTCTGTCCTGCCTATGATCAAGGCCACTGTTTTTAGTTTTTTACTGGAAAATCCGGTAAAATTCCGGAATTAGGGCTGCCTGAACACCGGTAAAAACAAAGATTTCATGGAATCAGTCATTTATACTAGATCAGTAATTCTACAAAACTTGTATTTTCTTAAAATTGCTTCCTGTACTATTTTCAATTTGCTTTATTTAATGCTCTGTATATTAAGCCTTCTTTTATTCTGAATATTTATACACATACTAAAAGTATGACAGAAGAATCCCGGTAAAATCTGGAAATTAGAGTAACAATCACCAGTGCAATTCTGGAATCTGAAGTCTTGAAAATGGAATTTCATTGTTTTAATCACCGTAAATCAGTGTCCTTGCCTATGATGCTTGGTATTGGCTATATAATAGCTTAATGCTCTCTTCACATCCAAGTTATGCAGCCTACACCCACCTGAGCTAGAGTGTGCAGTAAAAAATACTGGTAAGGTAATGGACTGGTTCAGATGAAAGTCAGAAACTACTTTGGGAAGGAACTTTTTATTAGTTCTCATCACTGCCTTATCATTGTGGAAAGAAATAGTCCTTTTTCACACACAGGCCTTGTAACTCATTTATCCTCCTAGCAGAGGTAAGTGCCACTAGGAAAACTACCTTCCAGGTAAGAAATCTGAGCTCTGCAGAAGCTAAGGGTTCAAATGGCGGAAACATGAGCTGGGCAATACAAATGTTGAGGTCTCAAGCTGGCACTGGTTCCCTTTGAGGGGGAAAACAGATGTAAAAGGCCCTTAAAGAATCTTCTAAATATGGGATTCGAAGCCAGGGATACCTCTTTCCCTACTGAGAGATGAGCTGAAACTGAAGCCAGGTGAACCTTCAGAGTTGAGTGCTGCAATCCCAAGGAATGCAGATAAAATAATCTAGGAGGGTTGGAATGCCAGCCTGTGCTGAGATTATACCCATGTCTATACACCAAATAGAAAATCTTTTCCATTTTGAGGCATAAGTTTTCTTAGTAGAATACTTTCTGTAACTCTTAGGGACTTCTAAAACTGCTTGAGAGTATTGGGAATCTGAATACTTCAAGTCCTCAAGAGCCAAGTTTTGAGTCTGAGAGACCTGAGACTGGGATACACCACACTGCCTCGAAAAGAAGTCAGTAGATTGTACCTCTGAGGGAGGTAGATCGGTCTGCTCACTGGCATTGAGAGCAACAGGGAGTACCATGGCTGTCTTGGCCAGTCTGGGGCTATCAGAATCATCAAGGCTGGCTGTGACCTGAGCTTGATGAGTACTCTGAGAATCAGAGGAAAAGGAGGGAAGGCATAAAGGTACTTGCCTGTCCAATCGAGAATCGGGGCATCCACGGGAACAGTCCCTTTCACCGGAGCCCTACAGCAATCGAGGGATAAGTGGTGATCCTGGTGGGAAGCAAAGAGATCCATTTCTGGGGTTCCCCATTGTCTGAATAGGACCTGCACCACTTGGCTGTTCAGTGCTCATTCGTGGTGGGCCTGGTTTATCCTGCTCAAAGCATCTGCCAGGGTATTGTCCTTTCCTGGCAGATGAACTGCTTGTACGGAGGCATTTAGACAGTAAATTAGGCTCCATATTTTCATTGCTTCTGTACACAGTGGAGTGGATCTTGTCCCTCCTTGTTTGTTGATATAGTACATAGTGGTGGTATTGTCTGCTCTGAACCAGTTTTCCTTTAAGAGGTGAGTGAAGGCCTGAAGGGCCAGGTGAACTGCTCTTAACTCAAGAGATTTATGTGCAGAAGGGACTCTGCATTGTTCCAGGAGCCGTGAACTGTGTGTGGTCTCCTAGGTGGGCCCCATCCTAGAAGGGAGGCATCTGTTGTGAGCACCAAGGAGGGGGCTCCTGCTGGAAAGGCACACCCCTTCTCTTAGGTTGTCTGGACCCCTCCACCACTGAAGGGCCTGTAGAAGAGTTCTTGTTACGGGGACTAGTTTTGAAAGTGGATCTCGCCTCTGGGACCAATGGGCCCTGAGGTGAAACTGAATGGCCCTCATTTGGAATCTGGCACCCATTACTGTGCTTGTTGCTGAAGCCATGTGGCCTAAGAGCTGTAGAAGCTGAGTTGCTAGTTTTGGCCTGCTCAGGACGAATGAGCTTGCCAGAAGCTGGATAGCCTCTACCCTTTCCAAGACTAGAAAAGTCTTTCCCAGAATTGTATTGAGTTCTGCCCTATGAACTGCAATATTTGGACTGGGGTGAGAACTGATTTTTGGCATTTAGAAGAAACCCCAGGGAGGAGAGAACACCTTGATCTAGCAGTAAGTGTTCTGACACTTGTTGGAATTTTCTACAATCAGCCAGTCGTCCAGATATGGAAAAACAGAGACACTCAGCTTTCTGAGAAGTGCCACTACTACTGCTATGCATTTGGTGAAACCCTTGGTGCAGAGGTAAGGCCAAAAGGAATTGTTGAGAACTGGTAGTGACCTGAGGGGAGAGTGAACCTAAGATATCTTCTGTGTGATTCTCTGACAGGGATGTGAAAACAGGAGTCTTTTAAATCTAAACCCAGTCCCCTTTCTGTAGTGTCAGCAGGATTATTGCCATTGTAACCATTTTTAACTTGGGTTTCACCAAGTACTTGTTTAGATGTCTGAGGTCTAGTATAGGCCGCCACTCTCCAGTCTTTTTTGTTGTTAGGAAATACCTGCCCTCTTTGTGTGGGACAGGCTCGACTGCTTTTGCCAGTAATAAAAAAATTTTACCTCCTGCTCCAGCAGTTTTCTTTGTGAGGGAGGAACTGATGCAAAATGTTTTACCCTTGGAGGGGGAAGGTACTTGAAACAAAGGGAGAGACCCTGACCCACTATTTCCAGGACCCACCTGTCTGATGTGATTTTTGACCATTCCTGGAAATAGTGGGAAAGTCTGCCCCCAACAGGATGTGGAGAGGCAGCCTGAAGGGTAGAGTCAGGGGTTCTGCTTTTGTTGTTGAGATTGGGTAGAATGAGACCCTTTGCGGGAGCCTCTTCTACCCCTGGCTCTATAAAAACCCATCTGCTGGGGTTGGTACTGTAGCTGAGGAGCAGCTTGCACCTGAAACAAAGGTCTCCTAAAAGACGACCTGCCCCTGCCTCCCCTAGAAAAAGTGGAAGGAGAAGGTTTAGCCCTGGTGGAGTTGCTTCTGAAAGTAGCCTTGTACTCGTCTACTTTCTTCATGTAGGCTTCAGCTTGGGCACCAAAAAGGGAATGGCACTCAACTGGGAAATCCATTGCTTTGTTTTGGGTGTACTGGGTGAGGTTGGTAGCCCTCAGCCAGGCAAACCTTCTCATAACTATAGTACCAGCCATCCATCTGGTCGCAGTGTCATTTCATGTCAGCTGCCATCTGGAATTGGTATTTGGAAGCCTCCAGACCCAATTTTGCAGTCTCTAGTAACTCCGAAACGGGGAAGGAGGGATTTGCCTCTCCCTCATCCACCACAGATTGCCATAAAGGTTTCGGTAAAGGGCAGCATACGCATCGTTAGTGGCTTGTCTGACAGCAAGGGATGCGGAGAGGTACCCCCTCTTAGCCATACTGTCCACCTTTCTGGAGTCTTCTTCAGGTGGATGAGAAGACAAGGGGGTTTTGCCTTCTCACAGGCTACCTGCTGTATGATGCCCTGATGATCTGGGTGACTGATAAAACCTCAGCACCAGATCTCTCCAGTTGGTACTTTTGTCACATGTTTTGTTAATGGGTGTGACAGTTTGGGGGCCTGAAAATTTCCAGAATGTCTTTTCTGTAAAATCTGTAAAGAGGAAAGAGGAGTCGTTTGAGGTTATTGCCCCATTAGTTCCATATATTGAACCTCTTCTTCATCCTGTACTTCCTCAATTGTTTGGAGGTCCAGTTTCTCCACCATTTTCTTAATGAAAGATAAATGGGAGAAAAATCCTCTGAGGTCAGACCAAAGTTTGCTCAGGTGACACCTCAGGCTCTATCCCCATTGTGTGAACAGGAACAAGAGGGTAGCAGCAGCTGTTTTATCAGCTGGAACAGGTACAGGCTGCTGGGGGTGGGGGAGCAGACCTGCAGCACTTGTAACAAAGCCAGGCGTGTTTAATATCAGCAGGAGAGGGCGTATGTGTGAGCACCTGAGGGACCCCTGAGGCGTTTCAACGGGATGTCAGTGTGCTTAGTTTTTGGCAGGCACCAGAGAGTCAGCCAGCTGATCGCCTCTCTTACTAGAGCCCTCACCCTTATCAGGGGTGGTTGAAGGCTCTAGGAAGGAATTCTACATTTTTAGAGGGGGTGGACTGGTCAGAGCCCAGGGACCCCTCCTCTAGTCTTCTCTTAAGCCTCTCCCTGCTCTTCTCCACAGTTGTTTCAGGGAAAGACTTGCAAATCCCACAATCCTCACTGAAATGTTTTACATCAAGGCAGAGCAGACAAAGGTCATGTTTGTCTGCCCTGGCAAATACCTCAGCATATTTAATACAATTCTTAAAACCTGTAGGTCCTGTATTCTTTTTAGGTTTATCCGCCATTATAGAACACAGGACTCAAAAACCACTATATAGAACAAAATTTCTAAATATGCGGTCAGTTTAAATAATAAAGCGATTGGTTCAGAAAGCGATAAATTTGAACAGAATCGCGGTTCCGGAACCGAGAAACTGCTAGGGAAACCGGAACAACCTCTGTTCAAGAGCAGTTAAACTAAGTAATTTTAAAAGAAAAAAAAAATCAGAAATATATGAAATTAAAAAAGAAGTCTGTTACCCCTCGGTTCAAAGGAACCGTGAAGAACCGATAAAAAAAACTACAGAATTTAAACTATGAGGTAAGAACCACGAACAATAAGAATAAGCAGTAATGAAAAAGACAAAATACTTCAGTGTTTTGTGATCTTATGCACAATTTAGACGATCTTGAGAGAGAGAGATCGCTCCATCGCGTCTGAACTTTGCAGCGGAGACAAGAAATCTGAGGTAGAATAGGGCAGTTTGAAAATGGATGCAAGAGGTAAACATTCCATAATTAGCATAGCATTCTATTTGTAAAAAACAAGACAAAGGCTAGTCAGCATGTGGTCTAAAACAAAACAAAATGGTTATATTAAATACTGCGCTGAAAATGAAAATAGAGTTAAAATCTACGTTTCAACCTTAGGTCTTCTTCAGGAAATATCTAAAAAAAAAAAAACAAGTTAGTGTAGAGGAGAGGTAAAATGAGAGAGATATATGTGGAGAAAGAAGAGGAGGCTAAGGAGAAGAAGTGATAAATGATAAGATTAAGAGAGAATCTGTGAAACAAAAGGTGATGATGGGAAAGATAAAACATAATGGGAGAGAAAGAGCTGGGGAAGTTCCCAGGTAGAGACTGATTAACAGG
Source organism: Neoceratodus forsteri (assembly GCA_016271365.2). Lineage (NCBI taxonomy): Eukaryota > Metazoa > Chordata > Ceratodontiformes > Ceratodontidae > Neoceratodus > Neoceratodus forsteri. The sequence continues at coordinate 240,182,643 of CM028133.1, read as the reverse complement.
GCCTTGTAAGAAGGCTGAAAGGTGACAAATGTGTGAGAAGGAGACAGAAATGAGACATATGGTGAAATGAAAAATAAATCAGTACAAAAACAAATTGACTTTAGGGAAAAAGGGAGGCTGAAAGATGTTAGTGGAAAATAAGTCTATCATTTAAACCAGAGGGCTGCTGGGAGCCAAGGCGGATGATCAGCGCTTCCATGTTTTCTATGGTTAGGATCCGTAAGCCCTGCTGAAGGGCACAAACAGAAAGGTCATTGACATTGTGGTCCCTGGAGATAAAGTGGGATACAATGGGTTTAGCAGTTTCACCATTCCTGATCGCTCTGTAGCGTTCCTGAAGCGTCAGCCAAGGCGCCTACCAGTTTCTCCGATGTACATAGCTGAACACCTCCTGCAAAGAATACAGTACACTACATTAGTGGAGTGCATGAGAACTCTTGGTGATGTGAAAAACACCTGTGGGCCCCGAATCTCAGTTACACTGGAAATAAATTTGCAGGTGTAGCAGCGAGCCCTGTTGCAAGGTTTGGTCGCATTCTATTTGGTTCCAGGCAGTGCTGAACAAGGAGCACTGCAAAAGTAATAATATTAGTGGATTCCTGGGGTTGAAAATGATGGAATCATTTCTGAAAGAAAGAATGGTCAAGTACCTAGAGGCCAGTGGGGCAGAGGACCATAAGGCAGCATGGGTTCTGGCGAGAAGGTCAAGTCAGGCAGGATCTGATAGATTTCTTTGACTGAATGACCAAAGTAATAGACCAGGAGGGGCTGTGGACATGGCCTACCTAGACTTTAGCAAGGCATTTGACACAGTCCCACACAAAAGATTAATATACAAGTTAGCCAGCCTGGGAGTGGGTCCCAGGGTGGTAGCATGGAAAAAAAAAAAAATGGCTGGACAACAGGACACAGAAAGTAATAGTAAATGGAGTCCACTCCGACGAAAAGGGGGTTACTAGCAGGGTACCGCAGGGTTCAGTACTGGGTCCGGTCCTTTTTAATGTCGTTCAAAGTGACATTGCAGAGGGAATGGGAGGAAAAGTATGCCTCTTAACAGACACAAAGATCTGCAACAGGGTTGATATACAAGAGAGGCTGGAAAGGATGAGAAGGGACTTGGCAAGGCTGGAGGAATGGTCAAAACTATGGCAGCTTAGATTCAATGCAAAGAAATCTAAAGTAATACACCTGGGAAACAAAAACACAATGAAGGTACACAACTGGGGGGGTACTAACAACAACAAAAATGGAAAGAGACCTGGGGTAATCATATCATATAACCTAAAGGTAAGCAAGCAATGTGAGAAGGCAATAAGGAGGGCTGGGGGGATACCAGGATGCATAGGGAAAGGCATCACCAGTAGAAAGCATGAAGTTGTTATCCCTCTGTACAGACAGTTGGTGAGACCCCATCTGGAGTACTTCATGCAGTTCTGGAGACCCAGTCTCTGCAAGGACATAGACAGGATCGAAGCAGTCTAGAGGAGGGCAACAAAAACGGTGCAGGGTCTGTACCAGAAGCCATACGAACAGAGACTAAAGGTGCTTAATATGAATATCCTTGAGGAAAGATGGGGGCGGGGGGGCATGACAGAAACTTTCAAGTACCTCAAGGGAATCAACAAAGTGCAAGAGGGTAGCATCTTTCAGAAAATGATGTGCAAGAACAAGGGAGCACAATCTGAAGATAATGGGGGGAGATGGCACAAGAGCAACATGAGGAAATATTTTTTTCATGGAGAAGGTGGACGACGCATGGAACAGCCTTCCTGAGGAGGTCATAGGGTCAAAAACAGTGGAGGAATTCAAGAATGCATGGGATAGACAAGACAATTCTGGTGGGTGGGGAGGTAGGATGAAGTAAGCTGTTGGTTAACTAGGATCTGCAGCTTATCCAATAGGTAGGGAAATGGGCAGACTACGTGAGCCAAGCAGTCCTTATCTGCCATCAAAGTCTATGTTTCTATGTAAGGAGCCCTTGCACAACACTGAGGCCGAAGGTAGCACATCTACCAGAAACGATGTCCAGATTGTAGTGTTTGGTGAATGTATGAACAGTACTCCAAGTGGCGGCAGCACAAATGTCAGCAGTGGACACATTCTGAAAAGAAGCCACTGAGGTAACCACCCTTTGTGTGGAATGAGAATGGACAGGAACAAGAAGCTTCTTACCACGCTTCTGGTAATAAAACGTAATGCAGCTGGCCAGCCATTTGGACAGGCATTGTTTAGAAAATGGTGCGCCCACCATTTGGGGACAAAAGTAAACAGTTGACAGAATTTTCTACAATCCTTAGTTCAATCCAGGTACCAATGCAGCATCCTGTGGACATGCAGCATATGTAAACAACACTGCCCACTATTTTGCGGGGAGAGGAAGCAAATAGGAAGGTCTACTTTCTGATTTAATGTTCTCAGAGACATAACTTTCACAAGAAAATGAGGACTGGTGGGTAATGTGACCCTATCCTTGTAAAACAATGATAAAAAGGAGGATCTGTGACCAGAGCTGAGTCTAGCAAATGTCACAGCCACTAGAAAGTGTCTTCCAAGAGAGAAAGTGCATCTCACAAGTAGCTGCAGGCTCAAAAAGAGGCACAGCGAGGAAGATAAAACTCAAGTTTTGTCATAAAAGTCAAAGGAAGAGCCCACCTACCAGCCCGTTTAGGTAGGTGGGTGCATCCATTCTCATATAGACGTGGAATGTTCCCCACCTAACAGCTGACCAGAAGTGAAAGACAAACAGCGGGAACTGAATTATGTTTTTTTTTTATTGTGCGTCACTCAAACTGTTTGCACATGCCACTCACTCTACAACATTCCAAGATAAACAATGCATGCTTTGATTCATATTCTACTGACAAGGAAACAAATTCATTCACCGTAACAGTTTTAAAGAACAAGTGATGTGTTCCTTTCTACTTTAATAAAACGTGTTAGTGCAGTGAAACAAGCAGGTTTTCATATCTGCTTTTTACACGCTAGTTAAAAAAAAAAAAAAAAAGAATTCAATAGAACTCTGGTATGGTGATATCAAAACTGCCAGCAAGGGGCCCAATGTATTTCAGTGAGAAACAAATGCATTTTCTGTCCTTTTCAAAATAGATAATTCTTTAACCAATCTTTGCCTTTTATATTTTGCACAACTGTGGTCCATCTGTATGATCTCACAATTTAAACAACACACACACTGGCTTCTCTTCTTCCCAAGTAAAATCTAGTTCTGAAGAAATGTCACCTGCTAAATTATAAATGATCACGTTATCAAAAATCATGTTCTAGTATACATATAATATTTTGGTGGTAGAAAGTGTTATTTCTCCACAAAACACTGAAGAAAGATTTGCAGTTTACCATCAAAATACACTGCCAGTCTTGTCAGTAAATGGTTCAGACTTCATAATACAAGGATTTAATTGGGATTCTTTTAGTAGCAGTTGGCAAAATACAAATAAAATAATGACATGTAAGGAAAGAACCAAAAAGTAAGCGGAATGATCGTATGTTAGCATGATCAGGGCATCTAGAGCTCAAACATTCATTCTTTAAAAGGAAATGTCCACCTATGATCAGGCCACACCTCAGTCTCGGGCAGGGTTCGATTAGCATTTTCATTAAGTGTTAGATTTCATCTAGTTGATCCTGCCATTCCTCCCGTTGGCATTTTGATAAAATCTCCCCTAGCAGCACATTCGCAATCTCCTGCAGCTGTCTGGAGAAAGAAGTATGAGCAGGGAAGCAGCCATGGAAGCATGCATAGAAGTCCTGTTTAATATAACCGGGACATATAAATTGCAACCCAGAGCTATGAACTCCGTGTACACAGGACCTCTAATACACACTCCCATGGCTGCTCTCTGGCTCATGCGTCTTTCCAGACAGCCGCTTGAGATTTTGGATGCCACGCTAGGAGAGCTCCAGCAAAAATGCTGGCGTGAGGAACAGGATCAACCAGATAAAATCGAAATTACTTAACGGGCTAAGCAACAAAAATATAATACTTTGCGAAAATCGTAATTGGGCCCTGCCTCACACCGAGGTATGGGCTGATTCAAGGTGGATGTTTCCCTTTATGATGTACATCCTCATAAGCACTTGCTCTTTAAATCCTAATTACAGATCGGTAGAGCTTCTGAACAACTGGAGTGCTCCTTTCCTTTGCATAAGACATTTATTCTGTGAAGAGTCTCACCAACAGCTGCCCTGAAACAGGCAAGTTCAGGTAAGGTTTCTTAAAAAAATATATTATTGATCAAGATCGATCAATAATACTGCCACCAAGACCACTCTTATGGTTTTAAGAGTGGTTTGCCTTACAGCCTTAGAGGTTATCAAAACTGCTCATCTTCGGTTCACAGTTCCCTTATCTCAAGAATGTGCATGAGGCCACTCTTACAATTATAAGAGTGGTCTTAGCAGTGGTAACATACAAAACATTGCTTGACCTTGTATAATCTACCAAACGAAAAGTAAGTCCTAAAAATTACAAGGACTTGCAGTTCCATCTCGTGAGTTGACTTTTGCAAACTGCTCTATCTGCTCTTTCGATGTTTATATCACCAGAACCCCTTGATGGAAAGACACCCTTGTAATTCAGCAGAACCTCTCAATGGTATGACAGCCTTGTAATTCTGCAGAACCAGTCAATGGAATGACGGCCTTGTAATTGAGCAGAACCCCTCGATGGAATGACAGCCTTGTAACTCGGCATAAGAACAAATACAACTGTAACTGCCCCTCTTACTAGCACTCACCCTGCCAGCAATGCGTCTCTGGCAATTTTTCACTCTTCCCATCTCTCCTTGTCCCTCCCTACAATGAAGGCATCTTTTTTTTTTTTTTTTTTTTTTATTAACAGCATATATCACCTTTTGCAACTTTAATTCAAGTCTGCACTGTTTGCCTATATGCAAATTAAACTGGCTTGTATACTTTAATGTACGCTGCACCTGTCTGTACCATTATAGTGACCACTACTGAATGTACCCATTACCTGTATTGTAACTATTTGTGAACTACCTGTAAACACTACTGTATGTACAAATTATCTGTATTGCACCTGTATTGTGATCATTACCTGTAAATACCTATGTATTTTAACTGCCACTAAGCTGGCCCAGGTCGTGCCAAGCAGTCCCCAGGATCACTGCACTTACCGGGTACCAAACAATGAATAAATAAAATAAGAAAGAAAGAACATATGAAGGAGCCAGCAGAAGAAGGCCATTTGGTCTAGCTTGTCTTCTCATATTGCAGAGTCCACAGCTTGAACTACTGTCTCTGCCCCTCCCCCTCCTCCCATCCTCCCTACCCATGATCCTTACCTTCCCCTAGCCTATCCAGCCTCTTGATAGAACTCCTCGATGGAATGGTAGCCTTGTAATTCTCTAGAACCCCAATGGAATGGCAGACTTGCAAATTCATCTGCCCTCCCTTTACAATCCATTATGTACAGCACAATCCGTGTTGTTACTTAGTCACTGGATTCAGTTTCATATCCTGCATTCATTCACCCCTTCCTGGTTAAACAGCATTTGCAGTCTATGACAATCTGTAATAAACTTTACTCAATTTGCTCGGCACTACACTGTAACTGTGTACGGCCTCACTCCATGCAAACGGACTGTCCCATTATCCTCTGTCCCAGCTCTTCCCTCTCCATTTATGTTGCCCTCCTCTGCCCAGTGATTACTTTGAACTTTGCTCTCGACTTTCACAACTCGTTGCTCCACTAGTCTATGTACATCTCACTGCATGCCTACTACTTGTGTGTATTAAACCGCTAGTTCAAGTTCACTGCAGGAAGACTCCACTCAGCAAGCTCATTCACAAGGAGATCCTGAAGGTTATACACATACAATGGCACATTATACAGTACAGTGCCTCACTAACCAAATACACAGAGTGAGCACAAGGCTCTAATCGGGTAATACATAGCTAAATTCAAGGTTACAGATATATGTACAATTACGGGACAGTCATTATCAGGTGTGGTTAAACACTTTGTTGCTGTATGATGCAATAGATAATCAAATAGTGGTGAAGGGCTACAAGAAGAAAATAAGGGTGAGCAGGGTTGGGGGAGGGGTAGGTTAGCAAAGGGTAAAGTAGGTTGGGGGTTAAAGGTCTCAGTACGGCAGGGGCCAATAGAGACAATAGACAAGAAGCACACATAGGGATTAGAAGGTACTTAGTGGCAGTTACAAATATCTTATTTTGGATGCAATTAGCACTCTGCAGAAGTTGACTGAGATAATGCTAGTTAATTTTAGTATAGATTGAATTTGGTTCCACATAGAAAGGAGGGCGTACGAAATGGCACGTTTGCCAAAGGAGGTACAAGTCCTAGGTACATCAAGCACAACAAAGTCAGTTTTCTTAAGGGAACATGCACTGCAGGAAATGCGGATTAACAATGTTAGGTAGCATGGTAATTTCTGTAAGAGCAACTTAAGGGTCCAAAGACCAGCGTGGAGCAGGCATCTAGTGGCGAGAGATGTCCAACCAACAGCTGAATACAAATCACAGTGGTGAGTATAGTAGGGGCAGTTGGTAATGAAACTTAACGTGCGGTGATAAAGGACATCCAGCTTACTTAGGCTTAAAGTTGAAGCTGTAGTGTAAATTAAGTCACTGTAATTGAGTAGGGAAGGAATGTGGCCTGTCACGAGCCTTGTACATATCTCAAGGGAACAGAGACCCATTTACTAACAAGCATTTGTCAATGCGAATGTTGCTTGCTTCTATGTGCTGTTTAGGTATTTGGAAGTCATTGGAGTGCAAATATTGAAAATTCGCAAACTTACGAGCGTGTGTAGGAACTCGCAAGACACGCTCGTAAAACAGTCATTTTTAGAATTTTTCACCAAATTTTCAACATACAGCCATTTTAAGACCTCTGCTAATGAACAGTGTCACTGTGATTTTCTTAATATGTCCCATACATTGATTTCGCTTTCGACCTGCGCCATTATACGCTACATGGGCGAAACACGTTTGGCAGGATGTGAACAATGACAGCTGTACTGCTCATAAGGAGGTGTGGTAAAATGTCAATGTTGAAAATATGGAGTGGAAATATTGAAATTCGCAAACCCTACTGACGTCGCGTGGGAACTGCGCCGCCTTGCTGGCTAAATAAAACGATCGTTTTGGGAATTTTTTCACCAGAATTTTCAAAATACGGCTTTTGAGGCCCTCCTTATAAATGCTGGCAATGCTCGTTTCATTAATCGGACCTCAAGGGTGATTTCGCAGTGACTGTGAAATCACCTTCGCCCGAATAACGCCATGACAGTGACAGAATTCATGAGAAGGGTCTCAAAACCCCATGTTGAAAATTGGTGCAAAAATTCCAAAAATGCCTAAGATATGCAACAAAGTTGAAAAAACCCCATCTAGCCCATTATACAGCTTACGGCATTTCCTCCAGTTCGCGGTCGGCTTTGAAGAGTGCAGACATGTTCCCGTCCAGCGATGATCGTCGCTGAGCTCCAGAAGTAAGTATGGGGTGGGGAGGCAGGGCGCGCGATGGGTGGGTGCGGGTTGTGGGAGGGGGGGAGACTGCGTGGGACCGTTTTACTTTACAGGTTTTGTTTTATAATTGACGGCGGGGCGTTAGCCACGCTGGGCTCCCAGCGTGACAGGATGATGGCTGGGGACCGTGGAGCCGACGGGATTGAGCACCCCGTCGGCAGAGCAACAGCGGGACGCTTGCCACGCTGAGGTGGGCTCCCAGCGTGGCAGAAGGATGGCTGGGGTGCCGTGGAGCCGGCGGAGTTGGGCACCCCCGCCGGCAGACGGCGGGGACGTTGCCACTCTGGGGTGGGCTCTCAGCGTGGCAGAAGGATGGCTGGGGGCCGTGGAGCCGGGCGAAGTTGGGCACCCCGTCGGCTGGTGACATGGGAGCGTTTGCCACGCTGGGGTGGGCTCCCAGCGTGGCAGAAGGATGGCTGAGGGCCGTGGAGCCGGCGGGGATTGGGCACCCGTCCGGCAGGCGACGCTGGGGCGTTTGCCACTCTGGGGTGGGCTCCCAGGCGTGGCAGAAGGATGGCTGGGGGCCGTGGAGCCGGACGGGGATTAGGCACCCGTCGGCTGGCGGCCTGGGGCGTTGCCACGCTGGGTGGGCTCCCAGCGTGGCACCAAAATTGAGGGTGTGGCGCTGCAAGCTACAAGCGGTGGTTTTCTTTGAGAAGACCACCGCTGTCATACAACACCAGCGTCGATTGGTGCAGGACGCCACGCCTGCTCAACAGAGCAGGGGATTGCACAGGAGAGGCACACCGCCAAAGTGTCCCATTCTCCCAAAACGTTCCTTGCACGTGCGCGCAAGCAAACGTAAAAAGAATCCTAATCTTGCTTTGAGCCTCCTGGATAGGTCATCAATGTGGTCGTTAAATGAGAGCTTATTATCCAACAAGATACCCAAGTATTTGAATTCAGGAACAATTTCCAAAGATTCACCTAGTGCAGTAAGTATAAAATTGTTTGGTTGGATTTTGGGGGCGGGGGGAGACCAGGTGAGGTACAACAAGAGAAAATCATTGCTTTAGTTTTCTTAGCATTAAGGAGTAGCTTGGCTTTTATCAGATTTTCGAGCTGGGCAAAGTCAGCTTGTAATACATCCCTGACCTGCGATACCGTAGACCCAGAGGTACACAGAACAGTATCGTCCGCAAAGAAGTGCAGGTTGGAGCTAGTTATATGGGAGTCAAGATCATTTATGTACAGAGAGAACAGGATCAGGCCTAGAATGGAGCCTTGGAGGACTCCTCTGACAACCAGCAGGGGGGGCAGAGCGTAGGCCATCCACTTTGACTTTGTGTTCTCCCTGATAGGTAACTAGTGAACCACTCAGTGGTGGATAGAGTAGCACCTAGGCTGGGCAGGTAAGAGACTAGAAGGTTGTAATCAACAGCATCAAATGTTTTGCTAAGGTCCAAAAAAAAAAAAAACGCACCACAAGTAACCATCTTAGCATCGACGGCGGAGATCCAATCATTTGTTACTAGTAAAACCAAAAGAAAAAAAAATTACTCACTGTACTAATTTTTCTTCCAAGGGGTCCTTTAGCATCAGTAACTATAGCAGTTAGCTGGCTAGGTGCAACTGCCCCAGAGGTATGCCTTTAAGATAATTAGTATAATGAACTTGGGCATCAGCCAATCAGAAAAAAGGAGGAGAGTGTGCGGAGAGGGAGCAGCCTGAAGGGCTTCAGAATTTTTTCTAAGACAAATGGGCACATGCCCCAAAAAGTGAACCAACAGGAGTCAAAAAACATGAAAATGTCCAAAACCAGAAAACAGACAACCTAAGCAAAAAACCTCTTTAATGACAAAGTTTGGTAATAAAACCGAGAACAGAGCCCCTCTCCTAAAAGGTGAACCGGGGAGGAAGGGTGGGAGCTTACCGATGCTAAAGGACCTCTTGGAAGAAAGATTACCAACATAGAAACACAGAAACAGAGAATTTGATGGCAGATAAGGACCGCTTGGCCCATAATCTGCTAATTTCCCTACCTAATGGATAAGCTGCAGATCCTAGTTAACCAACAGCCTACTTCCTCCTACTCCCCCACCAGAATTGTCTTATGTCTGTCCCATGCATTCTTGAATTCCCCATTGTTTTTGACTCCACAACCTCCTCAGGAAGGCTGTTCCATGCATCCACAACCCTCTCCATGAAATAATACTTCCTCACACTACTTCTGAGCCATTCCCCCCTATATCTTCAAATTGTGTCCTCTTGTTCTTGCACATCTCTTTCTGAGAGATGCTACCCTCTTGGACTTTGCCGATTCCCTTGAAGTACTTGAATGTTTCCATCATGTCCCCCCTCTCCCTCCTTTCCTCAAGGGTATACCAATTAAGCTCCTTTAGTCTCTTCGCATGTCTTCTGGTGCAGACTCTGCACCATTTTGGTTGCCCTCCTCTGGACAGCCTCCACCCTATGTCTTTGTGGAGATGGGGTCTCCAGAACTGCATGCAGTACTCCAGATAGGGTCTCACCAACTGTCTGTACAGAGGGATAACTTCCTGTTTTCTACTGGTGATGCCCCTCCCTATGCATACTATGGTAAGTAAATTGTTCTTCTTACCCCAGGAGTCCTTTAGCATCAGTAACTATAGCAGACTACCGAGCAGTACCAGGTGGAAGGTGGGAAGAAAACCTACTTAGGAAACAGGCTCTGCAGAACCGCCCTGCCAAATCTGGCATCAGATCAGGACTGCACATCTAAACTGTAGTGCTTAATAAAGGTGCGTACAGTTTTCCAGGTAGCTGCTTTGCAGACACCCAAAAGGGTACGTCCCTCACAGCTGCCAGAGGCTGCAGTGCCCCTGATGGGGTAGGTTGTGAGCCCCACAGGAGGTTGATGACCAGCTTTTTCATAGCAGAATCTAATACAAGAGTCTAACCAGCTGGAGACAGTTCTCTTGGTAGCTGGTCTTTCTCTGCCTAAATCCCTATAGGTGAGGAACAACTGAGTGGAAGAGCCTCTGAACTGCGTAGTATGCTCTAGATAGTAAGAGAGCTCTTTTGACATCCAAACTGTGGAGCTTTTGCTCACCAGGAGTGGATTTCTCAGTAAAGAAGACAGGTAGAGTAATAGACTGGTTAAGGTGAATCTCAGAAGCCACCTTAGGCAGGAACTTCCTATTTGTCCTGATCTCAATTGTCTCCGAGGAATTCTGTATTAGGCTCAGAGAACAGGACCTGTAACTCTGAAATTCTCCTGGCAGAGATAATGGTCACCAGGAAAACAGATTTCCAGGTTACAAACTTGAGATGTGCAGTGGCCATAGGCTCAAAGAGTGGTTCCAGGAGCCTGGCAATGCAGAGATTTAGGCTCCAAGGAGTAACCGGCTCCCTGACTGGAGGCTGGAGGTGCAAGAGGCCTTTGAAAAACTGAACACAGAGTGGGAGAAAACTGACTGTCAGTTTTTTTTAGCCATTCTCAGGATCTTAAGGACCTTCTCAGAGTACTGAGAGGATGGAAACTCTAGCTCCTCAAGAACCAGGCCTTGAGGTGAAGAGAGTGTATGTCTGGATAATGCACTCCTGTATGGGGAAGGGTCAGCAGACGAATAGGCCTGCTACAGGACAGTGAGAGAAGGAGAGGGTATCAGGCTTGACTGGGCCAATCCAGAGCCACTAGAATTATAGATGCAGGCTGTTGTCTGAGCTTCATCAATACCCAGAGTATCAGGGGAAAGGGAGGGAATGCATACAGGAACCTCCCTGACCAGTCCAGAATCAAGGCATCCAGAGGAAGTGTTCCTGGGACTGGAGGCCTGCAACAGCACTGAGGAAGCTGGACGTTGAGGTGGGAGGCAATTAGATCCACTTCTGGTGTGCCCCACCACCTGAAAACGGTGGCAAGTACTCGCTTATTCAGAGTCCATTCGCTCTGATGCGACTTAAGAGCATCTGTCAGGGTATTGTGCTTGCCTGGGAGGTGAATAGCTGAAAGGCTGACCCCCAGAGAAAAGGCGAGAGACCAGATTTTCAAAGCCTCCAAACAGTGTCTTCCTGATCTGTTACCACCCTGCTTGTTTATGTAGAACACTGCAGTGATCTTGTCTGTTCGTATCTGTACAGTCTGCCCTCTTGTGACAGGGGCAAATGCTTTGAGTGCTAAAAGGATTGCTCTGAGCTCCAGAAGGTTTATGTGCAACTGTAACTCTTGGGGAGTCCAGGTACCACTTACTGAGGCAATGTCCAGATGAGCTCCCCACCCCAGGAGAGAGGCATCTGTGGTGATCACCTTTGTGGGAAGCGGAGCTTGGAAGGGGATCCCTATTGCCAGATTTGCAGGGTCCTTCCACCAAAGCAGAGCCTATAGGAACTCTTCTGTCACAGGTATCAGCTTTAAAAAAGTTGTTGCTTCTTTGAGACCAGCAAGCTCTGAGATAGGCCTGCAGATTTCGCATCCTGCATCTGACCCCTGGGACCACCGCAGTCACTGAAGCCATGTGTCCCAAGAGCTGAGGAAATGTCTGGCTGGTCTTTGCTGTCCCTAGATGAAAGAATCTGCTACTGCAACGAAACTCTGAATTCTCTCCTGTGGGAGGAAGGCATATCTTTTCTGGGTGTCCAGCCGAACGCCTATGAAAGTGAGTAGCTGAGTGGGTTCCAGGTGAGACTTCTTTAGATTTACCAGGAAACCCAGAGATTCCAGAGTGTGCTCTGTAAGGGAAAGGGACTCTCTGACCTGAAGAGGAGACTGTCACTATGAGCCAGTCGTCCAGATAGAGGTAGATATACATCCAGCTTCCCGAGGTGTGCTGCTGCCACTGCCAGGCACTTAGTAAAGACTCTTGAAGCAGAGGACAGGTCGAAGGGCACTGCAGCAAACTGATAGTAGCCCGAAGGGAGTTTGAACCCGAGAAACTTACTGTGAAACCTTGTGCGTCTATGGAAGTAAGCAACCTTTAGGTCCAGGAAGGCTAGCCAGTCTCCCTGCTGCAAGGACTGTGTGACTAGTGACAGTGACCATCTTGAACTTTGTGTTTTTTTTTTGTTTTTTTTTTAACTTTTTATTTTTCCATGTTTCAATCAGCACAAAATAGGTACAGGTTCATAGAAATAGCTTCTATCATGTTGGATTACATATAATGAACACAGCAATACACAGCTGAGTAAAGCGTAGGGTCAAAGGGAACATTACAATAAAGAATAAGGTCCATGTAACACAGTATCTAATCCTCTCTCCTGGCCTCAAGATTAATATATTTTATATCGTGGATTGAGTATTTGGAGAGGAAATATATAAAGTAGGAAAGGCGCGGAGGGCTTTCTATTGTTAACCACTGTTTGTCCAGCCAGCAGTGGAATGTTACAGTAGACTCCCAGAGCAGTTGGGAAGAAACAAGAGATGGTGGAAGAATCAGATTTCTGTCTCAAGGAACATCATCTTCCCTTGACTGTGCGATATACAACAAGCGTTTGTCAATGCCGAACATTCGCTTACAGGTATTTGCAGTGGTGTTTGGCACGTATGGTGCTTTACCCTAATGCCCTGTGCGATTGCTGGTATTTGCACTATACATTTTCAGCATGACCTTTTTGTTACCCTCACCTCATAAAAGCATTTGAGACCTCTGCTTATGAACAGCCCCACTGTTATTTTGTTAATCTGTCCTGAGCGTTGATTTCCCACAGCACAGTGACCACACCATTGTGCTCCACATATGCAAAAACACAGTTCGGGCAGGATGTGAAAAATGACAGCTGTAGCATTCATAGGGAGGAGGCATTGTGGGACCTCTGCTCATGAACAGTGTCACTGTAATTTTCATAATCTGTCCTGAGCATTGATTTCTCACTGTGACCACACCATTGTGCGCTGGATGTGCAAAAACACATTTCAGCCAGGATGTGAAAAATGTCAGCTGTACTGTTCATAAGGAGGTGTGTAAAAATGCCAGTGTTGAAAGTCTGGAGTGAAAATATTTCAAATTCTCGAAGTTACGAGTGTGCATGGAAACTGCGCAATGCATGCTCGTAACAGTCATGTTTTGACATTTTTTCACCAAATTTGCAACACAGGATTTTGGGAGCCCGCCTCATTAACAGTGACACTGTTGTTTAGTTAATCCCAAAAGGTGATTTTGTGCAGTGACCATGAAATCACCTTTGCGGAACGAATAACTCACATGACAGTAACTGAATTCATGAAGTGGTATCCCAAGAACCCCCTGTTGAAAATGTGGTGGCAAAATTTGCAAAAATGCCCGAGATAGCCACCTAAGTTGGAAAAAAAAAAAAAAAAAAATTTATGCCATTATACAGCTTACCGTCATTTCTTCAGTTTGCGTTTGGCTTTCAAAAGTGCAGACGTGTTCCCTCACTGAAGATCATCATTGCGCCAGCTCCGGAGGCAGTATGGGGTGAGGGGAGGTGGGGTATGCAGAGGGTGGGTGTAGGTTTGGGAGGGGCACAAGACACAGCGAGGATGGTTTCTGTTTTCACAGGTTTTATAAAAACAAAAAGATGTTGTGGGACAGTTTTCCCATTTACAGGGACAATGGGCATGCTGGGGTGGGCTCCCAGCATGTCACCTGAGTGTTTGTTGGGGGCCTGGAGACAATGGGACTGTGCACTCCGTCTGCACATACAATGTGTTTGGTGGGGCAATAACAAGGAGCAGGGTAGACAGCAGCAGAGGGAGGAAGTGGGAGGGATTTTATTAGCAGCCAGAGGGAAAAGGGTGACGTCAATATGCTAAATACACACACGTTACCACCGCTAATTGCAGTGGTGCTTTCCTTTAAACTGAAGACCACTGCAGCCAAACTGCTGTCATAGACAGCTCATGCATCCATTGGTGCAGTAGGGTTGCACATGTTACACTGAGCACTGCACTGGACAGGAGGGTCACACACCTTCAAAAAGTCGTACTGTCCCAAAATGTTCCTTGCACATGCATGCAAGCAAATGCAAAATAAACAAGCATTTGTCAATGCCAAATGTTGCTTGCTTCTATGTGCTGTTTAGGTATTTGGAAGTCATTGGGCCATAAATATTGAAAATTCGCGAACTTACGGTATGCGTAGGAACTACTTTTATGCGCTTCATGTGATCATTTTGAAATTTTTCACCAATTTTCAACATTGCCATTTTAAAACCTCTGCTCATGAACAGTGTCACTGTGATTTTCTTAATGTGTCCCATACATTGAGTTCACACACCGACTACGCCATTATTGCTACATATGGGCAGAAACACGCTTTGGGCAGGATGTGAAAATGACAGCTGTACTGCTCATGAGGAAGTGTGGTAAAATGCAATGTTGAAAATCTGGAGTGAAAATATTGAAAATTCGACGAACTTACGAGCCTGCGTGAGGAACGCGCATACTGCGCCCGTAAAATGGTCATTTTAGAATTTTCCACCAAATTTTCAAAATAGGCTTTTGAGAGCCCAACCTTATGAACGCTGGCAGTGTCGTTGTTAATCGGGCCCGAAGGTGATTGCCAGTGACCGCGAAATCACCCTTCAGGCCCGAATAACGCCATGACAGTGACATCATTCATGAGAAGGGTCCCAAAAACCCATGTTGAAAATGTGGTGCAAAATTCCAAAAATGCCTGAGATATGCACAACAAAGTTGAAAAACCCCATCTAGCCCATTATACAGCTTACTGGCATTTCCTCAATTCGTGAGTCGGGTTTGAAGAGTGCGACGGTTCCCGGTCCAGCGATGACTGCCCCGCCGAGCTCTGGAGGCAGGGTGGGGGGGTGGGGAGGCAGGGTGCGCAGTGGGTGGGTGCTGGTTGTGGGAGGGGTTCAGGAGCAGCGCCGTGGGACCGATTTTTATTTCTAGGTTAAAAAAAGAGCGGGACGTTTGCCGTACTGGGTGGGCTACTGGCGTGGCACCAAAAGCTTTGGGGCGTCTGGGGGCGATGGAGCCGGCGGGGTTGGGCACCCCGTCGGCGGTTTGCCATGCTGGGGTGGCTCCAGCGTGGCACCAAAAAGCTTTTGGGGGGTGAGGCCTACCAGTGCTGTGTATGACAGCGGTGGTTCTCTTTGAAGAGAAGACCACCGCTGTCACACACAGCTCCCGCACCCATTGGTGCAGGACCACCACACCTGCTCAACCTCCAAAGTGTGGTACTCTCCCTAAACGTTCCTTGCGCAAGCGAATGTAAAAACTAACAGTTCCAACAGGTCATTAGCTCTTTAGTTCTGTCTTGTAGTTGAGCCATTAAACTTTCCATCTTACAGATCTCATAAATAGTGTTTTCCCATGTGGCGGCATCAGGGGTACTGGAGTAAGCCAACGTCTAGTGATACATTTCTTGGCTGCAGTCAGAAAGATATCAAGGATATATTTATGTTTAATTTGCCTCGGGTAGTGAAGGAGTAGGGCTATTTCCAGGGGAGAGGGGTCCAAGATGGGGAAACAGTTCCCGTATTGTGCTCCCAATCCCAGCCCAGAACGGCGCCAGCACTGGGCAGCATGTGGGAATGTGTGGAAACTTCACAGCCGCATAGTCTCCAGCAGGAGTCGTCCCCCGAGGGTGAATATTTAGCCGTGATTGGAGACGTACGGAAGAATGATTGCCACCTTCCAGATAAATTCTCTCCAGGTGTAGAAGTGGTAGTTTTGTGCTGTCTTCTCCATATATTTAACCAATCTCAGGGGAGTGAGCTCCACAAAGCGCTCAGCCTACCAGTGAAACTGTACCAGTGCCAACTGATGTGGAGCCGAGCTCTGGAGGCCCGAATATGCCCTAGATATTAGGTGGCCCTGGGAGTTGAAATCTGTGAAGATATTTACCATGTTATTTAAGGGTAGAATGTCCCTTTGGGAGACATCCAGACCAAGCTTTTGCTGTAAATAGTGTCTGATCTGTAAATATCTAAAATAAATTTGGTGTAGGAGATATATTTCTTGAAGTTGTGCAAATGTTTGAAATATACCTGCTTCACAGAACTGGTGGGCATGTATTAGCCCACAAGCGTTCCATTTGCGGAGGGTAGTATCCACCAACGCAGGTGTACATGCCGGATTCTGTGCTGGGATCTCAATCCAACTCGCTAGAAAGGCATTTTCTGGTAATGTTAAGAATCTATGCCAACTACCCATTATAGCTCTGGTAAAGATCGAGCTATCTTTAGTTTGAGTAGTCAAAGAGGGTTGAGAAATCTTAGCCATATACAAATGGAGAGTGGTCACAGATTTCTCCAAAGTGGCCCACCCATGCCATGAAATGTGATATTATTGCAGCTATCAAATATAAATATATGTTGGGGAGTATCAGCCCCCCTCTTTCTTTAGGGAATTGAAGTTTAGTGAGGGCTCTAACAGCTTTGTTCCAGCCATGTAGGTCCTTCCGGGTGGGGGGGATATTTTGCATAAGATAAAGGATTTGGGGTAATATGGTCATCTGTATAGATTGTAAGAAAGGAGAAGGGTAGAGGGAGCCATCTATCTAAGTCAGACTGAATTTGTTTAGTTAAGGTCTGACATGTAACTAAATAAATCTTTAAGGCGGGATGGGATCTGGGTTCCCAAGTATGTAATGGTAGGTTTATTCCATTTATAATTATATTCAGATACTATTGCAGGGGGAGGGTTCCTGGTATTAGAATTGCTTCTGATCTTCCTTGGTTGATGGTGTATCCAGTAGCTACTTCTATTTCCGATAAAAGTGTGGCTAATGTCTGAAGGGATTCTTCAGGGTGGGTTAGATAAGAGTAATAGATCATCAGCATAATATGCTACTTTATGTTCGACCCCTCCTATTGGGTAGCCTCGTAATTGCCCTGTTTGTCGAAGGAGTTGTGCTATGGGCTCAACAAAAAAATTGCACAAAAGGTACGAGGATAAGGGGCAACCCTGTCTTGTGCCTCGGAATAATTGAAACCATGTGGAATGTGAGCCATTTACTTTAACTGTAGCTTCCGGGGCCGTGTAGATTCCCTGAATTATTTCCGAGAAGGAGGGGAATGCAAATTTAGCCAAAGTAGCTAATAAAAATTTCCAATTAACCATATCGACGGCTTTCTGAGCATCAAGACTCAGTAATACTAGTGGGGTTTTAGTAAGATTGGCATGATTAATTAGGAATAGGGTTTGTTTTATATCTGTGGTTTTTCTAGATTTAATGAAGCCAGATTGGTCTGTGTGAATTAAGGTGGGAAGGATATTGTCTAGTTTGTGTGCCAAGATGCTAGTGTAGATTTTATAATCTTGATTTAGAACTGAAATGGGTCGGTAAGAATTGCAAAATTTTGGGGTGTCAGTATTGCCGAGATTGTGGCCCATCTCCAAGAAATTGGGCAAGCAGCCATTTTTTGTGTGGCTTTTAAGGCTAATAATGGTTCAAGAATTAAGTCCCCAGTTTTTTTTGTAGAATTCTGTGCCAAACCCATCCTGGCCTGGACTTTTACCATTTTTTAAAGATTTTATTGCTTGTTGAAGTTCTGGTTCCATGATAGGAGAAAGGATTTTGGATTGTTGAGCGGTCATAAGTGATGGTAGCTGAACCTTAGATAAAAAGTCTGCTATAATACGAGGATCATTATTAGTTGGGGAAGAGTACAGGTTTTGATAGAAGGTGCAAAACGCCATCAATGTCTTATCTGTGGAGTAGTGGGTTAGTCCTGTGTTGGGGTCCTTTATCTTGGGGATGGTTCAAATTTGTGTTTGCCTATGGAGGCAGTAGACCAGCACTCTAGTGGTGCTCAGCCCCCCCCCCCCCAAAAAAAAATAATATATTTGCCTCAACCACATTAGGGCTTGTTCAGTCCTGTCGGTTAACAGTTTTTGGACTGATGCTTGTGTCTGTAGGAGTGAGGGGTATACCTCATTATCTCCTTGCATGTGGGCCTCTTGGAGGAATCTCAGTTTTTCTTGGAGTAGATTCAATTGAGAATCTTGTTTTTTTTTCCCCCTCTGTGCTGCGTACGAGATAGTGTAGCCCCTAAGGACTACTTTAATCGTGTCCCAGAGCAACTGAGGAGAAATGTGTGAGGAATGGTTATCTCTGATAATCTCCGGGATTTTTGCCTTTATTAATTCCTGAAATTCCTCATCACGGAATAGGGAAGGGTTAAACCTCCATAAAGAAGCCTCTCTCTCCTAACCGTATAGTCAGTGTAGTGGGGTTATGGTCAGAGTGTTACATTCAGAATATCTGCTTGATAAAGAACTTCAACACATTCTTTATTAATGCAAATATATAGTCAAGCCTTGAGTAATGCTTATGGGCATGGAAGTAGAAAGTGAATTTGCGCTGTTGGGGGTGAAGTTGTCTTCAGGTGTCTCATTAGTCCTATGTCTTTAAAGAATTGCTTAAGATGTTTTTGACCTGAGGTCTGGGTGGAGGGACGGGTCGCTGAGGAGTCTAAGGAGGGGCTGAACCGACAGTTCAAGTCTCCTCCCAAAATGAGAATCCCTTTCAGATGTCAGAATATCATCTACTAATTTCTGTATGGAGGAAGCATCTGCAGTGGGAGGGACATACACACTACCACCTATCGTCACCGTTTGGTTCTGAAAGGTACCACAGCCAAGACAAGTCTGCCTTCCTTTCAGAACACTGCTCCTCGAGTTTAAACAGAGTTCTTAGGGAATAAGACCACCCCCTCACCATCAGCCATTTTGGTATAACGACTCCACCATCATTGAAAAGCCAAATCCAAGCAATTTTTGATGCTCCGTAGTAGAGAGGTGGGTCTCTTGAAGGAGCAATACATCTGATTTTAATTTTTTGAGAGACTGAAGTGTGCGATATCTTTTTATAGGGCTGGCCAGGCCATTTACATTGTGTGATACAACCTTAAATAAAGATGTCACAGAGATTGTTGAAAGTGTATATGCATTTATCCCCCCCCCCGCATCAAGTTGACATATAAGGCAACCTATAGCTCTTGTAAAATCTGAATCCACATGGCTGAATTTTTCTCTCCAAGAGGGAAAAGGAGAATATGGGATTCTTTCTAACTTAATAAGCTAACTGGGCCTAGGTAATGTTACTTGAACTATGTACATATTATAGAGCAGATCGACTTCCAACATCGGGAGTCCATCTTGTGGATCTGATGTGGGCAGATGAAGGGTCTGCCAGGTGGAGGTAACATCCCGCCAATTAAGGGGGAATGACTTCCTGGGGAATCCTTTGCCCCCAACTGTAGGATCCAGAACAAGGGTAGCATCCTTGAGAGATGCCAATAGGAAAAAGGGAGGGAGGTGTAAAAGTGCTAGCTTCCGTCAAGTGACAGTGGCTCCATCGCTCCATCGACCATTACCTCCACCCTCCCAGAAATCACAGTGTAAAGAGTTGGGGCCCAACAGGAGAATCAAGTATTTGCCTCCTGGAATAAAAAGTAAACTGGCTGATCAGTCACTTAATGTAATCTGTGCACATTAATAATCAGTTGAACATTAAGCTCACTTTAAAACAATGTCAAAGACCATATTATAGACATTCTCTCTCTGTTACTTGATATATAGTCCAATAATAATTATTGGAAGTGGGCCATATCAAGATAAGCAGGTGTTATCTCAAGCAGAATAAGGCTAGTGCCCCATGGGCAGTCGAGAAGTCCTGGTGTGGGCTATGATCTACCAGAGTAGGCAGTCGGTCCCCCGCCCACGCAGGCTCCTGCCCCCAGCACAGAGAAGAAGACCAAGGCCGTCCCCCAGAGAGACCCCCAGACCCCACTGGCCGGCGCTAGACAGAGCCCGGGCTCAGTACCCCAGGATAGGCATCTGTAGGGTATCTTCCCCCTCCGCTCCCGCAGACCCTGGTCGCTTACATCTCAGATGGGCTGAGGCAATAAACAGTATGCCAAATATGTGACCTTTGCTCCTTGCTGCACGTAGCTAGGCAACCCATAAGGAGTTACGTTCTCTCTCCAGTCTCTCTGCATTATTATCAGGAAATAGGCCACTGAACCTCTGCCCCAGCATCCAACATAGCTGTGTGCCAGGACATCTTCAGGACAGCACCTCCCTCCATAGAGAGACACTGTCTTACAATCAAGCCAATTTTATTTTATAGGAGAGGAGAGAGAGGAGCAGTCTTTAGGTCCCTATCAGTTTTCCTGTCACCTGCAGCCCTTTGTTTTTCCAGATGTTACTTTAACCATGTCGTGGGTCCATTGGTACAGATAAAGGGGACATACCCCGCGCCATCCTGGGAAGCATGGGGCCCTCCCCCCAGGCCCAGATCCCTTGCCCAACACCCGGCCAGTCCCCCCCCCCCCATGCAGCCAGCCCCCCCAATTGAGACTACAGCCCCATGGCCGGGCGTGGCCAGCCACCTACCCTTTCTCAGATGGGAAAGGGACGGCCCTCTATCGCCACCTCCGTATTAGAAGTCCAGGCCATCTACAGTGCATTGGTCCATTGTAAACATTACATCAGCCTTGTCCCCATTCCCATGCTGTTCTGGGAGGTCTCAACCCAACAACTCAACAGTCCCATCTCAGTTCATGCTAGATGGTCTAAGGTATGGCCCGCAGTAAAGTCATGTAGAGAGTGGATAGTGTGCAACAGTATGTCTTCCCTTCGGCCGATGGTTAAGTTGTGAGTCTCTCAAGTCATTCAGGAACAAGCAAACTGTTTAAGTAAGGCCCTTCTGCTGTCCAGTGCTGCTTGTTGAGTCTGTCTGCCTTGTGCTGCTACAGAAGAAGTAGTGTCCAGAGATCTCTGTGAGGCCCTAACTAGAGCAGAGTGAGGAGGAAGGGAGAAGACTCTTGTTTTCAGGTCTTGTAGAGTGTCCCCCGCCACCTCATAAGATTGTTGTCCATCTGGGTATTGAACTACCAGCCCATGGGGTAAGGGGTTCTGAATTTCAGCTGATGCTGTCGCAGGATCGGGAAGAGAGGAATATAGACCCTGCGGCACTGCACTGTTAGTGAGGCATAGTCATTGTCCACAAAAACATGTTCTTGACCATAAAACACCTTATCCTGTGCCCAAGCTTGTTTCAAAATATGCTCTTTGGTTTGAAAGCTTATTATTGAGCAAGGTCTGGCATTCGGGTGAGAGGGTTTAAGGCCCAGGGCCCGGTGAACTCTCAGTTTCAATGGGGACCGTGTCATCTATAGAGAGCAGTGCGCAGTGTTGTGGTGACAAATTCTCTGATATTTCCCTCTGCATTTTCTGGAATTCCGTAAATATGGATGTTTTTCCGTCTATGACGGTTTTCAGTGTAGTCTTGTCTCTCGACCGTCATGTGGCACAAGTCCGTTAGTTGAGAGACTGCGGCCTGTATTTGTTGTATTGCCTCAGAGGAGTCCTGTGATGTCTGCTCCAAGAGAGTAACCCTGTTATTAGTGTTAGCAAGCTCTGTTTGTAATTCTTCTTGAGTCTGTTTAAAGGCAGCAAAATCTGATTTAAACTCCCGAAGCTCCTGGAGTATGCACTCCAGTTTCTGATCTGTCTTAGCAGGTTTGGCTGGTTCACCTTTATTTATTTATTTATTTTTTAGCTCGAAGACAAGGAGGTGGCCTGTGAGATTTCTGAAGCCTCGGAGTCCGAGTGCTTGAAGTCGGAATTGGTAGGTGGTGCAATCGGCTGGTACTTGTTAGGTTCCCTGCCCTTAGTTTTGTTGGAAGCCATCCTAGACATCTTTAGGAAGAGTTTTGTATTGGGGGGGTGGTAGGTGGCTTTTCTATATTCGAGGAGGGCAAAGCGGGGCGAGCTGATCAGGTGGCCATGTGTCTTGGGAGCTACTTTGGAAGTCCTTGAACTTTTTTTTTTTTTTTTTTATTTAAATTTTGGTGACCGGGTAGGCCCACCGAGACCGTAATGGTCCCTTTTTCAGGGGCGACCCGGGGTTAATTACAGTCACCAGTACAATAAGAAGTAGGAACAATTCAAGGGAAAGTGCGCATATACAGACATTAAAATCAGAACATATAGTACAATCACAGGCAGGTTAGGCAACATTTAGAATAACATGGGGTAAACACTAGTTTCATAAGAGTGGCAGTTACATAAGGTTCTTTTATCAGGTCAGTTTTACGAGTTACAATTTCAAGTGTTTCAGAAGTGATAAGATTCAACTGAAATAGGATACCGACCTGTTAGGTGGCAGGTTTTTACTATCAGAGGTGGAGTGCTGTTTTCTATCCTCAGCGGTGGCATGCACAGAGACTTAGCTCTAGAAGGTACGTCTTTAGGCCTTTTTTAAAACCCACAAAGGAGCTGCAGTCTTGAAGATTGCTAGGCAGGCCATTCCATAGGGACGGGATGTAATTTTCAAACGACCGAAGATCTTGGCATGTTCGGACTTTTGGGACATGGAGGAGTAGACGACACGTGGATCTAAGTGTTCTTTTCGGCTGCTTAGGTACTAAGGTATGACTCAGGCGGGGGAAGCATCCATTTGTAGAAGCTTGAAAGTCAAGCATAGGGAAGTGTAAGCCAGTCTGCCCTCCAGGGAGGGCCAATTCAGTGAGTCGAGTATATTACAGTGGTGCTCTAGTGGCTGAGCTCCCAGGGCAAAGAGTCCTATTCTGTGGTACAATTTTCCTAGCTTTCACACCTCTGTATTTTGCACTGAATGTAGCACCGGGGCACCATAAAATAAGGTGGACAGGAGCATGCCCGTGGCTATCTTTAGCCTGGATGCCTGAGTGAGAAAAGGGGTTAGACAGTACATGAGCCCAAGCTTTTGATTTAGCACCTTGGTTAATTGTTCAACATAAACCTTGAAAGAGCAGTCTTGATCGATATAGACTCCCAGGTATTTGATGCAATCCACCACCTCAATAGGATGGCCACTGGACAGATAGAGATAGTAGACATGTTCTGTCAGGGCCCAATTTACTGGGTCCGAATAGGATGGCTTTGTTTTTTTTTCTCATTTAGGACTAGCCTATTTGTCAGGAACCAGGTTTCCAGTAAGGAGAGATCGTGGTTCAGGAGTTGGTTTAGCTGTACAGCATTTGAAGCAGATCTGTATAGTACTGCATCATCCGCATAGAGGGTCACTTTCGCTCCGCCGCAGTGCTTTGGTAGGTTGTTGATAAACAGGGAGAATAGAAGGGACCCCAGTATTGAATCTTGGGGGGACACCCTTAGCAATGAAGCGCTTGCCTGACTCCACCCCCTACCATCTGATTATCTGAGATCCGTCTTACAAGTAATCTTTAAACCACGGTGTTGAGTGGTTGTCCAGTCCGAGAGAGCTAAGCTGCCGGATGAGCAATTTATGGTCTACTAGATCAAAGGCCTTGGTAAAGTCTATGAAGACTGCACCAGTAAGTTGGCCTCTGTCTTGGGCAGCAAGGATGTCGGATGTTAGACTCACCAGGGCAGTATCAGTACCATGTTGTTTTCTGAATCCATGTTGTCGTGGGAGTGAAGAGGCTATGTTGTTCAGCATATGCCTGGACTTGTTGGTATACAATTCTCTCAAGCATTTTATTTAGTGTGCAGCGAATAGAAATCTGTCTATAGTTTTCAACTAGCTCACTGGGTCCTCCCTTAGGGATTGGGGTAACCAAAGCTGTTTTCCAAGCTGAGGGGACTTTGCCTTCCATCAGCGACCTACTGAACAACCACATGACTGGCACGGCAATTTCTTGGTCAGCCAGTCTAAGTAACCTGGGTTCAACCTTGTCATAGCCCGGAGAACCATTTGTCTTAATGCTCCTAATGAGCTTTAGGACCTCAGTTTTTGATGTTAACCTAAGGTGAAAATTAGGTGATGAGGGGAGATTCAACGAGTCATCCAAAGATGGCTGTTTTTGGCTGCAGGGATGAACCCTGTGCTTGCCAAGGTCAGTGAGGAATTCATTAAAGGCATTTGCAGCATCTTGCGGGTTGGTGTGGTGGATATCTCCCACAACAATGTCACAGGCATTTTGCGTGTGGTGGTCTTTCAGGAGCACGTTTATTTGGGACCAGAATTTCTCAGGGTTAGAGAGATTTCTTGTTTGTAGGTTCTTAAGGTACTGTCGCTTGGCCTGTTTTAAATCTTTTTTACATGAGTTTCTGAGCATTCAGTAACTGACCCAGTCACTGGTTAAATTAGTGGGCCTGTACCTGCCCCAGGCCCTGTCCCTTTCCCTCTCCCTCATTAGTTTTTTTAGATCACATGTCAGCCACCTAGACTGTTGTCCTTTGACTCTCATTTATTTTAGAGGGGCGTGTTTGTTGGTGGCAGAGAGGAAATTCTTGGTGAAAAAGGCCAGGGTAGATTCCAAGCTGGGGGCAAGATTAATTTGAGCCTAGTCAATTCCAGACAGGGTATCCCAGAAGGACGTAGCATCGAAATTGTAGTCGTCGCGTGCCAGAAAGGTACGGGAAGGTGGAGTTGGAAAGTCATTTTTCCATATACCAAAGATGGAGGCGTGGTCACTTAAGGAGTTGGCAAAAGTACCGGCCAGCTTGAATTTATTGGGGTTAGACAACAGTAGCCAATCAAGGGTGGTGTGGTTTCCAGATTTCGAATTCAGTCTTGCTGGTTTATGGATCAGTGGGTAAGCTTGGCCTCTAGCAAGCTGGACTTAATGTCAGTCTTAGTCAAGCGGCCCCAGTGGAGATTAAAGTCACCCATGATTATTTTCTCATGGGGAGGCAGGTCAGGGATAAGCTTAGTAAGGGCCTTTAGTGCTTCCATCGCAATCTTAGAAGGATGGTAAACATCCTATTAGTAGTGGCTTTGCACCTCCCAGTAGTACTTTTACAAATAGTGTTTCGCAGCCCTCAGCCGCCTTTGCTGGAATCTCTGCTAAGAACACAGTTAGTGATTCCTTAGTATATATGATAACCCCTCCACCCTTTTTTCCTATTCAATCTTTTTGAAAGGTTTTGAATCCATGGATCCTAATCTCGTGTGCCAAGATCATGGGTTTGAGCCATGTTTCAGAGATGGCTAATACGTTAGGGGGGTGTACAGTAGGTTCGCCCAGGCTTTGAGCTCTTGCAGTTTAGGTCTGAGACTATTAATATTAATATGCACCAGTTTCAGCCCTTTAGTGTCGGTCCAGCAGGGCAGAGAGGGAGTTACATCTGGGATATTTGCGCAGGGCGGACCTGGGTTTGTTTCAATATCCCCTGCTAGCAGGAGCTTTAGGAGAAACCAAACCTTCCGGAACGCCTTGGATGGGCATTGTAAAGATAGGCGTTTGTTTCATTTGAGGAGTGTTGCACAGGCATAGCAATGACCATTATTCCTAATACTGTTCAGAATAAGCGGGCTAGGGTAGTGGCTTAACTGAGGATAGACACAGGGATAATGAGTTAGTATGAGGCCAGGTGGCAGACTATAATTCACCTCGGAGTTTAACATTAGGTGGTCTGTATATAGTGTAAGAAAGATATAGCCACTCCCCAGAAGTATGCCCAGCAGCATGCTTGGTATTATAAATTAATTTCTGACTACCTAGTTTATGATACAACTGGCAGTTTTGTGGGTAGCAGGCAATTTGGTAGGGAGAGACAGAGATACTTCCCGAGTTGCACAGTAATTTGCAGGTGGTGCAAAAAGATTGGGATTAGAGAAAGCAGGTGCAGTGATGGCTAAATGCCACTGGGGGGGTATTGGAGTTTTGTATTGGGCACGGTAGCCAGAAGCTCCTTTTGTTATAGCGGCCACTAGTGGACAGCTGTGATAACTTAATTTCAGTCAGGTGCTTTATCCTATAAAAAGGAGTGACAACCAAGGGTGTTGGTGGGGGCGGCGGGGTACTCGCTCTGCCGTTTGCACTCCTCGCTCATCCTGGCCTCCTTTACCTCTGCAGATTTTTCGGTTTGAATTCCACACCTTTTGCAGTGGGCGATCAGCGTGGGGCTTGGGAAGAGTCCGTCGGCTGTGGGGGAGGGCTGCTCGGTTGCCCTCTCGACCCAGAAGGCTCCCGGGGAGCAGGTTTGTCTCTGCCGGCTTCAGTTCTAATGGTGTAACCTGCTGCAAGAGCTGTTCTCAAAGATCTACTATTACGGTAAGTTCTTATGTAACTGTACTTTCATGTCCTGGGGTGGGGGGAGATCATTAAACTGCTTCTCTAAGACAAATCAGGACTCATCCATTTGCATATAAGCATGGACAGCTCGTTAACCTGATGGAGAACTAACTCCCAAGAACCAGTCGAAACAGTCTGGGGTTTTAATGGAGTCGACAGAATATCGCTGAAAATATAAAGCAGGGCCAGCTCCGTGGCACCAAGCAATGGCTCTCTACTGCACGCTGATAACCTGGGTTTGGGCTCTGAGCCTGGGAGGTCAGGAACAAAGGCTGGTTTGGGGGTTCTTGCTGCACTGCTCTGCAGCAGCTCCTGGTGTGTGTGCGCTCGCAAAATGGCACCGGTGACCATGTGCCGTCAGAGGCAATTCTCCAGTCCCGTCATAGCATGCACGACGTTGGAGGGTGGGGACATAAAAGGCAAAAATGCCACATCAGTACACCAGACGACAGCCTCACAGTCCCTCCCAACACTAGACGATCCAAGGCCCCTGGAATGGATATGTCAGCCATTAGGATAGAAAACATCAAGTGATCCTTAAAGAATGAACACAGTAAATTGTGAGAACTATTCAGCAAGAGTAACAAATCTAGAACATGAGGACACGAGTGGAAGCTGGTGGGGGAGGAGGGAGTTCTAGAGGACATAAGAAAGTTTTACAGAGAGTGATTAAGCCATGGGACAGTGTGCCAACAGAGGTGATAGGTGCCCAAAGTAAAAATTACTCACCATAGTAATGTTGTTTCTTCTAATGGAGTCTTGCTGTATTCAGACATAATGCAGTTAGCCCCAGCACTTGAACTGCCCCGGAGAGGAAAGGGATAACTCCATGCAGAAGCATGGAACTTCAAGCTCAGTTTTCAAACCTCTGTCTGTGGTACTTCCCAGTGTAACCGTCAGATTCTTACGAGCAACTAACTTAGCAGTATGATATGGAAATTGTTTGAAACATATAGCCAAAAGGCAAAATATTTTGGGGTCCAAAAAAGACTCAAGTCGAGAACCCAAGAAGAAACAAGGTAGTGACAAATTAAGCTATGCAACACAAGAAGGATAAACATAACAGCTACCCCACCAAGAGGGAGGGTACAAGGTACACCCCAAGGTGCAACACTGTACCTGCCAGCCCACTTCCCAAAAACAGGTTCTGAGAGGGGAGGCAGGCGGGGGAGGACTGAATACAGCAATACTCCATTAGAAGAAACAACATTACTATGGTGAGTAATTTTTTTTTCAAACAACATGAAGTCTTGCTGTATTTAGACATAATGCAGACTACCAAGCAGTTCCCTATGGAGGAGGAAACGCAGAACCCACTTTGGGAACAGGCTCTGCAGTACTGCTGTGCCAAACCTAGTCATCACTCCTAGCCTTGATGTCCAGGGAGTAATACTTAGTGAATGTATGTACTGTTTTTCAGGTGGCTGCTTTACAGATCTCTAACAAGGATATATCTCTGGCCGCAGCTAGAGTAGCAGCTGTACCCCTAGTGGAGTGAGCCCTCAGGCCTCAAGGGGGTGTTCTACTCAATTTGTCATAGCAGAATTGTATACAAGAAACAATCCACCTGGCAATAGATCTTTTAGTGGCAGGCTTACCTTTCCCCACTTCACCATAAGTGAGAAACAATTGAAGACAGTCATTCCTGTGTTCCTTAGTACGCTCTATATAGTAGCTAAGAGCCCTTTTAAACATCCACACTGTGTAATCTTCTTTCCCCTGAAGAATGGTTAGTGAAAAACACAGGGAGAGATATAGATTGGTTTAGGTTAAAATCTGATATCACTTTAGGCAAGAACCTCCTATTAGTTCTTTAGGACCAC
The DNA here is from genome assembly GCA_016271365.2 of Neoceratodus forsteri. Classification (NCBI taxonomy): domain Eukaryota; kingdom Metazoa; phylum Chordata; order Ceratodontiformes; family Ceratodontidae; genus Neoceratodus; species Neoceratodus forsteri. Next base: position 240,154,390 of record CM028133.1, on the reverse strand, counting down.
TTTATCCCTATGGAAGGACATGAAGTCAGGTTCAACTGACAGGGCCTGTAATTCACTAATCCACCTGGCAGAAGTAGTGGCTACCAGGAACACAATTTTCCAGGTCAAGTACTTCAATTCAGCCGAAGCCATAGGCTTAAAGGGTGGCTGCATAAGATGAGCAATGCAGACATTAAGAGCCCAAGGCGGAGTAGGCTCCCTAAAGGGAAGGTTGATGTGAACCAGGCCTTTGAAAAACTTCCTGAAAACAGGATGAGATGCCAGAGAAGAGCCATTCCCTGCTGAAAGGAATGCAGAGACAGCTGCTAGATGAACCTTCAACGTGGCAGGCCTAAGGCCTAGACTATTCAGATGAACTAGACAATCTAAGGTTGTGGAAATGCCTGCAGAATCAGGCACAATACCTTTCTGAGAGCACCAAATACTGAACCTCTTCCATTTGGAATTGTAAGTTTTTCTAGTGGAAGCTTTCCTGGAGACCTTCAGAATATCCAGAACTCCCTGAGAGAGAGATGTAGTGCTGAATATTCTAACTCTTCAAGAGCCAGGCCTTGAGGTTGAGAGACTGGAGACTGGGGTACCAGATCCACCCCTAGGAGGAGGAGAGAAGATTGTATCTCCTGGGAAGAGACAGGGGACGGGACACAGCCAGGGACAGCAGTAGAGGATACTAGGGTTGTCTGGCCCAATCTGGAGTCACCAGTATCACTGTGCAGGGTTGAGTTCTTATCTTGATCAGAACTCTGAACAGGAGAGGGAAAAGAAGGAAGGCATAGAGAAACCTGCCCTCCCAGTCCAGAATGAGGGCATCCTGGGGAACTGTCCCCAGGACCGGAGGCCTGCAACAAAACAAAGGAAGCTGATGATTGTCTGGTGCTGTAAATAGATCTCTCTCTGGAGTACCCCACCTGGAGAAAATGATCCTCAAAATGTGAAGATTCAGGGACCATTCGTGATGTCCCTGTGAAATCCTGCTCAGGGGAATCTGCTAACACATTGTCTTTCCCTGGAAGATGAACTGCTACCAGGGAAGTCTGAAGGGAATAGGCCAGAGACCAAATCTTCATGGCCTCTGTGCACAAGGCCGTGGACAGAGTGCCTCCCTACTTGTTGACATACCACATTGTGGTAGTGTTGTCCATCCTGACTTGGACCACCTTGCCCTTGACTGAATCTGAGAAGGTCTGAAGGGCTAAGAAAACTGCCCCGAGTTCCAGGAGGTTGATATGAAGAAGAGACTCCTGCGGGGACCAGATCCCCTGAGCTGTTAGGGCACCCAGGTGGGCTTCCCAGCCTAGGAGAGAAGCATCCGTAATCAGAACTACTGATGGAACTTTAGGGAGAAATGGAACCCCTTGTCTGAGGTTGTCCTGGTCCAGCCACCACTGGAGAACATGTACCAGAGTTCGGGTCACTGGAATCAGTTTGGTGAGAGAGTCTCTTCTCTGGGACCAAAAGGACCTTAGGTGGAACTGAATGTCCCACATCCGAAATCTGGCTCCCTGAACCACTTCCGGTGGAGGCTGCCATGTGGCCCAGGAGTTGGAGGAACTGTCTCGCTGGAAGAGAAACCTGAGGCCAAAAGGAGGAAGCAAGGTCTTCTAAGGCCTTCATCCTTGCCAGAGGAAGGAAAGCTTTTGCTTGGATAGTATCCAATTCTACCTCTATGAAGGTGAGAAGTTGTACTGGTTCGAGGACAGATTAAGAAGAAACCCCAGAGAACTGAGCAAGTCCTGAGTGGTTTGCAGAGCTGACCTGACCTGGTCTGATGACTGCCCTACTAGGTGCCAGTCACCCAGATATGGAAAAACTGGTGATACCCTGTCTTCTGAGGTAAGCCACCACTACTGCAAGGCACTTTGTGAACACCCTTGGAGCTGATGTTAGGCCAAAAGGTGTGGCCCTGAACTGACAATGGCTTGAAGGCAACTCAAATCCGAGGTATTTTCTGTGGGAGCACCTGATAGGGATATGGAAGTAGGCATCCTTGAGGTCCAGTGATACTAGTCAATCTCCTGGCCTTAAAGAGGGAAGGGATATTCCCAGAGGTACCATTCTGAATTTGGGTTTTGATAGGTGTTTGTTCAAATACCTTAGATCCAGGATGGGTCGCCACTCCCCTGTTTTCTTTAGGGTAAGGAAATACCTGGAGTACAGGTCTTTTCCCCTGTGTTAAGTAGGAACCTTCTCTACGGCTCCGAGAGCCAGGAGAGATGAAACCTCTGCCTCTAGGGCAAGGGTTTCTGAAACGGATGCAGGTGAAAAAGACTTGGCCCTCCTTTTTGGGTACCTTTTGAAGCTGAAGGCCAGTCCCTGGCTTACTACTTCCAGGACCCACTTGTCTTGAGGTAACAGACTTCCAGGCCTGAAAAGTAGTAAGCCAGTCTGCCTCCTACAAGGGTTGGGGAGTCAAACTGGGCTGACACCTCAGGGTGTCTGCTTGGCAGGAGCCTTAGACTTGGAGGAGGAAGCAGCCCTGCTCATCCCCTTCTACCCCTCCCTCGGAAAAAAACCCTTTGTGGGTAAGAAGAGGAGGCCTGGGCTTGGTAAAAAGGCCCGCCCCTGCCCTGCTGCTTTTGAGGAGTGGCTTGCCTTTCCTTGGCCTGTGTACTCCTGTAAGTGGTCCTATATATTCGTCCATTTTCTTCATGCAGGTCTCTGTCTGCTCCCCAAACAGAGAGTTACCAACTACAGGAAAATCCATAGCCTTAGACTAGGTGTCTTGTGATAGGCTAGTACATCTGAGTCAAGCATGCCTTCTAAGAGACACAGATGTAGCCATGACTCTGGATGCCACATCGCTGGAGTCCACAGCAGCATGAAAATACAGGTTACTCACCAGAAACAGGAGTTCTAGGAATGGTATATGTTGTTCATCCACATTTCTTGGCAGGTACCTTGCCGCTTTAAATCTTGCCAGAAGGTCTTCAAGCTGGCTCCTCCCACCGACCCAGGTGATAAAACTCTCTGCTCCACCCCATGACGCCAGCTCTAGCCCACTGGAAGCCAGGTTGTGCGCTGAAGCCGGGAAGGTCGGGGTGGGTTGTGTGGATGAACATACCCCATTTCTAGAACTCCTGTTACACGTGAGTAACCTGTATTTCTAGGGACATGGATATGTTGTTCAATCCACACTTCTTGGCAGACTCCTAGCAGTTCTCCGGGAGAAGGGAGGCAAGGCGCATACCCCCTGTTTAGGAAACAAGGACTGGAGAACAGAGGTCCCAAAACCAGGATCCCGGCGTGACTCAAGGTCGATGTGGTAATGGGTAATGAAGGTGTGTGCCTACTTCCAGGTAGCAGCCCTGCAGATTTCCTGGATAGGGACGTCCCTGGAAGCAGCCACCGAAGCAGCGGTATGGCAGGTAGAATGAGCTCTTATCCCTTTGGAAGGCTCCATGCCCGCCAACCTATAGCAGAGATCTATGCAGCAGGTGACCCACCTGCCTATCGTCCACTTGGCTGCAGGTCTGCCAGGTGCGGCTTCAGCGTAGGTGACAAGCAGCTGGCAAACCTCTCCCTGAACTTCAGCCGTCCGCTCCTTATAGTAAGAGAGCGCTCTTCTAGGGTCCAAAGTATGGAGCCTATATTCGGCCTCTGAGGTGTGACTGGGGTAGAACACCGGCAGAGTCAACACCTGGTTAAGGTGATACTCCAACACCACCTTCGGAAGGAATTTCGGGTTGGGCGCAGGTCAACCTTGTCCCTGTGGAAGACCAGACAGGGAGACTCAATGGAAAGCGCCTGGAGCTCTCCCATCCTTCTGGCTGACGTGATAGCCACCAAGAAGGCGGTCTTCCATGACAGGTGAGCGATGTCACACCTCTGCATCGGTTCGAATGGCCTGCCCATGAGCTTAGCCAATACCAGCAGTAGATCCCACCAAGGTGGAGGTTCTCGCACTGGAGGGGATATGTAATCAAGGCCTTTGATAAAGCGCCCGACCACCTTCTCCTGTGCCACCGACTGCTTTCTGGCCCGCGCCCGGTAAGCAAAGATGGCTGCCAGGTGCACCTTTAGGGTAGTCGACCGAAGCCCTAGCTGAGAAAGGGACCACAGGTAGTCCAGAATGCTGGCCAAGGAGCAGGAGGAAGGGTACAACCCCTTACCCTGACACCAAATGGAGAATCTCTTCCATTTGAAGGCGTAGCATTTCCTGGTCGACTCCTTATGGGATGCCTCAACAACATTGAGGACCTCGTCGGAAAGACCCAAGGCCTGGAACACTAGCCACTCAGGAACCAGGCCGCCAGGTGCAGGGACTGAAGGTCCGTGTGCAGAACCTTCCCCTGGTTGACTGAGATCAGGTCCAGGCGGGCTGGGAGCCGCCTCGGGAGCCTGGAGCCGAGGCCGAGGAGATCTGGATAACAGAACTGGCGGGGCCAGTCTGGGGCTACCAGAATCACCTGCACCTTGTCCCTCCTCACCTTGAGAAGCACCTTGTGGACCAAGGGAAATGGGGGGAAAGGTGTAGAAGAGGCCCGGGGTCCACGGCCTCCAGAAGACATCCCCCTGCAGCGAGCCCTGCTGAGGGGGGCGGGCATGAAACAGCCTCAGCTTTGCATTCGCCCTGGAGGCAAACAAGTCCACCTGAGGTGTGCCCCAGTGGGAGAACAGATCGTGTACCACCACCGGCAGGAGAGACCACTCATGAGAGGCAGCCCCTATCCGGCTTAGGGCATTGGCCAGAGTGTTGGAGGCTCCTGCCACATGGATGGCTAAGAGATCCGCCTCCAGGCTGCGCACGAGGGACCAAGTGCGAAGAGCTTCCTTACACAGGGGCAAGGAGCATGTCCCGCCCTGGCGGTTTAGGTAGTACATGGTCGTGGTATTGTCCGTCTGGACCTGGACCACTTGATCCCGTACAAATGGAGCGAAGGCGGTGAGGGCTAGTTGGATCGCTCGAAGCTCCAGCAGCTTGATGTGGCATCGGGACTCCCAAGGGGACCAGAGGCCATGTGCTCTATGCTCCCCCAGATGGGGAGCCCCAACCCAGAGAGGCGGTCGATAGAGTGACCGCCGGCCGGGCGGACAAACGAGATGCCCTCCTGCAGATGAGCTGGAACGATCCACCACCGGAGAGCGCTCCACATCTCCTGGGTCCTGCCACTGGCTGGTCCAAAGGACCGGAGCGCTGTGACCACTGGCTGGCCAGTCCCCACTGTAGGGGACGCATGGCCGCCATGAGGCCCAGAAAGTCCCGGGCAGGGCGCAATTGCCCAACCTGAAATGATTGGGCAAAGGAGGAAAGAACCTCGGCCCTGTCCGCCGGGAGCTGTGCTCTGGCTCGGAGAGTCGAGCTCTGCCCCGATGAACTGAATCACCTGCATTGGCATGAGTTCCGATTTGGCCTCGTTGATGAGGAGGCCAACCTGACAGCAAACCTGGAGGGCCAGATCCCTGAATTGTTCCACCTCCGGTCTGGAGGAGGCCGCAATCAGCCAGTCGTCCAGGTAAGGGTACACCTAGACCCTTTGGCACCACAGGAATGCTGTCACTACTGACATGCATTTGGTGAAGACCCTGGGAACTGGAGGGAGGCCGAAGGCATGGCCCGGAACTCGTAAAGGGACCCCTCTGCTCTGAAGCGGACGAATCGCTGGTGGGACGGACGGATCGGGACGTGAAAGAATGTGTCCTGGAGGTCCAGAGAACAGAATCACACGCCTCGTTCCAAGGATGGAATGATCTGAGCCAGAGTGACCATTCTGAAGGTTCGAGACCTTAGGAACCTGTTCAGGTCGTGTAGGTCTGGAATGGGTTGCCAGCCCCCCGTCCGTTTTGGGACCAGGAAATACCTGGACACAAACCCTGGGTCTGGAGGAGGATCCGTGGGGCGACGGCTCGGAAGGGTGGGGCCTGCTCGAATTCCAGAGGCAGACCCTTTCCTACCACTTCCAACAGCCAGCAGTCTGTGGTGATGGCGGACCAGGCGGAAAGAAAATGGCGGAGCCGTGCCCCCACGTGGGGAACCCAGTGGGGCAGCGACGAGAACTCAGTCCCACACAACACCCCTCAACCTGTCACTGGGTAGGCTTGGAGGAGGGACTGGCCGAGGGACCTCCCAGGCCCTTCCCTCCCGGCTTTCTGCTGGAGGAAGCTGCAGGCTTGGCTTTGGGGTTCCAAGTGCGAGCCTGCTGGCCCTGATGCAGGTGTTGCTGGGCCTGATGTGCCGCAGGGGCAGAAGGCCGAAAGGGCTTACGCTGCTGCTGGCGGCCTTTGTCCTTCTGGGTAGACGTGACCGAGCCCAAGGTGGCACTGGACTTTTCGATCCTCTGCAAATGGCCCTCCACCCCGGGACCCAACAAGTTGGTACCCAGGAAGGGGACGTCTGCCAGCTTGTGTTGGGTATCCGCCGTGAAGGTGGAGATCCACAGCCAAGCTCTGCGGCGCATGGCCACTGCGGCCGCTACTGACCGGGCACAAGAGTCTCCAATGTCAAGAGCAGTTTAGATGCCGCTTTACCACGGCCCTTCCATGATCCCGCACCTGCTTGACCGTAGTCTGAAGGTCAGCCGGGAGATACTAACATACTAAAATGCCAGCAGAATAGGCCTAACGGTCTTTCGTGTCTGCTCGTTTGGTCAGCCTCCACCCTGGGTGCTGACCTTGCTGCCCCCTTGCCTCCTCTGGCTTCTCCCTTCCCAGTTCCGTATATTCTTGCTGCATTGGATTTTGCTTCCAGAACCCTTCCCCTGTACCTGTCCCACCCCCTCTTGAACCCCTCCACTGTCTCTGCCTCCACCAGCCCCCTAGGCAGTGCATTCCATGGCTCCACCACCCTCTCAGTGAAGTAGCACCTCCTCCTTTCTCCCCTGAATCTTCCTCCCTTCAGCTTCCACCCATGCCCTCTAGTGGCCCCCTCCTCCTCCCTTCAAGATGAGGAATCACCTCATCCAGGGAGCCCATAAGGGCGTGGGAAAAGTGTGCCATCAGTACGGCTGAACTGGCCTGACGAAGGCCTAGGGAGGATGCAGCGTACACTTTACGCCCAGCATATTCCAGTTTCTTGGACTCTGGCAGGAGGCTTGTCCACTTACCTGGTGTTTCCGGAACACCGGAAAAACTATTGTCACAAGCCCCTCCGCAGAAGGGTGCTCCAAAAAACGGATAGTGAACCGGTGGGGACCGCGTACTTCCTGGCCATCCTGGCCAAGAGGCAGGACAAGAAGCGGCCGCGCATAACTCCAAAGCTGGGTCAATAATGGCTTCAGCCACCGGAAAGGCCTCCGTGGGAGAATCCCCTCGGTCCAGTATCTCCGTGAGGGGATACCTGGCCCGCTTAGCAAGGCATTTGACTCAGTCCCACACAAAAGATTAATATACAAGTTAGCCAGCCTGGGAGTGGGTCCCAAGATGATAGCCTGGGTAAACAATTGGCTGGAGAATAGGACACAGAGGGTAATAGTAAATGGAGTCCACTCTGAAGAAATGGGGGTTACTAGTGGGGTGCCGTAGGGTTCAGTATTAGGACCGGTCCTCTTCAATGTCTTTATAAGCGACATTGCAGAGGGACTGGAAGGAAAAGTATGTCTCTTTGCAGATGACACAAAGATCTGCAACAGAGTTGATGCACAAGGAGGGTGGAAAGGATGAGAGGGACTTGGCAAGGTTAGAGGAATGGTCAAATGTATGGCAGCTTAGATTTAATGCTAAGAAGTGCAAGGTAATGCACCTGGGAAACAAAAACCCAGGGGAAGAGTACACAATGGGGGGTGAGATACTAACAACAACAAGAATGGAAAGGGACCTGGGGTAGTCATATCAGATGACAAAGGTGGGCAAGCAACGTGAGAGGGCAGTAAGGAGGGCTGGGGGGATACTGGGATGCACAGGAGAGGCATCACCAGTAGAAAACTGGAAGTTATCCCCTGTACAGACAGCTGGTGAGACCCCATCTGGAGTACTGTGTGCAGTTCTGGAGACCCAATCTCCGCAAGGACATAGACAAGATGGAAGCTGTCCAGAGGAGGGCAACTAAAATGGTGCAGGGTCTGCACCAGAAGACATATGAAGAGAGACTAAAGGAGCTTAATATGTATAGCCTCGAGGAAAAGAGGGAGAGGGGGGACATGATAGAAACTTTCAAATACCTCAAGGGAATCAACAAAGTCTAAGGTGGTAGCATCTTTCAAAAAAAGAGGAGTGCAAGAACAAGGGGGCACAATTTGAAGATGGGCGGGGGCGCTGCTCAGAGGTAATGTAAGAAAGTATTTTTTCCACAGAGAGGGTAGTGGATGCATGGAACGTCCTTCCGGAGGACGTTGTGGAGTTAAAAACAGTGGCTGAATTCAAGCATGCATGGGGCAGCCATAAGGCAATTCTAGGGGGTGGGGGTAGAAAGAAGTAGGCTGCTGGTTAACTAGGATCTGCAGCTTATCCATTAGGTAGGGAAATGGGCAAACTGGGTGGGCCTAGCGGTCCTTATGTACCGTCAAATTCTATGTTTCTATGTTAGACACTGGTTCGAGCTTCATCCCAGTAGATTCTGAAATGAGCCGAAGCATGCCCAGGAACGAGGATGAGCTCTCGTCCACTGACCGTCCCCCAGTGGACTCCAGGTCAAGGGGCCTGGAGAACAGGCAAGAGTCATCATCAGACTCCGAGGAGTCTGCGAACAGCTGCCTAGGGCCTGAGCCACCCTCCACTTGCCGAGGAAGATCAGGAATGAGGGTGACCGACAACTGATGGGGCAACCCCTGACCCGACCGAGAATCCTTGGTCGGAGCCCCAGATTTAGGTTGTGGAGGTGGGGGGTTCCACCACAATGAGTGGCGCAGCTGGTTTCAGCTGAACAACCAGTGCCGGTTTGGGCTCGATAACCATGAGGGGTTGTTTCAGCCGTTCCGGTACAGCCATTTAATGGCCGGGGAAGGCGACGGGGTCGGCTTGTTCCCTGTCAGAAGGAGCTGCTGCCACATCAAGTCCCCCATAGTGTTAGCGCAATTACGTGAAGCCCTTCCTCCAGGAGGAAGAAGTTCAAGGAGCAATTAGCACCGCCGCTTCCTCAGTGCCGAGACCGCCCGATGTCGTGAGGATCGGGAAAAGAGGTCTAGACCGAGACCGGTGTTTCTGAGGGTGGGTCTGGGAGGGCCGGGGAATCACGCTCCTCATTGGCTGTGAACCTTAACCGGGGACTCCGCACAAGAGGTGCAGGTAAGTCCTCGGTTTCCACCCGGGAACCGGTGAAGAAGGGCTGTCGGCTTCACCAGTCGACAACCCATCCAACAGGTCAAGAAAAATCTCGACCGGCTGACCTGACGGGGACACCGTGAAGCCAGCGGCCTTAGCCGTAACCTCGACCGAAGTAGAGTGTTGACTGTCCGGGGAAGGGGACCTCTCCCGCTCCCACAAATGCCGACGGTGGGACTTACCCTTCAAGTCCTTCTTCTTGGACAGAGAGGAATGTCCCGATGGACCCTCACCTTTGTAGAGAGGGACTGACAAAGCTCCTTAAAAGAAGCCGTGTAGGACGAGCTCAAGGAGAGCGGGATAAATGCGACCGAGGAGGACGCAGATGCGGTCTGGGCCGCCTCCTCCTCGAGGGCGATCATCTGCTCAAGTTGCTCAGCCAAGCCTGCCGACGGACACCTCCTTTGACTTCACCAAAGGAATACGTCTCTCGGGGCGCTCAAGTTGGAGTCTGGCAGCACGGTCTTCGAGGACATTGGCCGAGAAGGACTTGCACAATTCGCAGGCCTGCAGATCGTGATCAAACCCAAGGCAATAAACGCACGTGGAGTGCGGATCGGTCTAAGACATCTTCTGCCCACATAGGCACTGCCGAAATCCGGGAGTCGACTTATCCATCGCAGCCACGAAGGAAGAAACAGACCGAAGTCTAGAAAATTTAAGAATAAGTTTTGGTTTAACCAATGAGTTTGGATCCAGGCCTAAAACGAAGAGCGCTAAGGAGGGAACCTGAGCTTCCAAACGGTAAGGAAGATCTGGTGTCATGGGGCGGAGCCGAGAGTTTTATCACCCGGGTGGGTGGGAGGAGCCAGCTTGAAGACCTTCCGGCAAGATTTAAAGTGGCAAAGTACCTGCCAAGAAGTGTGGATTGAACAACATATCCATGTCCCTAGAATTTTACTTTGGATGCCTCAATTCCATCTGCAGCCACCTCCTCCAGCTCTTTGGCTGGCTGGCGGGCGGCCTTTTTAGCCAGTTCCAGAACCGCATCCCACCTGGACTTCTGGTACCTGGCTGTACAGGCCATATAGTTTGCCTGCCTGAGTCCCAAAGAGGATGCCAAGTATAGTTTTTTGGCCATGGCATCAACTTTCCTGGAGTCCTTGTCTGGAGGGTGTGAAGCCAAAGGAATGTTTGCCCTGTCACAGGCTGCAGCCTGCACTACCCCAACATGGCTGCAATGTGAATAAAGGAACTCCGCAGCTGAGCCTGATAACATGCATCTCCTGTCCATTCTTTTATCTACAGGAGGTAAAGAGATAGGAGTCTGTAGAATACTTTGTGTCTGTTTCCCCGTTTCCCCAAGAACTTATGAAGAGGGATAGACAACCTTTTGGACTCTGGGATGTCCATCTCCACAAAATCAGGCTCTTCCTCCTCCTCAGCAGCTTCAACCATAGGGAGCTGGAGGGTTTCCGCCACCTTCTTGTAAAACAAGAAGTGTGAAGGGGACTCAGAAAGCCTGGGAGGGGAGACATCCGAGGACCTGTCTGGGGAGATGTCCGGTTCAATGGGCACATCCAGACCCCCCTGGTCGTAGTTATTGTCGGGATAATCTTAGTCTCCCTCCCACTCCTCATAGAAAGCATCCAGATCGTAATCCGAAGGAGCCGGTTCCAACTGAACCACCCACCTAACCAGCGGTGCCATTTTGGACGGAACCAGACAAAGCGACTGGACAATACTAATCGCTTTGGCTATCTCGTCCGCGGTTGGAGTATGCGGTACTGGATCCGAACCGTCAGGCTTTCGTTTCTTTTGCCCGAGGAGGTGTTGCCTAGGTCAGTAGGCACCTCCTCAGGTTCGGCCGCAACCAAACCGGGCTGGCCATCCGGATCCACAGACTTCTCGGCCTCCCTTTCCTTCAACCTACTCAGTTTTTTTTCTAGAGTGGTTTTGGGAAAGTCTTTACAAATTTGGCAGTCTGACTGGAGGTGGTCAAACCCCAGACAATAAACACAGATGAGGTTTTTGGGGGTCGGCCTTGGCAAAGGCCACCCCACACTCAGTACAGTGTTGAAACCCAGTGGGACCGGTTTTCTTTTTGGGTTTCTCAGACATGGCCAACCTACTAAAATTACCCTATAGAAGCTTTCAAGCCAGGTAATGCCAACTGAACGTTAACAACCGTGTCACGGGTTTGGAAAACAGAGGAAAAGGCCAGGTTCTTTTGAGACCGATCGGTACTGGAACACCACTCTAATCCCAGAAAATATTACTTAAAATTAGAAGCAAACAAGGTCGGTTCCTAACTGGACCGACCTAAAAGAAACTGAAGAAACAATTTCCACAAGTTGTTTAAAATAAATACAGTCACTACCCATCTACAACACTACCTGGAGCGTAGACAGCGGCTGGAAATCCGAAAAAATAATAAAAGAATCTGTTTTAAACTGAACGCTTCACTTTTACCAAACCGAGCAGAGGAAATCTCCGGAGCGACTTCACTGTTAGGCGGAGTAAAGAATCTGACGGTTACACTGGGAAGTACCACAGACAGAGGTTTGAAAACTGAGCTCGAGCTCAACGTTCCATGCTTCTGCATGGAGTTAACCCTTTCCTCTCTGGGGCAGTTCAAGTGCTGAGGCTAACTGCATTATGTCTGAATACAGCAAGACTTCATGTTGTTTGAACCATTAATGGCGTCAAACATGGCTGGGACAGACTTAAGGGCTTAGCAATTACTTGGGTGGGTGGCGGTAGTAAAACAGGGAGCAAGGGGGTGAATAGTGCAGATAAAAAACAGTGACAAATGGTTTTGAGGTATGATAGGGTGTTATGGGTAGAATGGATGGCCCACTGGTCTTTTTCTGCCATCACCATCTAGGTTTCCATGTTTCTAATCCCTATATGGATCCAGACGAGGTTCCTCCATGACGACTGGAGGGGGTTCCCTGGCAGGGACAAACTGACTGCACGATGAGAGGCAGAGGTCCATATGGTCTCCAATAGGAAGGGAAGTGGTAGTCTATGGCCGAGATGCTTGGTATTGTGAGGTGTCAGAAGGTGGGTGATTGTGTGCACAGTAAGAAGGCAGTAAAAATTGCAGGTAAAAAAAAGTTGCTTCTAAGCCCTGTGGCATCATGGGAGCTCAAAGCACACTTTAAAGGGACACAGTCAAACCCCTTATGCCTCAAAGTGTCTCAAGCTTATAAAACGCACTATGACTGGTCACATTCTGTAGAGACTGCTGATGTAGTTGGTAGTTCGAGTCGGATTCCTTTTTCCTTTTAAAAGCAAAAAACATACTGCTCACAGTACTGCTGCTGCCACAAAAAAAAATATAACCACTTGATCTTTTCTGGACTCAACAACCCCAACATAGTGTAGCCACACATGAAGCAGTGGAAGAAGAGAAGTATACTACATTGTAAGTGGCTGCACTACGTTGGGGGTGTTCCTAATGTTCAGGAAGTATGCAGTAAGAGTAGATTGTAGACTAAGGATTTGAAACAAAACAAGATTGGGTATAATTACACAATTAGCATGCATTTCAGTTATACTAAGAAAGAAAACAGATAAAACAACCAGTACTATCAATGAATTTTAGAAAAAACAAGCAATCATAACATGGGTTTTTAACACAATTAAGGTGCCACATGCAAAGGACAGCTCTCTTCATCTTACTAGCTCCTATTTGAGTGGTGGCTTTCATTTTTCCAAGATTGCTTAAACTTATGGAAAAAGGCAGTGAAAAAATGTCCCCATACAGACTTATATGGGGCACACTCATGCACTCTCCCTGCTTGGACATCACAAAACGTCTGAGTGCAGGGGCAGGGCAGGCAAAACGGGAAGTGGAAGGGATCGGCACGCCGGTGGGTTCAGCTGCAGTATGATCCCTTCCTTACCTAAAAAGACAAAGTTAAAAATTGTAGTTTTGGCAGCAATTGGCTTAGGCTGCCATCAGGTATGGGGCTATGAAGCCCAGTACCATAGATTGGAAAATTCCTTTAATTTAATGTTCTGGCAATCACTTTCTAGGGGTGTAATGCAGCATGATGCATAGCCGAGTGCTACAAGCTCCCAGAGGGTGACTAAACAGTAACATAACCACTGGGTCTTTCTAGTTCACCTGGGAACAAAAGATTTAGAAGGAAGCAGTGAACTGGAGATACAGGCAAGATTCAGGGAATTGGCCAGGGTTTGCCATGAAATAGGATGCTCAATCTCCTTTTCTGAGATACTGCCAGTACCAAGGGCAAGCGGGGAAAATAAGCAAAAACTTAGGGGGGTGAACCAGTGGCTCATGGAGTTGTGCAAGTCAGAAGGGTATGGACCGATGGGGGACTGGTGTGATACATGGGAAGACAAGGGGCTATATGGCAGGGATAGGCTGCATCTCAACTTGGAGGGGAAGGAGATCCTTAAACTAAAACTTTCTGGATTCATAGATGATAGGTGGGGCTTAAACTTGTAAAGGGTGGAGGGATAGAAAGACTGAAAGCCCCAGCGAGGAAACTTGAGGGTTCAGGACTAGATCATGCAAAGCAGGCTGCGGGTAGCATTAAAAGACCGGGGTGGGGGGGGGAAGAGATGGGGGACTGCGCTGGGCAGAGAAGACTGGAGAGGGGGAAGGACAGTCCTGATCAATGCCAGGAGCATGGGCAATAAAATGCCAGAGCTCCAGGCAATGCTAGCTGAGGGTGCAGCAGACTTGCCAGCAATTACTGAGACATGGGCCATCCAGAGGCATGATTGGGACCTAAATTTAGAGGGATACACAATGTTTAGGAAGGGAAGGGTGGGGGTGTGTGTGTGGCATTGATAATCAAAAATGCCATAGTAGTTGGTGGAATCGAGGAGGCAGAAGGAGATGTGGAGGCAATTTAGGTAACCCTACAAACGAGGGTGGGTAAAAGACTAAAAATAGGGGTGGTGTACACACACCCCCCCCCCTTGCAATGGAAGAAGAACTGGAGGATGAGCTGGTTGAGAACATCAGGGGTCACTGTGGCATCAGAAAGGGCAGGGTGGTGATCATGGGCGACCTGAACATGCCGGGCAAAGTGGGGCAATATGACATCCTCGGTGGCCAGGACGCAAAGGTTGATGGATATCTTCCAGGATGCCTTCCTAGTCCAGCATGTGTCGGGGGAGCCTACTAGGCAGGATCGGATCCTGGACATTGTCATAGCAGATAGTGACCAGATAAGAGGCCTGGAGGTGAGCAGCCCGTTGGCAGGCAGTGACCATGCCATGGTCTGGTTTCTTACGTTCCTAGGGGGAGGAAATCGCACGAACACAGAAGTAATAGATTTCAGGGGGGCAGACTTTGAGGGCATGGGAAGGATTCTTAAAGGGTGTTTGGATGAGATAAGGCCAGGCCAGACATGGATGCTGGTAGCTTGTTGGAGACCATTAAGAAGAGGGTGCAGGAGGCTTCGAGGGCCTGCGCAAAGGTAAGGCGCAAGCAATGTAGGGCCAGTAAGCCATGCTGGTGGACCTGGGAGGTGCAAGAGGCAGTGAGAGAGAAAAAAGGCTGCCTGCTCGCACCTAAAGCACTCGGGGGCTGGGAGGGAGAGTATGATTTCCTGGCTAAGAGGTCACCAGGGTGGTAAGGGGGCCAAAGGTGGAAGCTAACCTGGCCAGGGATATCACGAGGGGGGTTCAATAGATACATAGGGAGAAAAGAAAAGTGAGGGCAGGATTAGAACTGGAGGGGGTGAAATGGGCGCAGGAAGCTGGGGAACAAGCAGAGGCGCTAAATGAGTACTTTGCCTCTGTCTTTACCGGGGGAGGTGGGGGATCCTTCCAACCTGATGGGAGGGTAGAGGAGCCCACTGAACCAGGAGGTCAGCTGGAGACTGAAGGACTGGATGAGACTAGGGCAGGAGATGGGTTGTATCTAGAAGAGGAGGAGAGGATGCATGGGGGGGGGGCACGAAATTACAGTGGACAGGGTGAGAGAGGCCCTCCGGTCGCTAAAGACTAACAAGGTGCCGGGGCCAGATGGGCTGCATCCAAGGGTGCTGAAGGAACTGGCGGATGTGCTGGCAGCTCCACTGGCCTCACTCTTCAACATCTCCCTAATGACAGGGTCGTTGCCTCAAGATTGGAAGGTGGCTCATGTGGTGCCTATCCACAAGGGGGGGGTCCAGAGAGGAGATGGGGAATTATAGGCTCATTAGCCTAACGTCTGTGGTAGGCAAGGTTATGGAGGGCATTATCAATGAGAGGCTGGGGGGCAGCTGGAAAGATTGGGGAACCTGGATGACAGGAAGTATGGTTTTGCTCCGGGCCGGTCGTGCCAGACTAACCAGGTGCAGTTTTATGACTGGGCAACGGGTGCCCTGGACCAACATAACCCGGTGGACGTCCTCTATCTGGATTTCAGTAAGGCGTTCGATTCGGTACCCCACAATGGCCTACTAACAAAGCTGGGGGGATGGGGTAGGGGGGCAGTTCAGGTGGGTGGAAAACTGGCTTACGGGGCAAATACAGCGAGTGGTGGTTGGGGGGACAGTCTCCTCCCCCAGGAGGGTAGTCAGTGGGGTCCCCAAGGGTTCAGTCCTGGGGCCACTCCTGTTCAATTCCTATGTCTCTGACATAGGGCGGGGTGTTAGGAGTAGGTTGAGTCTCTTTGCAAATGACTCAAAACTGGGAGCACTGGCAGACGAGCAGGAGCGGAGAGAGAGGCCCTGCAGGGGGATCTGGGTACCCCGGGGGGAGCAAGGAAGTGGGGGTGAAGTTCAATGCAGGGTGCTGCATCTGAGGTCAGAAACCCAGGACATGCATACACCCTTGGGGGGGGGGGGGGAACCACATTTCAAGTCACACTGGGTGAGAGGGACCTTGGGATTGTGATGGACAGCAAAATGAACACCACAGAGAATTGTCGAATAGCTGCAGCAAAAGCAAACAGGATACTGGGCTGCATAACCAGGGGGATTACCTCCAGGAGGAGGGAGGTGATCCTCCCTCTGTATAATGCCCTGGTTAGGCTGCATCTTGAGTACTGTGTGCAGTTCTGGAGACCCCATCTTAAGAGGGACATAGCGCTGCTGGAGGGGGTTCAGAGGAGGGCGACCAGGATGATTCAGGGCATGGAGGGTAGAACCTACAAGGAGAGACTGGATGAACTCAATCTGTATGCACCGGAGGAGAGGAGGGACAGAGGGAACATGATGGACACTTTCAAGTATGTAAAGGGGATAAATAAGGGTGGAGCCAGAAGTGTTCAGGCTTAAGAAGGAGGGAGTATGGGGGGCGCAGGAGACACTTCACAGAGAGGGTGGTGGAACCATGGACGCACTGCCCAGGAGTCTGGTGGGACAGACCACAGGGGAAGGATTCAAGAAGGATTGGGACAGGTACAAGGGGAAGCTGAAGCCAGGGGAGGCCACCTCTGGGGCTGAGGGGGTGGAGGAACGAGCTCCCAGTAGGGGGCTAGCTTCCGAGCAGACACGATAGACCATGGGGCCTATTCTGCTGGCTGTTACTATGATAAGCTGAAGAGTAAGGAGTTGCCCTGATGTCATGGCCAACATTTCCCTGTCAACAAAACAGGTCCATATAATCCACCTCCCAGGACGCACCCAGAAACAAGCCATCACTGCTTAGTGCGCCTTTCCTGGTCAAAAACTGTACATAAAATAAATACATTTCTGTGACCAAGTTGTTTCATGTATAGATAACCAGGGTTAAACTGGCAAGTCTGATCCGTTTCCAAAGAGCCGGGCTAGCGGACACAAATGGGGTGGGTCATCTGCCCTTTTGTTATAAGCACTGCACTGTGACAGCGGTGGCTTTAACGGGATTTGGACCTACAGATACTCCAAGTGAGGCTGTGGCAGAGTGGTAGCAGCACACTAAGGTAACCCTTTCAGGCATCAGGAGGGTTGTCAAAACTGGTAACAGTACAGACCAAGTTCTGGGGGGAGAACCAGTCTGTGAAAAACTGGTTGGCAGTGGTTGGGACCTGAAAGAGATTGCCAATAAAAAGAATTTCTGTCCAGTCACAGAACAAGATATACAAAAGGGGGATACTGTTTAGACTACCATTTTTATTTTGCTTTAAAAAAAAAAACTCATTCTATCTTGTGCGTTCATTTTGGGTCGGGTTAAGCAATGGATGGTTCATACACCATATGGCGCTACCGGTAAGAATGGGTTTTTAAGAGTAGCTCGCTAGATGACACTATATCTGGCCATACAACAAAAAAAACTTAAGTTTGCACACCTTAAGGAACTGTGCAAAAGGCGAGGGCTTGTCTTTGAGGAAAGCCAGGCACAGGCAGACCTCACAGACCTCCTTGGAAAAAAGTGACCAGGAAAGCAGTGCAGAAGTGGTCAAAGCCAGCCAAAGTCATGAGATGGAAGCTAGGAAGAGTGAAAATGAGGCACAGCATATAACTAAGCAGCTGCGCAAAAACCAGAAGCAAATGGTGCAGCTGGAGCTCACCCTAGTTAAGGCAGAGACTGAGTGGCTAAAGGCAGAGGATGAGCAGCAAAAACTGAGGCTGCAGGTAGAGGAGCAAGAGAAGCAGCACCAGCATGAGATCCAGCTGAAAGAGGAGTAAGTGTGAACACAAGAAGGAGATGCAGATTCTGCGCCAGAAGGCAGCGCTACAAATCTTAAATACTGGCATCAGGGTTTCAACCCAAGAAGCCACAATTCCAAAATGTTTCCCAGTATCAGGAGGGGGACAAGCTCAAATGTTTTTAAAATATTTTGAGGAAATGTGTGGGCAATCTGAATTCAACAATGCTTCTTAGTCAATTCACCTTTCGCCACTCCTTATGTGGCAGGGCATTAGAAGCCTTCACTAGGACAGATAATGAGGACTGTATGGAAGTGAATAATGCATGGACTCCTAAGACCTACAGACAGATATTTAGAGGATGGCACCAGGAGATGGTTACTCTCCTGGTATGTACAACTGGGCAATCTGTTAAGAGGATGCAAAGGCCAGCTCTATGGAACAGATAAATGATTTTTGTTTCTTATGGAACAGTTTTTGAAGATTGTACCACAGAAGCGGAGATTATGGTTGCTGGATAGGATTTTAAGCGCCACAAAAGAGGGCTTATCAGTTTAGCGTCAGAAGGCTGTACTTTCAGCGCAGGAACAATGGGGAGGGATATCAGGTGATTAAGAGGAACCAGGGGAGGGGGGGCAACCTAAGGGAAGCCAGCCTGTGCCGAACAAAAAGGAAAGCTGAATGATTTCAAAAGTAGTTGGGGGAACGCAGGTGCTAGAGCTGCCAAAAACTGGGGCACCTGTCATATGACTGAATAATATAGCAAAAAGGGGCACGTGCAGCTGGAGTGGGTAGCTGTGGAAGCTCCCAGCAGCTAGCAGCCCGTACCTAGAGTGCAGTTCCCACTAACTCCTCTGCACACATGCACCCTATGCTAGTAAATGGGATGGTAACCCAGGTGTTGAGGGACACTGGGGCCTCCATTTCAGTGGTAAAACAGGATCCGATTCACAAGGAACAGATCCTGCCAGGCCTGTTTTCCAGAATTAGAGGAGTGACTGGTCCTGCAGTCTCCCTGCCAAAGGCCCAAATCTTTCTAAGCTGGAAAGGTGGCCAAGGCAAAAGGGACACGGGTGTTGTACTGGACCTGCCCGTATTAGTAATGACCTTGACAGTCGGACCAACACTGTGTGCGTCACTATCTGCGGTAAGGCTAGGGAACTGGCTCCTGAGGACATCGGGGGGGGGGGAGAAGAGAAGAGGCAGTGCAGCTGGAGCGCTCTCTCTCTCTCTCTCTCACTGGCAGGGTAAGTGTAGCTGAAGAATGAGCTGGGAGCAGCAGTTCTGAGCCACAGCTACAAAATGGGGAGAGACCAGCCATGGTGTCACAGGAGAGCGTTTTAGGGAAGGTCAGGCATGTGGAGCTGGGGAACGCTCCCAGGGTGCAGAGAAAAGGGAGCTATACTGGGAGAATGGGCTCCTATACCACTGGGTCCCAAATGGAGGACCGGAGAATGGGGTACTCCAGCAAAAAGTAGTTCCGAGGAAAATAAGCAGCTTCTTACCTTAACCCACGATTCGCCCTTTTCCAGACTCTCAGAAGTCAGCCATACAAAAAGGCGACTGATCAATTTTTAGTGGCCCAGTATCTTTAAGGAAGTTGCAAACTACTGCTGGACTTGTCCACAGTGCAAGAGGTGGGAAAGGCTCAGGACAAGGTTAAGACAGCTTTGATTTCCCCTGCCTGGCCATTTCATCAAGTTGCTGTGGGCACTTAGGGTACAGCTACAGGCAGATGCGGAACCAAATGGTTGATCTCCCTGAAAAGATGAAGGGAGAATCCTCAGTGGATGCTGTCACCCTCTCAGAGTGTCTGGCACCTGACTAAGCTGCCAAAGTGTGTGGGGTGCTGCACATATTTTGGTAAGTGTTCACAAGGAAACTGGGGTATACCACCCTGGCAGAGGACTACGTTGATACAAGGTCCCAGGCCCTGCTGAGGCAGCTACCTTAAAGAGTTCCCAAGAGAGTTAAATATGCCACTGAGGAGATCAAGAAAATGCTAGCTTTTAGGGTAACCAAGGAGTCCAGCAGTTCCTGGGCCTCCCTAGTGATAATGATCCTGAAGAAGAATGGGATCATGAGGTTCAGTGTCTACTACGACAAGCTTAACAGCTGCACAGAGTTTGACACATCCCCCATGTCTGGGACAGATGAGGTCTCAGAGGTTAAAGGAAGCCATGTATCCGACCACCACAGACCTGACAAAGGGATACTGGCAGATACTACTGACCCCTAAAAGACAGAGAGGTCAGTCTTCATCCTCTGTTTGGCCTGTTTAACACTTTTTTTTCCCTTTCTTCTTGTCTCCATATAGCATTTTATCCCTCCATCGACCCTGCATCCATTCCCACCTCCCTCTGGCCGGCATCTACCTTCCCCATACCTACCTGATGCAAGTCCCCCCACAGCTTTCCCCCTGTGGCAGAGTTGAAGAGGGAGGGCCATCCTCTCCCCAGGGTCCATAATCCAGAGTTGCTCCTGGACATGCACGTGAAGACAAACACACCCTGTCAAGGAATAAAATAAGAAGGTTCGCATCGCAATTTGTGACTCAAGATCGTTAAAACTGGTCCTGGGTCCTGTAAAAGTACCTTATTAGGCACTGTCACTGAAATTTTTTTTTGCCCTGGTATCCATTTTTTGCCCACCTCCTCCGTGCCCCGCCCCATGAACACCAAGCTGTTCCCCAACTGGTCCAGTGATGCTCCTGCTCCCAAAACCCGGTCTCGGCTGGAGAAATGTGACAGTCCTTTTGCAGCGCATCCAGAAGAGGAAGCAGGTGTCAGGAGGTCGAGCAGGAGTCCAAAGGTGAGTTCTCTATTTTATTTTTCTTTTTTATTGTCGTTGCGCCATCGTCCAGTTAAATTAAATTGTCTCTTTTTGTTTTGCAGGTGGTCGGAGACAAGCCGGTGCTAGGAGGAGTGGTGGCTGCACTGAGGAAGAGCAGGAGGGAGAAGGCCTGGTCGAGACTTCAAGAGGGCATGGGAGCAACCTGGACGGACTGGAGAGCAGGTGGCTGCATCACGGGGCGAGGCACGGTCGGACGGGCAGATTCAGCGACCACAGAGGAGAGCAGGAGCGCAGAAGAATCAGGAAGCAGCAAAAAAAAAAAAAAAAAGTAAAACATTTTCATTTGGTCGGGGAGCCTGGAGGAGGGAAAAGGGGCACATGGACTTCAGAGCACAGATGAGGGGGGCCGTGTAATGGCAACGAATGGGCAAGGTCTAGAGCTGGACTGTGGGTGGTAGGATAACAAGAGCATGAAAGAGTGCCCTGCTTTAACTTAACATTTGTGCCCTGCTTACAATGAATTTGGGAACAGTGATCGTAATTGCGGTAAACATTTGGGAACAGAATAAAGACTGTGTGCCCTGCTTTGCAGATATTATGGGGGAACCAGAACTTAATGTGCCCTGCGTCTTTGCAGTGAACATCTGGGAACAGATAAAGATGAAGTAAGCAGCCCTGCCTGCTTTGAGATCTCGGTAACCAAGAAGTAATGTACCCTGCTCTTGACTTTGCAGTGAACAATTTGGGAAAAGAAAAAGAGACTAAGTAATGTGCCCTGCTTTGCAGAGATTGGGGGATCCAGAACTTATTTAATGTTCCCTTCGTCTGCAGTGAACATCTGGGAACAGATAAAGACTAACTAATGTGCCCTGACGCTAACTGTGTCTGCCCATAT
Source organism: Neoceratodus forsteri (assembly GCA_016271365.2). Lineage (NCBI taxonomy): Eukaryota > Metazoa > Chordata > Ceratodontiformes > Ceratodontidae > Neoceratodus > Neoceratodus forsteri. The sequence continues at coordinate 240,133,027 of CM028133.1, read as the reverse complement.
GCAGGGAACAATTTGGGAAGAGAAAAAGATGAAGTTATGCCAAGGGGACCAGAAAATGTGCCCTGCTCTTTGCAGTGGACTTGGGAACACACAGAATAAGACTATGTGCCCTGCTTTTTAGAGATCCATGAGGGAACTAAAAGAAAGACTTGTGTCCTGCTTTGGCAGTGTTTGGGGAGACAAAAAAAAAAAAAGAAAACACACACTATTCTCAACTGTATGCACTTTTTTCTGGGCAGAAAATGAAAAATGTAAGTTTTGTCACATGCCCTGCAACTGCAGAGATTTTAACTTGAACTCACTGTGTTGCCCCTGCTTTTTAAAGGAAGGAACTAATTGTGCCTTTGCACTTATTTATTGAATTTTGGTGACCGGGTAAGTCCACTGAGACAATTGTAGTCCCTTTTTCAGGGATGACCCGGGAGAGGCAGAAAACAAGGCAGTAAGAACAGAAATAAGTTATACAAAGTATAGAAGTAAGGTTGCAGTTAAATATGCAGTTCAAGATACAGGAACAAATGATACAAATCATAGGTAAGACAATATCAAATAAGTAGACACATACAACAGCCTCAAAACCTGACAGGCAGTATAGTACAGCGTAAAAGTAACAGCGTGCTGAGGACACACTACTTGTCTTATTGTTGCAGTAAGCCCACAAAAACATAAGTAATGTGCCCTGCTATGCAGTGACTTCGCTGCCTGCAGCAGTCACAATAGGAGGGATTGCCCCACTTGGGAACAAGGTTTGGTCTGAGAAGTGCCAGCGGCTGGGACGGGGAATATGGTCACACACCTGCCGCCATTTTTTTTTCCTCTTCAGGAAAAGCCTCATGTGTTAATTAAGTAGTTGCACATCCTGACATCTTGTTTTGCCAACTTCAAACTTTTTAATAATTACAGTCCGACATGGCTAGAGTTAAGTAAGCAACAATACCCAACAGGGTGGGCATTACTAGGAAATACCGGACCACCCAGGGGCGTAATGAGAATGAGGCCAGACGCCGCAGGCCGAGGGCCTTACAGGCCCTGGAAGGTCCGGTATTTACCAATAAAGACCACCCTGGAGGGTATTAGTGCGCTTAGAAAATGGGCACTGTTTAAAAAAAAAAAAAAAACACGAATAAAAAATAGTTAATAAATGTTTAAGATCAGTTTTGTAATAAAATAGTTTGCCTGCATGAGCTATGGAGTCTTGTCCTACTAGAGAGACTGCAGTTTAAAAAAAAAAAGAGCTGGTCATATGCAGTTACACCCTCCATAGCAGTTTGTTTACGCCTCCCCGTTGTCATGCAGCATGTCAGTTTAATGAAAGAAAACATATTTCTTTTTTCGTGTGTCCCCATTTCTGTAGGGCCAGGAGCGGTTGCGGTTCAGCTCGGGAGAACAAAGCGCGGTCTGGAATTATGTGCCTATTTGGGAGACAAAGCATGGCCGAGGAGGCAACTGTTTACTTTGGGCTGCAGGTGAGACAGGGGCAGTTGTGCCTGTAAGTAAAAAAAAAAAAAGTGATTTCTGTGTGGATAGAGAAGAAAACGGGTCGCTACTGGTCGTCAGAGGAACCATGGAGTACTGTGAGTGTGGTTTCCATGGAGAGTTGTGCTCTGCTACTGCCAGTTATGTGAAGCCGGCTTCATTATTCATCCTTCGTGGGCTTTTTGGGTAACATGTGGCTAATGGTATTGTTCTGATCCCCCACCCTCTCAGGAGACAATAGTTTTACTGTGTGGGCAGTGCAGTCAGTGGTAGCGGAGCCGCTGTATGTATGTATGTGTGTATATATGTGTGTGTGTGTGTGTGTGTGTGTGTGTGTGTGTGTCGCGCAGGTCAGGGAGTCGCCATGACTACATGCTTAGAGTCGTGAATACGACAGAACAGCTCTGCATGTGCGGTTCAGATACTGGCGAGACTGCGGTGTAATGACAGTTGTGTCTGCAGTGGATGTTAGTGGAAAAGGACGGCAAGCAGGGCCGTAGAAAGGGAAGTCCCCTTTTAAAACTTGAAATATCTGTCTGCTGAAACACTGTCTTGGTAGTACCAGCCGGGGAGGGGCACATCCTCATAGCAAGCCAGAATAAAATGGCGGCTTAGCTTTGAAAATTCGGGGTGCCCATGGATACCCTAAGTAATGGGGCACCCTTAATTTGAACTTGGTTTTTCAGCGTGCTCTATTGAAAAATAAATGCACACCTGGCATGGCCTTTCAGCCAATCAGGCAGCTTTATTTTTCAAGCCCATTTTCTAAATTAGCAACTGCAGAGCGATGGCACCAAAAATATTATCCAGAAAAAAAACTGGCTACAGATTAGCAGTTAGGGAGACTGTGCAGTGCGTGTTAGTTGCAAATTGTGCTGTGACTACAGAGATGAGCTACGAGAGTTGAAGAACTTCAATGAGGCATTAATTGCAGGGATTACATGCCCCAGCTAAAAGCTGACATCATCTAGAACACATCTTCTGACAGAGCAGCACAAGAAAGCAGTTAACATTTTGAAATTTGGTAGAACAAGGTCACCACTTGATATATATCACCATACCACAGTTGGTAAATTTAAAATGGGGGAGAGGGGTTAGGGGTTTGGACCGAGACTAAAACTCTTAATTTGTAGGGAGACCTTTCAGTAATGCAGAGGAACAGCATAGAATGATTCTAGGCAGGCTGATGGAGATCCTGTACATGACGGCCAAAGAGGACATCCGTATTAAAAAGTGTTAAGCGATAGCAGAACAAGAGACGTGCCATGGAGTTCATTTGGGCAATAAATACATTAACATTGTTAGTGGGAAAGAATTCACAATATGTACTGGCAAGCACCTAGAAGAAAACCTGCTGGCAGGCAACTGTCAAAAATGCAAAGTATTTTTTATGGACGGTAATACTGACGGTAGTATAATTGAAAAGGAACTGGTTTACGTAATTTATGTAAACCCCATCAATGGTCACGTAGAAACTAAGTTTTTACTTATGAAAGCTGTATCAGATGGCACAAGTAAGGGATTGAAAAAATGTCCTTTAGACATTTTTACTGAGTGTGGCCTTAACATAAAAAAAAAAACATGGCTGGGTTTGGGGCTGATGGGGTATCTGTCAACATGGGTGTAAGACGGGGTCTTGCTGCACTTTTAAGGGAAGACATGCAGTGGTTAGTTCAGGGGTCGAAATAACCACCTGTCTGCCAGTCCCAGATACCCAATCTTCCCCAGGGACAGCTGTTTTCATTCTTCTGCCTGTCTCTGGGACAGGCACCAAGTGAAAATGCATTAGTGGGCACTAGGAACCAGGAGATGCTGCCATCTGTAAGGCTGGGCTATGGACATGCCAACATCATGGTGTCACACTGAGATATGTCCATTCAAACAGATATCCCATGGTGGGCTCTTCTGTGAATGTGGCACATTGGGCAAGCAGCAGAAAGGAGAACAGTACTATAGGACTAGACTGTGCATGTGTTCCTTGTCATCGTGCATGTGCAGTTGCACGCCTTCCTTTTACTTTCTGCACTGTATTCCTCATTTCTCTGGCGTGCTGTGCTTGCTGTAGCAGCCCAAGACTTGCTGCTGTTCACAGGAAGCAGAGTTTTGGGGATGCAGATTAAAAACCCTTTTCAGGGCTGTCTAACTAAAAGGGGCCTAGCTATTGTAAGGTCTATAAAACCATATTTGAAAGCACTTTTCAGGACAGACAGCAAAGGCAGAAAGAGGGAAAGACTCTGTATTTAGAGATTAGGGGATGAGGCAATCACATAAAACCCCACAGCACAAGGGCTCCAGAGACAGGAGATGGACAGGCTGATTAAAGGCCCTTGCCAGAGACTGTGTCCAGGTTGTACAGTAATACAGGAACAGAGGAAGCTGTCTTGTTTGGGCAGAGCAGAAGGGAGTTTTAAGGGCCCTTGTTTGGGCTACTACTGAGCAGGGTGGGGGGTTGGGAGAGAAAATTGAAAACCCTTATCAGGGCAGTGAACTGTGGGCACACTTGTTATATCCTTTTCAAGGCCATGTACCAGCCAGTGGGTAATATTTAGTAGCCCTTTTTTAGGGTGCCTAACAATAAGCACCATCAATTATTAAGCCCTTTTCAGGACACAGTGCCACCAAGTGGGCAAATTAGTTATTAGCTTGTATTCAGAAACAGAAATGTAGAATTACAGGACAGGAACAAATTCTGCGGGACAGTCAAAATAAATACTGCACCTGTCCCTTGGACAGCCATCCACAAAAAATTATTTCTAACCCTGGGTTAGTTGGTATTCATCGTTTCTCACACAGATTAGAACTGGCCATAAAAAGAAACTTTGGATAACACCTATTTCAACGATGTTTCAAACTTTCTGACCCAACTGTTTTATCTCTATCAGAACAGTCCTAAGAGACGGAGCTACTATCCCTTGCCCAGGCCATGGAGATGTCAGTTGAAAAGCCCAAGAAGGCCCATGTTGGGTGCAGCATAAACATCTTGCCACCTGTGCTGTTACCAAATCATTCTCCGTAATTTGTGTCCATTTAGAATCTATGGCCACAGACCCAACTCATGACCAGGCCAAAGCCAAGGGAGTGTTGCAAATTATGACTATATTCCAAATGGTGGCACACCTTTTGTACTTTGAACAGCTGCGTCAGCCACTTGCTAGGTTCTCACTACAGCTCTACAAAAAGTAGTAGTTGAAATGCCAGAGCTACTTAGCTCTGTTGAAACTTTGAGAAACTCTTGACCATGCTAAGCAGAGTGGTCCCATAGATGTCAGTAAACATTACATTCTCTTACAAAAATGGGTCTGATGTTCTTTTAGGAGCATGTGCTCAAGTCACATACAAGAGTGTGAAATTAACACATTTTAGTGGCCAAGTTGCTAAAACTTTTAAACAGCAAACTAAGAAATACATTATAAACATTGAGAACTGATGGGAAGAAAGGTTTGGTTTGACTGATGAAAGTAATGTCTATAACCGTGCAAAAAAAAAAAAAATTAATCACCTTAGTAATTGTGTTTCTTCTAATGGAGTCTTGCTGTGTTCTGACAATCTGCAGTTAGCTCCAGCCTTTGAACTGCCCCAGAGAGTAGAGGGTTTATTTTCTATGCAGTGCATAGAACGTTGAGCTCGAGCTAGGTTGAGGTCTCTATCTGCAGCATTTTGAAACCCATCAGATTCTTACGAGCACTCACTGACTGACCATGTGGAAATTGTAGAATTTTTAACTAGCCAACTGGCAACAGAAAGTTTTGGATTCCCAAAGGAAGACAAGTCAGGAAACCCAAAACCTATCCAAAAATAAAAGATTATAATACAAAGCACCCAGATAAAGTGGAGGGTGTGTTTGGTGCATCCCTGGGGTGCAACACTGCACCTGGCCCACCCACTTCCCAAAAACAGGTTCTGAGAGGGGAGGCAGGGAGGGAGGTCAGAATACAGCAAGACTCCATTAGAAGAAACACAATTACTAAGATGAGTAATTTTTCTTCAAACAACATGAAGTCTTGCTGTATTCTGACAATCTGCAGACTACCAAGCAGTACCTCCATGGAGGAGGGACAAAACCTACTTTGGGAATAGACTCTGAAGTACTGCTGTGCCAAACTGAGCATCACTTCTAGCCTGGATATCCAGAGAGCAATGCTTGGTAAAAGTATGGACTGTTTTCCAGGTGGCTGCTTGGCAAATTTCTAGCAGAGGGATATCCCTGGCAGCAGCTGTACCTCTTGAGAAATGAGCCCTCAGGGTGGAATTTTTCCCAGTTTCTCATAGCAGAATTGTATACAGGAAACAAGCCACCTGGCAATAGTACTCTTGGTGGCAGGTTTGCTCTTTCCCACTTCCCCATAAGTGAGGAACAACTGGAGGGAATCAAACCTGTGACCCTTTGTATGCTCTATATAGTAGCTAAGGGCTCTTTTAACATCTAAACTGTGTAGCCTCCTCTCTCCTGAGGAAGAATGATCAGTGAAGAAAACAGGGAGAGACAGACTGATTCAAATGAAGTCTGAAACCACTTTGGGCAGGAACCTCCTATTGGTTCTAAGGACCACTTTATCTCTATGAAAGGAGATAAAATCAGGTTCCACTGACAGGGCTTGCAATTCACTGATACGTCTGGCAGAGGTAATGGCTACCAAAAACACAGTTTTCCAAGTCAAGTACTTAAGCTCCACTGAGGACATAGGCTCAAATGGGGGTTGCATAAGTTGAGCAATGCAAACATTTAAGTCCCAGGCAGGGGCAGGATCCCCAAAGGGAGGATTGGTATGAAGCAATCCCTTGAAAAATTTGCAGAATACAGGGTGAGATGACAGTGAGGAAGGCTTTCCCACTGACAGAAAAGCAGAAACAGCTGACAAGTGTACCTTGAGAGTAGCTGGTCTGAGGCCTAGGCCATTACGATGGACCATATAATCCAGCACTGTAGGCAAATCAGCAGCATCTGGAGATGTATGCTTCTCAACACCAAATGCTGAATCTTTTCCATTTGGAGTCATAAGTCTTTCTGGTGGCTGGCTTTCGAGGGGCTTTCAGAATATCCAGAACTCCTTGGGACAGATGCAAATCTGCATACTCTAACTCTTTAAGAGCCATGCCTTGAGATTGAGACACCGAAGATTGGGGTACCAAATCCTCCCCTGAGAGGAGGTCAACAGGTTGTAATTCAGGGGAAGATGGACTGCTAGGGACAGTAAAAAGGGGGTACCAGGGCTGCCTGGCCCAATCTGGAGCAATCAGAATCACTTTGCAGGGTTGTGACCTTACCTTGACCAGAACCTTGAACAGTAGAGGAAAGGGAGGTAAGGCATAGAGAAATTTCCCTTCTCAGTTCAACATTAGAGCACCCAGAGGGACTGAGCCCAAGACTGGGGGGTCTGCAACAAAACAGAGGAAGTTGGTGATTGTCTGGGGCCGCAAAGAGATCCATCTCTGGAGTGCCCCACCTTGAAAAAATCACTTTCAAACACCAGAGGGTCCAGGGACCACTCGTGATGGCCCTGGGAGATCCTGCTCAGTGCATCTGCTAGCACACTGTCCTTTCCTGGAAGGTTAACTGCTGTCAGAGAGGTCTGCAGAGAATAAGCCAGGGACCACAATGTCATGGCTTCCGAGCACAAGGCCATGGGCTGAGTACCTCCCTGCTTGTTGATGTACCACATGGTGGTGGTATTGTCTGTTCTGACCTGAACCACCTTGTTCTGCACAGACTGCGACAAAGCTTGTAGGGCCAGAAAAACTGCCCTGTGTTCCAGGAGATTGATATGAAGAAGGGATTCCTGAGGGGACCGCAATCCCTGGGCTGCGAGAGCCCCCAGATGGGCTCCCCACCCCAAAAGGGAAGCATCCGTGGTAAGGACCACCGAATGAGACCGTGACAAATGGGGACCCCTTGCCTTAAACTGTCCTGATCCTGCCACCACTGAAGAGCTTGGATCAGTGTCCAAGTCACTGGAATCAGTTTGGTAAGAGGATACTTCCTTTGGGACCAAAAGGCCCTCAGATGGAACTGAATGTCCCTCATCTGAAATCTTGCCCCTTGGACCACCACTGTAGAAGCTGCCATGTGGCCCAAGAGCTGAAGGAAGTGCCTTGCTGGACGGAACACCTGATGGCTGAAAGAAGAAGCCAGTTCTATCAGAACCCTTGCCCTTTCCAGGGGAAGAAAGGCTCTTGCTTTGACAGTATCTAGCTCTGCCCCTATAAAGGTAAGAAGCTGCACCAGTTCGAGAACTGACTTGGGGAGGTTGAGAAGAAATCCCAGGGAAGTGAGCACTTGCTGAGGCACTTGCGGGTCCGACTTGACTTGATCTGGAGACTGACCCACTATGAGCCAGTCATCCAGATATGGAAACATGGAAATATTTTGCCTTCTTAAAAAGGCAACTACTACTGCCAGGCACTTTGTGAAAACCATTGGAGCTGATGTTAGACCAAAGGGCATTGCTTTGAACCAATAATGGCCTGAGGGCAACTTGAACCTGAGGTACTTCCTGTGGGAGCACCTGTTAGGGGTGTGAAAGCAGGCATCTTTGAGGTCCAGGGAGGCTAGCCAATCCCCTGGCCTTAGGGAGAGAAGAATTATTCCCAGAGTCACCATCTTGAACCTTGGTTTTAAAAGATGTTTGTTCAGGTATCTTAGATCTAGGATGGGTCGCCACTCCCCTGTCTTTTTTTGGGGTAAGGAAGTACCTGGAGTACAGACCTTTGCCCCCGGTGTAGGGTAGGAACTCTCTCTATGGCTTTTAAGGCCATAAGAGATGAAATCTCTTCCTCTAGGGCAAGGGTTTTGGAGAGACTGGCAGGTGGAAAAGACCTGGCTCTCATCTTCAGAAATTTTTTGAAGCCGAGAACCAGTCCCTGGCCTACTACTTCCAGGACCCACTTGTCTGAAGTAACAGACATCCAGTCCTGGACAAAGTAAACCAGACTGCCCCCTACAGGTATAGGAGAGTCGGCCCAGGCAGACCCATCAGGGTGTCTGCTTGGCAGGGGCTTTAGGCTGAGGAGTGGATGCAGCCCTGCTCATCACCCTTCTGCCTCTCCCGCTGAAGAACCACCTCTGTGAAAAGGGAGAAGAGGCCTGTGCTTGCTAGAAAAGCCTATGAAAAGGCCTGCCCCTGCCCCTAGATTACTGCCTTTGAGGAGTTGCCTGCCTCTCCTTGACCTGTGCACTCCTATAAGTGGTCCTATATTACTCTATCTTTTTCATGTAATTCTCTGTCTGCTCCCCAAACAGAGAATTACCTTCCACAGGGAAATCCATGGCCTCAGCCTGGGTGTCCTGTGAGAGGCTAGTACATCTGAGCAAAGCCATTCTCCAAAGAGCCACAGATGTAGCCATGACTCTTGATGACACATCACTGGAGTCCACAGCAGCATGAAATTGGACCTTAGATGCCTCAATCCCATCACCAGCCACCTCCTCCAGCTCCTTGGCCAGCTGGGGGGAGGCCCGTTTAGCCAGTGCCAGTACAGTGTCCCACCTGGACTTCTGGTACCTGGCTGTATAGGCCATATAATTAGCCTGCCTGAGTCCCAAAGAGGATGCCATGTACTGTTTCTTTGCCAGGGCATCCATCATCCTGGAGTCTTTATCTGGGGGAGAAGAGGGGGTAAAGCCAAGGGAACATTAGCCCTGTCACAGGCTGCAGCCTGCACGACCTCAACATGGCTGTATTGTTGATAGAAAAACTCCATGTCTGAGCCTGATAAGGTATACCTCTTGTCCATTCTTTTATCAACAGGAGATACAGAATTTGGAGACTTCAAATTTTTTTTGTGTCTGTTTCCCAAAAGATGTGTAGGGGAATAGACAGTCTCCTGGATTCTGAGATATCCATCATTTCAACAAAATCAGGCTCCTCTTGATCCTCTGTAGCCTCCTCCATAGGGAGTTGGAGGGTTTCAGCCACTTTTCTGTAGAACAGATAATTGGGAGGGGACTCAGAGAGCCTAGGAGGGGAAACACCAGAAGGTCTGTCTGGGGAGATGTCCAGTTCAATGGGCACATCCAGACTTTCTGCTCCATCATACTCATCATCTTGCTCATAATCCCCCTCCTCCTCAAATTTCAGTTCATAAAAATCTTCAGGGGCATAACCCTGAACCGGAGGAACCGACTGAACCGAACCCCTAGCTAACGAAGCCAGATCGGAAGGAACCGGACAAAGCGATTCAACAATCCAAATCGCTCTGGCAATCTCATCAGCGGTCGGAACATGAACCTCAGGATCCGAACCGGCTGATTTGTCTTTATGTTTTTGTAGGAACCGATATCTCAGGATCGGCTCTTCTCTTGCCCGAAGTATCGCCCTGGTCAGAGGGCACGCAGTCTGGTTTGGTCGGAACCGAACCGGGCCAGCGGACTTCTTGGCCTCCTTTTCCCTAAGTCTACCTAATCTTTTTTCCAGGGTAGACTTAGAAAGTTTACATATTTGGTAATCTGTATCGAGGTGGTCAAACCACAGACAAACACAGGTGGTGTGGGGATCGGCCTTAGCAAAGACCTCCCCACATTCACTGCAGTGTTGAAACCCAGTAGGCCCGTTTCTTTTTTTTCTTGGGTTTCTCAGACATGGCCAACCTAACCAAAACATACCCTTTTTCTGGCAACCACCAGGCAAGACTCCCTTATCGGTTTCTAACCGTGTTACAGGTATTGGAAAAAAAACGTTAACACTTTTTTTTTTTTTAAACCGATAAGGACCAATAACCACACATTAAAGGAAAACACACAGATTTCAAATATGTTTGATCGGTTCAGCCGAACCAATCGAGAAAAGTTTTTACAACTTCCACAAATAAACCAGAACTACTACCTAAAGTACTTACTGTACTGCAGACAGAGTCCTGAACCGTAATACTACAGAAGTTAAGCAGAAAAACCAACACTTTAACCGACTCTGAACCGAGCAAAATCTCCAGAGCGACTGTTCAGTGAGGCGGAGTAAGGAATCTGACTGTTGGGTTTCAAAGTGCTGCAGACAGAGCCCTCAACTGAGCTCAAGCTCAACGTTCTATGCACTGCATAGAAAATTAACCCTCTACTCTCCGTGGCAGTTCAAAGGCTGGAGCTAACTGCAGATTGTCAGATTACAAAAAGACTTCATGCTGTATCCTATGCTATATGCTAGTGTTAGATACTAGACTTTGGCTAGCTGCAGTCAGAAAGGAACTGAAGCTGTATAGCAACAGTGACATTTCAGCACTTTTGCAGCCTGACTGTAACAGCACTCTGCTACTTGCAGAATGGCAAGAGTTTACGATTGTTGCTTAAACCAATTTCATCAATCTTTCTGCCTCTGCTATCTGATCAAAGCTGGCATGCGATTTCCAAAATTCTTATCCAAATCTGTTGAAGCTTGTCATGTGTTGAGAGTATTTCCTGTGTCTAATGCAATTGCAGAAAGGTGTTTTTCAACCATGAACAAGGTAAAAACTCACTGGATAGCAAGTCTGGCAGAGGATACTGTAGAAACATTGATTCACATTAAAAAGCAGGGTCCCCCTCCAGCTGAATGCAACCCAGACAGGGCTGTAGACATCTTTTAGTGCTAAACCAAGATGTCCTGGTGATTTGGCAGCTACGGATGGTGGACCACCCCCAGGTCCCTCCCCCCAAAACAGGGCAGAATTACTGGCTATATGCCTGGTGGAGAAGAGCAGCAAATAGATCGACCCAGTCCTTGTTAGTTACTTTAAGGCCAATCACGGTCCCAGGTGGAGCTTTTATGCTGGGGCAGGGGTTCATTTTAAATTTCTGTTCAATTTGTCATGACTCACGATCACGAATTCACGATCTGCTTTGGCAGACATCCTTCTCGGGTCTTAAAATATATGTGCTGCTGCACAATTAATGCATTTCTCTGGAAATGGCTAAATATAACATCAGTCTCAGAAACTTGTGTACAATGTGTATTTTATTTATATAGATCAAGATAAGTAAATTTTATGGGGTTTTGAGCAAAAATATAAATTTTTGGTAATTGCTAATCAACTTCGTCCAATTGCTAATCAAGTTTTACTTTGATTAGCGAAGGCTGCTAATCAAGTCTCCGACACTAATTTATGCCTTGCATGTGGAAATGCAGCACTTCTCTTCGAATCACTGACTGCCTACATTACCACCTGGCCTCCATCCCTCCCCAGCTCAGGAGAATAGTCCCTGAGACACTTGATCCTCCCCCACCTTGCTGACCCATGACAACCTGAATTCGTTCCCTAACACGAGCCACCGATGTGGCAGGAGGTATGGCATTCAGTGCCTCCACCCTCCACACCACCAGGCCAGCTGTGTAATGTCATTCTAAATGAAGTATGTGCCTGCGTGTGAGCTGAGAGAAGCTGCAGGAGAAAGGCCTGTCTTGCCTCCCTGCGAGATCTACAAGTGTAGTGTAGGGGAGATATTCCTGATGGGGGAACCGAATATGCCAGATGTTAACTGGAGCACCTTTGCTGCAGCCACATCCAAGAGCAGGGCCAATCCTCGATGCCCTACAGGGGGCATGCCTCAGACAGCTAATTTTGGAACCCACTCAGGAGGAAGCAATCTTAGACCTGGTACTCTCAAATGGGGACAGAGAGAAGATCTCCAATCTTGAACTGGGTAGCCATCTGGGAACAAGTGACCACTAAACAGTGTGGTTCACAATAAACTTAGCTATAGAGTCAAGCCATACAAAAGTGAAGGTACTGGACTTCAGGAGGGCTGACTTTGTCAAAACAGGAGTGCCTCAGAAAACCACTAGCAAACAGGCAAGAAGGTGAGGTGAAGCAACTCTGGGGAAACATCAAAACAGCCATCACAGAGGCAACAAGCCTTTGTGTGAAGCAAATAAACCAAAACAAAAGAAAAAACCACTATGGTTCTCAAAAGAAGTGGCGGGGAAGGCAAGGGAGAAAAAAAAAAATAGCATTCAGGAAGTATAAGGAAACACAGAAGGCGCAGGACTGAGAACTGTACCAGTTGAAGCAGAAGGAAGCAGGGAAGGCAGTCAGAATAGCAAAGGCCCAAACCAAGGAAAAGACAGCCAACTCTGTTAAGAAGGGGGATAAAACCTTTTATAGATACATTAGGTAGCGAAGAAAGACTAAGGCAGGGATACTGAGGCTGAATAAAGAGAAAGGTGGTTGGGCAGAGCGACAGTGAAAGAATACTAAACGAATACTTCTGCTCAGTATTCACAATGGAAAAGCAGGAGGAGATACCTAATCCAGTCAATAGAAGTACTCTGGATGGCGGGGGGTGTTGATATTATTCCTTTCACAGAAAAAAGGGTTCTGAAAGAACTCTTAAAACTGAAGGTGGTAGCCCTTTATATAAAGGCGCCATGGTTACACACATTTTGCTAATCAATTTGTGCCAATTGCTACACATTTTTACAACTGATCAGCACTTTCACACATCAAACTGCTAAATCAGTTTTTTCAGCTTATTTAAAACTTTGCATCTTGAATGTAAACATACTAACATGCCAGCAGAATAGGCCTAACGGTCTTTCGTGTCTGCTCGTTTGGTCAGTCCCCAACCTGGGTGCTGACCTTGCTGTCCCCCTCGCCTTCTCTGGCTTCTCCCTTCCCAGTTCCGGATATTCTTGCTGCATTGGATTTTGCATCCAGAACCCTTCCCCTGTACCTGTCCCACCCCCTCTTGAACCCCTCCACTGTCTCTGCCTCCACCAGCCCCCTAGGCAGTGCATTCCATGGCTCCACCACCCTCTCAGTGAAGTAGCACCTCCTCCTTTCTCCTCTGAATCTTCCCCTCCAGCTTCCAGCCATGCCCTCTAGTGGCCCCTCCTCCTTCCTTGAAGCACCCCAACTGTTCCTCCCCTATTTACCCTCTTCATGTACCTAAGACCTCTATCATGTCCCCAGTCCCTTCTCTCTTCCAATGGTACATATTTAGCTCTTGAGCCTCTCCTCATAGGTCCTGTCCCCAAGCCCCAAATCATTTTGTTGCCCTCCTCTGGACCCTCTCCAGGAGGTTAATGTCCCTTTAGTGTGGCCTCCAAACTGCACTAGTACTCAAGGTGCGGCCTCACCAAGCAGTTATACAGAGGAGTATCACTTCCTCCTTCTGGAGGTGATCCCCTAGCGATGCATCCCAGCATCCTGTTGGCCTTGGCTGCTGCCCTCCTACAAGTCTCCGAGTTGTTCATCTTGACATCCACCACCACCCCCAGGTCCCTCTCAGCCATCGAGACTTGTAGCATTCCCCCAGGGTGTACACTTGACCTGGGTTTCTGGCCCCAGGTGGAGTACCTTGCATTTCCTGCATTGAACCTCAGCTTCCACTTTCTAGACCATCTTTCCAGAGCCTCCAGGTCCCCTGTGGGGCCACCCTCCCTCCTCCCCATCCACCACCGCCCCCAGTTTGGGTCATCTGCAAAGAGACTCATCTCACTCCTGATTCCTGTCCTTATGTCAGATACGTAGGCGTTGAACAGAAGGGGCCCAAAGACTGATCCCTGTGGGACCCCACCAATGACCCTCCTTGGGATGAGGGTATCCCACTCAACTACGACCCTCTGGGTCCGGGTCCTGGAGCCAATTGCCTATCCATCTGATCATCTGTTCCCACCCCCATTTCTCCCAGCTTATCCAACAGGCCCATGTGAGGAACAGAGTCAAATGCCTTGCTGAAGTCCAGAAAGAGGACATCTACTGGTCTACCCAGGTCCAAGGCACTTGTCACCAGTCATAGAACTCACTCAGGTTTGTCTGACACGATTTCCCGGATGAATCCATGCTGTCTATCGTCCAGGCACCCTGACTTATCCAGGTCCCCCCTAGCCTCTCCTTGACAATGCCCTCCATCACCTTGCCCACCACCGAGGTCAGGCTGACAGGCCTGTAGTTCCCTGCCACCTCCTTGATCCCCCTTGTGGATAGGCACTATATGCGCCACCTTCCAGTCTTGGGCACCCACCCTGTCCTCAGAGAGATGGTGAAAAGCTCTGCCAGGGGTTTGCCAGGACATCTGCAAGTTCCTTCAGCACTCTGGGATGTAATTTGTCCGGCCCTGGTGCTTTCTCCGTCTTAAGGGAGCTGAGGGCTTCCCTCACTCTCTCAGCTGTGATTTCCACTTCCGGTACCCCTTCTCCCTTCTTAGCCCTCCCCCCACCCGCCAGTGATGCCTCCCCCTCTCCCCAGACCTGCCCGACGGTAGGGGTCCCCCCTCCTCAGTATCTCTGTCTCCTCCCATGTATGATGCAGCACTTATTTTCCTGGTGAAAACTGAGGTGAAGTACTCATTTAGTACCTCAGCCTGCTCCCCCGGGTCTTGTGCCCATCTCTCCCCTGATTTAATCCTGCTAATCTGCCCCTTCACCCTTCGTTTTTCCCCAATGTATCTAAAGAACCCCTTGTTCCCTCTCCTAATTTCCCTGGCCAGGTTCTGCTCCTTCCTTGCCTTAGCCGTCCTCACCACTCTAGTGGCCCTTCTAGCCATCAGCTCGTACTCCCCTCGATCCCTTTCACTCCTTGAGCACTTGAATTGCTTATAGGCTGCTTTCTTTCCCCGCACCACCTCCTGGACCTCCCTGGTCCACCAACAGGGTTTTTGGACCCTACCGCATTTTCGTCTTACTCTTGCACAGGTGCTGGTAGCATCCTGCACCCCTCTCCTGATGATTTCCCACCTACTATCAGCGTCCATGTCTGACCCAATCCCATCCAAATGCTCCTTAAGGATCCTTCCCATTTCCTTAAAACCGCCCTGAAGTCGGTTACTCTGCCTTTGTGCAGCCTTCTACCCCTCCTAGGTCCAGGCAGAACCAGACCGTGACATGGTCACTCCCGCTAATGGATCCTTTACCTCCAGGCCCCAATCTAGTCACTGTCTGCCAGGACCACATCCAGTACCCGTGCCTCCTGGTCGGTTCCCTCACCCTGCTGAGTTAGGGCAGCGTCTTGAAAGACATCCAACAACCTCTGTTCCCTGGTCACAGAGGATGTCATAGTCTCCCAGTCTGTTCCTGGCACGCTTAAGTCCCCCAACACCACCACTGCTCCTCTGCCCAGTCTGCAGTGTCTCCAACATCTGCCACCAGACTGTCCTCCAGCTCCTCCGCCAGGCAGGGGTCTATAAACCACCCTATTTTACCTCTGCCCCCTTGTTATCAAGGTGACCCATCTCCACGGTTCCCTCCGCTCCTCTACTCCCCTATGCCAATGCAGTTTTTGACTATCATTGCTACCCCTCCTCCCTTTCCCTCCCCCCTGTCCTTCCTGAACATAGTGTATCCCTCCAGGTTCAGGTCCCAGTCATGTCTTGCAGTGGCCCAAGTCTCAGTGACCGCTGCCACATCCACTGCTCCCTCAGTTAGCATCGCCTGGAGCTCAGGCATTTTATTGCCCAAGCTCCTGGCATTTAGCTGGACTACCTTCCACCCTTTCCCTATAGTTCCATTTCCCCTGCTCATGTTCCCATGGGGATTCTGTTTTCCCCTGGTCTAAACAGGGCCAAGGTAGTGTAAGACTGCACCCCATGGGTTTAGGCAACTGGGATAACAAAGGATCAGGCTTCAATCCACAAAACTAGTTTGGACCAGTTCAGAAAAAGGGTGTTCTCCAGAGATCAAATAAATGGTCCAGGATGTGATGCCAGAGAGGCATAATGATGCAGGTGTAATGGGCCAGCCAAATACATCTCTGTTTGCTTTTAGAGTCAGTTTTGTTTTGGGATACTGAACTACAATATCACAGGTTTGAACCTGCCATAACTCATCAAGTCCCAGCTTGGGGTAAACGTCTTCTTAGAATCTAGATAGTTTTAAGTGAGGTGTTTTCTATGTGATCTATATATTTTTCAACTGCGCTTTTTATCCCTGTCGAAAACTGTATTCCCCATAGTCTTTAGTGTGCATTATTCTTTATAAAATGGGCAAAACATTTTCTTCAATCCTGATTAAAGATCCACTGTAGCTGTGTCCTTATCAGCTCATAACTTGCCAACAGACACTACATACGAGAGGGAAAGCCCCATAACCTGAGGTATCACTGTCACACTGTACCCCAGTCAGCAATATCTGAGTGTACAGCTGACCATGAGGAGTAAAGATGACTGCGATGTGTAAAAGGCAACTGCAAAACCGGAAGTCAATCTTGAGTAGTCCGCTCACTCACCAGTTGGCTGCAAACATTCAAATCCCAAAAAATTACACCCAAAAAAACAATCAAACTCCATTCAAAAGCTAATGTACCTCTACTTTTATTTTTAATTTTCCATAGCTGCCATTTCGTCCGTTTCCACCTCTGCCATCTTCATTCCATCAGATCCTCTAATCACACCCCCCTTAAAAATTGTGCCAGAGTGAACCCCACAGTGGCCTGCTGGCTAAGCTAAAGGAAATGGGGGTATGGAAACAGTTAAGATGGACAGGAAATTGGCTCTCTGAGCGTACTCAGAAGGTGGTGGTTGGAGGGGTAGCCTCATCCCCAAGGTGGGTTACTAGTGGGGTTCCCCAGGGGTCAGTGCTGGGGCCACTCCTGTTCAACGCCTATCTCTCAGACATTAGGAGGGGGATCAGGAGTGAGATGAGTCTCTCTGCAGTTGACTCAAAACTGGGTGCAGTGGTGGAGGGGAGGGTGGCCTTGCAGGAGGACCTGGAGGCTCTGGAAAGGTGGTCAGAATAATGGAAACTAAAATTGATGCAGGGAAGTGCAAGGTTCTGCACCTGGGAGTCAGAAATCCAGGCCAGGGGTATACCCTGGGAGGAGACATGATTCAAGTCACAGAGGGTGAGAGGGCCCTGGAGGTAGTGATCGTTATCAAAATGAACAACTCAGAGACCTGTAGGAGGGCAAGGGCAAATAGGATGCTGGGATGCATCGCCAGGGGGATTACCTCCAGAAAGTCGGAAGTGATCCTTCCACTGTACAACTGCTTGGTTAGGCCACACCTCGAATATTGTGTACAGTTTTGGAGACCACATTTAAAGAGGGACATAACACTCCTAGAGAGGGTCCAAAGCAGGGCAACCAAAATGATCTGAGGCCTGGGAGAGAGGACCTATGAAGAGAGGCTCAAGAGCTGGACATGTGCCACCCTGGAGGAAAGGAGGGATGGGGGACAGGATAGAGGTCTTCAAGTACATGAAAGGGATCAATAAATGAGGCCAAGTCAGGGTGCTCCAAAGAAAGGAGGGTGGGGCAACAAGTGGGCACGGTTGTAAGCTGGAAGGGGGCAGGCTCAGAGGGGAAAGGAGATATTTCACTGAAAGGGTGGCGGAGTCAGGGCTCCAGAAAAATATTTTTTGGGAGGAGTACTGTACTCTTCATTTTGAAAGCGAGGTGAGTAAAACCAAATTCAGATGCATACAAATGTCTGGATAGAGTGAAGTGAGGAGTACATTTTTAACAGTACAGTTTTTTCTAGATAAGAACTGATTAGGTGGCCAACAATGCTCCACATAATGTTGGCAAGTAGGACTAATTTACTCACCAGTGGTAAAATATAGGGAGCAAAACAAAATTGGGATCTGTACGAGAGCTATAAATCTGGAAAAAAAACTGCTCTTTTTGAATCACCGGTTATGTTATGAAGCACTATTCTATGGAGTGTGGAGTATTTACAAATGTCAGGTAAGTATCAGTACTCATTCCCAACATTTTTTGAAGAGCATTTCCTCAAATGTGGTGAGTAAAATAGGCCGGTACTCCCCTTATCTGGAGCCCTGGGTGCAGCCATGGAATGCACTGCCCAGGGAGCTGGTAGAGGTGCAGACTGGGGACGGGTTTAAGAGGGGATGGTACAGGGGAGGGTAAATCTGACCAGGCCCAATACAGGTGGAACGACTGGGGATGGTGTAACCCAAGGGTGAGGGGGACACACCAAAATCAGCCCTCAGTGCGGGTGCTGAAAATAGAGCAGACTCGAGAGACCATTAGGCCTATTCTGCTGGCGTTTTTGTATGTTAGTATGTTTAAACTGATTTACAGCGAGTGGCGAGAAACAGTAAAAAAAAAAAAAAATCGGGAACCCACTCAATTACAAAGCGCTCACTACGGAGACGGCAGAGGGATACACTCGCTCCCAGTCAAGCCTGCTGTAGAAAACGATCCAAAAAAGAAAAAAAAAGAAATATTGCCAACATTTAGCGTGTCTAGAAGATATTGGGGGAGAGACAGACACATCACCTCCCTGAAAAAAAAAAAAAACAATCAATCTATAATGTGACCGTTACTATACTTGTCCAGTCAAAGGAACTAATTTCTTCAAAATTCCAAACATTCAACAAAACAAAAAGAACATATTAGTTTCCTTTCAAAGTGCAGAAGCTTCTTCAGAACGAATGTTGGAAATTTTTTGCTCATTTTATAAGTGCAACACAACACTCCGTGGTGTGGGTTATGACCCGATAAGAGCACTTCCCAGGTCCTAAAGGCACTCAGCTCAAGCACCTCATAACACACCTGAGGCATGCTCTTATTCCATAACCCACACCTCGTCTTATTACTTGCGTAACATACGTAAATATCGTGAAGTATTTAAATTTTATTTACTTTAGTAACTTCAAGTATAGATTACCAGGGATAAACTGCCAAGTCTATGATCCATTCTGGAAGGACGACGCTAAAAAGTTACCATATGTAAGGCAAAGTGTTTTCAGCTATAACAAATGGGGTGGGTTGTATGCCCTTTGGTAAGGAGCACTGTAATGTGTGAGCAGTGGCTCTAGTGGGATTTCAACCTTGAGATACCCCAAGTAAAGTTGCAGCTAAGTGGTGACAGCATACCAAGGTAACCCTTTTAGACAACTTGAGAGCTGAGAAAACTTACAGTACAGACCGCATTCTGTGAGAGAAACAGTCAGAGACATGCACTGCAACATATAAACAGTAACATATACTGCACATACTGTCACGGACTGGTCCTCCCAGAACTTGGCCTACACTGTGCTACCAGTTCTCACAGCTCTTCAGACACCTGAGTGGTCACTCAATACACCACCACCACCACCTAGTTCGACTCTCACTCAAGGTATCTTCAGGTTACAGCTGCACCGAAGCTACTGCCCACACAGTACAGTGAGCATTTCCAAAGGGCAAAATGACCCACCCCTTTAATCACAGTTGAGAATACTTTGCTTTGGACAACTTGGTTGCCTCTTGGGCAACGGATAAAGGGCTCGCCAATTACCCCAGGTAATCTATACCTTTAAAAACCATCATAAAAAACATGAAGCACATAAAAATATTTGTAACATGGCTATGGAGAATGTCACGCACGGATTGGGTAAGACATATCACCTGACCATGGATTAATTCTCAAGTAATTCATGGTTGGGAGAATTAATCAATGGTTGTCATTGGGAACGAGCGTGGTGTGCTGGAAGCACAGCTATTGGCACCATGCTTCAGCGAGCGCTCAGTGTACAAGTCCCAAGTCATACTGACTATAAAGTGACACCAAAGTAAGTATACCACTGCAAGTTGACGAGGACGACAGTGAATTCAGGGAAGAAAACAAAAACGGCACTTCTGTGAAACAGCGTTCAGAGGGTAACTGACAGCGCAGAGCAGTTTGCCAAATGGAACAGAGGAACAGATGAGATGGCTTGACATACTTTTTTTTAGGTTTTATTATGTGCGTTCATTGCCTTTAGCAGTGTGTGTGCTTGTCATTTTAACAGAATGAGGAGGAGACTGCTTACACTCATACTTTTGTACTCTGGGAGTGCGGGGGATGGCTTGACACGATTTTGTATTATTATTTTTTTTTTTTTTTTAATAAACGAGAGAATAATCTGTTTATATGCTTCCAACACCCTAGTTACACCATGTACCGATTAGTTTGCTATCCCCTATGCACAAAACAGTGGTCAGTAGTGTGGTGCTTATGCACAATTGATATACCAGTATCCACTGCCTGACAATAGTGGGAGAGCGGGACAACTTTCCATTGGGTATCGCTGAGGCACTGCAAACTTAGCCAGTCGGGAACAACCCAGTGAGAGCCATGTTACAAGAGGATTAACCCACTCCACAGCATTGGTTAACTTCAGAATTAGTCCACACCTGGGTGGCTGGAGGTACTCTGCCTGTGACCTCCCCCCCCGGCATAATTATCGCAAGTAAACCCATGCTCTGTTGTGGGTTAATCCTTACTTAATATAAACATACTAAAATGTCAGCAGAATAGGCCTAATGGTCTCTCGAGTCTGCTAGATTTTCAGCACCTGCACTGAGGGCCGATTCTGGTGTCCCCCCCCCCCCGGGGTAATACTCCACAAGTTTTACATATGGTACAGATTATACATTCTAAGAACTATGGGAATACAGCACACAACAGAAAATGGAAAACAAAAGCTTTGGTATAAGAAGAATGCACACAGAATAACCTCACTAAGCTATCTACCTGGAAGTTATCTTAAAATTACTCCAAATGGGACCAACTGAGTCCTACCAAACTGGACAGCGAAGGTGAGGCTTCCAAATCCCAAGACAAGACAGACTTTCCGTAGAATACGCAGAAAAAAAAAAACACATATATATCTGCCCTGCCTTTACTAGATCATACCCTGGACGGTACTTTGAGCCCACCTCCAAGACAGAACTGGTCCGAACTGGCTGTGTGGATTTGGACTGTTTTCATTGTCCCCATGGCTCACAGCTTGGCAGGGTGCAGACTGGTTCAGCGATCTGTTTATAGTAAACTGCTAGCATCTCTTAAATTAAAGGGGCTCAGCCCATAGATTTTATTAGATCAAAGGGGCTCGGCAATCCCCACCCAGCTGAATGCCCTCAAGCCTGGGACAGCAAAAAGGGAAACAAGAAAATGTATTTCCAGTTCTCTCACGTCTCCCACATCAGCTAAAATATTTTATAGAAAAAAATGCTTTGGTGTTACACATACACACAACCAGTAATACACAGTACCATACATACATGCATAGTAATCAAGTCCACCCCCAAAAAAAAAAAAACATCTTCATAAGCAAGGACCAACAAATATGCTAAATTCAGTGTGTGCAGTGACTTTCAGAAGCCACCTGCAAGATGGGGCTAGTCATTTATTATAACTGCTTCAGTGCACTCATACTGTGCAGTCGCCATTCTTGATAGTACGGCATCCTCACTGTTGGTGTTAAGCCCATTGTTCCTGTAGCCACCTGATCAGCATGGTTTTATGATGGACCACAATACTAAATGCCTTGGCCAGGTTCACTAATGAGAAAATGGCATGCAGGCTGCTGCAGTCTTCATGGACCGGACCAAGGCATTCAACCTGGCTGACCACAGCTTGTTAGCATATAGACTTACGGAGAGCAGCATAGGTCAGTCAGCCGCAAAGTGGTTTTGCGATTACCTGGACAAGAGTCTCCACCCAGGTGGTGTCTCCGTCTCATTCAGTACAACATGAGGTACCACAGGGATCAAAGTGGGTCCTCCATTTTCATTGTATAAATGCCTTCCTACTACTACTTTATACAAATAAAGCCATTTTTCCAGTTCAAAAGATTTAGGTACTGTACACTTTCCTTGCTTCCTTTAAGTCTTTGGGTTTGTACACTTTCAACCTTGTCGTTTGGTTGATCGGTAGCGCTATGCCCAAGCCTTCAAGTGCAGCCTGCCCAAATGTTTAGCAGCGATGGTCAGGCCGGTGATGCCTCTCATTCAACCTGCCCTATAGTGCGAGGGCGCTATCCCCTGAACGTTTGGGGCCAGAAACAGCCCCCTGGTAGCGAGTAGCACAGCGGTCTTGCAAGCTCCGCCGACCGCTTCGACTGGCAGGGGAATCACACCATAGTGTGAGAAAATGCCTCTTTAGCTCCCGCAATGTATTTTCAGCTGGAAAGCGCCTCCGGCTCGTTGCTGAAGCCTTGCAATCGTCGGGGCTAACGCACAGGGCCTGTGTAGCTTGCAGGGCTAAGGCTGGATCTCACCGAGGCTACCGCTACTTTGGTCACTTGCAGTTTTCGTCTATCCCAAAAGAAGCCTATTTTTGTCACCAAATCTTCAGCCCTGCCACATGTGACAGGGCTCTGCTGCAAGTACCTGCTTCATCGAAGGCAGGAAGTAGACTGAAAGATCTCCGATGTGGAGGGCTTGTTAACCCCGCTGCACAGTTCTGGACCTGCCTGACACTGACATCAGGAGGAACAGCCCAGCAGTAAGGAAGCCCAGAGACCAGCCCTCTTGAAATGGATTTTGAAAAGCTACAGACCAGGAAGAGATCTCCCTGAATGATTGGAAGACCAACATCATGCTATTTGGTAAAATTCAAGATTAAAATCAGGATAAGGGCCAATTTCATCTTCATATACAGAAAAGTATCTAACTCAACTTGGCTAATGAATCTAAATATTTGGGAATCCACTTAGTCTCTAGCCAGGGGAACAGATAAGGTGGGTAAAGGAGTACTGTACTCCCGTTTTTTGCATAATTCACTCCCACTTTGATTTTAGGAATGTTTCCCCCCACCCTGCATATTTACAGTGTGTTGGTATGTTGTCTCAGCTTGGCAGTACAATGTAATGCTTGTAGCCATGGATAAACACTAAGAGTGTAAGCAGTAAACATGGGGACAGAAAACGGCATCAGTACCAGATGTGTACAGCGCTGGAGACAGTGTCAGTAGTTGCTTACTGGCTGGCCAGAAGGGAAGTTACAACATGGCAAAATGTTAACAAGCATCTGTATATGCCGAATGTTGGCCTGTTGGTATTGGTAGTGCAGGAGTTAGAGATGCATAACAGTAGTGACAGTGAAGTACTGAACTAACGCCAACAACCCCCCCCTTCCCCCGGAAAGACTGAAAGGTGTTGGGAGTGTGGCTTTGAGTCGTCGGCCAGAACGCTTATGCCATTCCACCTCACCCCACCCTGCAGACACAGACATGTATCGCAGTATACTTTGGGGTCTTCGGACCTTATGCTCACCCCATTCCATAAGGAAATAAGCTGAAATAGGTACAATATAGGAGAACAGGGTGAATGTTAGGGCGACAGAACCCAAGGCACATCTCAATACCTGTCAGTGGCTGTAGAGTGGGGGGATAGAATGCTGTGAACATTATGGCCGACGAACCCAAGTCAAGTTACGCCCCAGACGAATGTTGGTCTCTACAGGGCAAGACATAAAATAAGTGGGTTCGCATCGCAATTTGCAAATCAAAAAACCGGCAACTGCGAAACAATTTTGGTTTTGATTCGCGGTAGATGCTAATCAAATTTTTCCAGGACCGCAGAGCTTGAAATGCGAGAATGGCACTATTTTTCACTATTTTTAACCATCACCCCCACATTCTGGATCCCCCACTGCTAATCAACTTCGAACAGTTGCTAAGCATTTTTCATTTTGATTAGCAAAGGCCGCTAATCAAACTTCCAACACTAATTTATCCCTTGCAGGGTGGGTGTGTGGTTGGAAACCTTAACGCCCCGGGCGTTTGTTGGTATTTTCACACAAAATTTTCAACATTGGCTTTTTGGGACCCCACCTCATGAACAGTGGCACTATCATTTCGTTACTCAATCCTGAAAGGCGATTTCACACAGGAACTACGCTATTGTGAGCCACAGGTGCAGAAACACATTTTGGGCAGAATGTGAAAAATGACAGCTATATTGTTCGTCAGGAGTGTGAAAAATGGCAATGCTGAAAATCTGGAGAGAAAATATGAAAAATTTGCGAACTTACAAGCATGCGTAGATACTGCACATGCAGATACTGCGCAACACACACCCATAACGTGGTCATTTTGGGGAAATTTTTCACCACATTTTAAACATGGACATTTTGGGAGCTCTCCTCATGAACAGTGGCACTGTGATTTTGTTAATCTGTCACGAAAGTTGAATTTGCACAGAGACCACACCGACTGTGCACCACAGGTGCAAAAACATTTTTTTGGGCAGGATGTGAAAATGACAGCTGTACTGTTCATAAGGAGGTGTGAAAAATGGCAATGTCAAAAAAATCTGGGTGAAAATATTAAAAACTGGCCAGTTGTGAGCGATGCGAGAAACTCGCATAGCGCTGCGTTATGCCGTCATTTTTTGAATTTTTTCACCAAATTCGCAACATGGGTTTTTTGGGACTTCCCCCGATGAACAGCAGCAATGTTTCATTAATCGGTCCCGAAAGGTGATTCTGCACAGCGACGTCAAAATCACCGTTTAGGACAGAGAAACGAAATGACAGTTACATGTTCACGAGGTGGGGTCCCAAGAACCCCATGTTGAAAATTTGGGGCCAAAAATCCTAAAAATGGCTTGGATATCAACCTAAGTTGAAACTCCTCCATTATAAAGCTTACCATCATTTCTTCAGTTCGGCTTTGAAGAGTGCAGAAGTGTCCCGCTTCAGAGAAGATCGTGGCTCCCGACCTCCGAGGTAGTATGGGTTGGGGGGTGCAGGGAGGTGGGTGCGCAGAGGGAGGGTGGGAATGGGGACAAAGGAAACATCGGTGGACCGTTTTCTGCTTTGCAGGGGAAAAACAGACCGCAAAGGAAGATTTTCTTTATTTACAGGTTAGGACCGCTTGGTGCTTACACACACACACACACACACACACACACACACACACCAAAATTGGCACACTGGGGTAGGCTTCCAGCATGCCACAATTTGGGGAGGGGGATGCAGACACGGGGAATGGGCACCCTGATGTCGGCAAGGTGAATAGACGGGGTTGGGGTGCCGCGCATCAGACACCAGGAGTGGCCATCTCGGTGGCGGAAAAGGGAAGCTGTTTAACCAGGAAAGACGCACTAAGTGGGGGGGGGGGGGAATGCCGACACGGGGATTGGGCACCCTGATGTCGGGATTGTGTAGCGGACAGCAGAAGCCACCACATGTATTTAAATGTTTCACCAGGAATGGCACGTAATGGAGGAGTGTTAGATCTGCCGCTGCAATGACGAGCCTGTCTGATTGTAGCAGCAGATTAATTTTAAGTTGGTGGCACGCTCCGAAACTGCTGTCATCGGCAGCATGCTCACTGGTTGGCGGCTGAAGAACACAGACAATAGCATCCCCTGGATTCGCCACAACACTAACACACCTCTGAAAGTGCTACTACCCCAATATGTTGTTTGCGCGTGCGCGCAAGCCAACATAAAAATAGGGTCACAGCACTACACAGCAGTGGGGAAGGATCTCAAGACTCCAAAGCAGTATCAGACAAGCAAAGTCAGTGGCTGCATCTGCCCAGTGGGTTTGAGACCTGGTTAAGAGGTGACCCCCCCCCCCCGGAACAGGTCAATGGATGGTATTACCACTATTTAGATGAAAATACTACCTGGTGGAAGAAGCTAGCAGTAAATATTTACAGCCCTAAAAATTATATAGACCCCTGACTCTAGCCTACGTTTTACAAAAGTGTGAAAACTATATGATTTCAGGGGCCAGATATTCAAAGATTAGCACCAGCGCTACCAGACTTTGAGTAGGGCGCTGTGGGTGGCTGGCCATATTCAGAGGCCCCTGAAGCGTGTGCTAAACCGATTAGCGCCCAGGCACTAACATAACGTTGCACCCATGGAAATGAGGGGGTCATCTCCTGCATACGGGCGCAGCAGCATGTTAAGGTTTGCGATGGTGTTGTGGCACCCAAAGCAGTGCCATTTACCACTGCTGAAAACCTCATCAAAACTGGGCACCAAGTCTGCACCCCTACCCCACTAGTGACGGGATGGCTGTACCACAGCTGCCCGCCCCAATCACTGGCACGCCAGCAAGGTTGCAGACCCTAGTGTCCAGTAGCATTCCCACCCCCCAAACACCCGTTCCGTATATGATATCTCTCTCCCTGGTGTCTAGTGGCACCCACCACCCCACATCACCCGTTCCAATATTGTATACTAAACAAGCACAATGTATATCTTCTCTCCAGTGTCTACTGGCACCCCCAGATCACCCAGTCCATATACTGTATAACTCTTCCTGGTGTCTAGTAGCACCCCCAACCAGGGTATGAAATTCGTGAAATAAAGTACATGCCCACTTGGGCATGTAATAAGAAAAAGTACATGACCAATAAGCTATTTACGTGCTGTCCCTAAGTTTATATAATTTTCAATGTCTCAGTAGCTGTAGCTCTCTTCACAATCTTTTTTTCAAATAGCTACTACCTTCCTCAACTTAAAGACGTCGTACAGTGCTCTTTATATTAGATAAGGTAGCTAACAGCAAGTAAGGTAAGGGTAACGAAACAGAGCAGACAGTCCAGATTTTAATGACAGAAATAATAAAGATTTTCCCTGCAAGTTCAGCTCAGCAACTAGTCAGTGACTCACTAGAAAGAAAAAAAAAAAAAAAAAAGACGGGTACAGACTGCAATCTGACTGGGACTGGCCATCTCAGAGTCCCACTACTCTGCTGTAGTTTAGTTGCCTAAAGTACTGCCTAAGTTGAGACGGAAGCTGCTGCTAGGGTCCCAGAAATGTGGTATACTTAATAAATCAATATTTTATGCAGCAAGCCAGCACGTTTGCTCAAAGCAGTTATCTCAGAGCTGAAAGCTTAAAGTTTCAGTGCTTGAAAATTGAAACAGTCTCACCCCACCCCCTTCCTCTCCGTCAAACTCTTTTTTATTCGATAAAAGCCAAGTGGCAAAGATGTTGGTCCCCCCCTTTTTTCACAGGATCTAATACTGATCCTCCTGCTTGAGTGAGA
The DNA here is from genome assembly GCA_016271365.2 of Neoceratodus forsteri. Classification (NCBI taxonomy): domain Eukaryota; kingdom Metazoa; phylum Chordata; order Ceratodontiformes; family Ceratodontidae; genus Neoceratodus; species Neoceratodus forsteri. The sequence continues at coordinate 240,105,928 of CM028133.1, read as the reverse complement.
CCAAACACTTGATGTTATTTCTTTTGTGGTTGCCAAACCCAATCTCCTCCCTCCTGATGCAGACCTTCTCAGTCTCACACACCTCCTCTCCTGCCTAACAAGTCATCCCCCATTCCCCTTTTTACACCCCCAAAGCAGTAAAGAGCTCTTAAGAGCTTTTTTTTTTTTTGTGTGCTCCCCTTCCTCCCTGGCTGCCTGATCTTCAGGCCTCCTGGGCCCTTCCGTCTGCCTACCCATCCCCCACGCCCAGCCACTTACCGCATCTGTGGCTGCCCTGGTAACCCGGCGTATCCCTTCGCCGGACGGGTCCCCCTCCACCGAGGGGGAAGGCAGCGGTGGCGCCAGCCAGCGCACTCTACGATTGGCCCAGGGTGTCGCTGAGGTGTGCCTGGTCGTGGGTTCGGCGGCATCGGAGGGCTTGAGACCATCATCCAGCCAGCCAGGGAGCATTTTCTCTGGCTTTTCTTGGAGGAGTGATGTCCTGATGTCAAGGCTGACTCTGACATGTGCCACTTCCCTGAGCACTGACCCAGATGTTCTGCTGTGCCCCCGGCCTCCGCCAGGGGCCAGCAAATGCCGGTACACATCCCCACCCTCCCCCCGGAGAAAGAGAGCTGTCCCCGGATGCTCCATCCTTCTCCTCCTGGCTGGCCCTCCAGCAACCTGAGTCCATTCCCGAACCCAGGTCGCTGGCGTCGCAGACGGAAATCCAACTGCTACACCGACGGGCCAGCTTTTAAGAGCTTTTAGTTCATCATTTTTGTGCACAGAAACAAAAGTTTTACCGCGATCGGCAATCCGAATGAATCCTCGTTCTAATGGCACTCTCACAGGATCAGCGATGCACAGCACGACGTATCTAACTGTAGAGCAGTAGAATGGCGTGCTTTGCGGTAGACCTCAACACACATGGATTAAAGGGGCAGACGAACTACCACTCTGCAGTCCCTGATTGGTTTCAGATTGCTTCCAGTCTGACGGATGGTCCCCTCAACAGTTCTGGGGACTTCAGCCTGCTCATCTTCTCTACCCCGGAGGAGCCTGTCAGCTGACACCACTTCTGTCAGCGCTGTGCATGCGATTGTCCGATTGTCCGTCTCAGGCACCCCGCCCCCGAAAGACATCAGCAAAAAAAAAAAAAAAAACTGCTAGAACGCAGGGCAGGGATGTAAAAAACAGCTCTGCACTGCACCTATACCTTAGGTGCCCAATTGGGCAGGCACTAAACAGAACTAGGTGTTCTGACACAATAGTACCTGCCCTGGGGCACCTACAGTATAGGAATTTCGCACCCTGCCCCCACCCACCAATCTCATGTATTGTATAATTTCCCTGGTGTCCAGTGGTATCCCCACCCTCCAAATGCCCAGACAGAGGAACACTGGCAGTCTAGCAGTCACCCCCACCTGCCCCACATGCACCCAGAACACTAACCATCCAACCCCCACCCTTACCAGTATGCCCAGGGATGAGCACTGGCTCCCAATACAGTGACCGGCACAGCCCTTTCACCTCCTTTGCCAGCCGCTATATGAGTGCAAGTACTGTCAGCTCATACGGCAGCCAGCCAAGGAGGAGAGGAGGGCTGTGCCAGTCGCTGTATCGGGAGTCAATGCACATCCCTGGACACACTGGTAGAGGTTGGATAGGTGGTGTTCGGGGTACTGGCGGAGCAGGTGACAGCCGCTGGATCACCAATTTTTGCTGGTCTGTTTGTAAACAGGCATGGGGGGGGGAAGGGGAGGTGGTAGCAAGAGGTACCACTGTACACCAGAGAGATTATACAGTACATATGCTGGGCGATCGGGGGAGGAGTGGGGGGTGCCACTAGACACCGGGGAGATGTCTTACAATCACAGGATGGGTGACTGGTGGTGGGGGGTGCTGCTAGACACTAGGGATGACGTGCCAAGTGCCCAAAGGATGGGCACTAAAGAGCCACTACTCACCATGCAAACGAGCCCATATCAGGCATGTAAATGGCCCCTCAGCACCTGCCAACCCCAGAGGCTCTTTACATGGTGTTGCTGAATACAGCCACCATGGCTCCTGGCACTATCCAGTCTGGAGGTGCTATTCCCTGTGTGCTGGATTATAGCCCAGGTCCCATGTCAGGGCAGCTTGAACTTTGTGAACAATGCAAATATGAGTGTGTGCTAGTTTTGGACCATATCAGGGCAGCGCAGTTCAAGTGCTGCACCGACACAGGCCAATATTCAGTCAGACAGCACTGGTCTGCTATCTGACTGAATAAAGCAGCCCCTGGGTCAGGCACTAGGGAAAGCGCAGCGCAAATACAGTGGTTGTGCTTTGCTCATTTTTGAATATCTGGGCCCAGATGTCAAAGAAGCCATTGCTCAGTTAAATTTAGTGCTTAATCTATTCTTTTTTTTTTTAATTAAATTACAACCATGTACCCGTATATACAATCTTTTGCTTTCAGAGAAGACCGTTTCCTTTTATGCACACACTTTACAGATCTAAGCGGTCCTTATTATCGAGTTTTTACCATCTAAGCATCTCTTGCTATCAGGGGTGGTGGTAAGGATTTAACTCCGTGAGCGGTTTCGCATGGGGTGGAACCGCGCAGTGTCTGCCATTTTCCTAGGTCCCAGACTTTTCAACTATGGTGTACAGTAGGTTAAAACATGGAAAAAAACATTTTCCTTGAGAAAGGCCTAATCGGGCGGGGTGGGAGGGTAGGTTCTGTTAAGAACAGCTTTCCGTTAAGTGACTTGCTCAGAGTCTCACAGTATGCAAGTGGAGGTTGTAGGAATCAAACCCAAATCTGTCTGCTGGATGTGCCAGGCTGATTTCACAGCTCGTCACTCTAACCTCTAGGCTATACTGCCAGACCCAATAAAAGGAGCATACAGAGGAAATAATAAAAGGAGCGTTCCTTTTTGATACAGCTCAGACCAGGTTTTGATCTGTATTCTCTGTTTTTGAACACCCATTGTTTAGTATTACTGGTCTTGTGACTGTAATGACCTGGCATGCAGTAGATGCTACTTCCTGACCTTATGGGACATGGGGTGTACAAAAAACAGCTGAGAATGCTGGTGAAGACCTGGTTCCAGCCATACTGGAGGGAGCGCTTCTTTCATTATTTCTACTATGAAAGTGCATGGGCAGACAAACTGGGGAACAAGGAGCATCATGCAGGTCAACAGATAATGGGCGATCTATTTTTTTTCCCCCTCCCGTCCCACTCTCACGCTTCCCCAATGTGACGTATGCATGTGGAGGCACGTGCATGCACATTTTGCAGGACGCCCCACCCTGCTGGTCGCCTGGTATCATCTGCGCTCGTCAGCAAACCTCCATTTGGTGATGGGACTACGGGCGTCAGGTGGGTGACCCCCACCCCACCCAGGAGAGAAGAGCAATAGCTCAATCCTGCCCCCCCCCGGCACCCCAGCGACCCAAGGCCGTTCCCGAACCCGGGTCACCAGCACAGTGTGGGGTAAAGCGTCCAGCACCTCAGCACCACCCGGCTGGCTAGATAAGGGCAATCTAAAATGGGGGAAAAAAAAAAGTATGGGTCAGTTTTCGCCACTGTCATGTGCTGCTGCTTTAAGTGGGCCCAGTTCTGTGATAGGCATGTTCTTTGCTCTGGTTAGCCGACCCCCCTGTGCACTGCACTCTGTGGGATGGCCATAGGGAACGTAGGATCTAGCCTCTTGACTTTGCTCAGGTTTTCATTCCTCAGTTTCTTGACCTCTGTCTATTAGGGTTCTCTTGGCCCCAGAACAGTCAAAGGAAAAGGGGGGGGGGGGGCTCAGGGGAGAGAGGAAGAGGTGTTACTTCACTGACAGGGTGGTGGAACCATGGAATGAGCTGCCCAAGGGACTGGTGGAGGAAGAGACTGTGGAGGGGTTTAAGAGGGGCTAGGAAAAGTATAGGGAGAGGTGGAGGCTGACGAAGCCCAATACAAGGGGAACATCTTGGGCTGAGGTCAGAGAAATACAAGGGGAGGGGGTTGGGGAGACAGCAAAGTTGGTGCCCAGTATGGGGGCCGACTATCAAGCAGACACGAAAGACCACTGGGCCTCCTCTGCTGGTTTTTTAGTATATTAGTATGCTCTTCCATATCAGAGGAGCATGGTAAATCAAAATTCTACCCTACAATTTGTGCTCCTTCAGATCTTGGCTGTGCTCCTACCCACTTTTTATATTTAATATATATTACTCAGCAGGCTTCCCTCAATGCATGCAAGTGGGTTCTTCCATCTGTTGACAGTAAAATATATAATCCTTCCTTTTTTTGCTCAGTCACCTCGTTTTCATTTAACTGTTGGCCTATAGTCAATGCCATCACTTCCTCCTTCTTGTCCTTCCACACAGAAACACTCGTTTCCCGCCTACCTGCATGCTTTCTCATAGCCAGAGAGTGCACATCCACTTGTGCCCTGCCTGCTGCGATGCCACCTGTCCACACACTTGTTGTCAACCTGCCAGTAAATGCCCCTGAAACATCCACTACCTGCCCGCCTACGTGGGCATTTGTCTTCCAGCTGCGCTCATACTCTGCTTGTCTGTGTACATACTAGCCTGTGGTAGCTGCCAACATGCTTGTTTCTTGCCAGCATGTCACAGTGCACAATAACTTGCTAGCTTACCTAAGTTGATGGCTTCCCGCTCACCCCATAGCTTGCCGATCTAGCTTTGAACTTTGCCAAATTACTAAAACCCTGATCTGCATCCCTTGTGGACCACCACCCTTCACTGCCTGGAACTCCTGCCTCCGACTGTGCTCCTGAAAGATAAGAGAAGCACACATAACCGAATTTTTCACAAAGAAAATGTGCTCCTGTAACCTCCAACTGTTCTCGGAGCACACCCTTAATGCTATCCCTGCTCGCTATGGCTTCCAAAACTGAAATGCCTTCCCTCTCACTTAAAAACTCATTGTAAGGGAGCCACCTTGCAGTGAACTTATCTTTCTGCAAATGCAGAAGTGCTGTTATTCTTTCCATTTCTTTAGTGTGAGCACAACAGGCCAACCACTGTCTTGGCTTCATCCGGGATTAGCTCGGACAGCCAATGCTGGGTGATGCCCTCAGTGGCTGCCACAATCAGGATATTAAATGAGTACCTCCCTCTTGCACTACGAATCCCCTCATGGAGTCTCCCTAGTAGTTCGTGCCTGTTCTAGAATTTGGGTCACTCATATGGTCCAGAAATGCTACAAAAAAGAACAGTCGTAAAAATCTGACTAGGCGTTTTGCCCCATCGGCACATAGGTGCATCACCAATCATTATTTAATAGTCTAATAAATAATCCATCACCTGAAAACAAAATTTAAATGAAATATAAGTATGTCTGTACATAACATTTTGATTTCAAATGCCCCAGTATCATTACTGAATCTTCTGACACCGCATGAAAAAAGTCAAAGCCTAAGTAAAAACGTGCAGTTAATGAAATCAACAAGGGTCGCAAAACCTCTGTTAATAAAGAAGGCGACATTTAGCAACAAACTGCCCTGTACGTTAATACCACTGCTGAGACCACTCTTACAGTGGAAATAATGGCCTCATGTGCATTCTTTGAGTATAAGAACCATGAAACAAAGGTGAGCGGTTCTGATACTAACATACTAAAATGCCAGCAGAATAGGCCTAACTGTCTTTCGTGTCTGCTCGTTTGGCCCCAACGATGCTAAGCGAAACCACTTTCACAACCGTAACAATGGTCTCGGCAGCTGTAGTAATAGATTATTGACCAAAATCAATCAAAAGTATATTAAAATGTAAAAAAAACTTTCCCCGAACATAAATCACTTCCAGGGCTGCTGTGCAGGAGACACTACGCAGAATAATACTGTCTCACACACAATGGAAAGGAGCACTGATCCCTTGATCTATAATCCAATTTAAAACAAAGACATCTGGAAACAGTATTTGTTCTCCAATTCTTGTATTTCCCCATGTATTTCTTGTTATGGTTTAACAGATGTCACTGTGTTTCTGAATGATGTACCTTTTTTTAGGATATAGTTTATCTTCAATCAAAATCTTTATTTATCCAGGCGGGCACGATTGAGCAGGGCTCATTTGCAAGATGGACATGGTCATGCAAAAATCATTGTCTTGTGTTTGTATACCATCATAACACACGAGTCGTTCCTGCAAAAAGAAAGAGACTATACTCCCCAGTCAATTTTACCCAGTCAACGAATATTAAAAAATAAATGTAAGAAGTCCACTGGCATCATATGCCTTACCTCCTGGCACACTGGCGATTTGTGTTCACGGTACAAGCGGGCTGCCGGTGGTCGGCCAAGGAGAGAGAGGATCGAGCATCCAGAGGACAGCTCTCCTCTCCCAGGGAGGATGGGTAATGGAGACTGGCGCCTGCCTGACACCTAGCGGTGGCTGGGTGTTGTCACACTGGGTCCCGCATGTGGGGTGGAGGCAAAGCAGCTGACCGGCATGCTGCATGTGTGGAGAGGCGTCTTGGCCTAAGCCGTATGAGCACTGCACACTCTTCCTCCGGCTCAAGGGTGAAAACGTAACAACTGTCCCAGGTGTGTCACATGACTGCTGTCCTCCGCAGGCTCCGTTCCCGATAGCGGGCACCTCCCCGAACTGAATCCAGTCTCGGCGGGTTGCAGGACTCTCCCCTCTGCCCTGCCATGGAGGACAAGCCACTTAGGAAGAAGGGAGGTAAGTCCTGTGGGTCGGGGGATGGGGCAGGGAGGACGGCATGAACGTGGGCAGACTGGGACAGCAGGGAGAAAAAAAAAAAGTCAACCATTTTTGAATTCCAATGCACTGAACCCACCTAATGCATCCCACAATGCATGTATACCATAACGGTTTTAGGTTAGTCTTTTGAGACTTGCTCCCAAGGTGGGCTCCACAACAGCAGGCAGCAGTCTGGACACCAACTGTTCTAAACACTGTTAAAGTCACACTGTTTGTTAGTCATCATGTTTTTTTTGGTTTTTTAAATAATGCAGCTCTGCAAAAACATCACTATATAAATAAATTGTCTTTTTTCTGAACTGAATCACTTTATTTTAGTTATTAAAAGTTATTGTGCCCTTACAATGCCTCCCCCCCTCAAAATATTACAAAACTAAACATTTTGATATGGTCCTGTGCTGTTTACATTAGAAACAGATCCTAGTACAGTCAGGGCTAGAAATAATATTTTGTGAGGGCAGTCACTGGCACATTTTTTGGGCTTGTCCAACACTTAAGTCCTTTTGGGGACACCTGGATGAGGCGGTAAGAGAAATTTTTAAGGGTGATCATACCTCACACCTTCGAGGATTGGGTACTGGGGACCCCAACAGCAGTACGTCTGAAGGGTGACTCCCGCAAAGTAGCACTCATACTCTTGACAGGGCTAAAATGTATTACTTCCAAATGGCTGAATAAGGAACCCCTGAAGCTTTCAGAATGGGCCACAAGAGTCCGAGAGAAGGTATTAACGGAATCCCTTACAGAAAAACTGCACCTACAGTATGAGCGCCATCTGCAACGATGGCGGCAATGGGAGTTCTGGACCCAACATTATGAGGAATACTCCTAGAGGGGCCTCATCCCCTCCTATCCCACCTTTTTTCCCCTGCTTTGGGGTGTTTTTCTCTGAAAGATCCGTATGAGGTTGACTTGCCTGGAGGGAAATTTGAAGATATGAATTTTAGTCCCCTGGGATTATGAGTGAGCGAGAAATGTTGTGATTACACAGCCCAATAGTTGAGGCCCAAGTTAAGGCCATAATTTATGTTATTAACCTATTATTTTGTTAGTTTTTCACTTTTTTATGTAACAGCTTTCCAATACTTAAATGATGGTCTAGATATGATTTAAGGGTTTTCATTAGAAGACCCAGACTGATTAAGACTTTCACGAAGTGCCACAGATCAGAAATATAATGTATATGTTCTAGGACAATATGTATGTACTTTAACTTGTTGGGACTCTTTTTTTTTTTTTTTTACTTATTATGTAACTGTTATGTCCGGCATTATATTACAGTGGCCATCAGGATATGAATAAAGCAGAGTTAAAAAAACCAAAAATATTTTGTGAATGGCTGTCCAAGGGACAGAGGCAATATTCATTTTGCCTGCCCCACAAAATTTGTACCTGTTCTGCCAATTTGTATTTATTAATTTTACATTTCTGTTTCCTAATACAGGCCAATATCAAGTGTGCCCTCTCGCTGGTACAGTACCCTGAAAAGGGCTTAAAAACCAATTGGGGCCATTGTAAGGTGCTCTGAAAAGGCTACTAAATATTACCCACTGACTGGTGCATGGCCCTGAAAAGGACTTAAGTGTTTCCCCAGTTCACTGCTCTGACAGGGGCTTTTAATTTGCTTTCCCCTCCTGCTCAGTAGTATCCCTGACAAAGGCCCTTAAATTAACCCCCCCGTGCCCTGCCCCGGCAAGCCAATCCGCTTTCTCTGCTCCTGTGTATTGCCTCTTACTTAGCAACTCTGACAAGGGCTTTTAACCAGTCTTCCCATCGCTTGTCTCTGGAGCCCTTCTGCCCTGACAGGGGGCTTTAAGTGGTTGTCTCAGCCCTTTAGGGTCCTCTCCTAGTCTAAATACTGAGTCTCTCCCTCTTTCTGCCTTGACAGTCTGTCGTGAAAAGAGCTTTTAAATACAGTTTCCTAGCCCTTACAACGGCTCTTTGTAAGCTTTGCCCAGGCACCTCCTAGTCAGTAGAAAGCCCCGGAAAGGGTTTTTTTTTTTAAATAAAAAAAAAAACAAAACCCTCTGCCGCCTGTGAACAACCGCTAGTCTTGGTCTGCTACTGCAAGCACAGCACACAGAAAAAAAGAGGTATGCAGCGCAGAAAGCAAAAGACAGACAGGCAACTGTACATGCACGATGTCAGAACACATGCACAGTCTAGTCCTGCGCGGTTTTCATTTCTGCTGCTTGAAGAAACCATCGACCACACAGAAGAGTCCATAATGGGACGTTGGGTTGAATGGACATCTCTCAACATGTGACACCATGATGTTGGGATGTACATAGCCTAATACTACAGGTGGCAGTATCTCCTGGGTTCTGTTGCATGCTAATGCTTTTTCACTTGGCGCCTGTCTTAGGGACAGGAAGAGAAATTAAACCAGTGGTCTCTGAGGAAAACTGGGCGTCTGGGACAGCTGTCATAACACGGTCACAGTATAAATACAGTATGCAGTCAAAAGAACCTTCTACGAAAGCAATTTTTAAATAGCGTGTGGCGGTTCTCAACTGACATGAATAAATTACATAAAGTTATAAAAGGTTTTTAAATACCTGAAAAAAGTTAAAATTATTAAGAATTTAAGATATTAGAAATACAGTTTTGCTATTAAAGAAAACAACACAGAAGGAATTTTTTTGCCAAGTAACAAAATACTGCTGCCTTAAACCTGTTCAAGCAGTGGAATGTATACGGGGCCATACTGGGCAGTTGGCACCTACCAGTTTGCGTCTCAGCCATGCTGGAAGCCTTTATTATCATAATGCCCCTCACACTTGCAAATCTGGAGCCAACAAGCTCTATGCACGCTTGTAAAGCCGATGGCTGGCACTGGTAAAGTGCAAAACATCACACTTCCCAGATCAAAGTGCCAGCACTCCGACAATAGCCACGCCATGTTCCTAGGTCACAAAGCACTCAAACCCCTTGCCTAAACTGCACAGGGGGACCATTCGAATATCTGCATGCGAGGGATGTACATGAAGGTCCACCCCCAGCCACAGTGTGACAGCTGTGCCCTCTCAACTGCCATTTTGCATGTGCCACAGCTGCCAATACATGCTGATTAATGCCATCGTATACGAAATTAAAGGCTAAGAGTTTGCGCACATTAAACCCTACAAATATGGCGTCCAATTTCGGTATTTCGTACAATTTCTCCATCTTCCACTTGCTCTAAAAATCCAGTTAAGAATGTTCAGACAGTGAAAAAAGGATCCAACTCAACAAAAGACGGGACCCCTTTCGCTGCACAGCCTGGGCACTCAAGTTATACAGGGTACCTCATAGTAATTTAGCTACCCCCCCGTACCCAACTTACTTCAGGAAGAGAAAATTAAAACATTGCTATTTTTGTTTTGTAAACTTAGAACTTTTTCAGAAACAGCCCATCGGCCAATGAGCCAACTTCCTGTTCAGAAATCCCTCAAACCCATCCATATTCAACTCAGTACCTCACAGATGCTTGCTAAAGAAGATGGAGGATCTGGGAGCAGCTAAAGTTATAGTAAACTGGTTGACAACAGCAGAGGGGTTACAAGCGGGGTTCCAGAGGGATCTGCCCCTGGTCCGGTCCTCTTCAGCTTGTTCATCAGCGACATTAGAGAGGGTATCTGTGGCAGTGTGGGACAAATCCGGTACCAAGCAGGTTTAAACCTTTCTGCGCTCAGGGAATGGACGGGGTGCGCTTGTGGGTGGGCTGCCAGTCCTACTAGCTCAAACACTGGTTTCAGAGAAATTAAAGCGCAACTTCCACTTCCACAAATAAAGTCATGCACAAAATGGTTTCTGTGCCAACTACTTTAATTCAAAAATAGTAGCACGTTACAGCAAGCAGTGCAATTCCCCTAAGGAAGGCTAGAAGTCAAGCACAGGGACTACGATATACTGCTGTTATTCCAATGTCAATTTGCACTGCTTGCTGTGAACTGCTACCATTTTTTGAATTAAAAGCAGCACAGAAACAATTTTTGTGCATGACTATTTGTGGAGGTGGAAGTGGCGCATGAATTTCTCTGAAACCAGGACAAATCAGATAGTCAGGTGGTCAATGGCTGCATAAAAAAAAACCACACTGTTTTGGCTACATACTAAAATGCCAGCAGAATAGGCCAAACGGTCTTCCGAGTCTGCTTGATATTTAGCACCCGCACTGAGAACCAATTTTGGTGTCTCCCCGGTTACACTGTCCCCAGTCTCAGATGTTCCACCTGTATTGGGCCTGGTCAGATTTACCCTCCCCTGTACCTGTCCCATCCCCTCCTAATCCTGTCCACAGTCTCAGTCTCTACCAGCTCCATTTGACAGCGGATTCTTGGCTCCACCACCCTTTCAGTGAAATAACACCTCCTCCTCTCCCCTCTGAGCCTGCCCTCCCTTCCAGCTTACCATATTCTTAGAATTATTTGGCTAGCTTTGCTACCTGCCTTCAAAGTAATTTTTGAACCCTTAAAAAGGATGGCCATTACAAACACTGGTTTGGCTACCAGATTGAATGCTAGTGGCCAACTGGCCACCAGCTCATAAACTGATTTGTCCCACCCTGATCTGTGGCAGGTTGTGCCTCTTTGCAGATGACACAAAGCTCTGTGGGAGGGTGGACACTGATGAGGGAATAAGGGAAATGCAGAGACTCTTACATAAGCTAGACTAGTTTAAATTCAACACCAAAAAAGCACAAGGTGATGCACCTAGGGAACAAGAACCCCCAAGGATAGAGTACCAGATGAAAGGGGTGAAACTAAGTGCTACGGCTAAGGAATAACACCTGGAGTTATCAACAAACAACTCCCTAAAGCAATTGAGTCAGTGCAACGAGGCTTACAGCAAGGAAAGTAGGATGCTGGGATATATTGTGAGGGGTACTGATAGCATAAGGGACGAGGCAGAAGGGACAAGGAACTTCCCCAAAACAGATACTTAGTGAGGCCACACCTCAAGTATGCACCCAGTTCTGGAGTACTCGCCTCAGGAAAGAGAGATAGGCTGGAGATGGTACAATGCAGAATAACATTGTAAAGGGAGGGGGCTATAACAGTGCCCCGAGTAGGCACTGATCCACAAGCAGACTCAATAGACCGTTGGGCCTAATCTGCTGGCTTTTTAATATGTTAAAAGTGATTCGGGGCCAGCAGGTCAGGTCTTATGAGGAATGACTCAAGGCATTTAACATGTACTTGCTGGAGACCACAACAAAAGAGGGGAGATATGGCACAGACCTTCAAGTTCTTAAAAGCAATTAATAATGAACAGCAAGGAACTAGTTAGCTTGAATGCTAACTAGCGGTCACATGAACATGAGTAAAAACAGGAGGGACATGAGTAAGCACTACTTTACAGAAAGGGTGGTGGAGCCCAGGAACTGTCTGCCAGTTGAGGTGATGGGTGCATGAACAGTTAGTGGTTTCAAGCATGGCTGGGACAGAATGAAGGGTATAGTGGCTGCTCGGGGTGACCGAATCAGGGAGGAGAAATGAGGGGGGAGGTTAGAGAGGGCTAGGACCCTAGAGGAACAGTAAGTCTCAGGGATTAATAGGGAACTCTGGCAGACTGAGCCCACAGGTCTTTTTCTGCTGTCATTGTTTATGTTTCTCTGTTTCACTCATATAACCACTACAGCTGTGCAGAATGTGGATTCTGCTTCTGAACTGCTTGTCAATATTTTCCACTATATTCTGCGGAATTCTGAGAGACTCTGAATGTAAACTGTGGCTTAGTTTCCCATGGTTTACGTTAACCATGGATAAGTTTATGTACACTGAAAATCATTACTCCACAGGCTAATATACTGCTGTCAGAATTTTTGAATCACACTTCTGATGGAATTCCAGTGTCTCCAAAATGTCATTGGAAGCAGAATTGGAAAATCGGCACAACGACAACAGGTAAACACTGACTGCCGGAAGGGGACCAAAGTCGCAGCCTCCATCAAATATGCACCGGGGTATTCTGACCGCCAGCACCTGCCACTAGCAAACAAACACTGCCCCTGTTCAAATGAGGAAAGCAGGTGGAATGAAAATCAACAGTGTGTCGTGCACTGCTGTGATGGACTGCTCCACTTTATTCCACCCCCTTAGGCTGCGTCACAATTGTGAGCAGGACCCGGTGTACGAGGGAGCACAGTGGTCTGGCCTGAACTTAAAAAATGTTCACACTTCCATTTGAATAAGGGCTGGGGGGGGGTCCAGGGCTCCTACATAGTAAGTATACATAAGTGGATCACAAAATACTGTCCATCCAATCTGCTCTTGAATTGTTATTATCCCACAGGCCTACTGCCATACAGGTCTAGCTTCACCCCCCCACTAACACCTTCGACTTAACAGACCTCAGAATCTGCCCCACCCGATCTTGAACCCCTTAAGTGCCTCTGCCACCACCATCACCCCTTGGGTAGCTCATTCCATCACTCCAACATTCTCTCAGTTAAGTACAACTTTCTGACTTCCCTCTTAAACCTTCCTTCCTCACTCTCTAATTGTGCAGTCTAGTTCCCATTCCTGGTGAACAGATCCTTACTATCCACATTACTGATACCCCCTCAGCTTTGTCCACCAAGTGTGGCCAACTGGGGAGCTGGCAGTATAACCTAGAGGTTAGAGTAACAAACTGTGAATGAGCTTGATACATCCAGCAGACCTGGGTTTGATTCCCACAACCTCCACTTGAATGGGGTGGGGGGAGGTGGGAGAAATGCTACAAGTCTCGATGGCTGAGAGGGACCTGGGGGTGGTGGTGGATGTCAAGATGAACAACTCTGAGACTTACAGGAGGGCAGCAGCCAAGGCCAACAGGATGCTGGGATGCATCGCTAGGGTATCACCTCCAGAATGAGGGAAGTGATACTCCCTCTGTATAACTGCTTGGTGAGGCCACACCTTGAGTACTGCGTGCAGTTTTGGAGGCCACACTTAAAGAGGGACATTAAACTCCTGGAGAGGGTCCAGAAGAGGGCAACCAAAATGATTTGGGGCTTGGGGGACAGGACCTACGAAGAGAGAATCAAAGAGCTAAATATGTACACATTGGAAGAGAGAAGGGACGGTGGGGGGGGGGAGACATGATAAGAGGTCTTCAGGTACATGAAGGGGGTAAATGGGGTGGAACAGTCAGGGTGCTTCAAAGGAAGGAGGAGGGGGCCACTGGAGGGCATGGGTGGAAGCTGGAGGGGGGGAAAGATTCAGGGGAGAAAGAAGGAGGTGCTACTTCACTGACAGGGTGGTGGAGCCATGGAATGCGCTGCCTGGGGGCTGGTGGAGGCAGAGACAGTGGAGGGGTTCAAGAGAGAGTGGGACAGGTACAGGGGAAGGGTTCTGGAAGCAAAATCCAATGCAGCGAGAATATCCGGAACTGGAAAGGGAGAAGCCAGAGAAGGCGAGGGGGGGCAGAAGGTCAGCTCCCAGGGTGCGGGATGACCAAACAAGCAGACGCGAAAGACCATTAGGCCTATTCTGCTGGCATTTTAGTATGTTAGTATACTGCGTGACTTTGGTGCGGACACTCTCTGCCTCAGTTACCACCCATTAATGCCCAATCCTTTTTCTGTCACTTACCTCAGTCTCCAGGGGGTTCAGAGAGAGCAATATTCTCCACTTTGGATTTTGTTGCAAGGTTATCAGCCATCTCCCCCGGGTCCTTGTATGCAGGAGACTGGCGGGCAGTCAGGACTGATGGGACCCCAAGAGTGCTGGCAGCATATTTCCTCAGCTTCACTCATCCCCAGGATGCAGGCGGCAAGGACTCCACACAGCGCAAGTGCACATAATGCATGGGCATACTCGGAGCCAGCCTGCCTCTGCAGGCATCCTGATGGCAGTTGCAATGCATGGGTACACTCGGAGCCAGCCTGCCTCTGAGGGCATCCAGGTGGCAGTCACAATGCATGTGGTATGCTCAGAGCCAGCCTACAACTGTGGGCATCCTGGTGGCAGTCGCAAACCATGTTCATGTTTGGAGCCAGCCTGCCTCTGTGAGCTTCAAGGCGGCAGTCACAATGCATGGGCGCACTCTGAGCCAGCCAGCCTTTGGGCAGCCAGGTGGCAGACGCAATACATGGTTCATACTCCGGAGCCAGCCTGCATCTGTGGGTGTCTGGGTAGCAGTCAATGCATGCACTTGCTCTGAGCCAGCCTGCCTCTGTGGGCATTCAGGTGGCAGTCATAATACATGGGCACTCTGCTGCCTGTCTGCCTCTGTGGGAATCCGGGTGGCAATACAACAGCGGAGACTGCTAACCTCCCTCCACAGAGTGCCCCCTTCCCTGACATCCCAGGCTCCTTTCCAAACTACTGCCACTGCACAAAGGAGAAGTCTGTTTCTTTAAACTGCTTTCTCTTGCCTCTTGTCCCAAGAGACAAATCTGGCTCTAGCCAGCAACCCCATACCTGCCCGTACAGACCCCACAGTTTGCCCTCTGTGGCAGGGTACCTGAGAGATGACACCCCCCCAGTCAAGCATCCTTGGCTGCAGATTTGCCTTGGAGCTTGGATCCCAAGAATAACAACACCTTCATACTGGCAGCCACAATTTTCTGCCAGTTTCATCACTTGATCCATGATCCTCGCAGCACCCTGCAGGTGCCACTCCCCACCAAAAGTGTGCCTGGTAGGTATGCAGCACCCCACAGAACAGCAAAATTCCTAACCCGAGGGGAGTGGCAGGTAGCTGCATCAGTAGAACATGGCACCAACCTTCCCTGTCTGGGACCTCCAATCTTCTGGTCACCTTTTTTCCTGACCGGGGGCCCCAAGCCTTCTGGCAGCCTGAGCCAGCATCTCGAGTTTGCACTCACTGGGACATCACAAGACCCAGAAAAATAACATTAACAAGGTCATATAAAAAAGAAATAATCTTGTCATCACAGAAGTTTGCTTTACTGCAAGGGCAGCCTCAATGCACACAGAGAGCCCAGTATGGAGCAGGCATGGAGACTGAAGTCTCTCTCTACCAGCCCAGGAAAGTATGTAGCCTATATGACAGGCGGGGGCTGGCACTTATATGCCACACACTGTATCTGGCCATGTGGATAAGAAAAAGACAAATCTCCAGTGGTGTCAGACCCTCGCCTTTTACCAGCACTAAACTGTCACAGTGTGGGAAAGCCTGCACTGTACCTGCCCTGTAGATAAACAGAAGGCTTCCGTTTCCAGTGCTGTCAGTAACTCACCTTTTACCAGCACAAAATACTGTACATCAGTTTTGGGAGGCCTGCACTGTACCTGCCCTCTGGATAAAGAGGGCTTTAGTCTCTGGTACTGTTAGTCACCCTCCTGTCACCAGCACTAAATATATCACAGTGTGTGGTGAAGCCTGCACTGTACCCATTCCTGTGGATGAAATGAGGGCTTCAGTGTCCAGTGTTGTCAGTCTTTCACCTTTTACCAGCATTAAACTTACTGGTTACTACTACAGTTTTCTCCCAGGACCAGATTTAATTTGCAGGATAAACTTGAACTGCATTAATAATACTTTGCAGCAAAACCACCGCATTTTGGGGTATTAGCTAACATGGCTCAGATTCACACTCACTACCGGTTTGGCCTCACAAGTGAAACCAATCACATAGTGAGTACAACTTCTAAGAGCTACTACTTCACTTTACTATGTTCAAAAGGAAAAAGCATGAAAACAGTATAAGAAAGCAGGTTCCACCGCGGCCAACCATATCTGCAACTGCAGCCAGTTACTCACCAGTCCTCCGCCGCTTCAGTGTGACGTATGGCAGGAGATCATGGCGCGTTATTATCCTGAGTAGCTGTAGTACCTGTCGAAAGTTGGCCTCATCACACCGCCCCTGCCGCTCCAATGCCAGGAAGAAGTCCCGCCCATCCTTGATCATACCCCTCTCATAGTCATCAATGACGTCCACGAAAAGGAAGGACAGTACCCGAACATCTCGGTGGGTGAGATGCGTTCCAATGATGTCAAACATATTATGCAGAGAGTAAAGTCCATGCTCCTGGATGCTTTCTTCTTCTGGCCATGTCTGGCTGTAGTTCCGTTTCCTGGTCATCATGTCGGTCGCAGCCTCTTGACACCTTTGATGTACCCAACCACACTCCTTCAGCAGCAATTTAACCGTCCTGGTTTCCAAAATGGCACCTCTTATGCCTGTTTGCAGAACAAGCTTTTTGTTGGTCTGTGAAATCCAGGTAAATAGAAAAGACGACAGACTACAGGTCTGACAGAAGAATAATTAAGTAAAAATAAATTATATCAGACAGAACAGTGTGTCCCCTTGAAGGAGATGAGACAGTATAAATGGTTAGGCTCTTCTTTAAAATAGTGAATCGGGCAAACTGCCCCCAGACCGGCAGCACCCTGCAAAACCAACCCTTAATAAGCAAAGTTTCTCCAACTCTGATGGCATACGAGTGGTTTCTTCGTCGTTTACAAAAGTCTCAAAGTAAACTTTTTGCGTAATTATAAGTTCTCTTTAATCTTTGGTTTCCGACCCCAAATGCAATCCAGCATAAATTCAATCAAAAATCATTATTCTCTTCTCATTTTCAATAACTGTGTTACCTCTGTCTCAGAACAGTCTCGCAATTATTTTATAAACTGTTCCCCACCAAGTATCTATGTAGTCCTCCTTTGGAAGCAAAAATTCCACCTCTTCAGAACAAGATTTTACACAGTTCTCTTGCCATTCGCTGGTAAAGGCTCCTTCCAAAGAAATTCTGCTACTGCAATTCAGCGTTTAAGATCCATTTGTCTGCAAACAAAACATCTTTTTTTCCTGTTTTATTCCTGTTACTGTAATTTGCACGCACCCACTCTCTCCCTGAAAAACAAAGGCTTCCTCCTCGAACCCCACCACAAATTTAAAATAAATCCTTTGTTAAATATGCTTTTCAGAGCAAAATAATAATGATAAACTAGTGATTCAAATGTATTTTAAGGCTATATCCTCAACCCCAACCCCCGCCTACCATCTAGGGATCCTCACCCCCTCTGCTGGCCTACAACCTTTGAACCCCACAATCAAAATTTGTATTTTTTTTTTTTTTATAACTATACACTACCAGTTCTGTCGCTTTAAAATAAAGAAGTTGAAAAACAACAAAGGGGGATTTTGCTTTTTGTGTGTGGAGTGAGGGGCAAGAGATCAATCTTACTAGAGTGTAACGTCCCCTCCTCCTAAGCCCCCAAGAGCAAGGAGTGTATGTGGGGTGGGTGTCTCTGTCCCAGACTACAGTCCCCCAGATATTTATGCTCACACAAAAATAGTATTTTGTTTTTGTATTCTATTAGTCATCAGGGTAGAGGAATATATCAGAGTTAATGGGTTGGCACCCCCACCTCCTGTGTAACTTGGAGCCCCCAATCCCTGCGAGTATGTCTACTGGTCTCTGGCCCAGGCTGCAGCCCTCCAGTGTCCCCCTTTGGCTGTGGAGACCTGACCGGGGCTCCCCTCTCGCAACAATAACAAGAAGCCCTGCTCCCCTCCTGTTGTCTGTGGGAGGGGGTTATCTCAGGCTGCTACTGCCGCTTTTTTGCCTCTCCGTGCTTGGCTCTATCCTCTTTTGCGGCCAGGCTCTTTCCTTACTTCCCTTTCTCTGTCTCGCCCCCTCCGTGCCTGCTCGTTTTCTCCTTTTCGCTCGCTCTCCCTCACTTCTTCTCTGTCTCTCTTCCAGCTGATCCACACGACGCCATCTTGAAGAGCCAGACAGCAACGGGCTACGTCGCCTCCTCCTTCCCTTCAAACTGGGAGGGGGGGGTAGGCCGGAAGCGGAAATGGCGCGGAGCGCAGAGAAAGAGCCTGGCGGCTACAAGTCCGTTGAGAATCAAGGGAGTGGCGGCCGCCATCTTGTTTACTGGCAGAACTGCTGACGGTTGCAGGGTGGGTACATATTTCTATGGGTACGTCAGAGAGAGGGTGGAGCGGCAGCCATTTTTGTCGTGGGCACGAATAGTTTGTTCCAGCTTCGTGCCCATTGTTGGTTAGTGGCAGAGTGGCCGACGGTAAAATTGTACATCCGGATTTTCATACCTGTCAGCTGACGCTGATTGTCGGGGACTATCGTGATTTTGCTTCAGAGATTTTTCTAGGGACAATAGCATTTATGTCACTGAAGAGCACGGAGTTGACGCAGAAAAAACATGCTAGCCATTTTTGTTACTATCTTCTTCTAAGTTTTTTTCCCACACTAAGGTACAATATAGCAGGCTTTTTGCATCGATAGTTCCGTTTTGTAAAATGTGTCCCTGATTTTGGCAATGTGTCTTAGATTGTTTTGAGCCCTATCCATAACTTTCAAGGCAATAGGTTGAGAGGTACAGGTTGGGTGCAGAGCTAACCTTAGGTCAGTGCTGGTGGCATGTGGTGGGCATGTATTTTTTGCACTGACTGCGGGTTTCAAAGAGTGTGCTGTAATTAGGGTTATGATGCCTTTTGCCTTGGAGGCCCCAGTCCCCCCCCCCCCCCTTTGTCCCGCCCCGTCTGTGAAATTAAAACGTACAGTCCAATAATTAAGCAATTGACACCACCCTACCATTCTATCTGCACACTCACTCATAAGTGGGGCTGCCTAAGGGATATAGGTTGGCACCTGGGTTCGTGGTTAGAATTGGCTTGGCAAGTGGCGCGGTACCTCTACCTGTGGGGATCCTTATAGCAATGTACTGCCAGGGTGCTTCCCCACAGGAAATGAAATACAGCCCTCTCCTTTGGTAACAGGTAGAACAATATACACCCCCTTTCCCCACTAATCACTGTAAGCATGCAAATATTACATTATACAATGCTGCAAATAATTCAACAATTGCAGTAAAATAAACGGGGGGGGGGTTAGTTTGGGACTGGACAATGAGGTAAGGGACAAGGGAAACAAAAAGTAATAAAACATTCAACAAAATCTTAGAATTAAAAACTAAGCAGGCAGAATGTTCAAATACCACAGTATATTACAACCCAGTATTCCTTGTTCCAGCCCCTCTCCCCCCACTGGTGCACCAGTTAACCCCACAGTCCCTGTGGGAGCCAGGGCCGCAGTAATGGGGGTGAGTGGGGAAGTTGTCCGGGGCGCCGAGCTCATGAGGGGCCCACCTGACGAGCTGACATTACACCTGGCATTAGCTGGTTTGGGAAACTGGGGCCCATTTCAAGTGACTTGTCCGGGGCCCCAAAATGCATAGCTGCAGCCCTGGTGGGAGCTCCCAAATACCTTGTGTGCACACTGAGGAGTTGCAGTCCTGTGACTAGAAGACACTGAGTGCAGCAGTGTCGCAATGGCTGGATGCTGCAGATGCAAAGTACAAACTCAGGGTTTTAAATAATTGATTAGCAGTTTTTTTCTTGGGATGATACTAACTGTACAGAAAGTATTGATATAGATTTTTTAGAAATACTGTGTTTGTTAAACACAGTGAGGCAAGAGCTATGCATTTTCACAAAGATTTAGCACTTTTATGAGCAAAATGCTAATCAATTTTTAGAGTTAAATAAAACCCTGAAACTACACCAGGAGGTGTAGGTTTACAGTTTATCCTGGCTGTAGCAGTTGCTGTGGGCGTATCTAAGGTAGCGCAGGAAGCCCAAATGGAAAGTTAACTGGCTAGCTAGCTGAAAAGTATTTGGTTGGGTAAAACCCAGTACTCACGACCTTTTGGTGAATAGGAGATGCAGGAGTTGGGGGACATCTCCCTTTGCAGACAATTTGGAAGAACAGGTAGGACTAGCGTGGATGCAGGCAATGATCTTCTTCACCCCACAGAGAGATTTGTCTTTATCCACCTCGAGAGGTAGGCAGGCCATCATCTTCACCCCACAGAAGGACTTGTCTTCACCCACCTTGGCAGTAGGCAGGCCGTCTTCACCCCACAGAGGGACTTGTCTTCACTTGCCTTGGCAGTAGGCAGGCCATCTTCACCCCACAGAGGCACTTGTCTTCACCCATCTTGGCAGTAGGCAGGCTGTCTTCACCACACAGAGGGACTTGTCTTCACCCACCTAGCAGTCAGGCCAGCAGTTGAATCGGCAGGCAGGACCTCAGAGCTTAGGTCCCCTGGCAGGAATTTCAGACTCTTGTGTCAGGACAGTGAGGCAGTGAATTTTGTCACCTCATCCAAGCACAGATAAAAGACTTCTTTCAGCTGTCACTGATATCTGGATTGCCAAATATCATCAGTTCAGTCCAGGTTGAGGTAAACCCCCTTGCCTCTGGGATTTACCAGACAATTAGCAACACATTCTGCAGTTCTCAGTTCGTTTTGGCACAAACTACTTCAGTTTTTTCTGTGACAGCAGCAGGAACTGTCAAATCAGTTTTCTTCAAAACTCTCACAACCGACTCACACAGCATCAAATTGGGCTGGCAGTATAGCCTAGAGGTTAGAGGAACAAGGTGTGAACAAGCTTGATACATCCAGCAGACCAGACCTGAGTTTGATTCTCACAAGCTCCACTTGCATACTGTGTGACTCTGAGTAAGTCACTCAACCGCCCAGTGATCCCAGGTTGCCTCTGAAAACAGGCACTTGTGCCTAGTGGACCTTACCCGGTTACCAAAGACTAAAATAAAAAAAAAAAATTGTCAACCCTAGAATGTTTAGTTTGAATCTCGACACCTCACTGGTCCACCTTAGTCTCAAGCTTCACATCCTGATTGGATGTACTGCAGCTACCAATAGAATTCCACGTTGTTTCAAGCAGACTCGGCAAAGATGGCTGCCCCCAAACAGTACTTGTTCATCAAAGTTGAAAATAAATAAAAGTACAACATGTTGGCAACATCTGGCTGCATGATTAGGACCCTCCTGGTCCCGGTTGGTGGTTGCTAGGTACAGGGGGCACTTTGGGGGGACAGGCGCACCGTCTGAAGCTCCATTTTGTGGGCTCCCCAGGAGCAGCTGTGTCGTAAAATGGCAGTTTAGGGTGCAAGGCATCATGGGACTTGTAGTCCCTGTGGGCGCCATGTTGTCCCCTGAGTACCGACCCACTGGAGGTAATGATTGTGAGAGGAGCTACTTCAAAAGTTTTTATTTTGTTTATTTTGGTTCTTCCAGCCCCTTTTGCTATCTGATGGGGCTGAGGAGATGAGTGGCAAAGCAGCACTTCTGCCACGGGTTCTGGTGGGTGCTTGAGGCACCAGAAACACTTTTCGGCCTGTCCCTGTGTTCCCCGCCCCGCTCTGCGGCAGTTCAGGGGTGGGGGAGCAACACAAGTGTGTGGCTCACTGGCCGCTCCTTCTATCGGGCGCTAGAGGCGCAGAAACTGTTGGATGTGCTCCTGGCCCTGGCGGCAGTCCAGGATTGGGCTGGGGGAGCGAGGAGGCAAGCGGCTCGTTCGCTGCATGGGATCGGACACTTGAGGCTCGACAGCACAACAGTCTGCTCCCTGGCCCAGGGAAGCAAAGACGTGAGCGGTTGCGGCAGGAGCTCCAGCTAAACTCCCAACTTGGGAGGGGGGGTTACATTCTTCCCCCACTGAAATCCTTGGTGTCCTTGTCAAGGCATGAAAAATCAAACATTGCAATACAATACATTACATGCTATCTAATACACCTGATAACTGACTAACCGTCATTAGCATTGCATTTCTTAAAACACAGGGTATACACTGAAATTGTTACTTTCCCACCATGGTTTACGTGTACACTTCCCTATTATGACTTGTGGGCAGCACAAGGGGGGCAGCAATAGTGGGCTTGGCAACAGATTAACCCTTTTATGTATCACATTGACAGGGAGATCAAAAGGGACACTAGGAACATCATAAGTGAGTTTTACTCTGTGAGGGTACTACAGGTTCCTCAGAAATGATCAGGATCATTAAGGGGTTCTGCACACTCAGCCACAGGGGATTCAAATCTTTCAAAGTCCTGGATTGGCTCTATTACTGGAGCCTCAACATTCTCTGCATTTGGAACATAGTTCATGACTGTTGGCCCAGTGTCAGTCGGAACAAAGTGTACTGCAGCCGGATTCAATGGCCTGGATTGACTTAAAATACTCTCTTCAGGTGCTGAAAGTGGACAGTCCATGGGATATGGTGCAGGCCGATAGTGGTGTGCTATCAGACAAATGTAAGGTTCTCATCCTCAGAACTGCTGTTGAACACATCAGACTGCGTCGCCAGAGAGGTAACAGGTACTGGCTGTTGAACTTGACTGTGTGTCTTATGCCTTGTCTCATTTCTAGTGACCGGTCCCCGTGGAGGTGAGAGAGGTACTGAATTAACAACTTCTGGCAATAGTTGACCAGTTAGCAAGAGATGGTTTCGATGCAGAATTTTAACTACCATGTTTCCTCTTTCCATTCTTAATCTGTATACTGGCAAATTTGGAAGCTGTTCCACAATTACATAAGGATCAGATTTCCATCGATCCATTATCTTGTGTTTGCTTGGGAGCCCCAAGTTTCGTATCAATACTCTACCTCCGGGCTGAAGAGCTTGTTCTTGGACTCTCTTGACATATCTGTTTTTGTTTCCTAGGCCAGACTTTGCAGCTGCTTCTTGGGCCACCCAGTAGACTTCTGTTAGTTGTGCTTGCAACCTCTTGATATACTCTAAGTGTGTCTCTGGTAGGGTGCCATCTGCAGACACCCAAAACCATAAGTCCACTGGAAGTCTAGCTTCTCTCCCGAACTTTAGAAAATAGGGTGAGAACCCCGTTCAGTCATTTTTAGTATAGTTGTAGGCATGTACTAGGAACACTCACCATAGCAAACTGTCTAAACACCACCTTCTCGGATCTCAGCAGTGTTCCCCCTAGTTGTTTCTTTGACCCTGTGCCCCAATCCCAACCCCCAACCCTGCAGCATCGTTGTTTCCTCCTGCGCAAAATATCCACCCACGAAGCTCGTCCTTACCTACAAAAAGTGCTAAACAACAATAACCCTATAAATGACCCCCTAAATGCCAGGCTTCTTCGATTAGTCCTCGACGAGGTCCTCGTCCCCCTAACGGACCTGCTCAACAAATCCCTATGCCTAGGGCAATTCCCTAGTGCCTGGAAAACAGCTGTCATTACCCCCATCCATAAAAGTGGTGACAAAGCCTCGCCAAATAACTATCGACCCATCTCCATTCTTGCTCCCCCTCTAAAGCGTTAGAAAAAGTGTTTGCCACCCAACTTACTGAATACCTAGCCAAGTATGACATTCTATGTCCAGAGCAGCATGGCTTCTATTCGACCCATAGCACCACCACAGCCCTTCTAGAATTCACCAACTTCCTGCACTCCTCCCTAGATGCCGGTAACATTGCAGGAGCTGTGTTCATAGACCTATACAAGACCTTCGACACGGTCAGCCACCCTCTTCTTCTCGGCTCTCTCTCCACTAACTTGGTTTCTCCACAGGCCCCCTAGGCTGGTGCTCCAGTTACCTTTCCGCCCGGTCCCAATGCATCAAAATTAACAGCACCCTATTCGATACACTACCCGTCCGCTCCAGGGTGCCCCAGGGCTTTATCCTGGGGCCACTTCTTTTCTCCCTCTACCTAAACTCCTTACCAAAGGCCTGCTCCACAAAAATCTTACTATATGCAGATGATGCAGTGCTCTTTGCTTCGCATCATAAACCCACGCCTCTTCAGGACTCCCTCCAACATGCCTTCTCCCAGGCCGAAACGTGTTTTAAGGACCATAGACTGGTCATAAACTTAAAAAAGACTAAATCAGTGATCTTCTCTCACTGCCAAAACAAAGTAAAAAGTGCACCTCTCCGCATCCTCCCCAGCACCCACTCGAACATGTATCCAACTACAAATATCTTGGACTTACCCTCGACTCGGCCCTTACCTTCCATGACCACATAAACACCCTTGCTGCCGCAACGAACACCTGGATTGGACTCCTTTACTGACACAGGAACTGCCTCCCTTCCCACACCCTTAGGCTTGCTATCACCTCATCAGTACTGTCCCTAGTGGACTATGGGCTCCCTGTATACGGGGCAGCAGACAACTCTGCACTCCAGAAAATCCAGGTCTCCCTAAACAAGGCCTGCAGGCTCCTAACTGGCGCACCTAGGCTCACTCACACCTGTTCCCTCTATCCCTCTGCCATTCTTCTCAACCTCGATGAAAGGCTCCACTACCAGACCTGCATACTGTCCAAGAAAATACTGCTTGGACTCTCTCCCCTGGGGTCTCCGCCTCTCTTCACCCTGCCACCCCCACTATCTCCACCTGCAACTCAGAGAAAGCACCACCGGTTGTGCCCAGGGCAAAAACCTGCCTTGCCCAGAGATCTTTCCACTACATAGCCCCCACATGGTTTAATGCACTCCCAAACACCATAACTAGTGCACCCAAGATCGCCCACTTCAAAACCAGTCTTCGCAACCACCTCTTCAATATCCACTCCTGTAACTGCAACTAACATTTCACTGTCTCACCCTCTCTGATCCAAATTCTCAGACAAAGTCCATTATGGATTGCAACCTCCGTCAATAATAACAAACCCATGAATAGGACTGACTACTCAGTTTAGATGCTTTCTCAAGCCAATAATGTCTCTCTGCTGTGATGATGTAAATATCGTCATCCAAATATTGTAAATAATGTCTGAAAATATCTACTTTCTATACTTACTGTAAATACTGTAAATAATGTCAGTGACAAATGTCTGTAATACATGCTTTATGTAACTGTTGTTTTACCCTGTCTGTATTAGCTTCTGTCTTACATGTGGCGAGGTAACTTTGGAAATGAGCCTCTGGCTCAAAGATTAAAAACTGATATATCAAATAAATAAAATAAAAAGGTACTTGCTGGCTCCAGTATGGCTTTCTGTTAGGATCCAGTGTTCCCAACATATTAAGCAGTGTTCTATTGAATTTCTCTGGCTGAAGGTCACCTTGAAGGTGATATGGAGAAGTACGAGACTTCTTGATGCCCATGCTTGTGAGTTCTTTGATAAGGCGACTCTCAAAGTCTCTCCCTTGATCAGAGTGCAGGCATTTGCAGAGCCCATAGTGCACAAAATACTTTTCGTACAATACTTTAGCCACAGTGGTTGCTTTTCGGTCTTTTGTGGGGAAAGCCTGTGCATTGCAGGTGTTGTGGTCAGTTACTACTAAAATGTTACTTATACCCCCTTTACGATCAGGTTCAAGGGAAAGAAAGTCCATATAGACCAAGTCCATCGGCCCACTACTAGTAATGTTTACAAGAGGAGCTGCTCATTTGGGTAAAGTTTTACGGGTGATGCACCTATTACAGCTTTTGCAATGTCTTTCCACCTCCATAGCCATATGAGGCCAGTAGAAGCAGTCTTGTACCAGGCCCCAAATCTTATCAATTCCCACATGTCTTCATGAAGTGCTTGCAAAACCATTCAGCAATACTTTTTGTGCAGTACCAGTTGCCTTTTGGGAAACTGAGTTTGTGTTTTGGAGCTACAATACAATAGTTCATGCTTTAACAAAACCTTGTCTCACTCTCTCAGGAGAAGTGATGCACCCGACAGCTTTGCTTTGACTTGAGAGGATAACAAACCCTTTTTTTTTGGCTAAGATAATGTCTCTGCAACAATGATCTGCTTGCTATGCTTTTCTTAAATCTGTAGGAGATAAATGAGGCAAGAAGGTGTTGTGCAGTGTAGTGAATCATGCGTACACTTCTGGTATGGCATCAGGATGTACTCCAAGTGGGGCCACAGCTCAGTCTGGGTTGTTGATGGCAGGTCAGTCATCAGGCACCATCATCTGGCATACTGCTTTCAGTCCATCTCCTGAAACATAGGTCCAGGGCCCTTCCGTGGGAGATGTATTATGGGGGCATCTGGACAGTGCATCTGCATCTATGCTGTTTTGTCCAGGACAATATTGCAAGTGAAAATTGTAAGCAGATAGTGCAGAGATCCATCTATGCCCAGTGGCATCCATCTTGGCAGTGGTCAGCACATATGTTAGTGGGTTATTGTTGGCACAACAAATCTGGCTCCATACAGGTACTCATGGAAGTGGTCAGTCACTGCCCATTTCAGTGCAAGGAACTCTAACTTATGGACTGGATAGTTGTTTTCAGAGGGAGTCAAACTGTGACTGGCATAGGGCGACGGGTCTTATATCTTTATCGTGTTCTTAGCAGAGTACGGCGCCCAAGCCTTCCAGGCTGGAATCAATGTGAAGAGTGTATGGCTTTGTGTAGTCAGCAAAGGCTAGAACAGGGGCTTCTGTTAGGAGTCAAATCATTTCTTGAAATGCACTCTTACATTCATCGGTCCATTTGTCCTCAAAAGGTTCCTTGGTCTTGAAATATTCACTGGGGGATGTAGCTTAGTGGCTCCTAGAAGATTGCTCTTTTGAGTCAAATGATATCCCTGAATTAGTCTGTGCAAAGGCCTCACCATCAAGGAGTAGTTTTTTTACAAATCTCCAGTAGTACTGGCAAAATCCTAAGAAAGGTTGAAGCGTTTTCAAGTTGGTGCATCTAAGCCATGTAGTAAGAGCTTTCACTTTGTCTGGATCAGTGCTGATACCTTGTCAGAAACAATATGTCCCACATATTTCATGGAAATGTGACAGAACTGGCACTTGTCCAGGGAGAGTTTTAGACCATGTTCCTTTAGTCAGTCCAGTACCTTGAGTAGTCAGGTTTCATGTTATTCCAGTGTTCTCTCAAACACTCTCAGGTCATCCAAGTAAACTAAGACTTCTAAGAGGTTCATGTCACCCACCACCTTCTCCATCAGGCATTGGAACGTTGCTGGGGTGCCAGATATTCCTTGTGGCATTCACTTGAACTGGCAAAATCCCAGTGGGCAGATAAAGGCAGTCTTCTCCTTATCTTCCTCAGCCATTGGTGTTTGGTGGTAACCACTGCGCAAGTCCAGAAAAGAAAACCATTTACTACCTGTAAGGCTGAATCAGGGTGCGATAGTCAATGCACATTCTTATGGCACCATTTTTTTTTCTGCGCCACCACTATAGGCGAGGCATAGGGACTGCAAGATTCAGTTATTATCCCTGCCTTCAGAAGCTCTTGCAAATGTCGCCTAACGTCTTCAGTGTTGGTGGGCGCCAATCTTTGTGACCTTTCATGGAATCGGCGATCATCATGTAGGCGGATGTGATGCTCCTCTCCTTTCGCACACACCCACATCCCATTCATGGCAGGAAAATAATTCTGATCGGTCTACCTGTTCCTTCTTTAATCGGTTCTTCCAGCTGATGGGGATGGGAGATGAACCAAATTGAACACCCCTTCATCTAGTCGAGTAGTCTTCTCTGGAAAGGATGTGGTCACGACCACATCAGCCATGTACAGATTGGCTATTACTGTACCAGAGTGCACCATCAGATCCTTGTGAGTCTGATTCTTTAGCTTTATGTTGATTGTTTTGACCATCACGTTGGTTCCAGACAACACTCCTCATTGGACCATCAGACCATTTGGCAGGCCTCTTCCTGGTGACTCCACAATAACGATTTGGTCGGACAGTGACTCAGTGCAATCCACAGCTCCTCCCACCACACATTCAGCACCAGGGGGCACTATCAGAGGATCTTTCCCCTCTTTTTTGATGACTACTACAATCTCCTCTGGGTGGCTGCAGACCTTTGTCTCTCTCTCCAGGTGGGCAGTACTAACAGTGGCATGAATTGATAAAGTCTGGTAGGTTCTTTCCCCTGCCGTCTGCAGGCAGAGGTGAGCCAGGAGTCCAAACATATTGGCATTTGTTCCAATCAACGCCGGTATCTTTTCCAATATCTGGGCATCAGGATAAATGAGGGCCAAGGTGTTGATCCTTCGAGGGATTCCAGCAAAAGTCTTTGGAAATTCAATTTGCACAACGATGTAGCCATTATGGGGTAGCTGGCATTGCTCAACTCCCACACAGAAAGTCCCTCTAGAGGCTGCAAAGGCAAATGCTTTAAGTAGCTCTGGTAAAAAGATCGATACGTGATGGTGGCCTGTGACCCACTGTCCAGGAAGATGTCACACGGGCATCCCTCAATATAAATCTTTATGTCAGGATTAGGACCCATCAATCTGGATGGTAACTTGTTTCTGACAGATGCAGTAGGGCTGGTCCATCTTACGGAGTGGTTCACTTTCAGAGTCCCAGGCTGCTCCCTCACCAGGCTCTGTTTTTGTTTCCCTGTGGCTGTTGCTCTCTCACATTTCTGGTTCACTAGCTGCTGATTATCAGGCTTAACACAACCTCATGCAAGATGTCCATCTTCTCCACAATGAAAACAGAACTGTTCACCTCTGGGTGCAATTAAGGATTGAAGGCTGACCCTTGGATCGGAGGAAGGATTCAGTGGGCGTCCACGCCCAGGTGGCAAGGAGTTGACTCATGGTCGAGGCATCTGTGTCATCTGCATGGTTTTGGCACACTCAGTGAGTTCTTTTAACTGCGTTTTCGGGTCTGAGATATTTTGTTCTTGGCTACTGTCAGCTTGTGGCTGCAAGGGGAAGGCTTTCCCAGTAGGCACTCACAATGAACTGGCAATGTCTTCCTGTGATTCTTCCTCTCTCACCTCATCAAGAAGCTGTCTGACATTAGGAGGGTTAGCTTGGCATTCTTTTAGTCTTAACGTTATCAGAGTCCAACGGGAATACACAACACCACGTAAGATTTGGTCAAGTCTCATTTGGGCAACCTGTGCAGGGGTTACTTCTCCAGCCTCAGCTATTTTATGAATCATTGTCTCTACTCTGGTCATGTAATGGGACAGTTTCTCTTCCACTTTCTGGGTGGTGGCTCCCAGCTGAAAAATGAGATCTTCCTTATGCTCAAATGCTCCGAAGGAACTTCTCAGTATGGCAAGATGGTCACTAGCAGTGCAGTCTGGTTGGCTGGCTAGCAGTGATTGGATGACTTCCAGTGCCGTACTTCTCAAACTCTCCACTATGTGTTTGCATTTCTCATCATCCGAACATTTCCATATTTGCTCCATCTGGGTGGCTTCACTAATCCAGCTCTCATAGTCATCTTCACCAGAGGGGAGTGGGGATAGTACCAGAAAAAGTATGTTGTCTTCTATATTGTTCACAAGGCGGAATCAAGTAAGGGGACCACTCAGGTCCTCCGACCCAGGGTTCACCGGTGGGTTTCTTCTATGTTGGGTCACTTTCTTGGAACATAGCTCTAATGTCTTGAACTGTTTTCCCCTCAGCGGCTAACAGCAAGCGTAACTTCTTTTCAAAGTCACTTAGTTCTTTAGGGTCCTTGGCAGGAGGATCCGGGCTGGCATGGGTAATTAAGACACACGGGGTGGGGTCTCCATCAGCAGGGAGCTGATCAGGCACTCTGGAAGGATCAGCATCCTCTCGACACTCCATCAAAATTCGAAAGGCTTGCTGAGCAGAGCTGTAAATCCTCCCACGCTCAATAACTTTTCCCAAACATTTTATGCTGCATATGACACTTTCAACACGGTCCCTTGGGGATGCGTCAGGGCTCCCTTGTACCAAAATTGCTTTTTTTTTTTTTTTTTATCAATGTCCGCACCCTTGCACCAATCTCACAGTGAAATGCGATCTATAATAACTCTGACATTTTTTTTGGGGGGGGTACCAGACTGTTCCCAATAGAAAAAGAAGTGCTGCACAAAAGCCCCAAAATCCCAGCAGTAGCCTCCAATTCTGTAACTACCCTTACCCTTCTATCTGCATGCCCACTCGTAAGTGGGCTGCCTAAGGGATATAGGTTGGCACCTGGGTTCATGGTTAGAATTGGCTTGGCAAGTGGCACTGTGCCTCCACCTATGGGGATCCTTACAGCAGCGTACTGCCATGGTGCTTCCCCACAGGAAATGAAATACAGCCCCCTCCCTTGGTAACAGGTAGAACAATATACACTCCCCTTCCCGCTAATCACTCTAAGCATGTAAATATTACATTATACAATACTGCAAATAATTTAGCAATTGCAGTAAAATAAACAAGGGGGGTTTAGTTTGGGACTGGACAATGAGGTAAGGGACAAGGGAAGCAAAGGGTAATAAAACATTCAACAAAGTCTTTGAATAAAAATTGTAAGCAGGCAGAATGTTCAAATACCACAGTATATTACAACCCAGTATTCCCTGTCCCAGCCCCTCTCACCCCACTGGTGCACCAGTTAACCCCATAGTCCCTGTGGGAGCTCCCAAATACCTTGTGTGCACACTGAGGAGTTGCAGGCCTGTGACTAGTAGACACTGGGTGCAGCACAGTTGCAATGGCTGGATGCTGCAGATGCAAAGTACAAACTACATCGGAGATATAGGAATACAGTTTATCCTGGCTGTAACAGTTGCTGTGGGCATAGCTAAGGTAGCACAGGAAGCCCAGATGGAAAGTTAACTAGCTAACTAGCTGAACAGTTAGAAAAGTATTGGTTGGGTAAAACCCAGTACTCACGACCTTTTGGTGAATAGGAGATGCAGAAGTTGGGGGACATCTCCCCTTGCAGGCAATTTGGAAGAATAAGTAGGACTGACGTGGATGTAGGCAATGATCCTCTTCACCCTACAGAGGGACTTGTCTTCACCCACCTCGACAAGTAGGCAGACCATTGTCTTCACCCCACAGAGGGACTTGTCTTCTCCCACCTTGACAGCAGACAGGCCATCTTCACCCCATGGAGGGACTTGTCTTCACCCGCCTTGGCAGTAGGCAGGCCGTTTTCACCCCACAGAGGGACTTGTCTTCACCCATCTTGGCAGTAGGCAGGCCATCTTCACCCCACAGAGGGACTTGTCTTCACCCACCTAGCAGGTAGGCTAGCAGTTACATAGGCAGGCAGGACCTCAGAGCTTAGGTCCCCTGGCAGGAATTTCAGACTCTTGTGTCAGGACAGTGAGGCACTGAATTTTGTCACCTCACCCAAGCATAGATAAAAGACCTCTTTCAGCTGTCACTGATATCTGGATTGCCAAATATCATCAGTTCAGTCCAGGTTGAGGTAAATCCCCTTGCCTCTGGGATTTACCAGACAATTGACAATAAATTCTGCAGTTCTCAGTTCATTTTGGCACAAACTACTTCAGTTTTTTCTGTGACAGCAGCAGGAGCTGTCAAAATCATCATTTTCTTCTTCAAAATGCTCACACTGACTCACACAGGATCAAACTGTCAACCCCAGAATGTTTAATTTGAATCTCAACACCTCATTGGTCCACCTTAGTCTTGAGCACCACGTCCTGATTGAATGTACTGCAGCTACCAATAGTATTCCATGCTGTCCTCAAACAACCTCGGTAAAGATGGCTGCCCCCAGACAGTACTTGCTCTTCACAGCCCATTATAAAATAAAGTACTACATGTTGGCAGCATCTGGTTGCATGGCTAGGACCCCCCTGGTTCCTTCTGGGGGTCGCTAGGTCCAGGAGGCATTTTTAGGGGACAGGAGCTCTGTCAGAAGCTCCGTTTTGTGGGCTCCCCAAGAGGAGCTGCCTCTGAAAATGGCAGCTCTGGTGCTAGACATCATGGGACTTGTAGTCCCTGTGGATGCCATGTTGTCCCCTGACTCCCAACCCACTGGAGGCAAGGATTGGGTTGGGAGCTACTTCAAAAGTTTTTATTTTATTCTGGTTCCCTCAGCCCCCTTTGCTGTCCGATGGGGCTGTGGAGATGAGTGGCAAAACAGCACTTCTGCCGCAGTTCTGGTGGGCATTTAAGGTGCCAGAAATACTTTTTGGCCTGTCCTTGTGCTCCCCGCCCTGCTGTGTGGCAATACGGGGGTGGGGGAGCAACACAAATGTGCGTCTCACTGGCCAGTCCTTCTGTCAGGCGCTGGAGGTGCTGAAACTGCTGGATGCACTCCCCAGCCCTGGCGGCAGTCCAGGATCGGGCCGGGGAGCGAGGAGGCAAGCAGCTCATTTGCCGCATGGGATTGGGCGCTTGAGGTGCCACAGCAGAGCAGTCTGCTCCCCGGCCCTAGTTGCAAATCCAAGAGTGGGCTGGGAAAGCAAAGAAGTGAGCAGCTGCAGCAGGAGCTCCCAGGCAGCAGGAGCTGTTAGGAGGCAGCAGGAGCCCCAGGTAAGCTCCCAACTTGGGAGGGGGGTTACACGATAAGGCATGACAAGGGGTGCGGGAGCGGGTGCAGATTCTGAGGGACAGCAAAGATGGCAGCCAAGATTTCATCCGAGAGCCGGCTGTTGCCAGGCAACAGTTAACCATGTACCAGTCTCAGGCACTGACAGGAATGGAGACAATCGGGGGGGGGATGTACTCCCCCAAACATACAGTGGATTGTTTCAGGGGCAGAGCCCCCTTTCCCACTCCTCCTACCAGTACTGTACCACTACTGCTATTACAGCTACTGCTAATAGAGATTACAGATGTCATCAGACATGACTTCGTTATGACACTGAAATCTCACTTGATGATATCATAAACTCATCTGCCATCTTTGCTGTCCATCATAATCTGCACCCAAGCTGGGGGTGGGTTATGGTTGGATAACGGTCTGCCTCAGATGAGTTGAAGCACGAGGCAAAGCTGAGTGCTTCTACCACCCAAGAAGGACCATTAGCCCACCATGACGCAGCACCTGGAGTGTCTTACTGCAGTTATAGACTGGGTTCTTTTTAGTAAATTGGATGTATTTTTTGCCATAAGACATTTTCTACCTTCGGTTGAAGGGGCAACGCATTAGCCCTGTCCCTGTAGCCAGCTTCTGCTTCCTCTGAAGTCCCAGGTGTGTGTTCTCCTGTGGACCCCCGTAGTAGGGCTAGGAGAGCAAGGGCTGCCTCCCCCCCTTCGACAGACACATCCAGAAGTTCCCCAGTCCTCAGCTGGCAGAGCGGGCCACAGGGAGACAGGCAGGACTTCAGGTAGTCTGTCCTCCCATTTTCTGTTTTCTTCCCACCCTGCCACTGGGGCACGTGTGTGGAGGAACGTAAGCTCCACAGAAGTCCTGCAGCTCCCTCCCTTTTGTGTCGCTCACTGTCCCATCCAACTACCAGGCCTCCACTTGCTGGCAGTCATGTGGCAGATTTGGCATCCACCCTCCTCTGGGAGAGGAGAGCTGTCCCTTGGATGCTCAGTCCTCTCCCACTTCAGTCGACCCGTGGCAACCCAAGTCCATTCCTGTGTATGGCAAGAGGTAAGGCAGAAGCACCACAGCCCTCTAAACCACTTGGTTTCAGTTGGTTGTATACTTAAAACATATTTTTGTTCAACTACTTTCAGATGGACTTTTGTGCTGGGATAACAACCTGGCTGAAAGTACCTTTTGGCCGATCAGGAGCCAGCATTCTTCTGCCCGTTTCATAATTTGAGTTATTGGCCTCCACATGTTTTACTCACATAGAAACAGAATATGTCGACAGAAGGGCTGCCCCCATGGCCCAGCAGCAGAGCATTGCACTGCTGTGCTGAAGACCCAGCTTCAGACATGAGCCTGAGAAATCGAGTCATGAGTCAGGCCATGGCGGGGATGGCTGCCGCTCGGAAGTGGGTCTTGCCAGCAGAGGGTTGGCAACGTACTCCACCACCACAGCGACTCCTGTGACTGGGCCAAAAGGCTTGCTGCTGCCACATGGGGGATGCTGCACCTGTGTGACCGACAGAGGCACTCGTTCCCACCAGTGGACGAGAAGGAAAAAAACAGTGAGGAAAAACCCGGTAGCCATCTGAATGATGAGTGGGTTTGGCCTGACCTGGGTATATCCCTGTGAACAGGAAATATCCTTGCAACAAGCTACTGGTTGGGGCAGAAAAATCTCTATTGTAATGGGATGGTAAAACCATCACCTTCTCAGGTTCTTGTTGGAATTGCACTAAAGTGAAGAAACAACAGACAAATGGTGTCCAGCACAAAAAGTGATTTATTTCTGGTATATAAAGCAGGATTACGACCAAACAGTGTGATCATCGGGAGAATACTTCCAATCTTTCTTACCCATAGGTAGCAATACGTCTCTTCTCAGAGAGCAGGTGCTATGCAAAGGGTCTTATATCCCTGATAATCACTATAGCAACAGCTAAAAAGATATATAAAAACATAATTGGTCAGTGGCAAATAGCCCGACTCCTCACTAGCCTGGGAAAGCATGCTGAGCTAGCAAAAGTAACAGATAGCTATGACAATAGGTCTTGTATATCATGAAAGGCACTTGCGGCTGTCACAAACCCACTCAGCTGGTCAGCCCTCTACTCCCAAAGTGCCAATCTCCAAGTGCAGTCATGTGAACAGTTAACAGAACAAGGTGAAGGAGACTTGCTGTTACATATGCAGTTACAATTCTGCACTATCACTAAAGATGGCCGTATTGCCTAACTAATCATTATACAATGGTGTAAATAGAAGTATCTCCAAAGTGTTACAATCAGAATAATAGCAAAAGCATTATGATTCTCAGTAAAAATATATAAAAGTACAGTAGAACTCAGATCCTGACACTTATGCTTGGACAATTAGAGCCTATGCCGTAAGGTTAGTACATATACATATATGTAGTACTGTCTGCGAGGTAGGGAGGCCAATCAGGGGTGCTGGTCCATGGATAACATCTCCCTCCCCCTTGTTGCCTCAGAAGGGGCAACAATTCCAAGTCAGCTGGTAGGGATGGAGCTAAAAGTCATTTACAAGCCTAACGCACAAGCCTTGTAAAGGAATTCGAGTTGTTCTCGATGTTGTCTTAGGGTACGTCGCAGGCAGCACAGAATGAATATGAGAAAGATGATCAAAAATGCTTGAATCACAACAAAAACTTTAAAAGTAAGTTCTAGCCAAGTGTTGCCTATGGCAAGACTCAAATCATCATCATGGATAAGGTCATTAAGTATATTAGTAGCTTTGGTTATATTATTACCAATATAAATCAAATGAGCATCTTTTCTTGCTAAAAGAGACTTTAAAGAGAGTGTCCAGGGATTAATGTGTATGTTAAAGATAGGCAAGTATTGAGACAGGGCAATCAAGTATTCGGGGTCAATATCAATAACATGTGGTTCAGGGAGAGGAACAAGCGTGATCACAGTGTGACCAATAACATTTTTTTTGCTGTGGAGTAAAACAAAAGTTAGGTTTAGTAACTTGACAAGTTCTGGCACCATAAGAAAAGCTGGGATAATTGGTAATAATACAGTATTGGCCATCAAAAGTATAGGTAACTCTTACGGAAGACACCCACCATCGATGTAAACATACCGGACAAGAGAATGACTGATTGGTGAGCTGTGTAGTGAAGCGATGTACCTCTTCAAGGTAGCGTCAAGATGGTGCTGTTTCGGCGTCTTGCGCTGAAGATGCAGCAGGAGGGATGTCATCATCTGGATCAACATCAGTAAGATTGGACAGCAGATCATCACCCGTCAGTGCCTAGTCAAGGTGTTCAGGTGCGTATCCACATACAGATTTAACGATATTGAAAATGTCACATCAGCACAGAAAGTAGTATCCTTTCGTTGCGCAACAGTTGGTATGGGGTGCGACCCAAGCTTGGAGGACTTGATGATAGACCAACATAGAAGGTAAGTCAGTTCTTTCATGGAAAATGTCATTATCAGTATGGCCTAGGGAATAAATACTGGCTATGTCAAAGACAGCTGTAGCAGGATCAAAATGTGATACAGACAAAGTAAAGGTAATAAACATGTTTTATTTCATAGAATGGGATTTAATGAAATAGCAAGGTGCTAGGTTAGGAAACCTTGAAACATAATCAATATATTTAACAGTAGCCATAGAGATGTTTAGAGTATTCTTTAGACACATAGTTATGCAACCAGTGATTTTGCAATGCGGGCAATACCATTTACCCAGTCTGAGATCATGTATTAGATCTGGCTTTTTGCCTGATTCCAAATCCCTGAAGAGAGTGTTAACAGTGGATATAACATAAGAGCCATAAGCAGAACATAAAATTTCACGCCCAATATATTGCTTGTCCACCTCACGGTTACTCTGAAAAATTAGATCATTAAGTTTATGCTTGGTATCATTGAACCCTTGAGCAATCTCTTGCATATTGTACATGGTATAATGTCCTTCATTACTGAAAGAATTTACACCTTGTAATATGGGGAGCATTACATCATTATTAATAGTCTGCTGAAATTTAAGGGTTTGAACCTTAAAGAAGCAATATCTCCTCTATTCCAAATGGACATACCCGGAGCCAAAGAGGCCAGTTATGGTACAGGCTGCTCCAGTTATGCCAGAGACAGATCCAGCAACACCAGCTATGTCAGTCACATCCCGCTTGGTGCATGCACGTGATTTGGTTTAACATAGTCTTTAGGGGCAGGTATGAAGACTCCAACATATTCAGTAGTCTGAGGTCCACCTATGGGATCATTTGTGCAAGTTTGATAAGCAGCAATAATATCAGTAAGCATCATACTGTAAAATTTGGAGGGATTGGTTGTGTAACAGAAACCAAATTCAGCCATATTCCAATGTGCGAGATTGAAAATAACTGGGACATGCATGAATTGCACATTATTAATCAGGGCTCCGGGTAGTGATGTGGCGGTCAAACCATTGGGGGGGGGGGGGGGGCATCCTCCTGGAGAAGGCTGGCAGTCAGTTCTTCCTGACTTGGTGGGACTAGGGAACGATAAAGAGCTTCAAAAGCTGCATAGTTTTGAAGACAGAAGGCACGTGTCTCCTCTGGAGCGAGGCGTCACAATAGGCAGGATCTATTAAGGCAGTGAGATTGTACTGGCCAGTATGTCTAGGAGTGGTCTGTCTGATAGAAAGAGTACTATTTTTAGAAATGTCAGTATTAGGCCAGCCATGGAATGTACCCTTGGACAGGCGAGCTACAGGGATTGTGTAGCCCATAGCATCCATTTGCCATTGTATGGAGAGTGAAGATTTATCTGGGGCAACTACTACAGCATCCAGAAAGGCATCTGAGCCTTGAGTAACTTTAATCATTTTGTTGGGAACATTAATCTGTACACCAATAGGGGCTGAATGTTCAAGTTTACCAAGGAAGTGTTGTAAACGTTCTTTATGAGTCTGTGGGTCTTTATATGGGGGTGCAGTCACAGTCAGTAGTCCCACCAGTAGGAGAAAGGGGTACAAGATAGCCATCTTGCCGATACCTATAAGAAAACAAAAAGGATTGGTTAAATGTGGGTACTATTCCACCCAAAAATGGTTAGGAAAAGTAAATTTAGTCACCTTTATACAATTTCAGTTGGTTAGCATGGAACCACTTGTCAGTAGTCTTTTTCTGCTGTTGTACTCTGACCTGATACACAGCAGGGCTGAGTTTGTTGACAATGGGATAGGGGCTGTCCCATTTACTGGCAAATTAATGCGTGGGTTGTCTGTATTGGAGAAGCATAACTTGGTCTCCAACTTGCCAGTCAACTTCTTTGACATGCTTTTCAAAATTAGCTTTAGCTTGTTGAGCTTTGCCCATCTGTTTGGCAGCGAACAGGTGAGACTTCATGATGTCATCATGAAGCTTTTCAACGTATTTGTCTACAGATACTCTATCTGCAGTAGGGGTATGGAGATCAATCAGAAGATGCTCAGGTAATCTCATAGCTCTACCAGTCATAACCTCATAAGGTGTGCACTGAGTATTGGTTGCAGGTGTACCCCTAATTGCCATCAATAGCAGTGGCAAGAGGGAATCCCAGTCCTTGGGATTATCATCAATGAATTGACATAGCATCTGTTTGATGCATCTGTTAGCTCTTTCTACTTGGCCTGAGGATTGAGAATGGTAGGGAATGTGGAATGTTTGATCAATTCCAAGAAGCTGGAGTGTCTGTTGCATCAGCTCGGCAGTAAAGCTGGTTCCCTGGTCTGAGTCTACCTTTAAGTGTAGGCCCTACCTGGAGAACAGTTGATCTACCAGGATCTTGGCAGTTGTCTTTGCTGTGTTGTTCTTAGTGGGGAATGCGTCTACCCACTTGGAGAAGAAATCTGTGACAAGTGCATACTTGTTGTTCTTACTGGAGTTGGTAAGAGGGCCAATGAAATCGATCTGTATCGCATTCCATGAACCAGATTGCCTTTGGGGCAGCAATTTGGCATTTCTTTTCACTGATATTAGATTGTTTTGAGTACACACTATGCAGTTGTCCACATAGTGTTCTACATCTTTGGCCACACCAGGCCACCAGACGACTGTTTTAAGTCTATGGAGGGTGTTTTCTGTCCCCTGGTGTCCACCAGTGGGAGTGTCATGAACCATATAGATAAATTCAGTCCATAGAGATTGTAGCGCAACCCACAATTTGTCACCTGTATCTTGTTTGTGATACCAGATGAGTTTCTGATCACCGGACAAGTGTATATTGTCCGAGTGTCTCTTATATGGACCGCCAGTAGGCAATGGTTGTTCAGTCCCTTTATCTATAAATTTGAACACATCTTTGATTTTGGGGTCTGCTTTTTGTGCAGCAGAGAGGTCCAGTGGAGGTTCTGGTACCAGTTTCTTGCTAGCAGCTAAAATAGATTCCACAATAGCAGCTACACCTTACGGGTGAGGCATTGTCCATGTCTCTCCCCCCTCTCGAGCGCCTGCTTTGGCAAGCGAGTCTGCTTGGTCATTGAACTCATGGTAAGGATCAGATTTACAATGAGCCTTTACCTTGTGAATGTACAGCTTATGAGTGAATATTTGTGTCAGGGTGTGTATATACACAAATAATTGCCTGTATTTGACAAGGGTACCATCAGAGGATGTAAAATTATTGTTCTGCCAAAATGGAAAGAACTCCCTGAGCGATGAGCAAACCCAGTTGGAGTCTGCAAAAATGATGGCACCTCTGTCACCATGGGGCATGATCTGTAATGCACAGGCCACAGCTGCCAGTTTGGCATACTGTGAGGAGATAATGGTGCATTTTCTAGCAATGCGCCTGAAATTACCTTCCTGATCCTGAATGAGCACTCCAAAGCCTGTTACCTGCTCTCCATCCACTTAGGAGGCAGAGTCATCTGTGAAGATACGAAACATGGTAGTATCTTCCAGGACCTCGAGTGTGGCTGGCAAAAATGGTCTTGAGTCAGGCAGGTCAGGTGGTTGGAGGGCACAGTTGTGAGGCATGCCTGTGTAGAGTAGGCCATGCGCCAGAATTGAGGGCATTTTAGCAGGCAGTACCTTGATATCCCTGTCCTGCAAAAGCAAAGACCAGTGGGTCAGCCTGGTGTTAGAGACTGATCAATCTTTTACTTTGTCTGAAAGCAAAAAGTTAGTTGGGGTGTGGCAGGTATGCAAGATAATAGGGGCATACCCAATGATGTACAGAAAGTGCTTGACAGCCCAAAAGGTCATCAAGAGTGTCCTTTCACAGAGACTATACTTTCTCTCTAATGGGGGATAGCATCTGTGATGCATAGGCAATGGGTCTGTGATACCCATTATATGTTTGTGCCAGCACTGCAGACATGACCACATCAGAGGTGGCAGTTTCCAAATGGAAAAGTGGAAAGATGATGAGGAAATAAGTCTCCTGACACTGAATGCTCTATACCCGCTGGCTAGCTCCTAGCTGTCAGTTGTACCATATGATATGGTTTCCATCCTTGCCTCTGCTGTTCATGTCTAGTGAGAATCTATCTTGTGTGCTCTCGCCCATGTAATGTACTATTTGTGTTGCCATAATTACCCTTACTGTATGTCAGATCCTATCTGCACATCTTTCATTCGAATGCTGTTCCATCCTCACCTTGAAAGCTTATTCGACTGCTCGACTGCTGTCCAAGCCTGTACCATGCTGTATTCTGATTCCTGTTATAATGTCTATTGACTGATATTCTTGTTTGTACCTTGTAACCTCCCAGGTCGCACCTGAAAATAGGCACTTGGCTGTCTAGTGTGCTTACCTGGTTAACAAAAGCAAATAAATAAAAATCTTGAGTTAGGATTTATGAGTGCTGGGGCTGAGGCCAAGGCCTGTTTAAGCTGTGTAACAGCTTCAGTGTATGTGGGGCTCCATGTCCATGGGACACCCTTTTCCAACAGTTCACACAGGAGCAGCCTTCAAGGCAAAGTCAGGGATGAAGTCCCTGGAATAGTTTACCATTCCTAGAAAGTGTCTGAGGGTTGCCACGCTTGTAGGAAGTGGCAGATCTTGCAAACCCTGGATCTTCTTGACAGCTGGGCTTCTCTCTTGGTCTGTGATATGTCGGGCCAAGGAAAATGACCTATGTTTCACACAGTTGCGCTTTGGAGGGATTGCACTTGAAGCCTGCTCTCCTGAGGAGAGTCAGCAATTCGTCTGAAAGTGCCAAATGTTCTTCTTTTGTGGCGGTTGCTAAAAGCAAGTCATCCACATACTGCAGGAGACACTGGGATGTGGAAAAACCCTGCAGGGCATCCATCATGTGGAGATGGAAGAGGGAAGAGCTGTTATGGAAGCCCTGGGGCAGACAGGTCCAGGTATACTTGCACCCATCAAGGGTAAAGGCAAATTTATATTGGCTTTCCTGTGCTAATGAGGGTGACCAAAACCCATTAGAGATGTCAAGAGCTGAGAACCACTTTTTGTCAGGGATCAGCAACTTGAGCACATCAGGAGCTGATGCCACAGTTGGGGCACAGGTGGTGTAACTTGATTAAGTTTCCTGTAGTTAGTTGTGAGTTTCCAAGCACCATTTGTCTTTTTCACAGGCCGACTAGACGAATTGACAGTAGAGACAAAAGTCCTAATCACTCCTTGCTATAGCAGTGACTGGATGGTCTCCTTCAATGAGAGTAAGGCTTCAGCAGGAAATGGGTACTGCTTCTGCCTTGCAGGATTGGACCCTGGAATTTCAATGGTGGTGTACATCCTACCACAATCATGCTTGTTGGTAGCAAACACATCAAGGTGTTCCTGTAACAAAGGTGAAAGTTCAGAAAACAAGTCATGATTTTTGAACAGAGCCATGATATCATACTCCTTGTTGTTATGGGAGATGGCTGCCACCGAATGTGAGTCTGGTATGATGACATCATGACATTGTTCCTTGATCTGTAGCAATGACCTTTTAGCTAGGTCCACAACACAGCCATGGTGTGCAAGGAAATTAATTTCCAGTATGCTGGAGTGATGACGTAATATCATGATGTCAAAGACAAAATCAGTCTTTAGATGGCCTACTTGCACAGGTAGAGATACAGATCGATAGGTGTGTAGCTGAGTACCATCTGCACTCTGTGCACTGGTCTTCCAGCTGGTAGACTAGGCAGATGTGGCTGGGTTCTCATCATGGAGAACAGAAATGGCTGCTCCTGTATCCAGAAGCATGTCTAGTTGGCGGCCCCCGACCATGGCCGTCACACAGGGCATCCATTTGTGTCGACAGTCAAGTCACTCACAATCCGGGCTGAGGTCTGTAATTGTCAATCTGTGCAGTTCTCAGAATCTTCCTCATCATCCTGTCCCTGCGACCTGAGGCCTACGGTAGCTCATTGGGCCTCCTCTCAGCACTTCATAGGATACAAATACTGTACCTGTGATATCAGGGCTGCAATCTTGAACTGTTCAATGGGTGCTTCCTGGATCACCACATCAGCCTGGCCAGCGCACGATGCCGTGAAAGGATTCCTCCCTCGGCTGCTCGATTGTTCAGTAGCCAAAGGCCAGAAAGGGTTGGTGTTACTAGCCGGTGCCAGAGCCTCCATGGAACATATGGATGTGGCCTCTTTCTCAGCACGGCCTCCTTCAGTTGTTTCCTGAGGGTCTCGTTCTCATCCTTTAAGTCCCGATAGCTAGGCCTGTTGCGGTACTTGTCATCAGAATTTGAATTTTTCCAGTTCCTGTTGTTGTTGTTGTAGTTCTGATTATTTTTATAATTCCGGTCCCCCACCTTGTGCAACTGCTTGTCGTTAGAAGGGGCTTCCTGTTTATCATTGTTACCTTCCTCTATATAGTGGGTGCAGGTAGGGTTCACCGCGGCAACTTGGGTCATGGATCCCTGGGCTATCGGAGTTTGGATGTCAGCAGCCTTGTTGGTGTTATTACCAGAAGCTAGGTTATGGAGGTAAACCTGGAAGGCATGCTCCATCTTGGTGAGGATCTCATCATAGGTATCGGTCTGTGGGTAAACGCTGAGTTCAACCTTCTCCCGGAGAGCCGGAGTCATGTTCCAGATGTACAAATCCTTATACTCAATTTGATTTTTGTTGGCGTTCTCACCCGCTAGGCCTTTGCCGGCCTTGTAGGCGAGCCACAACCATTGATGCTAAGCCACTGGGCTTTCCTTCACATTTCGCTTAATCTTGTAGGCCAAGCAGGCTCCAACGATACCTGGGGCATTGGCAGCAAGAAGTGCCTGTGAGATATCATTGTAATTGAGCGTCTTATAGTTGCGGATGGCCTCTGGGAGTTTGACCCAGAGGGTAGGCTCAATGGTCTGTCTCAGGACTTGAACCTGGTACTCTGGTTGGAGAGAAAGCTTCTCACATAGGGAGCACACCTTCTCCAAATGACAACTGAGATTGTCGGCTGGGCCCATCTGTCCAAT
Organism: Neoceratodus forsteri; assembly: GCA_016271365.2. Taxonomy (NCBI): domain Eukaryota; kingdom Metazoa; phylum Chordata; order Ceratodontiformes; family Ceratodontidae; genus Neoceratodus; species Neoceratodus forsteri. The sequence continues at coordinate 240,062,894 of CM028133.1, read as the reverse complement.
GCCTTGAGCAATTTGTTGAACAGAGTGAGTGACCTGTAGGTAATTGGACATTGGGCATATGGGAAATGGTAGTCAGTTCTGCACGACCCAGAGCACTGTGAAGGGCAGCTTCCACCGCCGCATCAGCGACTGCTGGGTGACAGCATTGTCAAACATGCATTCAGTATGCTGTTGCATGGATGACGGTCCACCTGTTGTTCCTAGTCTGGTTAAAACATCTTGTACAATGCAGCGTACCTCCATATTGTCATCCCTAGAGAGGGGTGCCAATGGAAGCGGGCTCCTACTTGGAGTTGGTTGACGTTGCATATCATGGGGGCTGCCATGTTTGTGTTGCTGTGGCAGCATAGAAGGCATGCCAGTGTGACAAGGGGCAGGCTTACGTGGCCAGTAGGCAGGCTGATATGGCTGCCATCTTGGGTATGGCTGGTAAAGGCCACCACCCTCTGGGGCAGGGATTTGGATGTGACGAGGCGGCCTGTGTCTTCGTAATAAGAATCGTCATCGCCCGATGACATAATGTCAGTGGGTGTGTACTGAAAACCATTCATGGGTTTGACATGACCATCGAGAACCTCTCACTGATGGCGCATTCTCACCATCTTTTCTCTACATTTCTTATGACTAACCTTTGCAGTGCACTGCTCAATACCCTTCTCAACCTCACGCTGCAATACTTGGTACAAGGCGCCCAATTCGACGTTCTCCCTGAGCTCTTTGTCTAGCTCATGCATCAACCTTACATTCTCTTCCTTCAATTCAACATTATCCTCTCTCAAACTTTAATTCGTATCACTTAAAATGTCATTCAAATAAGATAGTTGTTTGTTATCACATTTCAGCCTTTCATTGTCATCTCTCAACATACACAATTCATGCTCAGAGTCTTGAGCAGTACATTGCAACAGTCTGTTATTGTAATCATGGAGTGACTGTGTCTCCTCTGCTAGTTTCTGTTCCTTTTTCAGTAACTATGATGCCTGCAAGCCCATCTCTTTTTTTAGAGAAGCGTTTTTCAGCTCAAGGGAGACACATCAAGCTAACAAAGTTTCTACGGCTGTATGTAAAGCCGCGACTAAGAGAACTTTGGTGTGGTATTTCTTGGCCTTTTGCTTTGAATTTAGATATTAATCAGAGATCGTAAGCAAGGGGTCTTCTAATGTTTTGCATCCAGCACAAAATCAGTCCAACCTCCATGGGAGGTAAGCTAGTTTGAGACATCGAGTCTCAGTTTTGTGCATAATTCAGGCATGCCAAACAAAGGGGTAGACACACAAACAAAGAAAGCAGTTGAAAGACTAGACTAAAATCCTTGGCGCTGTCACCCAATGACTTTCCGCCCCCTGTGGGCAAATGGTGGAGCCAAGGCAGTACACTGCTACTTACAGAAGGAGTATACCAGTGGTCCAGTGTGGGTCTGCCATGCCCAAAACCAAGATGGAACAAGTCCATAAAAAGAACAACCACTGTAAGTACGAGTAGGTCCAAGTAGGCAAAAATGCACTACACTACTCGACATTCAGTTCAAGGAACTCAAATGGAATCCTCACTGTGTACATTCCAGCCTGCACACAGTTGCCAAATGTAACGGGATGGTAAAACTGTCACCTTCTCAGGTTCTTGTTGGAACTGCACTAAAGTGAAGAAATGACAGACAAGTGGTGTCCAGCACAAAAAGTGATTTATTTCTGGTATATAAAGCAGGCTTACAACCAAACAGTGTGATCACTGGGAGAATACTTCCAATCTTTCTTATCTATAGGTAACAGTATGTCTCTTCTCGGAGAGCAGGTGTTGTGCAAAGGGTCTTATACCCCTGATAATCACTATATAAACAGCTAAAACGATATATAAAAACATTATAATTGGTCAGTGGCAAATAGCCTGACTCCTCACTAGCCTGGGAAAGCATGCTGAGCTAGCAAAAGTAACAAATAGCTATGACAGTAGGTCTTGTATATCGTGATGGACACTTGTGGTTGTCACAAAGCCACTCAGCAGGTCAGCCCTCTACTCCCAAAGTACCAACCTCCGAGCGCAGTCTTGTGAACAGTTAACAGAACAAGGTAACCCTCTTGTCTGTTTTTGTGGATTCGAATCAACCTTTGGTCTCAAGTCTTGGAGGGATTCAAACTGTGAATCTTTTGCTAGCATACCCAATGCACAGGCTCAGATAATTCTGTCTTCGGGGGACCAGATATCTTTGCCTACGGGCACCTAACCAGGTATATAGAAATGAACCCTTAAAAACTGTAATAAAAGACCTCAGATTTAAAACGCTTACCTTTTTCCAGTTTGGTATTACCATTCAAGCCTATTTATAGTGTCTGCTTTAACCATGTATACTCCACTTGTGAAAGGAAAGAAATCAAAGACAGACCAAGTAGGCTCTAAAAATAGAGTTTTACTAAAATAGATAAAAATAAGTAACATGTAAATACAGAACCATATATCACAAAACATACAAATCACTTAATCAAAACAGGTTTTAACAGTGCAATTCCTACTACAGTACTTAGATTTGTCTCTCTGTCTCTAAATACCTGCTTAAAGTGCTCATAGATGTTTCTCAGAGTCTACATAAAAGTGTCTCTGAAGTAAAACAGAATATTCCTTAAAGAAAACTGTATTTGCCAACCCCTTAGTATGAGGTCACCTAGCTCCTCCTCTGTCAGAATATATAAAAATATGTCTATATATAAACAGGATGTCTTTTCTAAGTATTAAATTCTGCAACCTCGGCATAACTCATGTCCTTCAAATGACTCTCTTTTATCTATGATCAGTTTCCCCTTTCCAGGACTTCAAAGCATCTTTTATGACGTCACACTAAAATGTCATACCCTGCTCATCGTCCTCTAAGTGTTATAAAAGTTTTTGATTTTCCCTCTTAGCAACTACAGCTATAATTAACTTAGTTAAAGTCTGTAATTAGCTTTGGGCCTTCCAGGTAATACCTTGTAGCTAAAACCTGTGTGTGTGTGTGTATGTGCACGTGATCTCACATGCTGTTTCAGCATTTCTCAAGAGAGACAGTCCATAACCCATTTTTATATTACAAAAAATGATACAATGATCAGAACCAGCTGTCCAAGTGTCTCAGCGGTTACATATGCAGTTACAATTCTGCACTATCACTAAAGATGGCAGTATTGCCTAACTAATCATTATACAATGGTGTAAATAGAAGTATCTCTTAAGTGTTACAATCAGAATAATAGCAAAAGCATTATGCTTCTCAGTAAAAATATATAAAAGTACAGTAGAACTTAGATTCTGACACTTATGCTTATATGATAAGTGCCTATGCCCTAAGATTAGTACATATATGTATATGTAGTACTGTTTGTGAGGCAGGGAGGCCAGTCGGGGTGCTGGTCAATGGATAACACTATGGAAACCTAGACTGTGTTGGCGGAAAAGGACCAACGGGTCCATCTAGTCTACCCTATTTTCCCCTGCCTACTACTACTCCCCAGGCCCTATTCAGTCACAGGTATCCTCCCCACCACTTCGCTTTCCTCCACCTACCATGCCCATGTGCCTATCTCTCACATTCTTAAAGCTCCCTACTATCTTGTCCCCCAATATCTCTTCTGGCAGGCTGTTCCAGGTGTCCAGCACCCTTTCTGTGAAGAAGTATTTCCTCATGGGGGGCATGGCTTAGACTTGAGATGGGATGGATGAATCTTCTTGGAGCCCCAGGGAAAATCCACTCTAAATCGATGCCAGCCAGGTATATATGTCATGGTTAGGGGGTCTCTTAATGGAGAGGAGATCACATTAGTTGATGTGTATGGCCCTAATGATCCCTCCCATTCAGCTTATAAAGATCTTAGTAATATATTAACTGGCTACATGGATACAACTATTCTACTGGCAGGGGACATGAATAGCACCCTAATTTACTCCTGGATTGATCTAATCCCAGATATACTAATACTAGTTTGGACAATGACCTTAATAATATGGTGGAGGTGCTGGACTTGGTTGATACCTAAAGGGTACTTCACCCCGATGAAAGGGAATTTACTTACTGGAGTGCCTGTCATAAGTCAGGCTCTAGGATTGATCAAATTTATGTTCCCAAGGTTATGATTAAAATGTTGGTTGAATCCCATATAAAGGAACAAGTCATATCAGACCATTGCCAGATATTAATATCTTTTATGGAGAGGGGTGAGGTGGAAAAGTGGGGTAGATGAAAAATAAACAACTTTCTATTAAACAACGATGATATTCTCAATCAGGCCAAAGAAGCCATTCAGGAATTTCTGGAATTTAATAACTGGACAGACACTTCTTGGGCCACAAATTGGGAAAGTTTAAAATGTGTACTCAGAGGTTTTTGGATTAGTACCTCTTCTAGCATAAAAAATAAACAAGGACTTCCGGTGACGTCACCGTAATGGCGAGAGGTTGAAGAGCTGAGCTCCCCAGAGGACACCCCCTAAAAATCGTAAGACTCCCCTAATTGAATGAAATCTAAAATAAATAAAGACGTTTGCAGTAAGCTCAGGATGGCAGGAAAACCCCCGAAAGCAAAGGGTTCCAGACAGTTGCAATCAGGAAGCAAAATGTGGCAAACGCTGTTAAGCAGATCACAAGAAGGCCTCGCGGCCCTACCTGCACGCAGATGATATGCTTCTGATTCCTCGGTAGAGCTACAGCAGGAGGAAATGGATTCCAACGATGGCACAAAACATACTTTACAAAAGATTTTGGCCACAGTGAACAAAACTGACAGTGATCTGGCACATTTAAGGCAAGATATGCACCTCCTGGATAAAAAAGTCTCTAAAAATGATGCTCGCCTGGAAGAACTGACTGAAATGCAGGAAAGTAATGATCGCTTTACTATTATACTTAATGCAAAGAGACCAAGAAATGCGTGTGAAGTTAGAAAACCTGGAAAATAGGTCTCGACGTAATAATTTTCGAATACACGGGCTGTTGGAAGGAGCTGAGGAAGGGTTTGCTACAGCGGCTGACTTTATTCAACAAGTACTGAGATCCACGTCGGAAATCCCTTCAGACCTAGACCTAACGATTGACAGGGCCCATCGATCACTTGTGCCTAAGCCAACAGATGCTACAGCGAGACCAATGTCATTTGTGATAAGAATGCTGCATTTTCAAACAAAGGAGTGGATATTACGGGAAGCCTGGCATCATAGGGACTTAAAGTACAAAGATATGGTAATTTACTTTGATCAAGACTTCTCGACGGTACTGCAGGCGGAAAGACTGAGAACCAGAGGAATAATCAGAGAACTGAGAGAGAAAAAGGGAATCAAAGCACAATTATTATATCCAGCGGGACTGAAAATATTAGAGGAAAATGGTACAAGGATCTTTCCCTCATTGCTCGAAGCAGTTTCATATTTAAAGAACTTGGAGATTATAACACCTGACTTAGCATGTGAAATGTTGGAAAAACAGTTGAGAGCAAATGTGTGGAGCGTCGCGACCAGAGGCAAGAACAAGAACAGAGGGGCTCCTTTCTCTTATCCGAAATCTACAATGGGGGACATTACAAGATTACTACAGAGAGCTGAAAAAAGAAGCAAACTGTCTGGCTCGAGCAGGGAAGACATGTCGCCATCGAAGAACCGAGGATAATGATGGTTTGAATCGTGGTATACGTAGTAGGGACTTTTTTCATCGGAAGCACCACAGAGGGATGTGAAGAACTGTTTGAGACTAAATATAACTTTTGAAATCAAACTGTAATTGGAGGTGGGGGTTGGATAGAGCCACATCAACTCATGGAAAGGTGTTGGGGGAGCTGAAATGGAGAGGTCTGCAGGGAGGCCTAGGGTTTAAGCTTAAGACAGTAAGCAAGCAAAAGGTTACTGCAGGTGAATGTTAACTTTCAGATGTTTGCCCATCTTTATACAGAGGAAAGGATGGAAAACAAGAAAAGAAGGGGATTTCTGATTCCTAAGTCGACGGAGGGGGTGAAGGGACTGTCATTCCTGGGTGAAGCACATGGAACTGGAACATAAGGTTAAGTGTGGGAGGAAGGGGAATAAAAGAGCATGTACGACTAGAACATAATTGGGGGGACCTCACGGGGGGCACAGTTTTTTCTTTCTCTGTTTTGAGCCAAGGGGTGTCTATATATAAGAGAAAGTTGTAAGCAAACCATTTCTGCAAGGGGACTTGCTACAACACCCCATAAACATCGGAGAGGCATAATAAGTGGTCATAGAGTTGACTAACAATTTCCTTGGAAGTCAAAGGTGGGAAATTTGGAGCTAGTCACATAATTAAAACAGTTTAGTAAGATATACAAATGTTGGATTTAATAATATACAAGTTATATTTGTCCTTTTGATGTGGTTTCTTTCCGCTTTACACAAAAAAGCAAAATCAGACCAGGGTGGCGGAAGAGGGAGGGGGAGGTGCGTGGCAGCCTATCTATAACTATGTAATCTGGGTCTCTGGCAAAACTTAACAATTAAATATGGCTTCTTTAAATATAATTTCATATAATGTTAATGGTATTAATTCACCAGTGAAAAGAACCAGATTGTTGGGAGAATTGAAAAGATTGGACTGCGACGTAGCTCTCCTGCAAGAGACTCATATCTCGGACTCTGAGCACTTGAAACTCAGGAGAGCTTGGGTAGGAAGAGTGGAAGCTGTGGCATGTGGGGGGATTAAAAAAGCTGGAGTGGCTATCCTGGTGAAAAGGAACTGCCCCCTAAACATACAGTAAGTGGACAAGGCATTTGAGGGGAGATATATCAGGGTCACGGGAATGGTTCAGGATCAAGTGATACACATAGTTAATATATATGCTCCTAATATAGGAACAGATAAGTTCCATTTGGAAATCTTTCAGGAAATTGTGGACCTTTCCATGGGAATTTTGATATTAGGGGGAGATTTTAATGCTGTACCATGCCCAACAATGGACCGATCAGGAGGGCAAGCCTGCTCTCCAAAACCGGTAGATAAAAAACTCAAAGCCAGGTTAGAGGAATGTGGACTGGTAGATGTATGGAGACATCAGCATGTAGGGGAAAGGGATTACACCTGTTTTTCTGCAGCTAATCTTATTCAAGGATAGACTTCATTTTGACACATAAGGTTAACACTCATTACTTTATATCATTTAAAATAGGGTATTTTACCTTATCAGACCACGCCCCGGTTGTGGTCAAAGTGGGGTTGGCGACAGGTTCCAGACATATTAGCTGGAGACTAAATGTCTCACTACTGAATGACAAATCGACAATAAATCAAATAGAGCAGACTATTGCTAATTTAACCATTGATTCCCCAATGTCAGACTTCTCTCTCCTGCTTTGGTGGGATACTATGAAGGTGGTAAAAAGAGGGCAGTTAATTAGCTTGGCTTCTGCAAAAAAAAAAGCTTAGGGAAAAAAAGGGAGAGGTTATTAAAAGCCATAGAAGAATCGGAAAAAGGACATAAGAGTCACCCCAAAGGGAAAGGAGAAAGAACTCTAAAAGAACTACTCAAAAAAAGGGAAGAATTATGGTTGTTGGACAATGAAAAGGCAGAATGCATTCTAAGATTTGCAAACCAAAAGTATTATGAGGGAGGGGGGAGGGCAATCAGGTTACTGGCCTTCCGGTTGAGAAAAGAACATAAGAGCAGATATGTTCCATATATTTTAGACAACACTAAAGATAAAAGAAAATGGGTGAAACCAAATGATATAGCTGCAGTATTTAAAGAATATTATAAATTATTGTATACAGAAAATAGAAACCCAAAGGAAGTTAAAAGGGACACAGGGGATTTCTTAAAGGCTATGGATTTTCCCAAACTGACCCCAGAAGTAAAGAAAGAGTTGTCAGCCCCCATTACAGAGAAGGAGGTTCGAGGGGTTATCATGAACCTTCCAACCGGTAAGTCACCGGGCTCTGATGGGCTATCAGCCGAATTTTATAAAAAATTAAAGAACTCCTTAACCTCAAAACTGACCGCTGTCATGAATGCTATCTTGGAGGAGAATAAAATTCCCTCGTCTTGGCAGGATGCAATCATCACAGTACTCCCTAAGCCAGGTAAACCCCTTGAATGTTGTGAGTCGTTCCGATCAATATCTTTGTTAAATCAGGATTTTAAAATATGGACTAAGATCTTGGCCAATCGAATTCAGAAACATACTGGAAACCTAATCCATCCAGACCAAATGGGATTTATTCCTCGTAGACACTTATCTGATAATATCAGAAGACTTCTTAATATAATTAATAAGGAAAGTAAATCAACAACACCCCAAGTAGCGATTTTTTTGGACGCAGAAAAAGCCTTTGATCGGCTAAACTGGGCTTATTTACAGGAAGTACTTCTTTACTTGGGTTTTGAAGGTGCTTTTATGCAGTGGATTATGACAGCATACCAACAACCCAAAGCCAGGGTATGGGTAAATGGGACATTATCAGAGGGATTCACAATTGAAAGGGGCACCAAGCAAGGCTGCCCATTATCCCCATTATTGTTTGCCATTGCTATGGAACCTCTAGCCCAAGCAATCAGGATGAGAACAGATATTAAAGGGATCCGGGTCGGGGGAACGGTGAATAAGATATCTTTGTATGCTGATGATACCTTGATTTATTTATCAGACCCAGATACATCCATTCCCCCGGTGATGGATTTGCTTACATTTTTTGGCAAAATATCGGGTTTCAAAATAAATAAAGATAAATCTGAAATCATGTTAATAGGGGGAGCCCCATCCTTAACACTTCAAGGAAGGACCCTGTTTAAATGGGTGAAAGAGAAAATTAGGTATCTGGGAATGCAAATTCCAACCAGGATCTCAAGATTATATCAGCTGAATTATGGGTTGCTTCAAAGGAAGGTCTTTGAAGATATAAACAGATGGCAAACACTTCCTTTGACTTTTACGAACAGGATTGACACCGTCAAGGTCAATGTATTACCCAGGTATCTGTTTTTATTCACAAACTTACCTAACCCTTTTCCACATAAAGATTGAAAGGAGCTTAGACACAAACTTTCTAGATTCATCTGGGCAGGGAGAAGGCCAAGAAAGAGATGGGAGCTTCTCACGGTAGACAAGAGCCAAGGGGGGAGGGGGATACCTAATTTTTATAACTATTATAGAGCAGCACAAGTTCTTCCAATTCTCAAAATACTAAATGCAGATCAAAGCGGAGGTTGGTATTCAATGGAAGCAGAAGCACACCCCTTGGTACCTTTGAGATTTTTACCATGGATAGCCACTCAACCAGATATCAAACTAATCCAGAACAGATGGTCCAAACATACATTGAAGCTTTGGTTAGATACAAGGCAATGGTGGGAGATCCCGAGTCCGGTTTGGGAGTATATTCCCCTAGATCATCTCCCTGGATTCCCCGCCAGTCAAGGAGACAATTGTTTTTCCAGGTGGAGAAGGGCTGGGTTGAATAGACTTACCCAATTTATAGAGAGAGAAGAGGTCACATCTTTTGCTGACCTGCAGAGAGAATATAATCTCGTAAAAACAGATTTTTTTAAATACTTGCAATGCAGGCATTATATCTCCACTATGGTAGGGGTGGAAGCCCTAAAAACTCACCCTCCCCCTCCCTTAATAGCCACTCATCAAAAAAGTCTTTTAGCTGATCAGAAAGGTTATATCTCACTCATCTACAAGGCTCTACAAGAAGATGTAGGAAAAGTCTTAGTGGCCAAGATAGAGAATGAACGGCAAAAGGAACTGAACACCAGAATAACTGAAGCAGAATGGGGTAAAATATGGGGAGGAATCTCCAAAACCACAAGCTCTCCTGGATGAAAGAATTTAAGTGGAAGGTCACTGCTAGGTTTTTTATTACTCCGGTGATCTCTGCACATTATGCTACCTCTTCTACAGACTTATGTTGGGGGTGCGGGAAAAGGGGGACATTTATGCATATTTTCTGGGACTGCTCCCAGATTAGAGATTTTTGGCAGGAAATTATGAGGGCAGTACAAAATATTTTTCATCTTCAGGAAATTTCTCAGTTGTTAATGTGATATTAACTCTGACCCCAATGGAAATTAGAAGAAAGGACCAAAAATATTTATTTTATATATTGGTAACTGCAGCCCTGAAGGTTATCACCCAGCAATGGCTTAAAAAAAATTTGTTGACTAAAGGTATGTGGATGAGTAACATTAAGAAAATTAAAATCATGGAGGCGGTCACTGCACAGTTAAATCTTAGAGTGGATCAACATAATGCGAGGTGGTTGCCATTATATAATTATATTGAAGAGACCGAGGGTGTTTCAGTGTTAGAACAACTGCTTCAGAAATAAGGGGCATAGTCTGAGAGATGGTTCATTAAATACTAGTAAGGACTTAAGGGTGGTGAAAATCAAAGGCAATATAAGGTCTGAACAAGGTAGTTCTGGGGAAAAGAGAGATAAGCGGTAAAGAATTAAATCCACGTCGAATAAAAAAAAGAAAAAAGTTTATGTACTGGAAGGACAGTAAGATAGTTATCTACCTTTCAAAAGTATGTTACACTGCTGTTATAGTTTGCTGTATTGTAAAGGAATATAATAACTAAAGGCAGGACATTGGAAAGCAATTATTGTGAGGCAAGGGGGGAAAAATGAAAAAACAAAAAATCTGTAATGGATATATAAGCCAATTAATTGCTACAATGTGGTGATGTAATAAGAATGGAATTCTGCCTAAGATGCATCAGCATGATAAACTATAAATAAAAAATCTATACAAGTTCAAAAAAAAAAAATAAAGGGAGAAAGCAGAGGAAATCCTGAAGAAAATGAAATCGACAGAAGACACACTTTTATCTAATGCTTTTGAAGAGGCCTTGGGCTTGTAGTCCAAACCTAAAACCGAATACTATGAACTTATCAGGGGAGAGGCTGAATTTGCTATCAGAAAATCAGAACTAAACTACATAGACTCAGGTCCTAAGGCTGCCAGAATAGTCGCCATAAGACTTAAGCAAAATTGTAGTGCTATCAAAATATGTTCTATTAGGAATGCGCATAGTAATATATTAGTAACCAGAGACAAGAAAATTAGCAAAGTATTTCTTCAGTTTAACAGGGAACTATATGATGTAACAGATCCCTCGCACATATGTAACATTGACAATTTTTGCTCAAGGATTAACATTCCCAACATCCCTGAAGAATACAAAGCATCTTTCACACAAGGCATTAGCCATCACAAAATTAAAGAAGCAATTAGAAAGTTAACAAGCATTTGTCAATGCCGAGTGTTCGCCCTATGCAGTGGTGTCATATGGCGTGTGTGCTGCTGATACCACTGAAAGTGGCATTAAAAAGAGCTGTCCCTGGAAAAAAATAACTGGTAGTCTAGTGGTCCCTCTCCCTGCCCCCTCCCCCAATGTGTGATCGCTGTCCCCATAATAATAAATTAATAAAAATACTTGGTAGAAGCCCTACGAGGAGAGACTTAAGGACCTTAGTATGCACACCCTGATAGAGAGTAGGGAGAGGGGGACATGATAGAGACCTATACATGCCTCACAGGGTTGAATAAGGTACAGGAGGGGAGCATTTTGCAGAGAAAAAGATGCATGAGAACAAGGGGGCATGCGATGAAGCTGGATGGGGGAAATTTAGAAGAGATGTGAGGAAGTACTCCTTCACTGAAAGAGTGGTGGATGCCTGGAACAGTCTTCCAGCAGAGATGGAAGGGGCAAAAACAGTGGGAGTTTAAACATGTATGGGACAGATACAAGGGAATCTTAGGAAGAGGTAGGGAGAGGGAGCTGGAGGTCAAGCAGGGTCTGTCATGACAGTATAGGCAGGGGCAAATGGGCAGACTGGGTGAACTAAGCTGTCCTTATCTGCTGACAAATTCAATGTTTCTAAAAATTACTCTCTCTCTCTCTCACTGCTGAAACAGTTAATGATAGTAGCCAACAAATTAATACAGGTACTATTAAAAATATATATATATTACAGTTCCATCTACAGAGAGCATACACCCTGCAACAAGAACTGAAATGTGGAATCCAAGGAAGACTACCACAACTATGGCTTTACAAAATTTGTAAAGCAAGAATTGAAAAAAAAACAGGGTTGTGTAGTGTATATAATGAACATGGTATGTTGGCAACTAACACGGATCAGATTTTACCAATAATAAAAAAATGTTACAGCTTAGTTATGTGGTCCTAGTTTTACTTCTGTTAGTAGAAGAGAGCAGTTTTTCACAATCTCAGAACCCAACAGTTCCTGAAAATGATCTACAAATACTATGGCAGAACTTTCTGCAGCAGAGACAACTACAGCCATCTCATCTTTAAACAAGCATTTGTCAATGCCGAATGTTTGCTTGCTAGCATTGGCATTGGTAGTGTAGAAGTTACAGAGCTGCATAATAGGAATGGCAGTGAAGTATTGAACTGAAGCCAACCCCACCGCCACCCTGCAGAGAGTGACAGGCATTGGGGTGTGCCTTTGGGTCATCAGGCATAACGGCCATGCCATTTCACCACACCCTACCCTACAGAGACTGACAAGTGTCAAGGTGTGCCTTAGGGTCTTTGGCCCTTATGCACACCCCATTCCATCAGGAAATATGGTGAGATGGGTGCTGTATAGGAGAATGGGGTGAACTTTGGGGCCGAAGAGTGCAAGGCATACCTCAATGCCTCTCACTGGCTGCAGGGTGTGGAATGGTATGAGCATTACAGGCAAGAATCCCAAGCCACACCCCTGATGCCTGTCATTCTCTACAGGGTGGGGCGTTATGGTTGGAAACCCTAACACCTCAGGCATTCGTTGGTAATTTCACTCCAAATTTTCAGCATGTTTTTTGTGACTCCCACCTCATGAACAGTGGCAATATCAGTTTGTTAGCCGAAAGCTGCTTATGCACAGCGACTACGGCATTTAGCACCACAGGTGCAAAAACACATTCCGAACAGGATGTGAAAAATGACAGCTGTACTGTTCATGGGGAGGTGTAAAAAATGGCAATGTTACAAATCTGCAGTAAAAATATTAAAAAACTGGTGAAGTCATGAGCATGCATAGAAACTGTGCAATGCGCACCCGTAATATAATTAGTTTGGGGATTTTTTACAGCAGATTGTCAACACAAGCATTTTGGGGCCTTCGATCATGAACAGTGTCACTGTGATTTTCTTTATCAGTCCTGAACAATGATTTCCCACAGCGACCACACATCTCTGCGCTGAAAGTGCGAAAACACATTTTGGACATGTTGTGAAAAATGACAGCTGTACTGTTCATAAGGAAGTGTGGAAAATTCCACTGGTGAATATCCGGACTGAAAATATTACAAAGTCATGAACTTACGAGGGTGCGTGGAAACTGCGTAATGCTCACTCGTAACACAGTCATTTTACAGACTTTTGTCACCAAATTTTCAACATAACCATTTTAAGACCTCTGCTCATGAACAGTGTAACTGTGATTTTCTTAATCTGTCCCAAACATAGCTTCCGCATACCGACTGCACCATTGTACGCTACATGCGTGGAAACACATTTTGGGCGACATGTGAAAAATGGCAGCTATACTGTTCATAAGGAAGTGTAATAAAATGACAATGTTGAAAATCTGGAGTGAAAATGTTGAAAATTCGCAAACTTATGAGCGTGCGTAGGAACTGCGCAACGCACGTTCGTAAAACAGTCATTTTTAGGAATTTTTTCACTAAATTTTCAACATAGCCATTTTAAGACCTCTGCTCATGAACAGTGTCACTGGATTTTCTTAATGTGTCCCATACATTGATTTCTCACACCGACTGCGCCAATGTGCGCTACATGGGCGGAAACATGTTTTGGGCAAGATGTGAAAAATGACAGCTGTACTGCTCATAAGGAAGTGTAGCACCCATCGCTGCCCACGGAAGTTCTTCATCTGGTGCTCTGGGAGAGCTGCCCTTATTGCGGGGCCCCTCTGCTCCCGCCTTGGCGAAGTTCTCAGGCTCCGCCTCACTCAACATGCCGCTGCCACCCAGGAACTTCTTGTGTCCCCCTGGTATGGTGGCCGAAGGGGGCCGGTCATGCTCTGTGGGCTGGTTGCTGCCATTTTGATACTCGGTGGCGGGGCTGATCTCTGCTGTAGCAGGGCGGTCAAAGGCTTTGGGCAGGCTGTGATGGTGGTGGTGGGATGTGGTGGACAGTACGGCCTCTCTCAGCTGCATCCTCTTCTTCATCCTTCTCTAAGGTGCCAAGAGCATGCGAGCAGAATTGGTGGGGCAGGCACGGACCCCGGTCCCGGTGTACCAAGTAGCGAGCAGTGAAACGTAGAACAGGAGCAATGTCAAAAGGTCCAGGCAGGATAGGAGGAACACGCCAGTCTAAGACTAATACACAGACCAGCAACCACTTCCAGTATTCCCCCCTCTGCGCGATCGAGGCCAAGTTGAAATGTGTCCTACAATTGCTTGCTCTGGGCCACTTATATCTGATCGGCTCATTCACACTTGCAGGGCAGTGTCAGTTCTGGGGGAAGGGCCTGCCAGCATCTCTAGCCTGAGAGAGAGAGAATGACAGAGGTGGATAGGTAAAGAATAATAGAGAATAAGCGGCATATGAGATAACCAGAAAGACAGAGAGGGAGACCGGGAGAAAGTGAATGCAGACCAAAAAGGTAGACAGAAAAGGCATAGGGAAGCAACCAGCTGGCTAACTCATTGGACTGATTTAGGTGACGTTAATTTAGACATTTTTTAATTAGAAGTCACCTGTAATTCATTATGTAGCATTAGCAGGCTAGCGTGAGGCAGGCAGAGGTCTTTCAAAAAGCTTATGAAGCTTACAGAGAAATACATACCTTTTAAAATGAATCCTTTCTTTTGAACAAGATTTGGTAGAACTGGAGACTTTTTGTTGTGCAAAAACTATTAGATCTTGCAGTCCGTAAGCAATGTGTTGCTCAGATGAGTAGTGCGATCACAACACTTCATACAATCACACTGCTTATAAAGTAAAGGAATAACAATGTTCTAGAAATGCAGATTAAATGACGTGATAGGGTTTTTTTCTAAGAAGTTGGCTTAATACTATCGGGTAAGCGAACCCTTTCCTGACCATTCAGACCTTATTTAGTCTTTAGTGTCGAATTCCTTTCTACGCATACACCTTTAATTAAAAATAAAACAAAAAGTGAGCTATAGACATATAGTGAATAGACTGCTTTCTGTATGAAAAGGTTCGGTTTGTTTTGTGCATAGGTAGCTAGCGGGGAACTGTGCTGAAACTAATTTGCCCTAGAGCTGCCTCACACAGTACGTTGTGGTGAATGGGGGAGAAAAGCATTAACGAAAAAAAAAAAACACCACTTCGTAAGGGTACATTTTAATATTACTGATACGTAATAAGTCGGTTTGCTAGAAAAAAGCATGTTGTCATCCTTTAAAGTGAGAACAAAAAATATAACCGGGCATGCAGAACTATATTGAATTTTTGAATAAGGGATCTGTATTCTTTGTAACGTTGTTATTCTTTGTGTGGAATGCAGCGAATGAGGCACTAGCCAGCCTTTGCATCCTTGTGAATTCCTCCTAGACAAGTTCATTTGAACTCCTCCGATTTGCATACTGAATCGGCAGCCTATTAGCAAGTAAGCGACCTCTCTTTAGCAGCCTGTTAAGTTCAGCCCCACACACGTGCAGCTCAGACCTTCAGCCATTCTGTGTAAAGATGGGGGTGTAATGGCAAGATACCATATGATACATACTATAACCCGAGCCTCATACACAGCGTAAGAGAGCACAGAACTGCCATCGTCATGGGCTCAGCCTGCTGGCAAGTTCCAATAAACATTTATATAGACATTTTTCTGCAGTCTGTCTAGATTAAATTGCATGTATGTGATATCTTTTAATAACACTTATATTTTTCATATTAAACAGATTAGGGTGTAATGCGTGTATGGCTATATGCTAGTGACATCTGGGGGAATCACATACCCTTAAGACAATCGATGTGCCCTGACAGGCATCTAATAGTATTAATACTCTGGTTTAAGTAATTGTGCCAAATAAAAATCTCTCAGAACGCGTTCCACATTGTGCCATAAAATCTGGCTTATATGTTTTACTATGTCAAGTTCACCAAATATTTCTCTTTCTAAATAATATATGGATCTGTGTGCATTTCTTGTTGCTTTGGCATGTAGAGACTGGTATTTTGTTAACATTTGATTTTCTTATTTTTTGGAAAAAGTTAATATTATTAGATTTTGCATTTTTTAAAATGTTCTATCATATTTGCCTTCCTATACATGAGTTATTATCTAAGGCCAAGGAAACACTGCTATTGAAGTAAATTACCAGTTGCCGTAGAGCCATCCAATTGGGCGTACTTCTTGTAAATCAGTTGACAATCTCATCTCTTTCAACTGCAGTGCATTTGAGTGGGCTTTAAGAGGTGAAAACTTCACGCTCGTGGTGTTTGTTTTCCTCTATCATCACACACACACACACACACACACACATATAAGATGTTTGTTTTTCTTAAAAGAGATTTCCATGACTTGGACATGAATTTCTCTACCCTCTCTTACAAATCTTGTACATGAGGCTAGTTTATATGCATAATACACTGTGCGCAAACACTGAGGCAAGGGTTACCCCAAAGGGCATTTGGCTGGGAAGCCAAGTTTCAAGAAAATACAAAATCACACATGCCCACACAATGCAAATCACCACAGAATGTTATGCTGGCTCAACTTTAAGCAGAATTGCATGGTGCCGAAAGGCCTCTCACAGTTTGCAAAGGGTGCTAACAGATGTCATAGACACGTGTTTCATCCTACCAAGACTCAACAGTATGCCTCATCTGTTTGACACCCCAGTGGAATGGACCAGCTACCCTAAGACAGTGTGTCTTGGATATGTTGTGGTGAACCCATTAAAATAAAAAACTATTTAAAAGACAAAGAACCTCTGTGCACAAACACTGAGGCAAGAGTTACCCCAAAGGGCATTTGGCTGGGAAGCCAAGTTTCAAGAAAATACAAAATCACACATGCCCACACATGACAGGACAGGTGTCAGCGTGGCTCAGTTGGTAGCACATCCGCCTCTGGACCAGAAGGTCGTGGGTTCTCGTCCTACACCGGGATTGGACTTGCACCTAAAAATCGCTGGCATCTGAGTGCAGTATTGGGGGGTGCTGTACTGCAGGGGTGTGCCGTCCTTCGGATGAGACGTTAAACCGAGGTCCCTTCTGCCCATCCTGGTGTTGTCCTGGTGGGTGTCCAGGTGGAAGTAAAAGAACCCAGGGCACTCTTCGCAAAAAGAGTAGGGAACATTCCCGGTGTCCTGGCCAACATTCCCCTTCCCATAAACCGGTTCATGCAATTACCCAGGCTGTGTGTGGGTGATGATGTGCGATATGGCCACCACCACACATTCAGTCACTTCACTACCAGTCTAGCATTGCTTGTAAAGCGCTTTGGATGTATGAAAAGCACTATATAAATACAGATTCTTCTTCTTCTTCTTCACACAATGCAAAGCATCATGGGCTGCATATGCAATATGCTTCCCAGCCAAATGCCCTTTGGGGTAACCCTTGCCTCAGTGTTTGCGCACAGAGGTTCTTTGTCTTTTAAATAGTTTTTTATTTTAATGGGTTCACCACAACATATCCAAGACACACTGTCTTAGGGTAGCTGGTCCATTCCACTGGGGTGTCAAACAGACAAGGCATACTGATGAGTCCTGGTAGGACAAAACACGTGTCTATGTCATCTGTTAGCACCCTTTGCAAACTGTGTGAGAGGCCTTTCGGCACCATGCAATTCTGCTTAAAGTTGAACCAGCATAACATTCTGTGGTGATTTGCATATGCAGCCCATGATGCTTTGCATTGTGTGGGCATGTGTGATTTTGTATTTTCTTGAAACTTGGCTTCCCAGCCAAATGCCCTTTGGGGTAACCCTTGCCTCAGTGTTTGCGCACAGAGGTTCTTTGTCTTTTAAATAGTTTTTTATTTTAATGGGTTCACCACAACATATCCAAGACACACTGTCTTAGGGTAGCTGGTCCATTCCACTGGGGTGTCAAACAGATGAGGCATACTGATGAGTCCTGGTAGGATGAAACACGTGTCTATGTTATCTGTTAGTACCCTTTGCAAACTGTGTGAGAGGCCTTTCGGCACCATGCAATTCTGCTTAAAGTTGAACCAGCATAACATTCTGTGATGATTTTGCATATGCAGAGCATGATGCTTTGCATTGTGTGGGCATGTGTGATTTTGTAATATACTGTGCAGAGCGAGACAGAAAAGAACAGTATTTATGTACCTGTATGTAGAAATGTACACCATACGGTTTTAAAAACGGGCACGGTTACCCAAAAGGGGATTGTCCCTTCATGTATCGGCTAAAGGCATTGAAATTTGGTTGCTAATCCGGTTTATAAGAAAATATGTAATTATCTTCTTAATTTGGGGAGGGGCAATGATGAGTATGTCCAATGTCACCACAATGGCCTTAGAAAAATCAATAGTAAGGGCAGTTTGAGCTGGGGGGGGTGAGAGGGGTGTCTGGGGTTAGTGTTTGGGGAGGGGGCCTGACTGGGGTGCACCTCCCCCATATGATACATTTCTTGAAAACACAGACAAGTTGAATCCTCTCAAAAAGGTGATAGTTCAAAGTCACAGCATTTTGCAAAGATTGTCCCAGATTTCTAATGGTGTAATAATTCCCCCCGGATTTTCTAGTTTCCAAGCAAAACAAGGAAAATGGCCAATTGTTTTTCTGTCTGAAGGATTCTGTGATGTGGCAGAGAGTGACAGCTGGGGGGGGGAGGCACCTCTTCATTTAAAGCAGCAATTTGACCCACCTTTATCGACTAAGTGTTTTCCAGACCAACCAATACTGCAGTGCTTCTGAAGCAGAATTCAATTTCTATTTGAAAAACACACTGGTACTATAATCAAAATGCAGACTGGTAATCATTTTAATTGGTTCTATTTAGCAGGGACAGTGCTGAATTTGATTTTAGCTCTCTACAACAAAAGTTGACATTTTGTTTTGCTTATCCGTTTTGGTTAAATAGTCACTGTACAGATCGAGCGAGCCAGTGACCAAGTTCTCCAGTTCAATCCCATAAAATACAGTTTAGGCTGAGAATATTTTGTTAAACTCAGCAGCCTGCATGCATGGGGGTAGTTTTCAGGCTCAGGTTTGTGATATTGTTCGGGACAGTTGAGCCCAACATGAGGTCAGCGAGCAGATTTAAGCTGGCATACTTATTGAAACAGCTTCAGGTGAAGACTGAGTGTGGAGCAGCTAAGTGAGCATATTATCACCATATCTGGAAAAGTCCATCTGCAGTTTATTGCATGGGTCAAGTTCAGTGTTTCTTCATGTTGCTAGCAACCAACCATGCCAACGTATACATCTAGCCTATCTTCTCAAAGTTTAATGGCAGTCCAATGCACGGACATGCAGTATGTATGGCTATTGTATTTAGGTGAACCCAAATACTGCACATCACATTGCCAGTGCACTTGCTTATAAAGAAGATACACATTAGTATAAGCTGATGGTAAAGGGCGATCAATTTCTGCATACTGTCAGTAGTTAACAAGGAAACGGTGGTGGTGGGTGGTAGAGGACGTAGCCTGAAATAGCAGTATGTGTGCGTATGTGTGTGTGTGTGTGTAGGGGGAGCGCGCATGAGCAGGCAATATCTTATCACTGCTCACTGAAGCGTAGCTCCCCCTTTCAACTGTACTCCACTGCATTTTCGACTGCTGTCATAGACAGCTCCAGCAGCCATTGGAGAACTGCAGCCGCACTTGCAAACACACTGACTGAATTGGAAGAGGGCTGCCACACCTCCAAAAACTCGGATGATGGCACTATGTTTCTTGCACATGCGTTCAAGCAAACATAAAAACAGCAGAAGTTGTAACTTATAAACTACTGTTAAACAAATAAATATATATGGACTATACAATAGCCTGACTCAGAATGGCAATGTATAGTTGCTTGTGAGTGGGCAGGATTTAAAATTAACTTACCGATGGCTCTGGTGGCTCTACCACTCCTGAGTTATGGTCCTGTCCCCTCACCCTTGAAGATAAATTGCATGTTTTCAGTCCGCTCATTGCACAGTCTCGATACACCAAACAAATCAAACTAACGAGAAGTATGAGATGGTGTAGATGTCTACAGGGCCTACTTCCTTTTTAAATTCCTGTGCATGTATATATATTTGTGTATGTGTTCACAGAGAGAGTAAGAGAGAGGTTTTAGGGTGTCTCATAGCTCTGCCTATAAACGAAACCAACTCTTATCCACATATGGCTATATATTTTGCAGGCAACAACTCAGTAGGTGCAATGGGTAGAAAACTAGTAAGGCGGAGAATGTGTTTTTAGATGTTAACCCTGTGTAAGATTGCAAGCCATTAGCTGTTACTACAAAGGCAACTGGATGAAATCAGCAGTTCTGTTCTGTTTTAATACCATCTATGGCGGCTCGGATTGGCGTTATGGAATGACAGCTATATTAAATGACTCTGTTCCTTTACACATTAAATGGGAATCTCTGTCTGTCATCTGAGAAGGCATTTGCCTGCATTATTTCACCGCTAAGGTATTACTAGTATATGTTGCAGTTCCTGACGCATTTTTGTACAGTACAAGCTTGCATTTCCAAGAGGTATAGGCAATATGAATGTATTTTTATTTTAAATTTCTTGACCGGGAAGAGGCACACTGAGCCTGAGCTCCTTTCCAAAAACCAAGGTGTGGCGTGGGTGGAAAGGTAATAAGGTCTTAACACAGATAAATAAAATTAGATGATTACAAACTTGAATAAAGAGGCACGAACAAATATCTGATGTTGCAAGGTAAGAGGTTTACAAACTTGCAAGAAGGACAAAAAGTGACAAGAATTTGTCAGAGGTGCGAGGTACAGAGAGTTGCAACATTACAAATGCACTGTTAATCGGAAACAACAACACAAATCATTTACCTCGTAGAAGCATTAAATCAGTAATTGAAATTTGCAAAAGTAAGTGCGTATGCATTTCTATTTCTGTATCTAAAAGTTATGTATCTATACCTTCCACAACTACTGCAGAACAAATGATGATTTAAGCGACTTTGCATGTAGAGGAATTGAATTAAAACATAGTTAAATGTGCTTCCTCTGAAGCAATTGACCTGTTTAATGATTTGCAACTGTGACACTTTAATCTCTCCTAGTTTGTAAGGGTTCCTAAGGACATTGAGTGCTGTGTAATAGCAGCCAACACATCACATCTCCATATATTTGAGGGGAGACTGAAGTTCCATTTCAGTTTAACCTTATTTGCGCAAAAACTATTTTGTCCACAATGACTCAGTTCTGAAAATGACATTTTAATAGTAAACGGTCAGTTTGTGCTGTAAACTAGATATCGTTCACAGGGAACAGCAAAGCTGGTTTGAAAAAATAACACTTTCTCGTTGGAATAAAGTGTACCTGATGATATCTGTAACTTACTGTATGCAATATTAATAGTGCCGAGTTGGTCCGCACACTATTTGGCCATACAGATCAGCAGAACTTCCAAATAAACATTCCCCCAAATGAGGAAGATTTGCTTTTGACCACTAAAATCAGGAAGATTTTCACAAGAGCTTACCAGATTTTAAGATGGTAGAGATGAAGTGCTTGACCCCAAAGGAGAAGAGAAAGATGTTCTCTCTATTCTGATTATTAGAATTGTGCTTTAAAGGAGGACAGCGCTAAATCTATGTCAATTTATCCGATCGAAGGTTTTCCCCTTTTTTTTTTTTTTTTTTACTACATTAGTTCCCGTTCTCTCATTGTTGTGTCTTTACTGACCTTTTAGTAAACTGAGTGGGAGTTTCTGATTTACTTACTGGTGGGCAGTGCCATTCTAGGACACTAATGTAGTGAATGCCTCTTCGGCCATTTACTTCCACCGTAAAATACAAATGTATTTTGCCAACACATCTAAGGTTCTAACAAGGTCAGACGTAAACTATTGTCGCAATGTAACAGAAATACACAGTTTAAACACTGTGGACCAGTAATGTTAAAGGTTTATACAAACATAAATACCATCAGGCTGAATAGGCTTAGTGCAGTTCTCCAAGAAGTGGGTGAACATAGGTAAATTCGGAAGAATTTCTGAAAGGGGAGAGTTTTGAAAGGTACAGTATGCATGCAAGTGTGACGTGCTATGGGTAGAGGATGTTGAAATGTTTCACTCCCTCCTCCAGTTTAGAACTTGTTGCAACCTTTGCAAACTCATCTTCCTTGTTGAAAAGAATTGAAATGAAAGAATGAATTGGAACTTTAAATAGAGGACCCTCTGATTTTCGGATGCCATGTTCCTAGGCAGTGCTTGTGACTATAAAATCCAGTAGGATTTTCCAATCCATATGGTATCTTGCCACTAAACTGAATAAGATTACCTTTATTTGTAAGTAGAAATCCATCAACAGGCTGATCTTCAGTCTGTTTTATAGCAGTGCTTTCTATGATTCCGAAGTGTTTGATACTTTATTTTTCTGAAAACCCTGACATTTATCTTTTATTTGCAATACTGTCTCTGAAAATCCAGAAGCAACAAGTTAGGTTAAACAAAAGGGCCATCTTTCCAACTCTCAATCAATTTACACAAATTGAATGATGACTTTATGGTTAGTCATTGACTCCTATCTGAACCCTGAACTCCTACTGGTAGGAAGCATTTTAGAGCCCCATGTTGTTGTATGCAAGCTCAGATCCTGCATAATCTCAGTGACTTATAGGGGGAAAAAAAACTGTTGCTTTTCCTTCTTGCACCCCTCCCAAGTCGTTCTGCAATGCATCAAAATGCAGACTCGTAATCCTTTTAATTGGTTCTATCTTTCTCCTTCTAAACAATATATGGATCCGTGTGCATTTATTGTTGCTTTGGCATGTAGAGACTGGTATTCTGTTAACACTTGATTTTCTTATTTTTTGGAAAAAGTTAATATTATTAGATTTTGCATTTTTTAAAGTGTTCTATCATATTTGCCCTCCTATACATGAGTTGTTATCTAAGGCCAAGGAAACACTGCTATTGAAGTAAATTACCAGTTGTCGTGGGGCCATCCAATTGGGCGCAGTTCTTGTAAATCAGTTGACAATCTCATCTCTTTCAACTGCAGTGCGTTTGAGTGGGCTTTAAGAGGTGGAAACTTCACGCTCGTGGTGTTTGTTTGCATACTGTCAGTAGTTACAAAGAAACGGTGGTGGTGGGTGGTAGAGGACGTAGCCTGAAATAGCAGTATGCCTGCGGGTGTGTGTGTGTGTGTGTGTGTGTGTGTGTGTGTGTAGGGAGTGCGCATGAGCAGGCGATATCTTATCGCTGCTCACTGAAGTGTAGCTCCCACTTTCAACTGTACTCCACTGCATTTTCGGCTGCTGTCATAGACAGCTCCAGCAGCCATTGGAGAACTGCAACCGCGCCTGCAAACACACTGACTGAATTGGAAGAGGGCTGCCACACCTCCGAAAACTCCGATGGATGGCACTATGTTTCTTGCACATGTGTGCAAGCAAACATAAAAACTAATACCGCAATGGGAAGGATAGCCTTTCTAGTGAACTGTACAAAACTGTGGGCCCAGCATTGATAGAACTAGTACAGGTATTCAATTTTATGTTCAGTAACAACTCACTAGAACCCAGTATGAAGGAAGGGCTTTAAGGTTTAATTTTTTTTTTTTTGGCATAAGACCAGAAATAAGGGGAAGTTGTCCAACTGGAAACCAATAAGCATACTCAATACTGATTTATAAATCCTATTCAAAATTCTACACAGTAGACTTATACAAGTAGTGGGGCATCTGGTAGCCCCATCAGAGGCTTCCTCAGTCACAGGCAGACCATTTCAGGATCATCTCATTTTAGCTGAGAGGAATGGCTGAAAGAAATAATTCAGGAAGGATGAAAGTTTTTTTGCTTTCTCTAGACCACTATAAGGCTTTTGATTTTGTTTCATATGAATATTTAGAGTTTATGTTACAAAGATATGTAATACTCAACAGCTTCATTTCTTGGCTATATTTATATGATGCAGTCTATGCGGTACCTGTAGTAAATGGTAGGTGTTTATAAAAAAATACCTTAGTAGTCTAGTGGTCCTTCCCCCCCTCGTGATGTCCGATCCCCTTCCCCATATAAAAATGAAAAAAAATTACCTGGCGGTCTACTGGTCCCGCCCCTCTCCACAGTCCTCCTCCCCTCAAACCCAAATAATTTTCCTGGTAGTCTAGTGGCCCCACCACTCTGTTTGCACCCCGCTCCCCCCCCGCATCCCAGTTCACACTCTGTGACCATTACAGTCCTCCTCTCACCTCCACGGATGGCTGCAGACTGTGCCATGAATGAGCTGTGCTGCAGAATATGATAGCATTCTGTGGCTCAGCTCAGTCATAGCGCAGTCTGCGACCATCCATGAAAGTGAGAGGAGGGCTGCGATGGTTGCAAAGAAAAGCCACTCAGCTGTACTGGATAGTTGCCTAGGGCCCGCAGTGATAACATTCAACAGTGTCCCCACCACCCTCTCTTCCCTGCAAGACCCCTGAGACCCCCACTCACAGAGCTGAAAGAGTCCCCATCCACTCTGCTCCTTGACCACTCCAGCAGTGGTACTCCGAACTTCATCTCTGTCCCCCAGCCAACCATCCTCCTCTGCCCCCCCATGCCATACTTAAGCTGCTCGTCATTGCCAACGCTGTGCTGTTACCGCACTGCTGACCACCGATGGAGCAGCCCTGATGTGCACAGGGTGCACCAGGAAAATTGATTAGGTTTGAGGGGAAGGGGATCATGGAGAGAGAAGGGACCACTAGACTGCCAAGTGTATTTTGTTTTAGTTTTATATGGGGACACTGGGGATTGGACATCACTGGAGGGATCACTAGACTACCAGGGTATTGTTTTTTATAAACAGATGAGGATCGGGCATCAGGGACGGGGAAGGACCACTAGACTACCAGGTATTTTTATTTTTAATTATTATTATTTATTATGAGGACGGTGATTGCACATCAGGGGAAGGGTAAGGGACCACTAGACTACCGCGATCACATATGGGAGGGACCAATAGACTGACAGGGCGATCAGTTGGGCTGCCAGCAAGAGGCATTGATGGATGGTTTTCTTTGTTGCAGGCACACATTCCAGGCTGACTATGAAAGATCAGCCTGACTTGCTGGGTGGCACAGGTCAAAGGGCGGCAACTTCTTTTGAAGTTGGTGACCATCTCCACCCAGCAAGCCAAAACTCTGTCATAGTCAGCCTGGGTGCTGATTGGTCTGCCACTGTTGTGCCCCTGCTACACCACTCTGCATTGAGTGGACAGTGTCACACCCTTCAAAGGGCACTCTCATACCAATGTGTTCACTTGTTGGGTGACAGCGCCAAGGATTTTAGTCCAGTCTTTCAACTGCTTTCTTTGTTTGTGTGTCTGCACAAAAACTAGGGACAAATTAAATAAATGACTTTTAGAAGCAACTGTTTTTCCAGCCAGACTAGATCAAGTCAGGCAGGACCAATGTGAAAAGCCCCATCTCTATACATCTGGAGATCCTACAACATCTGGAAAAGAATGCAGCTTCTGAATCGCAACCTCAGGCCATTGTTCTAAATTCATGCCCTCCCTTCACTCCCTGCCTCATGATTCGTTCAAAATTTGCATCCCCAAGCTAATTGGCCCACAACATTTTTCCTCTTGTGTACCAAACACTGAGCATATCAGATCAACTCGGGATGCGAGGCCAACAGTGTCAGTTTGTGAGAGAGTAGAAGGGCACCCCACATGTTCAGACTCCAGGATAGCGGACAGAGAAAGGCAATCAGTGACGGTGGCTGGCTCCCCCCATGGCCTGCGGTGTGAGCAGCATCATGAGTTTGGGCCCCACAGTGGGGCTCTTCTGTACTCGGTGGTGCAGGGAGCTGTAAATTTGGGGAGAGGAGCAGGAGTGCAGCAGCAATCGGTTCAAAGATGCTGCAGCTGCTAAGACCCCTAGCACTCGGGCACTATGCCACTTATCATCCTGCAAGCCATCCTGGGCAGCTACTTGGAGGATCAATGCAGCTGGAGAGGAAGATATGAGAAACGAGTATAGAACTGACTGCAGAGTGGACTGTGTGTGTGTTTGGGGGGGAATTCTGGATAGATCAGTCCCACCCCCATCCCTATAACATCTGGAGACCCTACAACATCTGGAGAAGAATGCTGCTGCTGAATCACAACCTGAGGCCATTGTCCCTAATTCATGCCCCTCCCCATCCTCACCCCCCACCTCATGATTGTTTCAGAGTTTGGCTCACAAAGGTTTTCCTGTCATGTACCAAACACTGCGTGCATCAGATCTGCTCAGGATGCGAGGCCAGCCAGCAGTGTCAGTTTGCGAGAAAGTAGAAGGGCACCCCGCATGTTCAGACTCCAGGATAGCGGACAGAGAAAGGCAGTCGGTGATGGTGACTGGCTCCCCCATGGCCAGCAGTGTGAGCAACATCATGAGTTCGGGCCCCAAAGTTTTTCCTGTCATGTACCAAACACTGTGCATGTCAGATCAGCTCGGGATGCAACTCACGAGGCCAGCAGTGTCAGTTTGCTAGAGAGTAGAAGGGCACCCTGCATGTTCGGACTCCAGGATAGCAGACAGAGAAAGGCAGTTGACGGCGGTGAGTGGTTCCCCCACAGCCCGTGGTGTGAGCAGCATCATGAGTTTGGGCCCTGCAGTGGGGCTCTGCTGTACTTGGTGGTGCAGGAAGCTGTAAATTTGGGGAGAGGAGCAGGAGGGCAGCAGCAGCAATCATTTCAAAGATGCTGCAGCTGCATAGCCCCCTAGCCTTCAGCACTGTGCTACATACCATCCTATGAGCCATCCTGGGCAGCTACTCAGAAGATCCATGCAGCTGGAGAGGAAGGTACAAGAAGCAAGGATAGAACTGACTGTAGAGTGGACTATTTGTGTGTTTGGGGGGCTTCTGGATAGATCAATCATTCCTTTTTGGGGGGTACCTTGGTGCTCTCGCACCATCCAAAGTTCACATTTTGATTTTTGCAAATTGGTGTACAGTATTTGCCTTTGCTGTTAGGGTCCCGGGGTTTGGCAAAAGGCTTTGGCTTGTATGACCCTGCTAGACTTTTGTTATGGGAAGTAATGGATTACCCGGACAGGGTGTCGGATGGATTGAAAATGGGGACGACAGGGATCGGACATCGCAGGAGGGGAGAGGGACCACTAGACTACCAGGGTATTGTTTTTTGTGTTCGTGGGGGACACGTGAAGGACCACTAGACTACCAGGTATGTTTTTTTTTCCTTATTTATTATTATGGGGACAGTGATCACACATCAGGGGGAGGGGTAAGGGACCACTAAACTACTGTGATCGCACACGGGAGGGACCACTAGACTGACAGGGTGATCGGTAGGGCCACCAGCAAGAGACATTGATGGATGGTTTTCTTTGTTGCAGGCACACATTCCAGGCTAACTATGACAGATCAGCCTGGCTTGCTGGGCAGTGCAGATCAAAGGGACAGCAACTTCTTTTGAAGTTAGTGACCATCCCCACCCAGCAAGCTGAAACTCTGTCATAGTCAGCCTGGGTGCCGATTGGTCTGCCACTGTTATGCCACTGCCACAGTACTCTGCTTTGGGTGGACAGTGTCACACCCCTCAAAGGGCAGTCTCATACAAATGTGTTCATTTGTGCACACGGTGAACACAAAAATGAATAAAGCTCTAGGACCAGATGGTACTCCGTTGATTTCTATCACAAACTAATTGATGAAGTTGCCCCCATTCTGTTTAGGGTTTTCAGGGAAGCCTTTAATAAGAGTCAGCTACCTTCTAATATGATTCAGGGTCTTATCACCCTCATTCATAAAACAGGTAAAGATCAGAATGACTGTAAGAACTACAGACCAATAACTCGTATAAATACAGATACCAAAATATTGGCTAAAATTTTAGCGGACAGGCTGGAGAAAGTTATTCCTTTGTTAATTGAAAACAAGCAAACAGGTTTTATTAAGGGCAAAATGGTGTCAGATAATACCAGGAAATTATTCCATTTCATGGAAGTAGCAAACAAGTCAAAATCTGCTGCTGGACTATTTTCATTAGACTTGAAGGCATTTGATAGGTTCCTTTGGTCTCACTTGTTTGAAGTTTTGAGGTTGTATAGCTTCCTGACAGACTTTGTAAAATTAGGGCAACTTTTATACAACGACCCCTTGGCCTCTGTCATCACCAATGGGATAATCTCTACATCTTTCTATTTAAAAAGGAGCACTAGACGGGTGTCCTATCTCTCCACTTCTATTCAATCTAACTTTAGATCCTCTAATAAGGAAATTGTCGTCTGACAAGGATATTAAAGGTATTACGTTTCTTGGTAAGGAATACCTATTCTTCATTTATGCTGATGATATACTGAAGCCAGTCACTGATCCTGGTCTATCCATTAAAAAGATCTTCAAAATTATCTTAGATTTTGGCTGCATCTCCGGATTCAAACTAGATAAAAACAAATGAGCTTTTCTTCCCTTAAATCATTATTGCATAAACAAGAGACTGTCGACCTGGGCTTAAATTGGGAATCTGAGAAGCTGGATATTTAGGAATAAAGGTTTTTAAGTCAGTAACTAAAACTTTCAGCAAAGATCTATCACTTAAAAAAAAAAATCAATACAGGAAAGTCTAGCTAGATCGAATAATCTACCACTGGGGTTATGGAGTTGATTAGACTCTGTGAAAATTATGGTTCTACCAAAATGTCTCTACACTTTCTCAATGTCACCTTTTAACATCAATAAAAATGGTCCTTGCCCATACAGAGTTTAATTTCTAATTATCTTTGGACCAATAAAAGATGCAGGATGGTGTTTTGTTAATTATCTAAGTCTAAGGAAATGGGTGGGTTTAAAGCACCCGACCTTTACTATTACTTTCTTTCCTGTAGAAGCACTCAAGTATCAAAATGGTTTAATAGCTGAGTTGGAAACGCCACTAATCCTGAGTGACTTGAAATGGAATTAGAGTTAACAAAGGACTTCTCATTGAAGCTAGGATCTCTAATTTTTGCTAGGCCTGTCAAACATCTCAAGAATAAAATTATGTGTGATAATGTCATTCTGAGGAGATGGTCCATCTTGTTAAATCTAAATCTGCATAGATCTAAACTTCAACCCATCTTTAATCCTAACCTAACAGCTAATGGCCAAACTTTTGAGAAGGCTAGGTGGGAAATAAAGGAATAACCAAAATCAAAGACATTTTACAAGACAGGACCTGCATGCCTTTTAACACAGTAGCACTCAAACATGATTTACAGCTAGATGAAGCTGACATGTTTGAATGTATTATTAAAAGCATACAAGGCCTTATTTTTGAGGAAGGGTCATATCTAGACAAAAACACCAACTGTCAAAACTTTCTGGCTTGTATACAGGCGAAATCTGGAATTTCAAGCTTTTATTATTTACTTCTGGCCTACATAAATGGCCCAGATTTACAATGCATCAGGTGGTGAGATAATGCTCTTGGTAATGATGCTAGCAGCTGGGATTGGAACAAGATATGGTTAAATTCAATTAAAACATTTAAATCAGTTAATGCCAAATTAGTACAATTAAGAACTATGCATAACCTTTATTATACCCCACTACAAATGAACAAGATGGGATTGAGAGCATCTTCAAGTTGTTTGAGATGCGGGGATGCTAATTGTGACCTGATACATATGTTTTACGCCTGTCCCAAAATGGTTTCTTTGTGGGACAAGATTTCTGATTTGTTAAAGGACATTACATGGCTAAGAGGGAAATTTAATGAAAAGACCATTCTTGACAGTCATTTTGATGAATCAGTATTATGGAGAAAAGAACAATGTTGCATTCAGCTCTAAGTGGGGCACAATTTATAATTGTTTCTCTTTACCAACCTAGTGAGCCTTTAGGCTGCCAGTAACCTATCCCTCCTTACTGTCACAATTTAAAATAGTTTCTCTTCACCAACCTAGTGAGCCTTTAGGCTGCCAGTAACCTATCCCTCCTTACTATCACAATTTAAAATTGTTTCTCTTCACCAACCTAGTAAGCCTTTAGGCTGCCAGTAACCTATCCCTCCTTACTGTCACAATTTATAATTGTTTCTCTTCGTCAACCTAGTAAGCCTTTAGGCTGCCAGTAACCTGTCCCCTTACTGTCACAATTTAAAATTGTTTCTCTTCGTCAACCTAGTAAGCCTTTAGGCTGCCAGTAACCTGTCCCTCCTCACTGTCACAATTAAAAATTGTTTCTCTTCGCCAACCTAGTAAGCCTTTAGGCTGCCAGTAAGCTGTCCCTCCTCACTGTCACAATTTAAAATTGTTTCTCTTCGTCAACCTAGTAAGCCTTTAGGCTGCCAGTAAGCTGTCCCTCCTCACTGTCACAATTTAAAATTGTTTCTCTCGCCAACCTAGTGTTTCCTTTAGGCTGCCAGTAACCTATCCCTCCTCACTGTCACAATTTAAAATTGTTTCTCTTCGCCAACCTAGTAAGCCTTTAGGCTGCCAGTAACCTATCCCTCCTCACTGTCACAATTTAAAATTATTTCTCTTCGCCAACCTAGTAAGCCTTTAGGCTGCCAGTAACCTATTCCTCCTTTCCTGATCCCTCCCCCTTCCCCTTCTGCTTTTTCTGCTATGTTTCTCATGTTGACTTATTTGTTCAGGGGAATGGTGTTCAAGGATTAGTGGGATAACCTCCCTCTATTACTAAGGTAATTTGTCTATAATATATAATTAATTATTTAATGAGTACTGTGTGTATTTTTTGAAATCTCTGTTAAGTTACTAAAGTAGTGTTTATTTACCTTTTAAGTAAGGCATGAATGATTATTGTTGTATGTTTTTTGTTGATTACTTATGGCATTATTTTTGTGTATTGTATTTTAATTCAATAAAATTTTATTGATAAAAAATAGCTCTAATTATGGTCATGGTTAGGAATTCTGCACTCAAACTACGGTTAGGGAACCATGTACCATTATTTAATGAATGGAAGATGGAATGTCTGGAAGTTTTGAGATTGGGGAGGCTTGCTCATCTTATGCTAGACCAGGCCAATATGTTGAATTCTAAGTGGGGCACGATTTACAACTGTTTCACATCCTCTGCTCAATAGTCTCCTACATTGCTATTAACATACTTCTTTTTCTAGGTCTTCTCTCTCTCTCTCTCTCTCTTTCGCTTTTTGTCTAGTTTCCTCAGTTTATCTCTCTTATAAGGACTTTCCTTTTCATCAGGGGAACAGTGTTTTAAAAGATGGTGGAGTAATATCCCTCAAGCACTTAAGAGTTTCTCTGGTACAATTTTTTATGGAGTTATAGTTATTCATATAACGGTGTATCTGTTTATTCATTTTTAGTCTAGCTTTAAATGATTGTGTCTTGATGTATTTTGATGATGATCTGTTAATGCATTCTATCTCAATAAAATTTTATTGATAACAAAAATCCAGGTATATATCAACTCTGAACCAGCCAATAAAGCTGCTTACAGTCAACTAATGTTGCAAGTAGAATCTGCACACAAATGCAGATTACTTTTAAACTGGCAGCAGAACCAATGAAAGCAGAGAGGCCTGCAGACTAGCCGCGCTGGCACAGGAGCAGTAGCAGAGGAGTATTCTGACTCACCAACACCCAGCATGGCTAGGAAACCCCAGAAACATTCTTTGGAGGCCTTATTATATGAGCTGAAATGTGAGATGAGAGCTAGCTTTGAGAACATCAATGCACAGCTAGTGCACCTTCAGGGAACGTTGAATGCCTTATGCAAGACGGCCAAGAGCCAGGGAAAATGCCTGTATAAAGTGGAAAATAGGTTGGGAAAGCAAGAAGACTGCAGAATGGAGCTATCAGAGGTCCTTACCACTGCCCAGAAGGACTTGGAAACCCTCAAAGACATCCTGGATAATCATGAACATCAGGATAGGTGCAATATTATTGGCCTCCCCAAGGGCACAGAAGGGACAGACAACCTATTGTTTCTAGCTGTGTGGCTGCCAGATGCACTGGGATTGCCTTAAGGAATCAACTTGGAAGGCCATAGAGCCCATAGATCATTGGGCAAGAGACTGGGACTAGATGAAAGACCCAGACATTTTCTTATTAAATTTCTTAGAAACCAGGAAAGACATATGGTCCTGTAGGCGGCAAGAAAAATGGGGTCCCTGAGGGTCAGTGACCAACTAATTAGTACCTCCCCGGATTGTTCCAGATGCCCGCAACAATCTCGACAGGCTTTTTAATGAAGTCAAATGCCTACATACTCTGAGCTGGCCTTTCAGTCACGTATACCCTTCAAGGCTGACCATTCAGTGCCAAGGGATGATGCCAAAGACCCTCACAAACCCAGAGGCAGTGGCTGCATACCTCAGTGTGGAGACCCCAGCTTGGGAAGGCTACTCTACAACAAGGAGAACTAGACCGAATGCTTGAGCAAGATATGAACAGTGAGAAATCAATTGACCAAACATCCCAAGAGGTGAGAGGGCTGGGAGTAGTTTTTTGGGGGGGGCACCATCATGACAGGAGCCAAGGGTAGAGACTGTTAGCGACACACAGCCTTTGAAAGGCTGCAGTCTCCCAGGGACCTTGTACCACCTATGCTTTTCTGAACACTTAACCCTGAAGGCCATCAGGGGAGGGCCCAGATGCTGCATCCTGCTCCTGAGGCTTGCTTGAGTTTTCACCCAGCAGAGCACCACGTGGTCCCCACCCCCCGCCTCCTGGGCCCGCGCTCATTGACTTTGCTGAGAGGAATTCTATGTTCTTGTAGCTGTTGACTGTTTGCTGCTGTCTACATTGTGGTTAGTAGCTGGTTTTAGATGTTTACTGGTTTTCTACAATCCCCCATCTGGCGAGATGGGGGCGCTTGCTCACTTCTGTCTCAAGAGATGCCCTAAACATTAATGGACACATATCCCTCCGGGTACTGTTTACTTTATAGCGTTCTCCAGTATTTTTTTATTTTTTTTTTTTTACAGATTACTGCCTTTTCATGGTGGGGGTTGGGGTTAGCTGGTAATCCTGATACCTGCCTGTGATTTCCTCCCATGCCTGGCACCTGCCGATGTGTGGCCTTTCAATGTTCTTTATTTACAAGGTTCCAGGCTAGAAGGGCTCTATGCAGGCTGTGTTATACCCAACAACATAATACGTTTGAGCAATGCACATTAAACTGTACAATGCATTTGACAAGTGGTTGAGGATGGTTTGTTTTGACTCAT
This sequence comes from Neoceratodus forsteri, assembly GCA_016271365.2. Classification (NCBI taxonomy): domain Eukaryota; kingdom Metazoa; phylum Chordata; order Ceratodontiformes; family Ceratodontidae; genus Neoceratodus; species Neoceratodus forsteri. The sequence continues at coordinate 240,029,621 of CM028133.1, read as the reverse complement.
GTCCCATGGATAGGCAACCCGCAGTGCCCCTCTGTTTCCACTATCCTCCGGCATGGTCCAACATCTTGTTTTGTGTACTAGGTCAGCTCCTGGCAGCCGTGATCCCCACTACCAGGGATACTCCTGCTTGTTTTGAAGGCAGACTCTACATTGCTAGGTGTACCAATAGGGTCGTACTGTGTGGGCTGGTGGCATCACATCACACCAGGTTAACAACTGGATCCTTGGTTCCCTTTTATGAGTGGACTCTCTGATGGATTTTTCCATGAAGAGTAGGGGAGATGGCAAATCCTATGAGATTTGGGGGGTGGGTTGTTTGGCTCTACCCAGGTGAGCTGGCTATTCCAGGAAAGGATGTTGAGCCTGTTGCTCCAAATTTCTGCAGGGAAGGGGAGGTGCCCTTCGGGGGGGGCAAAGTGGCTATTGGGGTATTTTGCTGGTCTTGATTTTTTTTTGCTCAAATGTTATGATACCGTGTGGGGCTTGGGTGAAGGGCTGGGGTGGCTGATCTGTTAAATCGGGTTTAAAAAGTTTGAAATTCCTGGCAGTGAGACAGAAGTGTGTAGTTGGGGGTTGGGGACAGACAGGAGGGGACATGCAACTTTGTTAAATACTTCCATGGGTACATTACATGCGGTGACCTGGAATGTTAATGAGTTAAAAATGGTTAAGAAAAAGAAAACAAATTCGGTCCTATCTGAAAAAGGTGAAAGAGGATATTAATATCTTGCAAGAAACCTATATCATAAATGAAAAGTCAGAAAAATTGTTCAAATCTCAGGGAGGGACAATATTTACAGCCCCCTTCACATCAAAAGCTAGAGGGATGGGAGTATGAGTCTGCCTGGAGTTCCAGGTCCATATGTTTAAAAACCTGGTGACCCATGTGACACTATCTTATTGTGGAACTAGAAGTAGCTAGTGAACACCTTATAGTAGTGGGGATATATGGTCCCAGTTTTGACCATCTGGATTTATTTCACCAACTGGCCATCACACTAGCCCCGTACCCTGACAGAGTTATCATTGGATGTGACTTTAATACCCCTTGGGACCTGATCCTAGACGGGTCATCCCCCAGGGGGAGAGGACTACCCCTAAGAGCTCAGCTGCTCTGAGAACACTGGCTGTGGAGAGGGGACTGGTGGATATCTGGATATATCTCTCCAGCCAACAGGCAGAGAATTCTCATTTTACTCACACACTCACAAGTTCTGCATTCATAAAGACTCTATTCTGTTGTACTCTGGGCTACTGTCTGGAGTGGCCTTGGCCAGCTACAGTCCGATACTGCATTCTGACCTTGCTCCCCTGCTGGAGAAGCTAGGAGATGAAATTGCTTCCTTCACCCGCTCCCCACTAAAGCAGTGGCAGCTGGATCCAAGACTCCTTGGGGATGGTGCTGACAGAGGTTTAGTGCCTTCTTACAAGAGCACTATAAAAGCACTTCCACTATTATCATGTCCAGCACGTTCTTGTCCCAGCGAGTGAGTGGAACAGCGAAGGAGTGGAACAGTTAACTGGTGTCTCTGGCATCAGCAGGCATCAGCAGAAGAAGTAAGAAAGCAGGGGACTCTGTTGGTTGACTAAGGTAAGGCACCTTTTCACTACTGTGTAACAGTCACTGTTGGGAAGGGCAGAAGGTCAAAGGTAAGCCAAAGCTGGAAATAGGAGCAACACCCTATCTAGGGTAGGAGTATAAAGATATTTAAACAAAGCACAGGGGAATGCAAATAGAAACAAAAAAGGGGAAAAACTAGAAAAAACTTATCAGGGGTAGGGATACAAAATTATTTCCAGGTAACACAGGGAGAATAGAAGTTGAGAATGCTGGGAGTGATGCAGTGCAGTGGCTGTGGGGTACCAGTTTTCAGAGAGACCTTCTGGAGACTGCACTGCTACTCCATCTGCACACACCTGTCTGAGTTAAGGGAGGAGGTCACTAGACTCCAGGCTGAGTTGGCTAGGATTCAGGGCACCTCTCCCCCCACCCAAGGGCCACCAAGTCTGTCACTGTTATCTCAGAGAATGCCTGGGAGGAGGAACAGCTGGACTGTGGTGGGCTCTGGAAGCATGAGGGTGGTGAGACTGAGGCACATTTCTCACTCAGTACCACTACAAAATTCATACACCACTCTGGCAGGGTGAGACTGCTGGGAGGAGGCACCCACAGAAATGACCAGGGAAGATGTGGGGCCCCTCCATAGTGGAGACCCCAAGGAGGATCGTAGAGGACCCCAGAGGAGGAAAAATAAACTTCTGGTGGGGGACTCAATTTGTGAGGGGGATAGATTTTGGGATTGGAAAGGGGGGAGAGGCATGTTAGGTGCCTACATGGCACCATGGCCCGGAGTGATGGGAAGCAGATCCTAAGGATCACTAGAGCAGCAGGACAGGTGGTAGAGCTGGATTTCATTGTCCATCTAGGGACTAATGACCTGGCTAGGGATGGAGCTGGAAAAGTACAGGGGAAGTTTAGGGAGCTAGGGAGGGGTCTTAGGCAGCACACTCATGGCTTTTGCTGAGGTGCTGCCTATCTGCGACAGGGGGAGGAGAGGGATCTCCACACCAGGAGCTTAAACTCATGGCTGAAGGAATGGTGCAGAGAAGAGGGTTCAGCTACACTGGGGACTAGGGACCTACCTGGGAGGATAAGGGCCTATACAGGGGTGATGGCCTGCATTCATCCAAGAGGGTAGCTGCAGTATTCAGTCGACAATTTAAAAGTTACTTCGATGAACACTTAAACTAGCCAAGGCGGGTGGCAGAAGGAATCAGGAAAGCAGAAACTGCCCCCCCCAACAGGCTGAATTGGAGAGTAGGGAGAACCCAAGTAAAGAGGAATCCCAGAGGGTGCAAATTAATAATGGAGGCAGAGTGGTAGAGACAAAGAGAGGAAATGGAAGCATTAAAAAGAGAGGGGGGGAGGAGGGAGGAAAAAGCAAAAAAGGTAACAAGCAGAATGGAAACAAAATCTGGAAGGCAATGTGTGCAAATGCTAGAAGTCTAGGAAATAAGATTCTGGACCTAGAGGTTATCATGGCAGAGGCCAACCTGGATACTGTGGCCATTACTGAGTCATTGTACACTAAAAAGCATAACTGGGACATGGCCATACCAGGCTATACTCTTTTCAGGAAGGACAGGGTGAGAAGGAAGGGAGGGGGTTTGGTGCTTTATGTGAGAGAAGATTCTGAGGCATCTTCTTTAGCCCCCCACTCTTGAGAGTCTGAAGGAGAATTACAAGAACTAAGGGTAGTTGAGGAAAGGAAAAAACAGATAGGTGCTAGAGTGTGGAGAAGCTCCAGGTTAAGGAAACCACCTTAAACATCCTCCCCCCTTCTTCCTCATGGCTTTATACACAGCTTAGCATTGCAGCATTTAATGTTAATAGTATAAAGAATGCTAAACGAGACTGATCATGCTAACTGTTTTGAAAGACTTAGGGTATGATGTTTCTTTGCTGCAAGACACCAGACTGAACACGGTTTCATTGGTTAGATCAGCACAGCAATTATGGTGTTGGGGTCCCTCCTTTTTTTCCTTTGGAACGGAGTAGAAATTTTATTTAAGGGGGATCAGTTTAAGGTTTCGAGACTGGTAGGTATTTCTTTGGGGAGGGCATTGTTGGATTTTACGTATAGAGGGGAAGGTTGGAGGTTGATAAATATTTATGCCCCTCTTACTAAAAAGGACAGAATTTCACTGTTTAATGCAATTAAGCCTTTTTTGATCACGACAAAGAATGTACTTTGGGGAGGAGATTTTAATTGTGTTGTGGATAGACGCGATAGCCAAGAAAATGTATTGTGATTCTTATTGTCTCAATGGTATTATTGCACAGTGTAATTTACAAGATTCCTTCAGAACCTTACATGTGGGGGGGAGGTCATATGTATTATAGGGGTGCTTTATCTACTAGGATAGATTTTTTATTCTCTAAGAAAAATTTTAGTGTTTATAAAGCAGAAACGATTCCCTTAGAAACTTTGGATCATGTAATTCTCCACATTATACTGGGAGGCATGAAAGGCCCTAAATATGGCCATGGTTATTGGAAATTGAATACTACAGTATTACAGGAGAAACATTGATGGCAACAGTCTCTGACTTTTTAAAAGCAAGGATGTCAGTGACTGTCTTAGCTGATAATATTAGCACTTGGTGGGAGGGTACAAAACAGGGTTTGAAGTTGTTATTTCAATCTTACTCCACCAGAAGTCGTCAAAACCAGTATAAAGCATACCTTAAACTCCAATTACAGTTGAGTAAAGTTTATTCAGTGATTAACACCCAGCATATTAGCTTAACACCTCAAGTTTCGAACCTAAAAAATGCAATGATAGAATTACAATATTCAAGGGCTACAGCTATGCTAAATGAGCACAGGATTTGCTGTCCTGGCCCAAACTGGTTTCGGAGAAGCCTTTAAATGTTGTTCGCAGAGGGCATCTAATAGGTTCGTGGCTTCTGTTAAGGCTTTAGATGGTACTTTGGTAACTGACGGCCCGAAAATCTTACGCGCATTTTCAAAATATTTGACTAGAATGTATACAGCCCCCCCATTGATGAGCGGGTATTGACTGAGTTCCTGACCACAACTGATATTCCAAGACTACCTTCTTTGAATCTCAGAGATCTTATCAAACCTATCTCTGTGACTGAAATTGAGCTGGTTATCGGTAATCTTAAAAAAAATACTGCACCAGGTATAGATGGTCTACCTTCGGAATTTTATGATGCGTTCAGCGATTTATTGAAACATATTTTGGTAGTAGTTTTTAATTGGGTACTAGGCAGTTTAACGGTAGACTTTCATTTTTGTATTGCTATTCAAATTCTGGTGTTTAAACATGGAGACAGGATGGATCTTGATAACTGGAGGTCCTTAAGTTTATTGAATACTGATTATAAAATATTGAAACTTTTGCATAATCGTTTAGTCAATATTGCATCGGTACTGATTACATTAGCCCAAGTATGTACAGTACCAGAACGTTTGATACAACATAACTTATTAATTCAGGAAATAGTTGAACAGGGTAAAGAGGAGGCACTAAGGGGATATATTATGTCCTTAGATCAAGAAAAGGCCTTCGACAGGGTACCACATCACTTTATCTCACAGGTACTAACCCATTATGGCATACCACCTTTCTTTGTAATGTGGATTACTTTACTTTATAAGAATGCAAGGGCAATTCCTTTGGTCAATGGACAATTAGGAACTTACATTAATATTTCTCAGGGAGCATGACAAGGGTGTCCACTTAGTCCTTTGCTTTATGTGTTCTGTTTAGACCCTTTATTATGGCTTTTACAACAGGATTCATGCATTAGCAACATTAAGCCACTAGGAGGAGGGGTGGAGGCACAAGTGACAGCTTATGCTGACGAGGTGTGTGTAATAGTCACAGATCAACAGTTGGGAGAACGGGTATTAGACTTAATTGACAAGTATTCTAAACCAACAGGGGCACACCTTAATAAGGGGAAAAGTATTGTTTATCCTTTGTGTGGTACTATCACTACACAGGAAACTTGGCATGGAATAAAGATATCAACTGACCCTTTTCAATGTCTAGGTGTATGGTTTGGGAGAGGGGATAATAGTATTCTAAATTGGAAATCCAAACTAGAATTAGCCTCAACTAAAGTTACGGTGTGGAAGTCTTGGTACCAAACTAAAAAGAAAAAGGTGGCTGTTGTTAAAACGTTTTTGCTTCCAATATTCTTATTTATTAGTGCAGTGTATCCTTTGCCACGAACCTTGGAAGCTTCCCTCTTAAGTTTAGTCTTTCAGATAATTTGGGGTAGCCGTTTGAATCCCATTAAAAGGAAGGTCTTGTATTTACCAAATGATAAAGGGGGTTTGAATCTAATACACCCTGTAACATTTTTTTATAGTGTGTTTTTTCATACTAATTTGATAGACCTTACTAGACCAAGTTTAGCACTTTGGATACTATATGCTAGTCAATGGCTGGATTAGACCCCTCTACCAAACGTGGGAGAAACAGGGGGTTTTATCAGCCCAGGTTAAGACTAAATGTGTCTTTTAAGGCCGGCCCTTGGTAAATTGAAGCAGTGGAAACTGCAATTGGATATTTTGACCTTAACCTCCAACAAATCAGTTTATGCTACAATACAAACCCAAATAAGTATTTTTTTTTTCCCAATTGTTTAACCAGGTGAGACACACTAAGCTGAAAGCTTGTTTACAGGTGTAACCTGGGAGCACAGGGAGGTTAAGTGACTTGCTCAGGGTCACACAGTATGCAAGTAGGGGCTGTGGGATTCAAACCCAGGTCTCCAGATTTGCAGCTCAGAGCCTTAAACCACTGTGCTATACTGCCTCCAAATATATATCAATTGTATATCAATTGTTTAATTTAAAGAGGTAGCACCACAATTCTACTTAAAAGTGTTGGAGTCCTTACAAGATCCTTGCATTCCTCCAAGGATCTGGATTGTCACCTGGTTATGTGCCCATGGTCATTTATTTGTTAAAGGGAATGCCAAGCTCAAAAAAATTGAGGAATGTATATGCCCTAGGATGAGCTGTGTAGCTCAGGAAGAATCCATGTCTCATTTTCTTATTCATTGTCCTTTTGTTAGTGAAATGTGGGCAACACCTGCACATGTATGGAATAACCCTCATTGGCAGCAGATAACATATGCAGAAGTGTTGGGGGGTTTAGTTTGGGAGACCTTGGTTTGGAGAAAGGGATGGTACATTTAATTATTTCATACATTAAATTTATACTGTGGCAACCCAGATGTAAGTTTGTCTTGCAACAAATATACCAAGATCCAGAGACGATTATTAACATTGTTGAAAATGAATTATGTAAGCAATGTATGTATGAAAAGCAACATATGTCTTCCAGTACATGGGTACTTTGCTGGAATAATGTTCCTTTTATGAAAGATAAAATTGGATGAATTTTTTTTCTTTTTCCTTTATGTTTCTGTCTACCTAATTTTGTTCTGTTTTGTATAGGCATTATTGTACACTGCATTTATGATATGTATTGTTCAGTTTTCCTTTAATAAAATTTTCCCCTACTCTTTTCGAGAAGTGCCATGGGATCTTTAACATCCACCTGGACTACCACCAGAACAGGCAGATGGGACCTCGGTTTCATGTCTCATCTGAAAGACGGCACCTCAGGAGTGCAGCACCCCTTTCATGCTGCACTACAGTGTCAGTATTAGGATATTGGTGCCCTAATGTACATTACCCTTGGTAAGGAGTCAAACACCCCTTGTTTTTCTCTGTGTTGCAAAATGTCCCAGTTATTAAGGAGAATATGTTTGATATTTGGGGCTAACTTGGTGCACTCTAATACAAAGCTGCTCTCCCATTTTTTCACTTCTGAGGTCAAAAGGTCATCTCCTGTTTGTTGAGATGCCCTTTCCAGGGACATTCTGAGGTCTTGTTCTCTGTAGCCACATTGTACTAACCGTGTGATGAGTTCCTCAACCTGTTGGACAAAATCCACTTCACCGGAACAATTCCGCTTGTCAATAAGGGTGGGTGTTTGGGCACTGGTTGCATGTATTATAGTATTCCCTGCTGTGGGTTTACAGTATCTTTTAGAACTGATCTTACAGTTTTCTTCTATCTAAAGTTGTAATCAAAAAATTTGATGTTATTTTCTGCAGTACATGTAAGGTTCTGATTGTTGTTATTAATATGGTCAATAAGTTCATTGGCAGACCATTCATCTCTGTCCCAGATGATTATATCAGCAATGTACCTGTACCAGGGTACTGTTTTAGTAAGAAACTGATAACTGATGGGGTTTAACACAAATGTAATTCCCAAAAACCCAAATAAAGATTTGCATAGGAGGGGGCTACTGCTGCCTCCATTGCAGTTCCACATTTTTGCAAATAAAAGTTCCCAAGGGTTACAAGTACTTAATTTTTTCTTGCAGAATTGTTCCTGTACCAGTGCACTATTCAATAATTATTTGTTGGAAGCAGCTGAGTTTATTTTCTCACACAATTATTTTTGTTTTGATGGGACATTTTTAAATAGTGTACTGGTACGGAGACATAAAACATGGAAAAATGAGCTCCTCTGTAGGTGCTCAGTTTTTATGTTGCTTGCACGCATGTGCAAGAAACATAGTGCTATCATCCGAGTTTTCGGAGGTGGCACCTGCCTTCCAATTCAGTCAGTGAGTTTGTGCAGCGCCGCAGTTCTCCAATCACTGCTGCAGCTGTCTATGACAGCACTCAAAATGCAGTGGCATACAGTTGAAAGGGAGAGCTCGCTTCCATGAGCAGAGCTCTCCCCCACACACACACACGCCGCGCAAGCATGCATATTGCATGCTGATGCGCTTTCCTCAACACTATGCACACACTGCAGCATGGCGATGGGGTGCCCAATCCCCATCGCCCCACGCCCCCACAAAAGCTGTTCAGCTGCCACGCTGGGAGCCCACCCCAGCATGGCAAACGCCCTGTGTCGCCTTAATTACAAAAAAACCTGTAAAATAAAAAGGTCCCCGCAGTCTCAATGCCCCCACCCACTCCACCCACTGTACACCCTGCCTCCCCACACCCCTCACCCCATACTACTCTCCAGAGCTCGGCACAACCTTCATCGGTGGACCGGGAACACGTCTGCACTCTTCAAAGCTGACCGCGAACTGAGGAAATGCCGGTAAGCTGTATAATGGAATAAATAGGGTTTTTTCAACTTTGTTACATATCTCAGGCATTTTTGGGAATTTTGGGCCCAAATTTTCAACATGGGTTTTTTGGGAACCCTCCTCATGAATTCTTGCACTGTCATGGCGTTAATCGGCGCGAAGGGTGATTTCGCTGTCACTGTGCGAAATCACCTTTCATGGCCGATTAATGAAATGACACTGCCAATGTTCATAAGGTGGGCTCTCAAAAGCCTATGTTGAAAATTTGGTGAAAAATTCATAAAATGACTGTTTTTACTTTAGCCAAAGATTGGCGCAGTTCTACGCACGTCAGAAGTTCGTGAATTTTCAATATTTTCACCCAGATTTTCAACATTGCTATTTTATCACACCTCCTTATGAGCAGTACAGCTGTCATTTTCACATCCTGCTCAAAAACGTGTTTCAGCTCATCTAGCTTAATAAATGGCGCAGTCGGCAAAAGTGAAATCAATGTGGGACATATTAAGAAAATCACAGTGACACTGTTCATGAGCAGAGGTCTTAAAATGGCTATGTTGAAAATTTGGTGAAAAATTCCTAAAACGACTGTTTTACAAGCGCAGTGCTATGTTCTTATGCATGCTCGTAGTTTGTGAATTTTCAATATTTTACTCCAGATTTCAATATTGCCATTTTACCACACCTCCTTATGAGCAGTACAGTTGTCATTTTTCACATCTTGCCAAAACGTGTTTTACCATGTAGCGTATAATGGCGAGTCGGTAAAGAAATCAATGTATGGACACATTAAGAAAATCACAGTGACACTGTTCATGAGCAGAGGTCTTAAAATGGCTATGTTGAAAATTTGGTGAAAATTCCTAAAATGACTGTTTTATTAAGTATGCTGCGCAGTTCCTACGCATGCTCGTAAGTTCGCGAATTTTCAGTATTTGCACTCCAATGACTTCCAAATACCTAAACAGCACATACAAGCAAGCAACATTCAGCATTGACAAATGCTTGTTTGAAACACCACAATAAGGAACCAGGGGCCCAGTATTCAAAACCGGGCAGAGCATAGTGCAAAGGTTTGCACTGCATTTGCCCATTGCCCACATCCTTGAGGATGCTATATTCAGTTGGATAGCGCACTGGCACTATCCGACCAAATATAGAGGCATGTCAGCACAGCACTAAGTCAAGTAGTGCTGCCCGGACATGGATTCCAGCAGTGCAGGGAACAGCACCCCCAGATCTGATAGCACCCGTAGCTACAGTATTGGCATGATATTCAGATTGTCCCATGCAAATGAGCCTAATGGGCATTCAAGACGCTAAGAGGCTATTTGCATGCCATTATAGACACATTTGCATGAGAAGTAGTGGCAGGTTTGCACCCCTGTGACCAGCTCTGCCCCCACCCTGATCTCCATCCCAGTGTAGTGTAAAACATCCATGGTGCCTAGTGGTCCCCCTGCTATCCAGTTGCCAGCCCCAGTATAACATAAGGTTATCATCAGTGTTCAGTGGTCCCTCCCACCCTCCAGTCACCAGCCCTGGTAATAATAAAGCTATCATTAGTGCCCAGTGATCCCCCCCCGCCTTCCTGTTGCCAGCCCCGGAAATAATAAAGCTATCATTAGTGTCCAGTGGTCCTCCCCTGCACATTTCGATTGCAGAACCCATATAAAATAATATCTCCCTGGCGTATAGTGGTACCCCACTATGACAGGGTTGAATATGACCCTGTCCCAGTTGTTATGGAGAGTTTGAATGCAGGTATCTGGTCTGTTCTTTCATTTTCTGTCTCTTGTCTGTCTGGTTGGGCGACCAAATTTTCCTGTGAGACCTAGGATTTGATCACTGACAGTCTCACAGTTCTTTGCCTTTCACTGTTTCTCAGTCTTCCTTTGCTGTTTCTGTCTTTTCCTCCCCTGCATATCTGCTGGTATGAAAATATATGCAAATCATTATGTGGAAATGTAACTGATATTGGGATCTCTTTGTTTAGAAATTATATAATGTTACTGTTGAAATGTATATAATTATAGCTTGAGATAATTGCAAAAAGCTATTGGGAACTTTGTCAGAAGCTGTGGAGAAGGGGCCTCAGTTCTGGGACATTGTGTTCTGCCTGATATTTACAAGAACATTTTAGAAAAAACATGTTTGTTAAGAAGGGGGGTTGCAAGGACTTATAAAATAGAGCTGCAATTTCTTGCAAGACACACAGAGATTGAAGGAAAACTCAGATGGATCTTCTCTGTTTATTCTGCCTTTGTAAACAGTTATTCTGAACAATTTTATTTCTTTATTTTATTGTTATTCATAATAAAACTCTTGTTACAAATTTTACAACTGCTCCTGGTTTTTCCTATGCTTCCTGACCTGTGCCATGACAACAGATGGTGTCAGCCAAAGTGGGATTTACACCGTGCATGTTCTAAGCCAGTAGTTTTGTGCATGGGTACTGGACCTAGTACCAGGGAAGCATCGAGAAAGGTATGGATTCTGCAGCAGCAAGTCCAGGAGTGGTTAACAGGAGAATGGCAGCCAAACTAGCAGAGACAGAAGTTCCAGCTGAGATTGTACAGCCAGCACAAGTTATGGAAAAAGAACAGGCAGTGACAGAACCTGAAAGCCTGCTTGACTTTTTCAAATGGTGGGCTATACAACAAAAATAGATGGAGAAACAGAGGAGAGAAGAGATGCGGTGACAGGAGCAGTGATGGCTGGATGCCTTGCAAGCTGTCAAAGGCAGAGGATCTGGCACAGATCCAGATGAGCAACAAAATAAAAGCAACTTAAAAGCCATTAAACTTACAAAGTTGTGTCTCTCGGATGATATCAAGGCATACAAGACAACTTTTGAAAGAGTTGCCACAGCCTGCCAACCTTCAATTTAGGGTAAAAAAATGTTAGTGTGTTTGTCTGCGTTGGCTGAAATGAATGGTTATCTGAGCAGTTATCTAGGTGTTAATCTCAGGTGGCTGAAGGGGCTTGTTATCTGTGCAATTTAACTAAGTGTAAGAAGATCTGTTAAGTAGGGGGAGTGGCTTAGCTAGAAGGAAGCCAGGTTAAAGCCAGATTTAAATACTGCCCTAGACAGCTTCTGCCAGAGAATTGGCAGAGAACACCAGGTCAAGGAGCTGCTGTTGTGATTGGACTTTTCTACTGGGATTGTATTGCCCTCCTTCCCTTCCCTCCACCCAAAGCCAGTTCTACTTTTGTGAGCACAGGATTTGACTGACAAAAGGGAACTTCCTGTTTGTGAGCAGGAAGTGAGTGATCACAGAGCCACCAAAGACTCAACATCTTAGAAGGACAAGAGTAGCTCTCCATCCCCACCTAGCTGCTGGAGGTCTGCCTCTGAGCAAGTAAGAAGATTACTGAGAAATACAGGATCTTCTTGTCTCAGAACAGGAAGATCAGGAGCTTAAAGGGCACAGAGGCAGTAAGTAAGTAGGGAGAAAAAATAAATAAATAAACAAGAGGAAAGAGTAAGGATTCCAGACAACAGTAAAGGGGCCAGAAATAAGACGTGATGGAAGTGGTGCAGTGCAGTGGCTGTGGAGCAACAGTTTTCCGGGAGACATTCTGGAGGATGCGGTGTTGTCCCATCTGCAGGCACCTCTCTGGGCTGAGGGAGGAGGTTGTTCATCTCCAGGCTGAGTTGGCCAGGATTTGTGGGACCTCCTCTCCCATCCAGGGACCACCAGGGCCACTGCCGTTACCTCAGAGGTTGCCAAGAAAGAGGAGCAGTTGGACCACAGTGGGCTCAGGGAGGATGAGGGTGGTGGAACAGAGGTGCATCCCTCCAGTTGTACCTCTCCACAATTCATATGCCATTCTAGCAAAGTGTGGTTCCTCTATGGAGGCATCCACAGTGGAGACCAAGGAGGATGCTTGGAACCTCCACAAAGGAAACCCACAGGAGGGTGGCATGGGACCCCACAGGGGAAGTAAACAACTCCTGGTGGGGGACTCCATTGTTAGGAAGGTAGAACTGGGGGAGGAAGGTGAGAGGGAGGTAAGGTGCCTGCCTGGCACCATGGCTTGGAGGTGCATCGAGCAAACCCTCAGGATTGCCAGAGCTGCTGCACAGGGGAGTGAGCTGGATGTCATTGTCCACCTAGGGACAAATTACATAGCTAAGAAAGGGATCAGAGCAGTGCAGGAAGAGTTTGTGGAGTTGGGGAGGGCCTTCGACAAGTAGCACGCACTGTAACCTTCTCGGAGGTGCTGCCTGTATATGGCGTAGGTGAGGCTAGGGTGCCCCACACCATGGGATACAATCAGTGGTTGAAAAATTGGTGCAGAGCTCAGGGATTTGGCTTCACTGGGGACTGGGGGTCCATCTGGAGTGATGCAGGCCTATACTGGTGTGATGGTCTGCATCTGTCCAGAAGGGGAACCAGGATCCTAGGTGATAGGTTTAAATGCTTCATTGGCAAGCATTTAAACTAGCCAAGGGAGGAGGAGGAGGCACTGGAAAGGAGCAGAGAAGTCCTAACCCTCCCAAAAAAAGTCAATGTAGTAAGTGAGGTAAACCCCAAGATAGAGATGTCAATAGAGAGAAGGGCAGGGGTAAATGGAGAAAGTGACAAAGGCAGTAAGGACAGGGATAGGGCAAAAAGGGGTAAGGCTATCAAGAAATGGAGGGTAATGAGTACCAATGCCCATAGTCTGGGCAACAAGCTCCCTGAACTGGTGGCCTTGATAGAAGAAGGATGCCTGGATATTGTAGCAGTCACAGAAACATGGTACACAGAGAACCATGACTGGGATGTTAACATACCAGGGTACACAACCTACAGGAGAGGCAGAGAGGGGAGAAGAGGAGGAGGAGTAGCTCTCTATGTAAGGGAAGGGATAAAAGCAGCTGAACAGAAGAGTAAACAGAGAGGAGAGGAGGCACTGTGGGTCACCTTAGAGACTGGAAATGGCACCACAATCTGCACAGGGGTTGTATAGAGACCCTCATGTCAGGGGGAAGGAATGGACAAGGATATGATAGAAGGCATTCTTAGGATGGCAGAGATGGGGAGATACTGTTGATGGGAGACCTGATTATGCCAGATGTTAACTGGAGCACATTTGCTGCAGCTACATCCAAGAGCAGGGCCATTCTCGATGTCCTACAGGTGGCATGCCTCAGACAGCTAGTTTTGGAACCTACTCGTGAGGGAGCAATCTTAGACCTCGTACTGTCACATGGGGACAGTGTGAGGATCTCAGATCTAGAAGTGGGTAGCCATCTGGGAACAAGTGACCACCAAACAGTGTGGTTCATGATAAACTCAGCTACAGAGTCAAGCCATACAAAAGTGGGGGTACTGGACTTCAGGAGGGCTGGCTTTGGCAAGATGGGAGAGTGCCTTAGAAAAACACTAGCAAACAGACTAGAAGGAGGGGTGGAGCAACAATAGGGAAACATCAAAACTGCCATCACAGAGGCAACAAGCGTTTGTGTGAAGCAAATCAAAATGAAAGAAAAAGCCACTATGGTTCTCAAAAGAGGTGACGGGGAAGATCAGGGAGAAAAAGATAGCATTTAGGAAGTATAAGGAAACACAGAAGGAGCAGGACAGAGAACTATACCAGTTAAGGCAGAAGGAAACAGAGAGGTAAGTCAGAATAGCAAAGGCCCAAACTGAGGAAAAGATAGCCAACTTGGTTAAGAAGGGGGATAAAACATTTTATAGGTACATCAGGGAGTGTAGAAAGACAAAGGGAGTGATAGTGAGGCTGAATAGAATGTACAGTTGGTGGCAGAGAGGGACAGTGAAAAAGCAGGGATACTGAACGAGTACTTCTGCTCAGTATTCACAAAATTGGAGGGAGGAGGTGCCTAATCCAATTAACAGAAGCACTCTGGATAGGGGGGGGTTGATCCCAGTACTTTCACAGAAGAAAGGGTTCTGAAAGAACTCCTAAAACTGAGGGTGGACAAAGCAATGGGGCCTGACAGAGTTCACCCCAGAATTCTAAAAGATTTAAGGGGAGGACTAGTGAAACCATGACTACCCTTTTTAACAAATCATGGGAGGATGGTGTGGTACCTGAGGACTGGAGGAAGGCAGATATGATTCCCCTTCACAGAAGTGGGAGCAAGACAGAGGCAGGAAACTACAGACCTGTCAGTTTGACCTCTGTGGTAGGGAAAGTGATGGAATCACTTCTGAAGGAAAGAATTGTTGAATACCTAGAGGAAGTGGGGCACAGGACCCAATGTAGCATGGGTTCACAGCAGGAAGGTCATGTCAGATTAATCTAATTGATTTCTTTGACTGGGTGACCAAAGTAGTAGACCAGGGAGGGGCTGTGGACATGGCCTACCTAGACTTTAGCAAGGCATTTCATACAGTCCTACACAAAAGATTAACAGTCAAATTAACCCACCTGGGAGTGGGTCCCAGGGTGGTAGCCTGGGTAAAACATTGGCTGGACAACAGAACACAGAAGGTAATTGTAAATGGAGTCCACTCTGAAGAAAGAGGGGTTACTGGTGGGGTACCGCAGGGTTCAGTACTGGGTCCAATCCTTTTTAAAGTCTTTATGAGTGACATTGCAGAGGGACTGGAAGGAAAAGTATGCCTCTTTGCAGATGACACAAAGATCTGCAACAGAGTTGATACACAAGAAGGCAAGGAAAGGATGAAAAGGGACTTGCAAGGTTGGAGGAATGGTCAAAAGTATGGCAGCTTGGATTCAATGCAAAGAAGTGCAAAATAAAGCACCTGGGAAACAAAAACCCTGGGGAAGATTACACAATGGGGGGGGGGAGGTAGTAATAACAACAAAAATGGAAAGGGACCTGGGGTTAATCATATCAGATGACCTTAAGGTTAGCAAACAATGTGAGAAGGCAGTAGGGAGGGCTGGGGGGATACTGGGATGTATAGGGAGAGGCATCACCAGCAGAAAACAGGAAGTTGTTATCCATTTGTATAGACAGTTGGTGAGACCCCATCTGGAGTACTGCGTCCAGTTCTGGATACCCCATCTCCACAAGGACATAGACAGGATGGAGGCAGTCCAGAGGAGGACAACTAAAATGGTGCAGGGTCTGTAAGAGAAGCCATACGAGGAGAGACTAAAGGATCTTAATATGTACACCCTTGAGGAAGGAGAGGGACATGATAGAAACTTTTCAAAATACGTCAGTGGAATCAACAAAGTCCAAGAGGGTAGAATCTTTCAGAAAAGAGATGTGCAGAACAAGGGGACACAATTTGAAGATGAGAGGGATGGCTCAGGGGCAATGTGAAGTATATTTTCACAGAGAGGGTGGTGGATGCATGGAACAGCCTTCCTGCTGAGGTTGTGGGTCTAAAACTGTGGGAGATTCAAGAATGCATGGGACAGACAGGGAAACATAGAAACATAGAATTTGACGGCAGATAAGGACCGCTTGGCCCACCTAGTCTGCCCATTTTCCTACCTAATGGATAAGCTGCAGATCCTAATTAACCAACAGCACTTCCTCCTACCCCACTAGGACTGCCTTATGTCTGTCCCATGCATTCTTGAATTCCTACTGTTCTGACTCCACAACTTCCTCAGGAGGCTGTTCCATGCATCCAGACCCTCTCTGTGAAAAATACTTCCTCACATTACCTCTGAGCTTGCCCCCTCTGTCTTCAAATTGTGCCCCTGTTCTTGCATCATCTTTTTCTGAAATATGGCACCCTCTTGGACTTTGTTGATTCCCTTGAGGTACTTGAAAGTTTCTATCATGTCCCTCTCTCCTCCTTTCCTCAAGTGTATACATATCAAGCTCCTTTAATCTTTCTTCAGTATGTCTTCTGGTGCAGACCCTGCACCATTTTGAGTTGCCCTCCTCTGACAGCCTCCACTCTGTCTATGTCTTTGCGGAGATGGGGTCTCCAGAACTGCACAGTACTCCAGATGGGGTCTCACCAACTGTCTGCACAGAGGGATAATAACTCTCTGTTTTCATTATTGATGCCTCTTATGCATCCCAGTATCCCCCAGCCTTCCTTAATGGCTTTTCACATTGCTTGCCCACCTTTAGGTCATCTGATATAATTACCCCAGGTCCCTTTCCATTTTACTGTTGTCAGCATCTCACCCCTCATTGTGTACTCTTGCCCTGGGTTTTGTTTCCGTGTGCACTACCTTGCATTTTTGCATTGAATCTGAGCTGCCATACATTTGACCATTCCTCCAACCTTGCCAAGTCCCTTCTCATCCTTTCCACTCCATCTGATGTATCAACCCTATTGCAGATCTTTGTGTCATCTGCAAAGAGACATACTTTTCCTTCCAGTTCCTCTGCAATGTCACTTATAAAGACATTAAAAAGGACCGGTCCTAGTACTGAACCCTGCGGTACCCCGCTAGTTACCCTCCTTTCTTCACTGTGGATTCCATTTACTACTACCCTTTGCGTCCTGTTGTCTAGCCGTTTTTATCCAGGCTACCTTGGGACCACTCCAAGGCTGGCTAACTTGTATATTAATCTTTGTGTGGGACTGTATCAGATGCCTTGCTACAATCTAGGTAAGCCATGTCCACAGCCCTCCTGGTCTACTTTAGTCACCTAGTCAAAGAAATCTATTAGATTCATCTGACACGACCTTCCCATCGTGACTCCATGCTGCCTTGGGTCCTGTGCCCCACTGACCTCATTACTCAACAATTTTTCCTTCAGGTGATTCCATCATTTTACTCTACCACTGAGGTCAAACTAACTGGTCTGTAGTTTCCTGCCTCTGTCCTGCTCCCACTTTTGTGAAGAGAGGTCACATCCGCCCTCCTCCAGTCCTCAGGTCCACCCCATCCTCCCATGATTTGTTAAAGAGAGTAGTCAGCTGGTGTCATTAGTTCTACCCTTAGTTCTTTTAGAATTTTGGGTGAATCCCATCAGGTCCCATTGCTTTGTCCACCTTCAATTTTATTAGTTCTTTCAGAACCCTTTCTTCTGTAAATGGACTGGTATCAACCCTCATCTTCAGAGTGTTTCTCTTGTTTGGTTTAGGTACCTCCCCCTCCTCTTCCTTTGTGAATACTGAGCAGAAATATTCGTTCAGTATCCCTGCTTTTTCATTGTCACCCTCTACCCACATTCCCTCCACTTTATTAAGCCTTAGTATCCCTCCTTTGGTCTTTCTTCGCTCCCTAATGTACCTATAAAAGGTCTTATCCCCCTTCTTAACAGAGTTGGCTATCCTTTCCTCGGTTTGGGCCTTTGCTATTCTGACTGCCTTCCCAGCCTCTTTCTGCTTCAACTGATAAGGATTCTCTGTCCTTCTCCTTCTGTGTTTCCTTATATTTCCTGAATGCTATCCTTTTCTCCTTAACCTTCCCTGCCACCTGTTTTGAGAACCATAGGTTTTTCCTTCATTGTGTTTTGTTGATTTGCTTTTATGAAAGTCTTGTTGCCTCTGTGATGGCTGTTTTGATTACTTTCATTGTTCCTCCACCCCTCCTTCTTGCCTGTTTGCTGGTGCTTTCTGAGGCACTCTCTCATTTTCCTAAGTCAGCCCTCCTAAGTTCCAATACTCTTGCTTTTGTTATGGCTTGATTGTATGGCTGTGTTTATCGTGAACCACACTGTTTGGTGGTCGCTTCTTCCCAGATGGCTACCCACTTCTAAATCTGAGATTCTTTTCTCCATCCCCCATTTGAGAGTACCAGGTCTAAGATTGCTCCTCCCGAGTGTGTTCCAGTACTAGCTGTCTGAGGCATGCCCCCTGTAGGGCATCAAAATGACCCTGCTTTTTGATGTGCCTGCAGCAAAGGTGCTCCAGTTAACATCTGGCATGTTCAGGTCCCCCATCAACAATATCTCCCCTTTTTCTGCCATTCTAAGGAAGCCTTCTATCATTTCTTTGTCCATTCCCTCCCCCTGAGATGGGGGTCTGTATACAACCCCCATGTGGATTGTGGTGCCATTTCCTGTCTCCAGGGTGACACAGAGTGTCTCATCTGCTCCCTGTTTACTCTTTAGTTTTGTTGCTTTGATCCCTTCCTTTACATAAAGAGCTACCCTCCTCCTCTTTTACCCCTCCCCTGTCCCTCTCCTGTAGATTAGTATCCTGGTATGTTGACATCCCAGTCATGGTTCTCTGTGTACCATGTTTCTGTGACTGCCACAATATCCAGGCAACCCTCTTCCATCAAGGCCACTAGTTCAGGGAGCTTGTTACACAGGCTATGGGCATTGGTTCTCATCACCCTCCACTTTTTGATGGCCTTTCCCCTTTTAGCCTCATTCCTGTCCTTACTGCCTTTGCCTTTTTTTACATTTACTTCTGTCCTGCTCCCTAATGACTTCTCTACCTTGGTGTTTACCTCACTAATCACTGTTGTTTGTGAGGGGAGGCTAGGATTTCCCTGCTCCTTTTCAGTGCCTCCCCCTTGGCTAGTTTAAATGCCAGAGTGAAGCATTTTAACCTCTCACCTAGGATCTCTGGTTCCTCTCAGACAGATGCAGACCATCGCACCAGTATAGGTCTGCATCCCTCCAGGTGGCTCCCCAGTCCCCAATGAAGCCAAAACCCTGAGCTCCACACCAGTTTTTTCAACCATTCATTGAATTCCCTGATGAGGAATACCCTAGCATTACCCTTGCCATAGACAGGCAGCACCTCCGAGAAGGTTACTGTATGCGCTACTTGTCTAAGACCCCTCCCCAACTCTACATACTCCTCTTGCACTGCTCTGATTCCATTCCTAGCCAGGTCATTTGTCCCTAGGTGGACAATGACATCCAGCTCCCCTCCCTGTGCAGCTGCTCCCACGATCCTGAGGATCTTCCTGTCCCTCAAGCTGTGGCGCCAGACAGGCACCCTACCTCCTCTCCTTCCTCCCCCATTTCTACCCCCTAATGATTGAGTCCCCCACCAGAAGTTGTTTCCTTCCTCTGTGGGGTCTCATGCCACCTTCCTGTGGGTCTCCTTTGTGAAGGTTCCCAGCATCCTCCTTGGTCTCCACTACAGGTGCCTCTGTAGAGGAACTACTATCCACCAGCAGAGCGAATGAATTGTGGAGAGGTACAGCTGGAGGGATGCAACTCTGTTCCACCACCCTCTCCCTCCCTGAGCCCACCCTGGTCCAGCCTCTCCTCTTTATTGGCAACCTCTGAGGTAGTGGCATTGGCCCTGGTGGTCCCTGGGTGGGGGAGGAGGTTTCACGAATCCTAGGAAGGTCAGCCTGGAGACGGGCAACCTCCTCCCTCAGACCAGAGAGGTGCCTGCAAACAGGGCAGCATCGCAGCCTCCAGAATGTCTCCCGGAACACTGCCACCCCACAGCCATTGCACTGCACCACTCCTATCATGTCTTATTTTGTGTCCCCTCTCCTGTTTCTCTGTATCCTTACTCTCTCCTCTCCTTACAACTCTCACCCTTCCTGTTCTGGGAAAGTAACTTCCTATTTTCTTCAGTAGCCTCCTTCTTTCTTGCTCAGTGTCAGACCACCAGCAGCTGGGGGGGGGGGAGAGTGAGCTACGTTTTTCCTTTAGGGTTGACAAAACAAATGTTTCTCTATGATCCTTCCCTTCCTACTGCCAAACAGGAAGTTCCTGTTGACAGTCAAATCCAGTGGCTATAAAAGTAGAACTGCTTAGGGTGGGTGGGATGGAGGGCAATTAGTAAGAAAAAAGGCTAGCGACAGGAAGTTGTAACTTGAGTCACCTGCTTTTTATAGTGTCTAAGCCACACCCCCAATTAAGCTTTCTCTCCTCCTACTGGTTTAGCAAAGTAAACTGATACAGAACCCTTCCCAGCACAGAACACACACCGACTTTCTTTCTTTTCTTTTTTTAAACCCCAAATAAGACCCCTTCTACTTCTAATAAAGTATCTCTTTGCTTAATCTCAACAGACACTGACTCCTGCTAAGATATAAGTGTTAAATTAATAGGAAAATGTAGCTTCTTTTAGTTAGCTGCTTTCTGCTCTACAAGCAAGGCTTGTTGTGTTGTGCATGACACGGTCGTGGCAGCCGTGTGTTGCACCACACACTACCTGTGTGCGCACCTACCCAGCTGCTGGCCCGTGTGGCATGTGCATGATGATGCAATCACTACACCGGCTGCGCATGTGTACCAGTGCCCTGCATCTGATTCACGCCATGTGCTAGGGCCTGGGCGCATGCCTGCGGGTGCCAGTGTGTGGGAGGGTGGATGAGTGAGTGTTGGTTGCTGTGCAGTGCTGCGTGGTATTGCGTGTGGTTGTGTGACACTGCCCCCGCCCCTGCCCCATGCCTGTGTGTGCAACTGTGCATGCCCATGGCCATGCACACACATGGCTTTGTGCCTTGCCACAGTGTTGGTTCTGTGCAGGGGTGTTTGTCCACCTACCTGCGTGCACCGTAGTGCTCTTGTGCTATTGTGTCCCAATGCTGGCGTGCCATCCTCATAAGCCGGGGATCCCTCCACCCAGGGGGGGGCTGCCCACCACCACCCAGCCCATTGCCTGTGTTGTCTCCACTGCTGTTCCCCTCCTCGGCCTCAACAGCTATCCCACGGTCAATGGCCATGTTGTGCAGCATGTAGCATAAGGCAATACTTGTGGAGGGTAGGAAGAAATAGGCTGTTGGTTAGCTAGGATCTGCAGCTTATCCTGTAGGTAGGGAAATGGGCAGACTGGGTGGGCCAAACGGTCCTTATCTGCCATCAAAGTCTATGTTTCTGTGTCACAATTTGACAGTTATCCTATGCCCAGAATAGATGATTTGGTGGACAGACTGGGGAGTGCAAAGTATATCAGTGCCCTTGATCTCACTAAGGATTACTGGCAAATCCCTTTAGCTAAAGAATCCAGAGACAAAACTGCATTTGCCACTCCTGTTGAATTCTATCAGTTCACCACCATGCCATTTGATTTACATAGCGCAACCGCTACATTCCAGCAGTACATGGATTTAATTTTATCCCCTCACACTGGTTATTGTGCTACATACCTGGATGATGTTGTGGTGTACAGTCCAGACTGGAAAAGCCACCTGGAATACCTACAAGCAGTTATCCAAGCTGTCAAAAATACAGGTCTGTCTATTAGTCCTACCAAATATGCACTGGGCATGAAGGAAATCAGATAGTTGGGCTATGTGTTGGGAAATGGAGAAGTTAAGCCAGCGATTTCTAAAATAGAAGCTGTGTCTAACAGCCCTGTCCCTAAAACCAAGAAATAGGTCAAGTCATTTTTAGGACTGGCTGGTTATTATCGGAGATTTGTTCCCAACTTTGCTGAATTAGCTACTCCCCTTATTGAACTCACCAAAAAACAGTACCCAAAATAGTGTGTTTATTCTGCCTTTTTAAATAGTTATTCTGAACAATTTTATTTATTTTTTTGTTATTCATAATAAAACACTTGTTACAAATTTTTCAACTGTTCCTGGTTTTTCCTTTGCTTCCTGACCTGTGCCTCGATGACACCCACACCCATTGGTCCCTGCCCCTGTACACTACCACATTTTCCCTGGCATCTAGCACCCCCCCCCACATCAAGGGCACTGATCACCTACCTTGCCAACCCTCCTTACCTGAAGCACTGGTGTCATGGGGGCCCACACCGTGCTTGGCACAGCCCTCCTCTCACCACCATGGCCAGCTGTCATGTGTGATAACAGGGAGCAGACGTCTGCTGTACTGTTAAGGGGACATACTAGTAGCAGTAGTGCATTGAGTAGGCATTTGTTTCCTTTTACGCTACCCTCTGTACCTCTGAGGTAACCAGGGCTCTTCTCACCAGTCCATTTTACAATCACTGGACCTACCGATCCTGGCAGAAGACCTCAGGATCCACTTGAACTGCCCACTTGATAGGTTAGAGATCCAAGCAGCTGTCAAGAGTGACACTCGGGGAAGGCCCCAGGGCCTGATGGCCTCCAAAATGAATTTTATAAAGAATTCTGGGATGACCTGGCCGATCTCATGAAAGAGATGGTCCATGAGGCGTTACCATCTGGCAGACTCTTGTAATCTCAGACCCTGGCTACCATTACAGTACTGCCTAGACTGGGTAAGCACCTCACTCATTGAGGCTCAAATAGGCCTCTATCTCTGCTCAATGCAGACTATAAGATCATAGTTCAATTTTGGCCGGCCGCCTAGAGGGGGTCCTCCCAACTTAAATACACTTGGATTGGGGGGCTTTATCAAGGGGAGGCAAGCAAAATATAATATACGCTGGACCCACAACATCATGTGGAGGTGGTCCAGAGGAGGGGCTGCTCGGCCCAGCCTTCTGGCACTAGATGCTGAGAAGGCCTATGACCACGTGAAGTGGCCCTTCATCTTCACCATTCTAGAGAAATTTGAGTTTGAGTCACAGATCTGATCTTGGATTGCTTCTTTATACAAGTCCCCAAAAGCCCATGTCCTGGCCAACAGACACCTGTCATCCCCTTTTTTTTTCTCACCAGAGGAACCCGACAATCTTCCAATTTCTCTATGTCCTTACTATTGAGCCCCTAGGTAGAACCATACACACCCATCCAGCCATCAGAGGCTTTCACCATCGGGGACAGAACACTGCATTTCACTCTTTGTTGACGGTGTTCTACTTTTCCTAGCAGACCCAGAGGTGGCAGTCTCAGGCCTGGCAGATTTGTTCAAGGAATATGGTCCACTCTCGGATCACAGGATCAACTGGGCCAAATGTGAGTGGTTGCCAGTAGGTAGGGGAAGGGGCCCTATACAGATCTCAGGCACCACTTTGGCTCCAGTACAGAGTCTGAAATACCTGGGAATCTGCCTCTCCAAGAAACTATCCTCTCTGGCTCACCTCAGTTACCAGCCCCTGCTCCAGAAACTTAAGGCTGACTGTGAGAGGTGAGAAACTCTCCCTCTAACTTTGATAGGCAGAGTCAACCTGTTCAAGATGTGTATCTTACCCCAGTGCCTTTCTTTATGCCAATCTCTACCAGTTCCTTTACCCAAAACATTTTTCACAACCCTAAAGGGATACCTGGCAGGCCTACTATGGCAGTGCAAGAGAATTAGGATCAAGCAGGATACCCTGTGGCTTCCATTAAGGAAGGGGGGACTTGAACCCCCTGAATTTTAGATACTACTGTCTGGCAGCTCAGGTGACATTCCTTAAGCAACTGATGTTCCTGGCCCTGGGCCACACTGCCTGGGTAGCCCTGAAGGAGGAATCTTTTGCCCCCTCACTCTTCAGATCTGTCCTTGCACCATCACTAACAGATGGCCTTATCAAACCCATAGTAAACCCTTTTACCAGAGTCTCAGGAAGGGTATGGTTGGCAATGCACTCTTCATCAATCACTAGCACCTTTTCAGAAGCAGACATCCTCTGTGCCCTTTGGTGCCATCTTCCACCTACCACTCCAGTTGGCCTTGCTCTACTAAAATGAAGGTCCAGGGGCCTGACCCACTTAGGTTTATTATATCGGGAGGTAGCCTACTGCCCTACAGAGACCTCTCAACCCACTATGGTTTGTCCCCCTCTGACTTTTTTTGCTTATCTGCAGATTAAGAATTGCCTCCAAAGTGAGCTACCCTCTCTTACCTCCCTCTTACTTCACTCGCCTGTTGAGGAAATCATATTGGATCACGGAACCATGGCCAGACCAATGCAGCCAGGCTATGCCATGATGCTGGGGAGCCCTTAGGATCACTTTCAGACCTTGGGCAACAGCTGGAAAGGCACCATAGGGAACTCACCCTGGTCTGCTGGAGATTGGAAACATATCCTAAAGGGAACAGAGTTCTGCTCAGTCAGTAACAGACTGTGACAGGTCCACTTTAGTATCCTTCAGCAAGTGTATTTCACCCCTCGCCTGGCCCACAGGGTGGACCCCTCAAAACCTAAGGAGTGCCCAATGTGCGAAGTGGGAGAGGGTACCTTTTCCATATGCTATAGTCCTGCCCCTTAGTACAAGCCTGCTGGGGGGAGATAGCATCTTTTCTATCTAAAACATTGAAGTCCCATGTATTCGCCTTTCCAGAGGGTGTCCTACTGGGCCTATATTCAGGGAGAAATGGGAAGGAAGCTTACAAACACCCCCTCTGGAAGCCAGGGGTAGTAGTGGCTAAACAACTACTGGCACAGGACTGGTTTGCAGACTGTATTTTTATTTATCTATTTATTGAGTTTCTCAGATTAAACTTTTGAGAACAGGCTCATTGCATAGGTCCCATGTCAAGGTCAAACAGCAAGAGTCATAACATCAAATACATCACAAGTCCTATGTGGACAGGTTGAAGGACTTGAATATGTACTCCCTGGAGGAGAGGAGAGAGGAGAGAGGAGAGGGAGAGAGGGGATATGATAGAGACATACAAGTATCATACAGGGAGGAACAGAGTGCAGCAATACACCATTTTTCAGCAAAAAAGATGTTCCAGGACTAGAGAGCATGGGATGAAGTTGGAGGGAGGGCAATTCAGAGGAAACGTGAGGAAGAATTTCTTCACAGAATGGGTGGTGAACAAGTGGAACACCCTGCCAGAGGAAGCAGTGTGGGCTGAAACAATCACAGAATTTAAGAATGCATGGAATAGACATAAGGGAATTCTGGAGGTTAGAGGTAAGAGGCAACAGACTTCTAGGAAAACAAAGTGAACTTACAAGCTCAAATGGGCAGACTGGGTGGGTGGTAGGCCCTATCTGCCGACAGTGTCTATATATCTATGTATCTATGTAAATTACAGTTAAGCCATGAGATAGGATGACAACAATGGATAAGCATGTAGCAAAAAATAGTTACAGAGCAATAAGGCTTAAATAAATAACACTATGTATACTAATAATGGACAAAACACAAGGGAAAAGGGAAATGGGCGTGTGACAGAGGGAGATGTAAGCACAGGGGAGGGGGCACCCCTGCGATAGCTCATTGGATAGCAAATCTGTTAGCCTGTATGACAATTGAGAAGGTCCAATACTCTATCCATCAGAACTTACTGAAATATGAACACATATGGTCCCTCTTGAAAGAGCATTGAGTTCAGATTGGTTCCCAAACTACTAGGGGCCCTAGAAATGCAATATTATGATGTGTGTTTGTACATTTTCTTTCTGTGTATCCAGAGGGGGTAGAGTGTAAGGGCTCAGATGGCCCAGGATGTTCCAGATTGCTGTATGATTCTGATCACTAACTGTGTGCCTCGATTGTGTCTTCTAACCTGTCTTTTCACCTACTGTCTCCCACTGCTGATGTGTAATTATTATTACATTCAATTCTATGATTGTCTTACCTGCCAATAGAAAAGGATTTTACAAAAAAAAAGAACCGTTTTCTCACATCCCTCTTAAAGATCCCCCCTCAAGCTTTATAGCAGGCCTCTGTGTCTTGGTGCTACTCCTCTGAAACAGACTCCCCTTCTACACTTTGTTCACTTCTGTGAGGTACTGACAGGTCTTAACCATGACCCCTCTTGCTCTCCTGTCTTCCAGGGAGTACATGTTGAGTTCCTGAAGCCTCTTCTCATATGGTTTCTCATGCAACCTCTACACCATTTCGGTAGCCCTTCTTCTGGACCATTTCTACCCAATCAATATCCTTGTGGTGGTGCAGCCTGATGTCTCACCAGTGAGCTATACAGTGACAGTACCACCTCTCTTCTGCTGCTAGAAATGCCCCTCCCTGTGCAACCCAGCATTTGGCTAGCCATGCCTACCACCTTGTCGCACTGCCTTTCCACCTTCTTCAGCTCATCAGATATGATTACCCAAGGCACCTCTCTTGCTTGGTGAGTGTAAGTACCTCCCCACCATGCTATACATAGCTTCCAGGTTTCCCTCCCCAGGTGCATGACTTTGCACTATTTGTCATGGAATCCCAGCTGCCACACCCTAGACTACTCCTCTAGTTTCCGCAGATCCTTTTGCATTCTCTCCTCCCTCTTCTGGGTGCCCACCCTTTTGCAGATTTTTGTGTCATCTGCAAAGAGATGCAGCTTCCCCTCCAGTTCCTCAGCAATGTCACTTATGAAGACATTAAAGAGAACTGGGTCCCAGCACTGAACCCCATGGTACTCTGCTGGTCACTCTCTTGTCCCCTGAGTGACTGCCATTTACCACCACCCTTTGCTTCCTATTTGTCAGCCAGTTAGATACCAAGCTTACCACCTTCTCCCCCACCTCCAGGTTGCTAAGTTTCTTAATCAGCCTCCTGTGTGGTACAGTGTCAGAGGCCTTACTGAAGTCTAGATAGGCCACATCCACTGCCCTCCCTTTATCCCCCTCCCTCATAACTCAGTCAAAGAACTCTGTGAAATTGCTTGACATGACCTCCGCACTGTGAAGCTATACTGCCGGTGGTCCTGCAGCCTGTTTGTTTTCAGGTACTCCATCAGTCACTCCTGCAACAAGGTTTCCATTAATTTCTTCACCACTGATGTGAGACTGACTGGTCTGCTCGGACACCACAGATGCCATTTTTGAATTAATTGTGGTGCCGGTAGAAGAAAGCTCTGCTTCCACTGTCTGCTTGCTTCTGCCCCGCCGGCGCTGTCTGCCCGACTCACCACCCTTGGTGAGCTCCTCCCTTTATAGGGAGTGTCACATGACTGCCCAAAACCTATCAACCCACTTCTCCACTTGCAGCTTATCAGCTGTCACCACCAGAGGGCTTCTGTCCAAAATCTTCCTCTACCCAACTAAATTTCTAGCTAGAATGCTGCTGCTGCCAACTTTAATCATGCTCCTTCAACTGGGAAACAATTCCCCTCCACCAACTACCCTCTTATGCATAGTGCAGCCATTTCCAATGCCCCCAATTCTAACTCCATACCCCCACTACTATGCCTTCAGACACACGCTTGTTCTAGCACCGGCAAATGTTCATTACAGTTGCATCAGTGCAACTTTTCTACCCCCTCAGTTTCACATGGGCCTTATGGTTCTAAGCACTTCCTCCTATCATCCCCCCCACCAACCCTTATCTCTCAAACCACAACTAATGTCTCTAAACCTCCCTGGGTCAAGCTTAAAAACCTAATCACCCTTCTCCTACTTTTGTCTGGGGATATAGAGGCAAACCCTAGTCCCAACCCCCCTGTTTCTGCCACCAGCCCCCCTTTCTCTTTCCCAAAAGGTATCCTTCATTTAAACACCTGCAGCCTCCTATCTAAATTCTTGCTTATGCAACCACTGGCCTTAATCCTGCGCCCCGACATCCTAGTCATCTCAGAAACCTGGCTAAAACCACATAATAATGATGCATAGGTATCCCTACCAGGGTATGCCATAATCAGGTCCGACCACCAAGGAAATAAGAGAGGCGGAGGCACAGCTATGTATATTGCAAATAGCCGTCAGTTCTCTGTAGTGGACCTCCCTGTATCCCATGGGAACATTGACGCACTACTCATAAAAATCTCCCTCCCCAGCTCAAACCCCATCTATGTGGCTGGCTCCTACTGCCCCCCCTGCACTCCGCCCGAGGACATTCTCTCCCTTCTGGGCAATCTACAGTCATGCAGCGGGGGGAGAACTTCATATCACTGGTGATTTCAACATAAACTGGATCGGACCTGATAAAGCACTTCTAAAGACTAAAATTAAGGCTCTATTTCTATCTCAGCTCATAACAGAACCCACCAGGCTGAACCACAAATCCCTAAATCACACCTTACTGGACTGGGCACTCACCTCCCACCCGCATAGAATAGTAAGTGCTGGCTTCCTACCTGATTCCATAAGTGACCATCATATGATCTATTTGATCAGGAAGGTTCACTGTCCCCCGCCCCACCCCCAAAAACATTAGTCACTAGGTCTTATAACTCCCTCAACCTAGCCACCCTCCTGTCTGACCTAAGACAGATAAACTGGTCCTTCATCCCTATGGAGCCCACCATTGACATAGCTTTCGAGGCTTTCAAAACAAACTTCCTTAAAGTCTGGGATAAACATGCCCCTCTACGAATGAAAAGAGTCCGCGGAGCGTATCTCCACTGGATCTCAGCAGACATTCTCAAATTATGCCACACCAGGGACCACGCCTGGAAATTATACAAAAAGAGGGGCACTCAGGCCTCCCTCATTACCTATAGATCCCTTCGAAACAAATGTACAAATAGTATAAGACTAGCGAAAAAAAAAACTACTTCCAATCGACCTTTAACAAAAATTTAAATCACCCAGCATTTCTGGAAATCTCTTAAAACCCTGCTCCCCCCCCACCCAACCGGCTGCACCAACACTACTAGACCAAGGTTCCCTTATCTCCGACCCTATCCAAGTAGCTGAAGTTTTTAACACTCACTTCGCCAGCTGCGCAAATAAGCTCCTATCCTCCCTACCCCACACTCACCACATGGCGCCTCCCCACAACACATGTGCCCCTCGCTCTACTTCCTCTACCATACCGTTCTCCTTCTGCACAGTTACCCAGACCGATGTCTGTCGCTCCCTTCAGTCGCTAAATCAAAACAAAGGGAAATGCCCCACTTTCATGGATACAAAAATGCTCTACCTCTCTGCCCCAGCTATTGCAGCCCCTTTAGCCGAACTCTTCAATCTATCCTTCTCCCTGGGCAAATTACCTACAGTCTGGAAGCTGGCCACCGTCATACCTCTGCCAAAAGCAGGTGACACCTCCTCCCCAGGCAATTACCGACCCATCTCCCTACTTCCTATCCTGGCCAAACTCCAGGAACGTTTGGTCCTGTCCCAACTCACCCTTACCTAGCTGCCTCCTCCTTTTCACACCATTCCAATGGGTTTCCGAAATCCCACTCAACCACCACCTCCCTACTTCGGGTCACAGGCGACATCCTCACGAGTATGGACAAAGGTCACATCACCTCTGCCATTTTCATAGACCTAGCCAAGGCCTTCAACACAGTCTCCCACTCCCTACTACTCTCCAAACTCACCGCCGCAGGGCTCTCTACCTCGGCCACAGACTGGCTCCACGACTACCTAGTAGGCAGGAGTCAGGTGGTCAAAATAGCATCTCACACCTCCCACCCTTTGCCTGTCCCAACTGGTGTCCCGCAAGGCTCAGTCCTGGGTCCCCTTCTCTTCTCCATCTTTCTGAATGACCTCCCAGCAGCATGCTCACACTCCTCTATACAGATGTACGCAGATGACACTGTCCTTTACTCCTCTGGTCCCACAGCCCTTAGCGAAGCTTCCCAACTCCAGGAAGATTTCAACGCTATCCAGAACTGGTTTAGGACTAACCAGCTATTTCTTAACTCCAAAAAAGTATCACTAACTTTTGGCACCCCTCAAAGACTCTCCCGCCAAGACCCCTCCCCCCCTTTCAAAACCCTGGACGGAACTCCCCTGGAAAACTGTATGAGCTTCAGATACCTGGGTGTATGGCTAGACCAACACCTAGATTTCTCTGCTCACATCACCTCTCTTCATAAGCGGTTACTCCCTAAACTTGGAGCACTGTACCGCAACAAAAGCTGCCTCCCCGCACAAACAAGGCATGCCATTGTACAAAAAATGATCCTCCCCGTAATCGACTATGGCAACATAATTTACTCCACCGCCCCCGTGTCAGCTTTGGCCAGCCTAGACACCCTGTTCCACTCATTCTGCCGCTTCATCCTCAGCTGCCACCAATCAACCCACCACTGCGATCTCTATAGCTCGCTAACTCTACCATCCCTACATGACCATAGACAAACCAACTGTGCCAGATTCGCAGCCAAATTCTGGTCCAACTCCCTCCCCCCCACCTGACCTCTGCTCTCTCCCAACAACCGGCACCTACGTACTTCCTTAGATGGGTTGACCATAAACTGCTCCATGTCCCATTTTATGCATCCAAAGGACAGGCAGCTTTTAATTACCGAATACCTCAGACCTGGAACACCCTACCAGCCCCCATCTGCCACGCACCAAATACCTCCCTACAAAACAAGTTACTCCGTACACATTTCACCTCCAGTTGCTCATGTATCAGCTAAGAACTCTTACTTAAATGTCTCGCTGCTATATTCGCATATGTACTGAACTGTATCTTCCCTCTGTTTTCTCTATACTGTTTGCAAGTATCCTACCCCTGACTGTAATCCTTCCCCCAGCTATGTAATTTTTTTCCCACACAAATGTACTGTAACAATCCTTGTACAACTTTGTACTGTCTAAGCATTACTAATATGTAAGTGGGTCCCAGCCCCCAGGTCACATCTGGAATCGAGCATGTTGCTCAGTATGCTTTCCTGGTAAAACTCATAAATAAATAAAAGTCATAAATAAATAAATAAATAATTGCCAGCCTCCTCCCTGCTGCCGCTCTTATTCAGAGGAACCACATCACCCTCTTCAAGTCCTCTGGAACTACCCCCATCTCTAATGAGGTACTGAATAGAGTTGTCCAAGGGGCAGCTAGCATTGTGCTCAGTTCTTCAGTACACTTTTCTGGCCCCACAGCCTTGTTTTTGTTTAGGGCTTCCAGTCCCTGGCGGACTTTAATCTTCCAAAAATGAACTTGTGTCTACTCCCCCTCTCTCCGGTGTCTGATAATGCATGTTGGTCCATCCCCTCTCCCCTCCACCATGGAGACAAAGTAAAAGTACTTGTTTAAACTTTTTGCTTTTTCTTGATCTTCTGCACAGTCTCCATCCCTGCTCTCTTGATCCTCACTGTCCCACTCCTTGCTTTCCTCTTTTCGCTCATGTACCAGAAGGAAAGTCTTATCCCCTTTTTCACCTCCTTGGCAATCCTCTCTTCTGTTTGAGCCTTTGCTGCCCTCACCCTCCTCCCTGCCTCCCTTTATTTATCCAGATATACCTCCTCGTCCCACCATTTCAGTCTCTTTATACGTCATAAAAACAGTTTTTTTCTCCCTTGCCACCTTAGGCTCATTCTTTGAGAACCATAGTGACTTCTTCCTTCTCTGACCCTTGCTTATTTCCTTCAAACAGCTTGCTGTTGCCTTACTTATTCCCTCCTTTATCCTTCTGCACTGTGCCTCCACTCCCCCTTCCCAGCCATTCCCCACTTGGAGGTATTTACTAAGGCAGTCTCCTATTTCTTTAAAATCTGCTCCCCTGAAGTCCAGGATCTTTGTTCTAGTGTGTTTTTTCTCCTGCCCAATCCATATGCCAAACTACACTGTACAATGACTGCTTGTACCCAGGGCGCTACCCACTGTGACATCTACAATGCTGTCCCTGTTTATAAGCACTGGATCCAGCACTGCCCCATCTCTGGTGTGTTCTTTCGCCAGCTGCCTAAGAAATGCCCCTTGGAGGGAGTCTCAGCTGGCCCTGCTTCTAGCTGTAGCTGCTGCCAGAATGCTCCAGTCTATATCCGGCAGATTAAAGTCATCCATAATCAGTACCTCCCCTTTGCTTGCCATTTTGCAAGTGGTCTCCCCTTATGTCAGATGCTACCACCCCTTTGAGGTGGTGCATGCACCATACTGTGTCACTGCCCTGGAGTGGGTGAGCATGGTCCAGGGAAATTCCCATATCTACAGGGTATCTGTGCTTGCTGGGAGCTTTCTTGCATTCCATTGTTTTTGTTGCTGCTTTCTTTGGCTTAGAGGACGTTATGGCACTCCTTAGACCCTGCCATGATGTACTGAATAAGCACCCGCAGTTGCAAATGTTCAAGCACTTGATGTTTACTGTAAGGTTTTGACAAAGTCCATTTGTACAAGTAATGGCAGATAGAGAGATGCCAATTCATTTGCTGTCATTTGACAATTGGCATAGTTCCATATTCACCTTCCTGGGCACTGAAAATCATCCCAACCCCACTCCCAGACTGTCACGGATGAACCACTTCTCTTCACAGCCTCTCATAGTAACAAATGTTAACCCTGTCTTATCCCCAGTAGCTGCAAATTTCCTGGCTTTCTGCAGTTAATGGTTGGACACTCTGTCCTTTTCTTATGTGCACAGTGTGCATCGTGGACCACCTTTCTGCGACTGCCAGAGCATGGCTCTGTCAGGGATCCATTCCCCCTTCTGCCTGATGGCTCACGAAAATATATTTTGACAGCTCACAAAAAGAGATTTTAAAAATTAATCCCTTTTCATGAGCTGTCAAAATCCCTTTTCGTGAGCCAGTTCCCTTTTTGCGAGGTGTCAAAATCTATTTTTGCATCGTGAAAAAGGATTAGGAGTTGTGGGATTAGATGGCCCTGCCCTTAATCCTTTTTGGTCAGAGAAATTCCTTTATCGTGAGGTGTCAAAATCCTTTTTCACATTGCAAAAAAGGATTTTGACATCTCATGAAAAAGGATTTTTAAAGTTTACTGTTTCTTTGTCACTTCACTGCAAAGAAACGGTTAGGACTTTTGGGCTGAAATTTGCAGGATACAAAGGGCCTGACCCACAGATGTGACTTTTGCTAGTTTGGTGATAAAATTGACATCACTTCCATAGTTATAACATTCTGAAGTTTAGAAATTTCTTATAAGATAACACTGTGGCGGCCGGGGTACATTTCGGTGCCTATGTCTCGAAAACGATTCGCGATACAGATTTTTCCTTAAATGCAGTTTCGTACAGTGTACTAAGCATGCATGCAGGTTGCCTGGCCATGATTACAACTGCAGTGGAATTGTTTTCAATGTTACTATGGTTACTGAGATATTGAGCCATTTGTAGCACAAGGGTTACTTGGAATGTCTGTAGCCTTGTGCTCTGTCTCTACGGTTATGGATAGATGGCACTGCAGGGCCCAGAGGGCATTGCGCTTCCACATATGGATACTATTATGCAGTAATGGAGGTGTAAGGCCCTAAATTATGCAGTTCTGGGAACCCTGCACTTGCACAGGGAGATGAGGGTTACTTACAATGTCTTTACAGTTATGGATACACTCCAGGCCCTGCACTCACTCATATGAATACCATTATGTACTGATGGGAGCACCTGACCTGGAGGGCCCTGCACTCCCACAGGGAGATGAGGGTTAGTTAGATTGTCTTTACACTTATGGTTAAATAGGAGCGCAGGGCCCAGAGGTCCCTATGCTCCCACATGAAAATCAGGGACAATTACAATATGCATGCATTGGGAGTGGGCCCTATGAATCCACAACACACTGTGGACTGATGGGGGCTCGCACGCCCACAATCATAAAGGATAAGATTACACTTTCTCAAAAAGTAAGGAAATTCATTGCAAAAAAACTTTGTTAATGTATCAGTTAGGGTTAAAGCAACAAAAGCAGGGAAATGAAGTGTTAGGGTTTCAACCCAACACCCCCCAAACCCTACCACCCCACCCCACCCCCACCCTCCACACACCAACAGGTGTCGGGGTGTCCCATGGGGTTGTACGGCCTAACTCTCACCCCATTCTCCTATACTGTACCATCTCAGCTGCCTTACACATGGAATGGGATGTTAAGGCAGAAGACCCCAAGGCATACCCTGATGCCTGTTGGTGTGTGAAGGGTGGGGTTGGGGTGGTAGGATTTAAGGGGTATTAGGGTTGGAAATCCTAATGCTCTGTCCCTACTTTTATTTGCTTTAACAAATATGCATTACTAATTTTTGCAATGATATATATATATATATATATATATATATATATATATATCTTCATTGCAAAAAACATTGTTAATGCATCAGTTAAGGTTGACACAACAAAAGTCAGGAAATGAGGTGTCAGGTTTCAAACTCTAACACCCCTCCCTACTACCCACCCCACCCTCCCACCACCAACAGGCATTAGGGTGTGCCTTGGGGTCATCGACCCTTACTCTCACCCCATTCCATATCTAAGTAAGGTGAGATGGTACAGTATAGGAGAATGGGGTAAGAGTTAACCCAATGACCCCAAGGCACACCCCAATGCCTATTGGTGTGTGGAAGGTGGGGTGGGAGTGGGGGGGTGTTAGGTTTGAAACCCAACATCTCATTTCCCAACTTTTGTTGTTTCAACCCTAACTGATGCATTAACAAACTTTTTTGCAATGCATTTCTTTACTTTTTGAGATAGTGTAATCTTACCCTTATATGTTTGTGGTAGTGCAGGGCCCATCAGTCTATAGTGTGTGTTGGGTTGCACAGGGTCCCAAGCACAGGGCCCTGAAATCCTATGTAACCATATGTGTATAGACATTGTAATTAACCCTCTATGCTCCCATCCCGCTCCCATCACTCCATAATGGTATCACATTGTGGGCCCTCTGCTCCCATCTATCCATAAGTGTTGAGACATTGTAATTAACTGTCATCTCCCTGTGGGAGCACAGGGCCTCATATTGCATAATGGAGGGCCCTGCAGTCACATTACTGAATAATGGTATCCATATGTGGAAGCACAAAGCCCTCCGGGCCCTGTGCTCCCATCTACCTATAATTGTAGAGATGCAGTACAGGCTAAGAGACATTCCAAGTAACCCCTGTGCTGCAAATGGTGCAATATCTCAGTAACCGTAGGAACATTTTAAAAAATTCCACCGTAGTTGTAATCATGGACTGGCAACCTGCATCATTACTTAGTAAAGGTGTACTAAGCTGTGTTTAGTGAAAAATCCGTATCTAGAACCATTTTCAAGATATAAGCGTCTAAAGGTACTGCATCTGCCACAATGTTATCCTATGGGAAATGTCCATACTTTGAAATTATATAAGTATGGAAGCAATGTAAATTTTATCACCATACTAGCAAAAGTCACATCTGTGGGTTAAGCCCTTTGCACCCTGTACATTTCAGCCTGAAAGTCCTAACCGTTTCTTTGCAGCGAAATGAGAAATAAATAGCAATCTTTAAAAATCCTTTTTTGTGAGGTGTCAAAATCCCTTCTCACAAGCCAATTCCCTTTTCACGAGTTGTCAAAATCCCTTTTTGTGAGCTCTAAATCTCTTTTCACACCATGTAGCTTGTGGTGAGCTACCCCACTGCTGGCCCCTTATTTGTAGATATTATTCTGTTGTATATATGTTTTTTTATGCAGTTATATGTACATGCCAGTGTTAATTCCAAAGGCATGTAGAGAAAAGACTGGATTTTTTTAAAAGGGTTTTGACTTTCTTCTGACCTAAAAGACCAGCTTGCCTGGCAGGAAACTAATTGCGTTTCCTAACTAGCTGACCAGAGATAATAAAGTCCCATTGTATAGTCATAAACCTTACAGGATCTTCCTGATAACAAGCCAGTTCAAAAAACCCAAGATGTTTTAGCAGGGATTTGATCAGCAGATGACCATTCTAACAGGACACTGAGAATTTTATCTTATGGGTGGCCAACGGACTACATGGGACTTCAAAGAGTTTAACTATGAGATGTCATATCCATGCTAAGTATAGGTCTTAGTCTCTGATTTTTAATATTTTAGGGAATCTTGGGGGAACAGCTCAATAGTGCTATCTCCTGGCCAAATAGAGTGGTTGCTCTGAACTGGGAATTGATTGAGACTGCAAGTTTATAGAAAGGTATTTAAAACCCCAGCTCAGGGCATTTGGACACACTTTTCATCTGGACTTCACTTGACACACACAGAAGCCAAACTGCTGAAAACACAGTGTGGCTACAAGCACTAAAGGAACTGAAAACTTTCATCTACTTTTCTGGACTCAATTCACTGCAGATATAAGGTAGACTCAGCTAACATGTTTTAGTGCATTTTATTCTGTATACTTTTCCATCTGCTTCTTATACTGTAACCTAAATTGGTATATGTCCTTTTTTAGCTGTAACTGCATTTATTTATTTTAGTAAAAACATTTTATTTTTCTAAAGAAATTCTGCCTGTGTGAGATTCCTTATATTATATGTGTGAATGTAGAAGGTTTATTAATAATCTGTGACGACTATTACTTACTTAGAGGGGCCTCCATAAGCAACCAAATTAAACAAAGATCTGTAAGGCAGCTGGAAGGATAAGGAGAATACCAGAGTCTCATACAAGTCCACAGGGATTGTGAACTAGGTTGTTGCATGTCCTGTTGGGAGAAGGCCAAATCAGTTTTTATGCTGCTACCCCAAAGAGAGTGTGTTACCTGGGTCTTTCTCCTGTGTGTAATAGCCAAGGAAAGGTTCATATTTGGACACAAGACTCAAAACTGGTATCATGCCCATATCCAGAGCTAGAGGGATGCATGGGATCCTCGTGGCAGAGGTGCAGTCATGACCTCAGTGAGCATTCAGAAAGGATGAGGAGGGTATCCCTGTTCCCCATCACAGATTGCACTTAAGGGTGGGCACTGTGAGTTCAGTGGGCCTGACCCCCAAGAGTGGGTTCATGATAGATCTGGTGCCAGCAGTGGGATTTGAGAGATTTGGTTGCATACTGTTCCGATTCGAGATATTGGTGGCATAGGCATAACAGTGGATTCAAGCCCAGTGTATCAGACTGATAAACTGTAAACAGTCCACACGCAGTCAAGGCAGAGATTTAAAAATACATCATTTGGTTACAGTATAAAGTTCTCTACCTGTTTTTGTTTTTTTCTTGGGTGCAAGCTAGTGTAGCAGTAGTTAGGGAAGAAGATGGCTTTCATCTACAGTGACTACACTGCAGACTACCTGAAGCAGTTGTGTCAGGAAAGAGGACTCCACTACGAGGGGTGAGCCAAAAAGCACCTTGTAGAGGCTCTCATGTCAGCCAATAAGCTAGCGGCTGCTCCCCAGAACCTCAAGTCATGGCCAGTGACTGAAAAGGACCAGAGCCTGAGCATGGGAGTGCTGGGGTCCATTGCAAAGTCTAGTCCCAGGGAGGCAGACAGCAAGACCAGAAGGAACCAGGGCCAGATTAAGGCATCCTGGGGCCCTAGGCCCAAGAGAAATCTGGGGCCCCCCCTCACTGTAACCATGCCCCTTTGCCATGACCCCACCTCTTGGTTGCATATCAGTTATTGAAACATGAAAACAATGTTCTTACTGTCCCTAAACTGTGGCATAAAATGCTTCAAAATTAATGAAACTGGCTGGCCCGATGGCACTGAGGGTTGAGGCACTGGATGCCATACCTCGCACCATGCCAGTGACCCAGGTTTGGTGATGGACTCAAGTCACTGGGGATAGGTCGGTGGCCAAGGGGAGAAGAATTGAGCACCCAATGGCTGCTCTCCTTCTCCGGAGAGGGGTGGGATGCTGGCCCTGCCACCGCCTGGCTGACCACAGGTGGTGCTGGTGCAGTTGGGAAAGCAGATAGACAGGAAGGGGCTGATGTCAGCCAAGGACCAGAGTGGGGGCACGTCTCAGCATGCCTCCATCTCATTGGTCCTCCTCGAATGCTGACATCGGCAGGGGGTGGACCAGAACAAGGAAAAACACCCTGCGGCTGATCTAGGCAAAGGGCTCCTGCACTGCTGCAACCATGGAGGAACCAGGAAGGAGCTTTGATTGCACATTCCACTGAGGATCGGAGGAGGTAGGATGGACTCTTCCTCTCCACCCGGGGGGGGAGAAATCAAACCGGGTCTCCAGAATTGTATAGGAGCAGGGCACCTATGGGGGCATGCTCCCGGTCCTCATGGCACAGACTGGGTGCATTGGGATGCCTGGAGAGAGGGACAAGTTCCGGTGCAAGGGGGAGTATAAAGAGATAGTGAAAACATTTTTTTTTAAGAAACTATTACTATTAGTATGGAAAAATACCAATAACCTGAGTTTTGATAATTTAGAGAAAATAATTGTTAGGCCTGATAAAAATAATTTTTTTTATGTGAAATGTCATGATTTGCACTTCTCCAAAGCCTCCCCCCAAACACACGTGTGTGCACTCGCAGTCTCTGTGTTACCATACTGTCCTATCAGGTAGTATGAACCAGCATGTGGGAGTTTTGTTGAGTTGGGTAGGGACCAATCTCTAAAACAGGCTAGGTCCTGGGTGGTGTAGGAGTCAAGTTTGTGGTTTACTGGGGAGGGGGGAGTTATGAAAGTTAGAGATTACTACTACAAAGCGAGTGATTATTGGAAGAATTTGAAATCATTCCCAGGATCAAACATTTCTGTTATTTATAAGTAAGACAGGATCTATAAAAAAGATTTACTGATGGGACTCTTAAAATACATTCATTTGTTCACCCTGAAAACAGAGCTGTATCAAGGTTAGAACTTCAGTATGAGCAAGATGAGAGAATTAAAAAAAATATGATTTTTAATTGTATTACTGAAACTTACTGTAGATTTCTTAATTTTAGGTTATAGTTAAGAGTAAGATTCTAAGCTGGGATTCTAAATAGGTGTGGGAGACAAAACAAAGGAAATGGCTTGTTCACACCTTAAAGGTCATCTTGGCTGGGGCCCCTTAGGCTGTCAGCTGCACTCAACACCTAATCAGAGAGGTGAGAGTCATGTCACAGTTCAGCCCCTGACTTATTCAGTGGCAGAGTCGTTTACAAAAAACATGCAGCTCAGGCAGAAAGAAAAGGATATATAGTAAATATATGTTGGGATTGCTGGGGGACCCCTGGCAGGCAGGGGTCCTAGGCCTGTGCCTTTGTTGCCTATGCCTTAATCCGGCCCTGGAAGGAACCCAGAGCCACAGCAGCAGGGGAAGGTCACCACAGGGCTGGAGCCAGAAGGGATCAGGCTACAGCTAGAGTGGAGGTTGGAGCTGGAATTCGAGCAGAAAAGGTTTAAAGTCCAGCAGCAGAGTGAATTTGAGCAGAGGAAGTTCAAGCTGGAGATGCAGGAAAAAGAAAACCAGCATCAGAAAGAGGCTGAGAGAGCCGAAAAACAATGTCAGAGGGCGTTTGAACTGGAGAAGCTTAAACTCCAATGACCAGCACCAGAGGAGGTAAGTGGCAGGGGTGAACCTGGAACTTCAGAACTGGGGTACAAAT
This sequence comes from Neoceratodus forsteri, assembly GCA_016271365.2. Classification (NCBI taxonomy): domain Eukaryota; kingdom Metazoa; phylum Chordata; order Ceratodontiformes; family Ceratodontidae; genus Neoceratodus; species Neoceratodus forsteri. The sequence goes on along the minus strand of CM028133.1, from coordinate 239,990,298 downwards.
TAAATTCTAAATTAATATCTGAATTTAAAGAGGGGGAGAATATGGATGCATTTTTGAATTTATTTGAAAAGATCTATATCCAGGCTAAAATACCCAGGGAGTTCTGGAGCTGTCAGCAATCCCCATTGCTTACTGGGAAAGGGCGTGAGGCTCTGGGCCAAATGGACAATCAGGACAGTAGTAATTATGAGAAACTTCAAGCTGTATTGCTTAACATAGAAACATAGAATTTGACAGCAGATAAGGACTGGATAGGATTTCCCTACCTAACGGATAAGCTGCAGATCCTAGTTAACCAACAGCCTACTTCCTCTTACCCCCACTAGAATTGCCTTATGTCTGTCCCATGCATTCTTGAATTCCCCCACTGTTTTTGACTCTATGACCTCCTCAGGAAGGCTGTTCCATGTATCCACAACCCTCTCTGTGAAGAAATACTTCCTCACATTATCTCTGAGCCGTCCCCCCTCTATCTTCAAATTGCCCCCTTGTTTTTGCACATCTCTTTTTCTTCTGAAAGATGCTACTCTCTTGGACTTTGTTGAATGCCTTGAGATATTTGAAAGTTTCTATCATGTCCCCCCCCCCTTTCCTGGAGGCTATACATCTTTAGTTCCTTTAGTCTTTCTTCATATGTCTTCTGATGCAGACCCTGCATCATTTTGGTTGCCCTCCTCTGGACAGCCTCCACCCTGTCTATGTCTTTGTGGAGATGGGGTCTCCAGAACTGTACACAGTACTCCAGATGTGGTCTTACCAACTGTCTGTACAGAGGGCCAACAACTTTCTGTTTTCTACTGGTGATGCCTCTCACTACACATCCCAGTATCCCCCAGCCCTCCTTACTGCCTTCTCACATTGCTGGCCCACCTTTAGGTCATCTGATATGACTACCCCCAGGTCCCTTTCCATTTTTGTTGTTGTCAGTATCTCACCCCTCATTGTGTACTCTTCCCTTGGGTTTTTGTTTCCCAGGTGCATTACTTTGCACTTCTTTGCATTGAATCTAAGCTGCCATACATTTGACCATTCCTCCAACCTTGCCAAGTCCCTTTCCATCCTTTCCACCCATGAATTAACACCTGAAGCATACAAGGTTAAGTTATGTAAGCTCTGGAGAAGCCCTGACATGAGCTATGAGGAACTCACCACAAAGCAACATCAGTTTTTGAAACATTGGTGGGAGGGAGTGGAAGCCAACTCTGTAGAGAAAATTGAGGAGGTTGTTCTTCTGGAGCAATTCTTTTGGGCTTGCCCAGCAGGGCTAAAAACCTGGCTAGAGGACCGAGACCCCAAAACAGTGCAGGAGTCTGCTGAGCTCTTGGACCGCTATGCCAGGAACCGGCTTGCTCTGAAAGGGAGTGGGGTGGACGTGGTAGTGCAGAAGGGGAAAAGCACACCTTCAGGGCAGTTAAAACCCTCACTGCCTCCACAGAAAGTGGGAAGCCCCAGGTTACAAAGAAAGGATTTATCAGATAAAAGAAATGATGATCGCTGGTTTTACAAATAGCCAGGGAATCTTGCTAGACAGTGTCCTAAAAAGGCACAGAGTGGACAAAGAGGTGCTCAAATACAGTTGGGTATGCTGTGTATCCCTGAAAGCATGCATATAAACATGAGGGAGCACATACACCCGGTTACTGTAAATGGGGTGCAGACCCATGGGTTAAGGGACATGGGGGCATCTCTTACCTTAGTAAAAGGGAATTTGGTTGAGCCTGAGCAGCTTACACCTAATCAGTTTGTAACAGTAAGGGGATTCACTGGGGAGGAGAAAATTCTGCCACTTGCTTGTTTTCTCCAAGACTGGGGTGATACAGGAGAGAGGGTGCAAAAGGTGGCAGTGGCAGACAATCTCGCCCTGGATGTGATTATGGGGAACAATCTCCAGAAGGGGGTGTTGTGTGTGGCTATCCACAGATGGCAAAGGTCAGTTGTGGTTCCCTGGTCCCTATAGAAGCCCCTGTGGAAAACAATGGGAGGCTGGTTTCCCCAGCCTGTGTCTCTTGAAATAGAGAGTAGTGAAAGGGGGGTAGGACTTCCCCACATAGTAGTTCACAAAACAGCTACAGAAGGTTATTCTGAGGAGGGAGGGAGGGATAACCAATGGCCAGAAGGCTAGGGATGGCAGTGACCCTGAATGCCCTGATACTAGAGCTATGGAACCCAGTTTAGAAACTGAAGGGGACATGTCCCATGTCTTGGGAAAATGTGAAGAATTTGCAGCTGTTCAGAGGACTGATCCTAGTTTGGAGAGGCTGAGGGCTTGTGCAGAATCTGACAGGACACTGGGAGGTGACATGAGGCACAGAGTATTTTGGGACAATGGACTGTTGTATATGCAGAATGTAAGGACAGAGGGTGGAGTGATGAGCAGGCAGCTTGTCATTCCCCAGGAGTACTGTGGGTGGTTGCTCAAGATTGCTCATGATATCCCCATGTCCGGACATCTGGGAACTGCACGCACCACGCAGCAATTTGCCCAGAATGTTTATTGGCCCAACTTCACCTAGCAGGTGAAGGAATATTGCAGGTCTTGTCACTGGTGCCAACAAAGAGGGAAGTCAGGTAGTAAAACCAAAGCATCCCTAATTCCCTTGGCCATTATGGAGGAGCCATTCAAGAGGGTAGAAATGGATATTGTGGGGCCTTTGAGTACCCCTAGCTCCTCCAAGAAGAGGTTTATCCTGATGGTGGTAGATTATGCTACCCGATACCGAGAGGCAGTTGCCTTTTCCTCACTTAGGACAGACAAAGTGGCAGATGCCTTACTAGGGATTTTCCCCCATGCTGGGTTTCCACAGGAAGTTATCACTGATTGAGGGGGCACCTTCTTGTCAGACCTGATGAAGTGTTTGTGGGAGAAGTGTGGAGTGGTGCAGAGAAGCACGACACCTTATCACCTGCAAGCCAATGGGCTTATGGAAAGGTTTAATAGTACCCTAAAATTGATGCTTCAAGCATTTGCTGAACAGCATGGGAGGGACTGGGAGAAATACCTCCCCCACCTGTTGTTTGCATACAGGGAGGTGCCTTAAGAGTCAACAGGGTTTTCCCCACTTCTAACTTTTATATGGACTGTGGCAGGGTCTGTATGACTGTCCTCTGAAGACACCCCCCCCCCCATTTCTAAGTCTGTTGCAACAGCATACTGTCCTTTTCAAACAACATGAAGTCTTTCTGTATTCTGACAATAGCAGCAGTGAGTCCCAACCTTCGAACTGCCCCGGAGATGAAAGAGTTAACTTTCCATGCCAGGCATAGAACACTGAGCTCGAGCTCGGTTGAGACTCTGTCTGTTGCTGTTTGAACTCAAACTGTCAGATTCTTTACTCCGCCTCACTGAACAGTCGCTCCGGAGATTTCTCCTACTGCTCGGTTCAATTTGTCGGTTAAAGTACAGTTTTTCTCGGTTTTTGACCGAATTTAAACCGCAACCTGTCGGTTCAGTCTCTGTCTGTGGTATTTGTGAGTACTAGATAGGTTTATATTATTTTTCTATTCTGTGTGGAACTTGTAAACGGTTCATCGGTTCGGTTTGAACCGATCAAGTTGCTAAAAAATCTTTATCTGTACTTTTAGAGTGTGGTTACCGGTTCTAAAAAAAATGGATTTTATTACGTTTTTTTTCACGACCCGTGACACGGTCAGGAACCGATAAGATGGTCTTGCCTGGCGGATTGCCATTAAAAGGGTAAGTTTGGTTAGGACTGGCACAATGTCTGAGAAACCCAAAAGAAAAACCGGGCCCACTGGGTTTCAACACTGCAGTGTGGGTGGGGAAGTCTTTGCTATGGCTGATCCCCACATCACCTGTGTTTATTGTCTGGGGTTTGACCACCTCAATGCAGATTGCCAGTTTTGTAAAAATTTTCCTGCAGTTACCCTAGAAAAATGAGTTGGCAGGCTCAGGGAAAGGGAGGTCAAAAAGTCCACTGAACCAGATGGCCAGACCGGTTTGGTTCAAACTGAACCAGAAGGAGTGCCCTCTTACCAGGGCGAGACTTCTTCGGGCAAAAGGAGATCCGATTCTGAGGAGTCGGTTCCAGCTAAGAGAACAAGAAAGGAAAAATCAGCTGGTGTGGATCCAAAACTTTCTTCTCCAACTGCTGAAGAAATAGCCAAAGCGATAAAAATTGTGCAGTCGCTTTCCCCAGTTCCGACCGAACCGGCACCATCAGGGAGGCGCTCCGTTCGGCCAGTTCCACCGGTTCAAGATTATGATTTAGAGGAATATTATGAACCGGAGAAGGAGGAAGAGGAGTATGAGGAAAGTGAATGTGGTTTTGAAAGTCGGGATGTGCCCATTGACCCGGACATCTCCCCAGACAGACCTTCAGGAGTGTCTCCTCCTAGGCTTTCTGAGCCCCCCTCCCATTTCATGTTTTATAAAAAAGTAGCTGAAACCCTCCAGCTTCCTATGGAAGAAGCTGTGTATGACCAGGAGGAGCCTGACTATGTGGAAATGATGGATATCCCAGAGTCTAGGAGGCTGTCTATTCCCTTACACAAATCTTTTGGGAAACAGACATTTAAGATTTTAAAGACTCCTAACACCTTACCTCCTGTGGATAAAAAATGGACAAAGTATACATTGTCAGGCTCGATATCGGAGTTCCTTACACAACAATGCAGCCATGTTGGGTAGTGCAGGCTGCAGCCTGTGATAAAAGCAAATATTCCTTAGCTTCACACCCAGACAAGGACTCCAGGAGGATTGATGCCATTGCAAAGAAACAGTACATGGCAGCATCCTTGGGACTCAGACAGGCCAACTATATGGCCTATACTGCTAGGTATCAGAAATCCAGATGGGACACTGTCATGGCTTTAGCAAAACAGGTCCCTGGCCAGCTGCCAAGGAGCTGGAGCAGGTGGCTGCTGATAGTATTGAGGCATCCAAGGTGCAATTCCATGCTGCAGTGGACTCCAATGATGTGTCATCTAGAGTCATGGCTACATCTGTGGCACTTCGTAGAATGGCTTGGCTCAGATGAACTAGCCTATCACAGGATACCCAGACTAAGGCCATGGATTTTCCTGTTGTGGGTAATTCTCTGTTTGGGGAGCAAACAGAGAATTACATGAAGAAAATGGATGAATATAGGACCACCTATAGGAGTGCCCAGGCCAAGGAAAGGCAGGCTACTCCTCAAAGGCAGCATCCCAGGGGCAGGGGCAGGCCTTTTCATAGGCCTTTCTACCAAGCCCAGGCCTCCTCTTCTGCCTATGCTCAGAGGGGGTTCTTTAGAGGGAGAGGCAGAAGGGGTACAAGCAGACCTGCTTCCACCCCTCAGCCAAAACCGCCTTGCCAAACAGGCACCCTGATGGGTTTGCCAGGGCTGATTCTCCACCACCTGCAGGAGGCAGGCTGGCTTACTTTGTCCAGGACTGGAAGCCTCTAACATCAGACAAGTGGGTCCTGGAAGTAGTAAGCCAGGGACTGGTTCTCAGCTTCCAAAAATTTCCAAAGCTGAGAACCAGATCTTTTTCACCTGCAAATCCCTGAGAGGCACTTGCCCTAGAGGCAGAGGTCTCTTCCCTTCTGGCTCTCAGAGCTGTGGAACAGGTTCCACCCCTACACCAGGGCAAAGGATTGTACTCCAGGTACTTCCTTACCCCAAAAAAGACAGGAGAATGGCGGCCCATCCTGGATCTCAGATATTTAAACAAGCACCTTTTAAAGCCAAAATTCAAAATGGTGACTCTGGGAATAATTCTACCCTCTCTAAGGCCAGGGACTGGCTAGTTTCCCTGGACCTCAAGGATGCCTATTTCCATATTCTCATCAGAAGCTCCCATCGAAAGTACTTCAGGTTCGAGCTGCCCTCAGGCCATTACCAGTTCAGAGCAATGCCCTTTGGTCTAACCTCTGCTCCAAGGGTGTTCACAAAATGCCTGGCAGTAGTAGTTGCTTCTCTAAGAAGGCAAAGGATTGCCATCTTCCCATACCTGGATGACAGGCTCATAGTAGGCCAGTCCCCAGACCAAGACAAGTTACACCTACAGATAACTCAGCAACTGCTCACCTCTCTGGGTTTCCTTCTGAATCTTTCAAAGTCAGTTCTAGAGCCTGTCCAGCTCCTCACCTTCATAGGCGCAGAGCTAGATACAGAAAGGGCCAGAGCCTTCCTTCCCCTGGATAGGGCAAGGACCCTTATCACTCTGGCCTCCTCTTTCACCCTTCAAGTGTTTCGACCAGCAAGGCATTTTCTGCAGCTCCTGGGGCACATGGCTGCTTCTACAGCAGTGGTGCAAGGAGCAAGATTTCAGATGAAGGACATTCAGTTCCATTTGAGAGCCTTTTGGTCTCAGAAAAAGGACCCTCTGGCCAAACTGATCCCAGTGACACGAACCCTGATCCAGGCCTTGCAGTGGTGGCAGGATCAGAACAATCTGAGACAAGGAGTTCCCTTTGTCACTCAGTCTCACTCTTTAATCCTTACTACAGATGCCTCCCTGTTGGGGTGGGGGGCTCACTTGGGCGACCTGACCACCCAGGGGTTGTGGTCCCGTCAGGAATCTCTGCTTCACATCAATCTGTTGGAACTCAGAGCAGTATTTCTAGCACTTCAAGTTTTTTCCAAGTCTGTTCAGAACAAAGTTATTCAGATCAGAACAGACAATACCACCACAATGTGGTACATCAACAAGCAAGGAGGCACTCGGTCTATGGCCTTGTGCACAGAAGCAATGAAGTTGTGGTCTCTGGCTTATTCTCTGAACACCTCCCTCACAGCAGTACACCTCCCAGGCAAGGACAATGTCCTGGCAGATGCTCTCAGCAGGATATCTCAGGGCCATCATGAATGGTCACTGGATCCCCTGGTCTTGGAGGTTATATTCTCCAGATGGGGCACCCCACAGATAGATCTTTTTGCAGCCCCAGACAATCACCAACTTCCCATTTTTTGCTGCAGGCCCCCAGTGTTGGGCTTAGTCCCCCTGGATGCCTTAGTTTTCAATTGGGAAGGGAAGTTCCTGTATGCTTCCCCCCTTCCCACTCCTGTTCAAAGTGTTAGTCAAAAATCAGGTCTCAACCCTGCAAAGTGATCCTGATTGCTCCAGACTGGGCCAGACAGCCCTGGTATCCTCTCCTATTGTCCTTATCAGTACATCTTCCCCTGGCTTTTCCCAGGAATTACAACCTGTTAACCTGTGCTCAGGAGAGGGTTTGATACCCGAATCTCAAATCTCTCAATCTCAAGGCCTGGCTCTTGAAGAGTTAGAGTTTGCTGATTTACACCTTTCCCAAGGTGTTATGGATATTCTAAAGGCTTCTAGGAAGCCTTCCACCAGAACTACTTATAATTCCAAGTGGAAAAGATTTTCCATATGGTGCTCTGGGAAGCATATTTCCCTAGAATCTGCTGATCTGCCCACAGTCCTTGACTATATGGTCCATCTGAATAGCTTGGGACTCAGACCAGCTACACTAAGGGTGCATCTGGCAGCTGTTTCTGCTTTCATTTCAGCAGGTAAGCACTCTTCTCTGTCAGCTCACCCTGTTTTCTCCAAGTTTTTCAAGGGATTGCATCATACCAATCCTCCATTCAGGGATTCTGCCCCTGCTTGGGATCTTAACGTTTGCATTGCTCAGCTTATGCAACCCCCCTTTGAGCCCTTGTCCTCAGCAGGCTTAAGTACTTGACTTGGAAAACTGTGTTTCTGGTGGCCATCACTTCTGCCAGGCACATAAGTGAGCTACAAGCCCTGTCAGTGGAGCCTGACTTTATTTCCTTCCATAGGGATAAGGTGGTCCTCAGGACTAACAGGAAGTTTTTGCCTAAGGTGGTTTCAGACTTCCACCTTAACCAGTCTGTGTCTCTTCCTGTGTACTTCACTGACCTTTCCTCCTCTGGTGAGAGGAGGCTACACAGTCTTGATGTGAAAAGGGCCCTTAGCTACTATATAGAACGTACCAAGGGTCATAGGTTTGACTCCCTCCAACTGTTCCTCACATATGGTGAGGTTGGTAAAGGAAAACCTGCCACTAAAAGATCCATTGCCAGGTGGATTGTCTCTTGCATCCAATTTTGTTATGAAAAATTAGGTAAGGTTCCACCCTCAGGCCTGAGGGCTCACTCTACCAGAGGTACAGCTGCTTCCCTGGCTGCTGCCAGGGATATTCCTATCTTAAAGATATGTCAAGCAGCTACCTGGAAACAGTTCACACTTTTAAGCATTACCCCTGGATATCCAGGCTGGAGTGGTGCTCGGTTTGGACAATTGTGCTTCAGAGCCTATTTCCTAAGTAGGTTCTGTCCCTCCTCCATGGAGGTACTGCTTGTAGTCTGCTTTTGTCAGAATACAGCAAGACTTCATGTTGTTTGAAGAAAAAATTACTCACCTTAGTAATGTTGTTTCTTCTAATGGAGTCTTGCTGTATTCTAACCCTCCCCGCCTTCCCCTCTCAGAACCTCTGTTTTTTGGGATGTGGGTGAGCAGTGGCAGTGTTGGCACTCAAGAGGTGCCCCACCTTTTTTGTTATCACCCTTTCTTTGGGTGAGTGAGTGTTGTGTTATTTAGTTTTTTGGGTCTCCTGACTCGAGTCTTTGTTTTGGGACCAAAAAATTTGTTATTATGTTAGTAGCCAGTTGGCTAGTGTAGGTTTACAGCTTCCACACAGGACCTCAGTGAGTTTAGCTCGTAAAGATCTGACGGTTTGAGTTCAAACAGCAACAGACAGAGTCTCAACCGAGCTCGAGCACAGCGTTCCATGCCTGGCATGGAAAGTTAACTCTTTCATCTCTGGGGCAGTTCGAAGGTTGGGACTCACTGCTGCTATTGTCAGAATACAGCAAGACTCCATTAGAAGAAACAACATTACTAAGGTGAGTAATTTTTTCTTCTCTGCCTTCCCCTACTCCTTTCTGTGTCCTTTCTTAGTTTTCTGGTTCCCCATTAGGTAGTCTGGCCACCTACCTAGTGTTCTTGCTGTCCCTATCCTCGTTTTGTTTCCCCTACTGTCTCCAAGAACAGTCCCAATCCTGTTTCCCCTCCTTCACGAACGTTTGCATGCTCACCTATACGATCGTGCGCACATTCGACCTCACGAACGTGCGCACATCGCAGGAGCGAGTCAGCATTCTGAAAAGTTATTTCATTTCATTTTTAGGCTTGTGACAATGAGGGGAAGTTGTACTGAATAAAATAATGTTGAAATTGCCTGGTATTTCTGTAAATGAAGCCTTCTGAATGTCCCCTAAACAACCCAGTGTTCAGCACAGCCTAAACCTCGCGTTTAGGAAGCTGAATGTTTTAACAGGCAAACTGAAACTTAGAAAAGGTAGCACTTTAGTGGAAAAAGCTAAAATAAGTACTGACTTGAGACTCAGTCTGCTTGTAGACTGCAGGCTCTTGCAAACAGCCCACATAAAAGTCCTGAGTAATGTTAATGGTGATAAGAGTCCTTACCACTTTTAAGACCTGTGGTAGTATAGGTTTTCACACAGAAATTGCACAGCTGCAGCCTGTAGAAACCCTATAGTTAACCCTATATTGCTATTGTATGTTGCTGTCTCTGCAAAAAGATATAGAAATGTCATTTTCAATCTAAACTGACTTGATACAGGTTAAAATGTTGAGTTTATATTTCTTACCTGAAATCACTACTGTGGCCCTTTGTTCTCAGGACTCCACTCCTACTTAGTCCCTGTTCATTTAAGAGCCGGCCAGCCAAACCCTCCTTACATTTATACAGAGTTTAAGGGGGAGGAGTTCAGAGAACATAGGAACAGCCCATGTATGTGAACCAGTTGAGTTTAAACCTCTTGTTTTTACTTTCCAGACCTTCTATATGTTTATATTTTCACTGTTTAATTGTTGGAAATGTTTTGTAATGATTTTTATGTGGTTTACAAGTTTTTTGTTCCCAGTTATCTAAGAAGGGGAGTGGTTTTCTAGATCACATGTCCTCTTGATACCATAAAAACAGGAAAAAAGCTACCTAGAGTGAGTCTAACCCAGGGGGTCAGCAGGGCGCTATCCCCCAGTACCTTAGCCTATTCTAAGGAAAGTTGATTGCTTGCTCATTCTTTTGGGCGTCTGCATTTTGTTACATGGAAGAAGTATTCCTCTTTGTTTTATTTTATTTTTTTGTAATCGAACAGTTCGTTTGCTTTTATTTCTGTTTTTTTGAATAAAACTGCTGCAGTATAGTCCATCCACGCTGGTGTCAGAATCGTATGTCCCACAATACTTCCACATGGACGTAGGGTGCGTGGGCTCATAGACTTGATCAGGGAAGGCAAGCACTCCACGAATTCCCATAGTGGAGTATGTCTTAAAGTTTAGGGAAAAGCTGAAGGAGCTTATGGGAGCAGCCCAGAGCAACCTATCAGATGCCCATCAGAAGCAAAAGGTCTGATATAACCACAGAGCCAGAGCTCACTCATACAGTGTAGGTCAGGAAGTCATGGTGCTAATTCTGGTCCGGAAGGAGAAGCTGCAGGCTGAATGGGCGGGGCCATACAAGGTAGTCCGATAGGTAAATGACATAAACTATTTTGTAGAACTGCCTGACAGGAGACATACCCATAGAATGTACCATGTCAACATGATGAAACCATATGCAAATAGGTCAGACATAGTATTTTCAGTGTGTAGTCTTGGGGAAAGGACTGGCGAAGAAGACCCCCTACTGGACTTGCTAGAGGAAAGCAAGTGGGAGTCCTCTGTGAAGGCAATCAAACTGTTGCCCCAGCTGACACTGGAACAAACCCAGGAAGTGAGGGAGGTTTAGCGGACTTTGCCTCTTTGTTTATGGCCAAGCCTGAAGTAGCCCCCTTAGCAACACAATGTAGACATGGGGAGGCAAGCACCCATACAGTGGACAGCCTACCGGGTATCTGAGGCCATCCTAAAGGACATTAGGAGGGAGGTGGAGGAAATGCTGGATTTAGGGGTAATCCAGAAATCCCACAGTCACTAGGCCTCACCCGTAGTCCTCGTTCCCAAGCTGGATGGCTGTACTCACTTTTGTGTGGACTATCGTGGACTCAACACAGTCACAAAGTCTGATGCCCACCCAGTGCCATGGACAAATTAACTACTGGACAAGTTGGGAGGGGTGAAGAACACCCTTGCCACCTTCCAAAGGTTGGTCAAGCAGGTGTTACATGGTACTGAAGAATGCACAGTGGCATATCTGGATGATATTGCCATCTTCAGTACTAGTTGAAAGGAACACCTGTCCCACCTGAGGGATGTGTTGGGCAGGATACAGAGGGCCAGGCTCACTGTCAAGGCTGAAAAGTGCCAGGTGGTCTTGGCGGAAGTGGCAAACCTAGGACATGTAGTGGGGTGGGAGAAGCTTCATCCCAATCAAGCCAAGATTGAGGTGATAGAGGCGTGGCCCAGGCCTGAAACCCAGAAGCAGACTTGGAGTTTCCTCGGGACTGCCGGGTACTACCAAATGTTTGTACCAAATTACAGTAACCTGGCAGCTCCCCTCTCTGGCCAGGTAAAGAAAAGAATGCCCAAAAAAGGTAAAATAAGAGCCAGCTTGGGAATTAGCCATTGCACGGCTAAAGGAGGCAATGTGCAGTGCACCTGTGTTGGCTAATTCAGACTACAGTAAGCCATTTGTAGTTCAGACAGATGTCTCAGAAGTGGGGATTGGAGCATACCTCAGTCAGACCTCTAACCAAGGGAAAGATCACCCAATAGTGTACATTAGCAAAAAGGTTGCTTCCCCAGGAGCAGACCTATTCCACAGTTGAGAAGGAATGCCCTGTGCTGGTATTGGCCCTGACAAAATTAAAGCCGTACCTCTATGGGAGGCACTTTGAGGTACAGACCAATCATAATCCCCTGGTGTGGCTGACACAGATAGGTAAAATGAACAATCATCTCTTAAGATGGAGCATTGCCTTACAGGGCTACGATATGACCATTACCCACAGGGCCAGATAGGCCAATGCCAATGCAGATGGGCTATCTCCCCAATTAGAGCAGTGAACAGAATTTATGAAACTCATACCGTGCCTAGGGATGGATTCCCACAAATTCAGTATAGGAGGGAGGAGTGTGGTGAGCTACCCCACTGCTAGCCCTTATTTGTAGATATAATTTTGTTGTATATATGTTTTTTATGCAGTTATATGTACAAGCCAGTGTTAATTCCAAAGGCACATACAGAAAAGACTGGATTTTTTTAAAAGGGTTTTGACTTTCTTCTGACCTAAAAGACCAGCTTGCCTGGCAGGAAGGTAATTGCATTTCTTGAGTTGTTGACCAGAGGTAATAAAGTCACATCATATAGTCATAAACCTTACAGGGGCTTCCTGGTAACAAGCCAGTTCAAAAAGCCCAACATGTTTTAGCAAGGATTTGATCAGCAGATGACCATTCTAACAGGATACTGTGAATTTTATCTTATGGGTGGCCAATGGACTACAGGGGACTTCAAAGGGTTTAACTCTTAATTGTCACATCCATGCTAAGTATAGGTCTCAGACTCTGATTTTTAATATTTTGGGGGATCTTGGGAACAGTGCAACAGTGCCATCTCCTGGCCAAATGGAGTAGTTGCTCTGAATTGGGAATGGATTGAAACTGCAAGATTACAGAAAGGTATTTAAAATCCCATCTCAGGGCATTTGGATACACTTTTCATCTGGACTTCACTTGACACACAGAAGCCAAACTGCGGAAAATCCAGTGTGGCTACAAGGACCAAAGGAACTGAAAACTTTCATCTACTTTTCTGGACTCAGTTCACTGCAGATGTAAGGTAGACTTAGCTAACCTGTTTTGTGCAGTTTTTTTCTGTATACTTTTCCATCTGTTTCTTATACTGTAACCTAAATTAGTATATGTCCTCTTTTAGCTCTAACTGTATTTATTTAATTATTTTAGTAAAATCTTTTTATTTCTAAATAAATTCTGCCTGCATGAGATTCCTTATATTGTACCAGTGACTGTAGAAGGTTTATTAATAATCTGTGACAACTGTTACTTACTTAGAGGGGCCACCATAAGCAACCAAATTGAAAAAAGGGTCTGTGAGCATCTGGAAGGATAGGGAGAATACCAGAGTCTCATACAAGTCTGCAGGGATTGTGAACTAGGCTGTTGCATGTCCTGTAGGAAGAAGGCCAAATCAGGTGTTTGCACTGCTACCCTAAAGAGAGTGTGATACCTGGGTCTTCCTCCTGTATGTAATAGCCAAGGAAAGGTTCATAGTTGGCCACAAGGCTCGAAACTGGTATCATGCCCTTATCCAGAGCTAGAGGGATACATGGGATCCTTGTGGCAGAGGTGCAGTCATGACCTCAGTGAGCATTCAGAAAAGATGAGGTGGGTATCCCTGTTCCCCCATCACAGATTGCACTTAAGGGTGGGCACTGTGAGCTCAGTGGGCCTGACCCCCAGGAGTGGGTTCTTGACTGATCTGGTGTGCAGCATTGGGATTTGAGAGATTTGGTTGCATACTGTTGCGATTCGAGATATTGGTGGCATAGGCATAACAGTAACCCAAGCAGTGTGTTTGGGACTGGGTTTGATTCTTGCAGTGTCAGTGCCTCAGTAGGTAGCACACTCACCTCTGAGGCTGCGAGATCAGAGGGCTGTGGGTTCAGTTCCCACATCTGGTACTTGGGTTAATATCCCAGTACTGACACTGTAGTGCAGCATGAGAGTATAGTATTTTCACGCTGTTCCTTGTTGCAGTTTTACTTTGCACTTGAACAGGTATTTCATATTGTACTGTGACTGCACTTTTTCCTTCTGAACCAATTTATTTCTGTGTTCCTGCTTATTTTTGTACTGTCTTACCTATCAAATGTTTGCTCAGTTAACTTGCAGTTGTGTATTGTACTTCTGATCCTCCTGTTACCTTCCTCCAGGTCACACCTGGATATGAGCCTTAGCACAGTCTGTCTCTCCCTGTTACCAAGTTTCAAATAAATCAATATAGAACACAGAAAGGGCATATACCTCTCTGAGTGTGTGAGTTTCTATCTTCCAAGAGGTAACAGCAGAGGTTCTCACTATTTCATGCTAGCACCCACTGACCATCCTAATGTCCCACTCGCAGCGAGGTCCTGCCAGATCACATCAGACACCCAGTCAAGTGTGCCACCTGGTGAACCCCTGATCTACTCACTTGGATCTCTTCCTCTGCAGGTCAGACCATGGACACTGCTCAACAAAGGATTCAGTGTCTCTTCTGTTTGGCCCTGGAGATGAGTCTTCTACCTTATCTGTTTTCAGTCTCAGATACGTTGTGTGTTGTTATCAAGTACAATGACTCTGCATGGGCCAGTCTACGGGGCAGCCCCCCACCAGGATCTCCCTTGGTTTCTTCAGGGGGGACCTGCCACAGCCCCAAGGGCCATTGGCTGATTTACCTTCAGTGGACCTCCCCTCAGATTCCCGTACCCAAAGGTACTCAGACCCCAAAGGAACATTATTTTATAACAAGCGGGTCCAACCTCCTGAATTTAAATACATGATTTGTGGGGTGAATCTTATTTATTTACCGTGGGGGGCATTGATATGGATGAGGACCCAGGGAAGACAAGGGTTAATGGGCTTGAACAGACTATGCCCCTGATGAACATGGCTGGGGATAGGAAGCTTAATTTTAAAAAAGGGCTATTCTGAGAACAGCCAGGGCTACAGACCCTAATATTGTATTCAAATTAAGTCAACCAGATTTTACTGTGTGCAACATGGTTAGCGTACAGTAATGACGTGTAATACCACCATAGACATGTATTCACAAAGTGCAGTGCTATGTACATACCTCTCTGTGGTGCTACAATCTAAACAAATCTGTACCCCCTAATCTCTTGACCTGTACCTCTGGGATGCTTCTGACCCTATGCGGAAAGTCCTTTGGTGGCCCTCAAAGATTTCCCTGATGGTCCAGTGGGACCCCCAGGCTGCAGTTATAACCCAAACCATCCCTGGCAGTCTACTGGTATGCCTCTTCCTAACTCTGACCACCTGAAAAGGTCCATGAATGATCCAGTCCCACACTGATCTGTGGTCCAAACATCTTTGCGCACCTGATACAGCACACTGATGACTCCCTACCACCAGGATTTTCTGGTGATATTTGGGGATGATCACAGAGTGCTGTGATGGGTGCAGGTGTGGTAGTTGGCACTGCATTCCTTTTACAAACCAATGCCACCCTTTCACGCACCAGGAATCTCTGATGTGCAGTGGTGCAGAAGAGCTCCCCAACCCCCTTTGAGCATAGCTGAAGGGAGACATAAACAAGGGATTGGTGGTAAATTGTTTTGCAATGATTTACCACCAGTCATGTGAGACTGGGAGATGTACTGCATGTAGTAACTGTGTAATTTTTGTAAAGTGTTGTATTGCCCTGTATATAAATAAAGCTGTCCAATCTATATGTGAAGATTTTTTTTGTTACTAATTCTGCGCTGAGTATTTAAAGTACTATCTTTACTTAACTGCCATGTTTCCAATGAAGGACTCTGTGAGTCTGAAAGCTTAAACATATTGACCCAGATATTCAAACTGCGCCAGTTTGTGGCGCAAGCCCCTGCACCGCTCAAAATAGTTGTGCAGGGGTGTGGCCAGGGTGATATTCAACGGAGTTGCGCTATGGCACAACTGCTTTGAATATCGCCCCGTGGCCACCCCCACTGTGCATGGCGCAGTGGAACTGCACCAGCGCAAGTGGTCAGAGTGGAGCATTGAGATGCGGTGGTGCAAGTTCCATTGCGCCATGCACAGCACCTGCGATATTCAAAGGGTGACATGCAAATGGGGCCATAATTTATGCAAGGTGCATGTGGGGCCATTTGCATCTGATTATGGCCCCATTTGCATGCCATTAGCATGCAGGTGCACCAATCCCTGACGACTTGCACCTGGTGCCCTGCCAGGCAACAGCCGTTGGGGACCGACGCCCCCTGCAGCCCGATCGCGGGACGTCCCATAAAGGACAATGCATGTCTCCAATCCTTGGTGATCCAGTGGACCGCGAGTAGCCCGATCGCGGGCATAACAATATTACCCCGAGTAGCCCAATTGGGGCATAATTGTATATCCCCCAGTGGCCAATCGCGGGCATAACTGTAACTCCCCATTAGCCCGATCGCGGGCATCAGTATTCCCAAAGTCCAATATCCCTGGTGGTCCAGTGGACGAATGGAGCCCGATCGCGGGCGGCATTCCTCACTCCCCAAGTCCGGAAATCCCTGGTGATCTAGTGGACCCCCACCCCACCCGCCCGGAATCCACCACCCGCTCCCCCGTCAGCGGCGGGCGCAGCACCGCCTGCCCCCACCGCCCGCCCGACTGACAGCTCAGTATGGCTCATGCCCATGCCCGTGGTTCAGGCATGAACCAATGGGCATACTATCCTAGTCAGTCCAGATATGTGAATGAATTCATTCACATATCTGGACGACAATCGGCTATAGACTGCATGCCCGATGGCTCATGCTCTGAATAATAAGCGTGCAACCATACCAGCAGCTCTGGAAGCGGGCGGCACGGGCGGTGGGAGTGCTACCGCCCGGCTGGCGGGGGCGGGGGTGGTGGGACTCCGTGGTGGGTGAGCACTGGATCTCAGCTTCAGGCAGGGGGTGAATGCCGCCCGCGTCAGCCCGGACCACCGAATCGCTGAACTTTGAAGTTCGATGCCCGTGATTGAGGCATGGGAAGAAGCGCGCCAGGTGCGGTGGGGAACAGTTGAGGGTCACCCACTGGTGGCAGCTGCTGTGTTGCGCCCTGCAATGCGGCAGCTCACCTGTGGGTGGCCCTCAACTTGTTCCTTTTTTTTGGGGCTCAACTTTGTGCAGGCACAGGTAGGGGTTGTGCCTGCATAATTCTGCATGGCTCGGGCTGAATATCGGGCTGTGCAGTTTATGCATGGGCACGCCCCCCACCTGTGCCTGAATACATTACTGATGCGCCCCGGCGCATCGGGATTTGTGCAGCACACTTTTCCCTTTTAAATATCGCACTGGGGTGCATCAGTGAGTTGTGCACGGCGCAACGCCCTTTTGAATATCTGGGCCATTGTAATTATTTTGTTGATCCAATAAAAGGTATCAAATAACCCATTGTTCATCTGAATAAAGCATGCTAATTAAAAAAAAGGCTGCCGCAGAGTTCAGACAAGATTTAGTACATCTTTTTTTTAATTTTTAGGTGCATTTAGGTATAGTTTAAATTACAATTTTTGTTTTATTCAAATATTTATACTCTTCTCTGACAGCCCCCATCTAGTCTGCCCTGTCTCCCACCTACTCCATGTAATTACCCCAGCCTCTGTCCACCACAGCTCCCCACCCAGTACCAGTACTTTTAGGGCTGTATCGTACAACCCTCCCAGGAGTTTCTCCAGGGAACAGCATCCATGATCAGTGGTATGGTGCCTGTGAGGAGCTGACCGTCATCCAGCTGTAGTTGGGTATATATTCCATTTTCCTTTCTCCCTGTCTCCAGGTGGTATGCAGAGTGTCAGTGGGGTGTGCCGCAAGCACAAATAGTTTTCTACAGTCAGGAGGGCAAGCTCTCCCTCCCCCCAGCAATAGGAGATGAGGAGAGCTTGTGTCATCAGAATGTCCTCCCTTCCTTCCTTCCCTCCACTGGGGCATGCTGCCATCAGCAGCATGTTCTCCCAGCCTGGGTCTCTGAGCACTGGCTCCAAACTTGGGTTGTTGGAATGGAAACATGGCCCCTTACAGTGATTTTTAGAGGTGTGGGAGGCGGTTGTAGTGGGCAAAGCCCCCCAAATCTATCATATAAACTGAACAGGTCAGTAGTGTTCTTATTCATGCCATTAGTGAGATTTTCTGAAAATTCCAGGCACCATGTTGGAGAAGCGTGTTGTATACACACACACATGCATTCACACATTCACAAACCAATATACCCACACATACCTCTCAACCTTTTGTCACTGAAATGAGGGGCATGGACGCTCAAAATGAGAGTAATATCTTCAAACATGGAGATACAAGCTCAAAAACACGGTGTAAACCATTGTGTTTATTTATACAAAGTTTATTTTTGATTTGGCATCTTAGAATATTTTAAATGTTTGCATTAGAATTGGAACTTACAGCACATTATCTGTGCTGTTAGCACCTTTTCCATAAGGGACGGATGAGGGGCAGAGCAATTTTGAGGGGTAAAATGAGGGACATCCTTTGTAATCAGGGACAGTCGAAAGGTATGTTTGCATGCACTTAGATGTTTAGTAATACATACAGTGGCTAAGTTCCAGTGGTTTGTACTCACATCATACACCCAGGGTGCATAAAAAAGTATGTTTTACTCCTGCCCATATTTCATTTTTTAGAATTGCTGGTTTAAAATAAAATGTTTTCCCCTGCTGTTTGCAAACTTTTCAAACTTGCTGGCCTCCTCCCGATTTTTAACTAATGTCTGTTTACTTTGAAAGGAAAAAGATAAAAAAAAACATAATACGTGGTTATGATACCACAATCATGTATTACAAGATGTTTGGAGCACTGGTTTCAAGTTGGTATCAGACCTAACCAGTAAAAAATATAATATAATGGCAGCCTTTGTCTTAACAGACCTGATCAGTCTTACAGGTCCAGTGAACATCAAGTGCTACAGGAAGTGGTCATAATAGCTTTGTGGGGGGGAGCACTACCCCTTGGCTAAACATAACCATATTAATGGCCCACCATGCTGTTTGGGAGACAATGTGTGTCCTGAGGTGCCATCTTAAGGATGAAATGTTAAACTGAGGTTCCATCTGCCTCTTCTGGTGGTTGTTCAGGTGGACGTTAAGTATCCAATAGCACTACTTGAAAAGTGCAGGAGAATTTTCCCTGTGTCCTGGCAACATTTCCTCCATTTACTAACAAATAAATAAATAAATACTTAACCTGTTTCAATATGATGGTTTGCATCTCTATCCTGTCCCCCCCCAACAGAAATGAAATAAATATTGTAGCCCACACCCAGGCCCCCTCTCAGTCACAGACAGGATTCTCCTCACCCCCAGTCCCCTAGACTGCACCATCAGGACTGGATGGGCAGTAGGAACAGTAGTTGATTTGGAGCAGGAGGTCCCCCTCAGAGCAGGAGTGAGAAGAGGTGGACGCTGAAGCCACTGAACTTACATCGGAGGCACTGTTGGGATCTCCTGTTTACCATACCAGTACTTACCAAACTGTGGCTTTGTTCAAAAATATTTATTTATTTATGTATTTATGTTTTTGGTAAATGGGTAAGCAAACTGATCCAAAGAACCATTTTCAGTTGCGACCCAGGCCGTACAGTGGCACAGACAAATAGGTGCAAGTTAGAATACAGTGAATAACATATAATACAGTGAGTGCAGTGGAGTCAGAAACAGTGATACATAAAACATCACGTCTTAAAATAGGGGTTTAGGACATAAAAACAAGTTTATGACAAATAAGCAATGCTTCTCTGCTTGCAGAGAACTAGGACATACACTTACAGCAAATCCAGACATATATAATACAAATAGCACCCCTCCTGAATATTTGTTTTCCATTTCTGAAATGGCATCCAAATCCACATCGCCCTGGAATCACTGGGAGTCAGTGGGGTAACAGAAATTGATAAGGGATCTGATTGATCCTCTTGAGGCTGTACAGTGTGAGCAAGAACACAAATCAAGGATTTTTAACGCAACCCAAGGGTCTTTAAAACTGCCCAAGGGTTTTTAACACATCCTGAGGATCTTTAACACAACCCAAGGGATTCCTTGACCCCAGCCATGGGTTTTTAACATAGCCCAAAGGTTTTTAACACAACCCCGGGGTCTTTAAGACGACACAAGGATTTTTAACACAACCTTAGGGTCTTTAACACAACCCAAGTTTTTTTTAACATAACCCAGGATTTTTTTCCTTATTCCCTGCCTGAAGAAGAGATGATTGACAATAAACAGCCAAACAATACCTTCCTGTTACTTGTTCAAAGGAGCATCCCTGAGTGGATCTGTGAGAAAGTGATGGTAGCCACCATTGTAGAGGATCTGAGACCTCAAGTATATTTAAGGAGAAGCTTGAAAAGATTATAATGATTGGAATAGACTTCTGGGTTGAGAACTGATGACTGATGTGGGGAGTTGCCAGTTTGGTAAAGGGCCAGGCTGAATGTTGTGCAACGGTTCTGCAGTATGCCAGAAGATCACCTGTTGAAGACAATGGTCTCTGCCCAGCAGCTGCTGAAACCAAACAGTGATCCCAGTACTTGGAGTGATTTGTGTTCTGAGCAACAACCCTCTGGACAGTTGCCTATGGAGCTAGGCAGCTGTTTACTTCTCTCCACTTTGCAACCAAGTGTAGGGCCATTTATTCCCAAAGAACAATTAGATGATAGTCAAGATGCACCCACTATGGAATCTGCAGAGGAAAATACTGCCTTAAAGACTGAGACACCAGTTGAAATGCCTACTGACACTTTTGACATGAACCCAGAGAGTAAAGATGAGCATGGTCAACCACTTCTGGGAGAGGAAGGTGTCACCTGTACACTTTGGATGGGAATACAAGCCCATTGATATCATATGACCTTGATGTTTCCACGGACACACCCATTCATGTTGTCCCCAAGGGTATTGTCGGCACTGCACTCAGTACAGGTTAGGGAAATGTGTTTGTTTGCATAAATATCACACCGCCATTTAATTATGCTCAGACAGGAAGCATTTATCTAGACAGCCTGTTTGCTTATATGTGTATGTATAGATATGTATATATAGTCTACCATTGCCAGTGCTTGAATGTTTGGACTGTGGACTGAAGCTTAGAATTTGATGGTAGATAAGGACCCCTTGGTCCAACCAGTCTGCTAATTTTTCCTTGCCTATCCTATCCTGTCACTGCAGATCCTACTTGATCTCCACACCGCCTTGTGGTACAGGGTCATAATGTTGCAGGCAATAACAACACGGTCAAAAACCACAAAGCCAAAATGCCAACAGCAAAGATAGCGCTCAACAAAACAGCGGAGCACTACTTTGCTGAATTCAATAAATGCACTTTGTTTTTCCGGAGGGCTCCATCCCCACCCCCACCCCATTTTATTACAACTAACTCGGGGGGGGGGGCTACTCAGGAATGGGGAGAAACTCATGGGGGGAGGATTGTTAAGGAGGGGAACTGGAAAAAGAAGATGTCCCAGGGAGATAAAAAAAATAAAATATGTTAAATGTCCCGGGATGGGGAATCAAACTCCAGGACATCAGCAATTCACTGCTTTCCCTGCTTGTAGCTCTACCCTGTGAGCCATGCAAGCTGCTCAGCAGTGCATTGCCAAGCACACATCTTAACCTGCTTGCCCAGAAGCAATATAGTTACAGGAATAGCTGTTTTAACCATTTGCTATAGTATCCCTGTAGCTATTTTGTTTTTTGCTGTTTTCACTTCGCTGTTTTACCTGCGCTTTATTCCCTGTGAAATTTTGACCTGGTATACCCCGGCTTCACAACTGAGATTCCCATGTGCCTGTCTGATGCATGCTTGAAGCCCACCACCTCTGCTGGCAGACTGTTCCAGGCACCCACCACTCTTTCAGTGAAGAAGTATTTCCTCATATCTATCATAACTTTCCCCTTCCAACTTAATTTCAGGCAGTGTCTCTTGCAGGATGGCCCCTGCCATTGTTTTGTGATTTATAAATAAGGACCCAGAGTTATGAATTGTAAATCATATTGCCATGATAAGGTCTTCCCGAAGGCAATGGTTAGTCAGTATAGGAAGCACTGCTTCAGTTTAGAAACCACTTTCTGAAGAAAAATTAGCTCTCTCTGCCCCCCTTCCCCAACAAGTACTAGGCAGGCCTCGGGTACCCCCTTCCTCTGTCCCATCTCATGACATGCCCCAGCAATCAGTTTGCATCATGCTCCTTCGGCACCTGCCACCCTCCCTCTCCTCCCCAACTCACAGTCCAGTGAGTTTCCCAAACAGCCACTACTAATGCTGGCTGCCTGACCATGCCCATCACACCCCACCATTTTGCCCTAGCATGTCCTCTCTACTCAGACTCCCCTCACCCCACCATTTCTCCCTATACCTTATTCCCCCACCCTCTCACCTCCACCGCAGTACTTACCTCTCTCTCTCTCATACTTCCCTTCTTCACCCCTCTGCCAGCTATCCCCATCCCTCTGAACTACTGACAAGGCACTTTGTACCCCCACCCTCATAACGTGTTTTTTTCCTTTTATTTAACTTGTACCTATGTTTTGAGTTATTCTGTAAGTTCTGAATCCAAGCTGTATCGTTCATTGTAATGTACCTTTACTTTCTCCTACTGTACTTTGTTTTGCAATCTGTGACATGGAATCTTTGTAAAAAAGCTTGTCCTCAAAGTTTTTTTCCAAATAACTAACTAAATAAATAAATAAATAAAACAACTCAAGCACATCTTTTCTTTATATTTGTAGCTGTGCAGCTTCTGTCCTGTCCTATGTCTGTATTTCTTACAGCCTGTCCTGGACTGATCACACAGGAGAGCTCCCGTGTCTCTTCTGTCTATCTTTCACCGCCCCCCCCCCCAATAGGGAACTGAAGACAGGTTAATTCTTTGTAAAAGTTCCTATTTTGTTGTTATTTAGGCATCTTTTCACCTCCTCAGTGATCGTAACAGAAACACTTGTAGGAACTCATGTATGTTATAGTATATTTAATTATCCTGGCTCTAGTGGGTCACCAGTGGCCCAGGAACAAGACAGCCCAGGGCTCAGGACTTGCTTCAGCTGAAGTGAATAGTCCCATCCCCAACACACACACACACACACACACACACACACACACACACACACACAATACTAAAAGCAAGTGATATTTTATAATGTCTCTGAAAAGACTTGTCTATAAATAATAACAGATAAAAACATGCAGGACTGGTACCCTGTTTTAAAATGGAGAAATCAGCAATCTCGGAATAGTCATGAAATTTAACTTATTTAAAAGACAACATTTGAAGTTGGAACAAACAGTTTTCTTCCCGTTTGCTTCTGTTAGCCTTTAGATGTTAAACTCAACACAACCGAATAACCCACACCCCTCCACCTGCCCAGAGACAGTGACCCCGCTTTTTTGTTTCAAGGCCATTTTGAGATTTGAGGTTTTAAAACTTTTAAACACTATCTCAAATAATACTAGCTTGTGCTCTGAGTGCCTCGAGCCTAGGCTCCTAAAAATCATTGCTCTGATCATAGCCGCTCCATTGGCTAGGATCTTCACTTTGTCCCTGTGCCACAGCCTTGTTCCGGACACCTGGAAAATTGCCCATGTCACACTGGTCTTTAAAAAAGGTGACCCTAAAGATCCGTCCAACTACCGAAAAATTGCCATTCTGTCCATCCTAAGTAAAATCCTAGAGAAACTAGTAGCCACACAAACAATAGACTTTCTTCTTAAAAACAACCTCCTCTCAGTCACCCAACATGGTTTTCGTAAAGGTCATAGCACCACCACAGCCCTGCTCAAATTTACCACAGATACTCTTGCTGCCACGGACACTGATCTTCTCATGGGGGCAGTTTTTATAGATATAACTAAGGTTTTGATCTCGTTGACCATCCCATCCTCCTTGCCATGCTACAATCAATGGAGTTCTCACAGCCTGTGGTAGCCTAGTTTCACAGTTAACTATCTAAAAGGGTCCAAATCGTCAAGTACAACTCTACCCTGTCTGACCAAGCAACTATTACTATTGGGGTCCCCCAGGGCTCCATCCTCTTTTCACTATTCATAAACAACATCACCACTGGTGCCACCTCTTGCTCATCCCTCCTTTACGCAGATGATATAGTCTTGTACACGAGCTCTAAAAAAATATCCAATATTAACTCTTGGCTTTCCTTGGACTCTCTCAGCATCCAAACCTGCCTCTCTGACCACAAGCTGATTCTTAACGAAAGCAAAATCCAGGCCATGTTATTTGGAACTGCCTCAAAACTCAAATCCTACCAAGACAATTTCAAGGTATCTAGCACTAGCGGCTCTCCTATTGGTATTGTCTCATCTTTCAAATATTTAGGTGTCATAGTAGATCAGTCCCTTGATTTTGATCACCACGTACAATCCAACTGTAAATTCATTAATTTCAAAACAGGGCATTGCTTATAAGGCTATCTACATCCTTACCCCTACAGCTAGATTGGCTATTGCCTGGTGTATCCTGCTTCCCACCCTGACCTATGGTGTCCCAACTTATGCTGCCATACAAAAATCAACACTTTGCAGATTGGATACTACTTATAATAACATCTGCCTGTATGCCTCCTTATCTCCTCAGTTCAAACATCACTGCCAGCTATATGCAGATCTCAACTGGCATTCACCCTCTGCTGTTAGACTCCCCTCCCTTTGCTCCCTGGAAGACGGTGTTGTGCGGTCTCAAACTCCCTCAGCACTTGCTGCCATGTTGATTCCCCAGTCATCCTCATACAGCCTACGCTCGGTTGACCAAGCACTCCTCCATGTTCCGAGATGTAAAACCTCTAAAGGTACCAGTGCTTTCTCCCACTATGCCCCACAGCATTGGAACTCCCTTCCTCTAGCTGTTCGTCAGGCACCACCTCATGCCGTCTTTTAAAAAGAACTTCGCAAATTCCTATCCATTTCTGACATATGCTCTTGCTTCAAACCTCCTCAATTTGTATTTTACCTGGCATCTTCTCTCTCTCTGTTTGCTAACTTTTGCTCTCTCCACTATGTCCCTTTTCAATCCACCCTCCCCTGCCTTAATCCTCCAGCTATAAAAGTTGTCTCCTTGCTTGTTTGTGATGTAGTTTTATATGCTCCATCCCAAGCTACTTTGACCCTATTCTGTCCTCTTCTCTGCCCAGTGAATATGCCCCTTATATTTATTTTATATCCTTAGGTTCATTATTGCTACAATGTACTTTGTTGAGAATGTTACCATGATTTTGTTATTCCTGCTTACTGTATATTGTGTAAACTATGTAGATATATTACTCAAATATGTTTATTTTTTTATCCTGATCTCTGTTGAATGTAATGTCGTTGATTTCCTAATTTTGTACCTATCGTCTGCTCTATGTAATTTGTCCCTGCATCTCTTGCTTTGTTACTTTATTTCTGCTGTAGCGATTCAACTTTGTAACCTCCCGGGTCATGTCTGAAAATAGTAATTTCATGGCTAGCACAACCACCCGGTCAACAAAAACTAAATAAATAAATAAATAAAAAGTGCATCTAAAAAGCAGTTTCTCAGCCTTTACCCACCAGATTAAGCTATCTGGAAACCTGGGCTAAAGTTCTTACAGTCTCTAGATAGACTCTTCGCATGTAGAAACACTGTCCTTTGATTCTTACATTATGGGTGTTTTGTCCTTCCTGTGAGGCATTTAACTAAAAGGCTTACCTTTGAAATAACAAAGGCCATCCACCTTGAAACAGAACACACATTTGGCTTTCCCTTTTTAGCCCCTGTGTAATTTCTCCATATCACAACAGGTAACCAAAGTGTGTGTATCAAGTTGAACTACTTTGTACTCCCTACCACCTTAGGAATTGCACAAACCATCAGTTAACCTTTCCTGGTAGGTAAACCCATGACTCCTTCTGTCTCTCTCAAGGGAGTCCTACCAGAGCAACATAATATGCTAGCCCCTTTTTTTTCCAGGCCCTACCTGCCTAAACATGGCCACAGCCTTTTTTAGAGACTGTATTCTGCTCCATCAACATGCTGAGCTCCCAAATACCCAACTTTGCTGTAGAGTGTACACATTTTTGGACCTCATAAACTAAGAATGGGATCCTCCATTACCTGTCCTCATCTATTATCTTTCTCCCCTTAAAATGGTTGTATGTGTGCACAAGGGGCTTTCCTGTTAACCACCTTATCCCAGCCATCTTTAGAAACATAGAAACATAGAAATCGTTGGCAGATAAGGAACACTAGGCCCATCCAATCTGCCTGTAGGCTCTATACATTGTATATAGCACTGACCCTATGTGATCAATGGCTTTTCATCACTCCATCCCTCCCCTCTCAAGTTTCCCCTGTGCCTGTCCCAGGCATGCTTAAATCTTTCCACTGTGCTTACCCCCACTACCTCCTGTGGCAGAATATCCCAAGCATCAACTACCCTTTCTATATAGAAAAACTTCCTCACATGACCTCTTAATCTACCCCCTTCCAATTTCATATTGTGCTCCCTTGTTCTAGTACTTTTTCTACATTGGAAAAGGTCCCCCACCTGCACCTTGTTTATACCCTTGAGATAGTTGAAGTTTCAATCATTTCCCCCAACTGTCTCCTCTCCTCCAGTAAGTACATATTGAGGTCCCTTAGTCTCTCCTCATATGTTTTGTGGTGCAAGCTCTGTACCAGCTTTGTTGCCCTTCTCTGAATAGTCTCCACTTTATCTATGTCCTTGCGCTGGTGTGGCCTCCAGAACGACATGCAGTACTCCAGGTGAGGCCTTACCAATGTTTTATACAATGGCGTCACCACCTCCAGCTTCCTGCTAGTGATATCCCTGCCTATGCACCCCAGCCTGCCACTGGCCCTCCCTGCCGCCTTTGTGCACTGCTTTGATACCTTAAGGTCATCAGAGATGATAACCCCTAGGTCCTTTTTCCTCTTTGGTATCAGTCAGCTCCTCCTTTGACCTCCAACATGTCATACAAGAGTCACCATCCCAAATACCCTTGTGAACACCTGGCCACTAGAATGGCAGGTCAAAATAAACGTGGCTCCCATACCATGACAATATGTAGTCTACTGGCTATTATCGCAAATAAGGGTCTTTTGTACCCAAGCAGTCCTTCTGCTATGGACTTTTCCCCACACTGTACTTATACAGGAAACCCAGAAACCACACATGCTGAACTCTACCTAGTGTAGAACTACAGCCAAGTTCCTTATCCCTTTTAACTTTCTAGTATGGTTACAGTCTATTTTAGCTTTCTACAGCCTTTATTTAAAACTCCAGGAGTCTACTTGTATTGGTATAAATGTGTTGGAAGGAAACATTCTCAGCCAAGGGAGCCACTCATGCAGCACTACCACCAGTCAGCTACTGCAATATATTGCCATCTGCTGGTACATCTCAAACCAGGGGGTGTGTACTTTTACCAAAGCCTTCTAGCACTACTCATATCTTAGGGAAGTGCCAGCAGTTTGCTACTCCCACCAGCTAGCTTCAAGAAAGGTCAAAGCACTCCCAACCCTCCTAAGTGGACCTCTTAAATGTGTTTCCCCCTTTTTGTGCCCATCAGGGAGCAAGTTCTTCTAGATACAGTAGTTATAAATAAAGAAGGTTTGTGGCCATTACTCAGTGCCCATATTCTGGTCATCTGCTAAGTTTTCTCCTTTCAGGTCATATCCTAAAGAGACTTGTTTTTTCTATTTTGCCCAAGTCTTATTAACCTTTGAACCAGCAAGACAGCTAACCTGCCCTTGACAGTTATTATTTTTTAATTTATACTCATTACCCAAGTTTATTTCCATACTGCAGCTAATAATTTTATTTAGAATTCCCTCTGGAATAGATTCCCACTAAGGAGGCTAACCAACACCCACTAATCCATCCAGCCCAAATTGTTTAGCCAGACTCCATCAGCTGGGGCCCTCCTCCTTTACACATGTCAGCCTGGTACTCCTTTCTTCACTACGGACAGCACTTGCTTTGCTCAGGATAACAACCCTGGCCATATTCACCTCCTGATGGCAAGCCTCACAGGATTTACAGTACTTTGCCAGCTGCCTGTAAATACCTGGCAAATCCCACTTTGACACTATACAAGCTGACATCCTTTGCCTCTTTAAGTGTCCCTTTTGGGAATCTACATCTGCTGCCTCCAGCACCTGCAGATGCAATGCCTTGAGCACTATTAACTGCTCCATCATCTGGTACATAGGAGGATATTGATGCCTCTGCCATAACTTAGCACTCTTGCTGATGTAATATGGTCTGATGAAACCCAAGTCCCCAGCACCAAGAACAGTAACCTTTTGAGCCCCTGCAGAAGAAACAATCTGGTTAACGCATTGCATATTACACACTGTAACATTCAAACAAGAACCAAATGACTTTAGTTCCTTCAGACAGTATCTGGGCCTGTTTGCAACCACAGTCATTTAGTCTCTTAGCAGTACCTGCTCCCATAGTTCTTTTCTTCAGGATCTCAGGTGAGTGTGTCTCCTCCCTCTGTACAGGCTCCTCCTCTCTAGCTTCTGTGGTAGCTTCTTGAGGTAGCTTCTTGATCAGTACCCCTTATGACTACATCAACCTCCTGGTCATTTGGACGTGGAGTCCTCCATTCCCACCCCCACTCATGCCCACTTGTTTGGAAGAAAACACCGCACACCAATTCTTGGGTTAAAAGGCCGCAGCACAACTTTACTTGAAATTCAATAATTTCATTACAATACATTCATCATAATACATTTTAAATTTCAGGTTTTACATATCCATACACATACACACACATTGCTTGTACATTTTACATCAAATATTTACACACGTAGGAAACCACAATCACCCAATACCAGTACCCCAATTTATACACCCAATAAATACTATATTATCACCCATTTTTGGCCCCTAGCTGGGGGCCTCGGATCCAGGCCCGTGCACCATACACCCCCCCCATGTCCAAGGGGGTGTCTTGGCCTCCCAGAGCCCTTCCACCTCAGCCACATGTGCGGAGGCGGACAAGCTTCGTCCAAGTCCCTACCCCGCCCGCCCCTGACAGGGTAGGGGATCCCCCCACCTGTTCCTGCCTCTCCAACCTTCAGTCGCACAGCTTGAGGCCAGCAGGGAATGGGGGTGCTGCACTCTCCAGGCCTCACTGAGGCACCTCCAACCTGTAAGCACCCCACTATCACCATCACCAACTCGTTATGCGCAACAATTTATTTACTTATTTATTTCATTTTTGTTGACCGGGTAAGTGCACTAGACAAATTATGTCTATTTTCAGGCATGACCCGGGGGGGGGAAGGGGGATACAGATGAATGCCAACTGACCTTGAACCAGATTAAGCTGTTGGTGGTATTTTTGTGAATTCACTACACCTTATTGTAATATACTTTCACCATATGGCCATGGCCTGAAAACCTCCCAGAAAAATGGGTGGGTGGGTGGGAGCGCTTCTGGAATCACGGGCAGCTGACAAGACTGGGAGCAAAGAGGACAGGGCCCAGTGAGCAGGGCCTTTTACCCCACTAATGCCCGCCTCTACCTCCCAACCAATCCTGCCTGCTGGCTGCAGCACCCCTTCCGTCTGCGTGTCAGCACTCTGCACCCGGGAAGGGGGGGGCATCCAACTGTGGGCAGCGTGGTTGGGAGGAGGGCCCACACCAAACTTCCCTCCCCCTTTATGTGGGGGAGGTTCCTTTTGGATGTGGAGGCCTCCATTCCCACCCCTGCTCATGCCCACTTGTTTGGAAGAAAACACCGCACACCAGTTCTTGGGTTAAAAGGCTGCAGCACAACTTTACCTGAAATTCAATAATTTCATTACAATACATTCATCATAATACATTTTAAATTTCAGGATTTACATATCCGTACACATACACACACACATTGTTTGTACATTTCACATCAAATATTTAACATCAAATATTTACACATGTACCAGTACCCTAATTTATACACCCAATAAATACTATATTATCACCATTTTGGGCCCCTAGCTGGGGGCCTCGGACTCCGTCCAGTGCACCATACACCCCTCATGTCCAAGGGGGTGTCTTGGCTTCTCAGAGGAGCCCTTCTACCTCAGCCACACATGCAGAGGCAGGTGAGCTTCCTCCAAGTCCCTTACCCCGCGTGCGCCTGACAGGGTAGAGACCCCCCCACACCTGTTCCTGCCTCTCTGACCTTCAGCCGTACAGCTTAAGGCCAGCAGAGAATAGAGTACCGCACTCTCCAGGCCTCACCGAGGTGCCCCCAACCGCCACAGGGGGGACACAGCTAAACCTTGTCTGTGTCACCCCCCCCACCAGCTCGTATTATGAAATACCACCGCATTGCCCTTTATAAATTGTGGTTTCCAACACAGTCTGAATGGTTTCATTAAACAGATCTACCCCCACGTCAGATAGATGCACTCCATCTGTGTGGTATAACCCCGGGCAGGAAGTTTCAATTTCCTCATGAGCAATGGTTATGCCACCTGTCCATCAGACAAACTTACCCACCTCATTATTGAGCTTTACCCTGGCCTGGTTGATGGCCTTGGGCACACGGGCATGACGCCAGACCAGGCATGGCAGTATAGCCGACCATACTATCCTGCACCGGGGCAGCAGTGTCCTCAGAGAGGTCCAATCACGCTTTATCCACATGATCAGCTCCAGTGTGGCCTGTGACCCCATGTTATTTCCCCCCCATGTGCACCACCAAGATGTCAGGCATGCCAAACTTCTTTTTGTTGAGTTGGTGCAGGGCATCAGTTGTTCCCATCTCATGCCCCGCATCCCAATCCATTGGAAAGTGGCATCTTCCTTCGGTATCCTCAAATTCGTCCTGTATATCCTCTCCTCCGCCCTCTTCCGGGCCCAAAACACATAAGAAGATCCCACTATCCACTCCTGCTTACGCTGCCTTTTTCCTACAGGCACAAGAGGAGGAAAGAAAACATGTTAGTATTTTGTCTGTAGTGGTCTGATATAGCCCTTGTATCTTCTGGACCACCATCTCCCGATTTCTTTAATCTGGCCCTTGCCAAGGCCCAAATTGACCGCCGTGCTAACTGCACCTGTCCTGAAGGAGTGGGTACTAAATTTACCTGGATCCTGCCCACAAGCATTCAGGCATGTTTTAAAAACCTGGCTGAACTGGTATCTCAACAGAGGCACCCTGTCTGCGTGAATCAGCAGCTGGCTCTCCCCCAGGGATGAAAAAATAGGAATTCCGTCACTGCCCGCACTGGGCAGATATCGGCATATCCGGTGGCCCGCAGGGTGACTTGCGCCCCCCCTGCCTCTTTGGTCTGTCTTTGACCTGTGGAGCCAGATAGCTAGCCTACCCTCCTGCAGCACTACATCCTGACTCTTGAGGCCACCGAGCCGGTCAACCATGTTAGCCACTGTCAACTCGCTTAACTGAAAAGCCCCGAAAAAGGCCAGACAGAAAGCGGCTCGGAAAAGCAGGTACTCATTCCTTGTAAGGTCATCCAGGCTGTGAAACAGTGCCCTTAACCCCTGCAGGGAAATCGGCTGTCTAGTGTCGCCAACCGGGGGGGAGTGGGGGGAACTGTCTCGCCCAACCCTCCATGAACTTTGTTATGGCAAACTGCTGCATTATGTTCCCATGCTCCAGCAGCTTGCCAAAAAATGCAATCCCCACTAGCACCAACCCTGCCGATGCTTTTGACGCCCCTTTTACTTTTAGGTCCCATAGAAAACCCAGCAGGGGCCCTACCACCCCTGCTCAGGGGTCAGTTATTCCCATCTCCCCACAGTAGTCCAAAAATTGGGACACTCCCTGGCTATACATGACCCATGTCCCAGGGGCAACTGATGTGGATATTACCTGCCAAATCCCACCCACCTGTCTGTCAACCATGCGGGGAGGGCCAGGGGTTCTTTCTTGGCCTCGGGAGCTAGCATCCTGAACCTGTGCCACTGGAAATGAGAGAGTGCATCAGCAATTTTGTTATCCACTCCTGGCACATGTTTTGCCCTGAATGTGATATTCAAACTCAAACATTGCAGGACAAACTTTCTCAGTAAAGAGCATACCTTGTCACAGTTCTCAGACTGCTGGTTGATCACCTGTACCACCCCCATGTTGTCAGCCCAAAAGACCACCAGCATATTTTTCAACCTCTTACCCCAGACCTCGATGGCAACCACGATGGGAAAGAACTCTAGGAAGGGCAGGTTCTTAGTCAGCCCCGAGTCATGCCATGACTGTGGCCACACAGCAACGCATCATTCACCGTGGCAGTATATACCAAACCCGTGCCCACCACAGCACCAGTAAAAAACTTTAGCTCCTGGTTGCTGACAGCTGGTGTCTGCCACAAAGTCACCCTATTAAAGGAGGTCAAAAATTCCACCCAGGTCTCTAAGTCCACTTTCATGCCTCTGCTCACCCATATGAAATGGTGCGGTGAGTGGACTCCGACCATGGCCCTGGCCAAACACTTGGAGAAGGGGTGTCCCATAGGGATGACCTTATAAGCAAAGCTCAGGTGCCCATTCAGCTTCTGTAGCTTCTGCAAGGTGACCTTCTTCACCTGCTTGACCTCCGTGGCTAAACCCAGCAGCTTCTGCACCTTTTCCATTGGCAGCCTGGAGACTCCAGCTATGGAATCCAGCTCAGTCTCCAGGAATGTGAGCCTGGTGCATGGTCCCTCTGTTTTTTCTTGAGCTAAGGGCACCCCGAACTCCCGAGCTATGCCCCTAAATTGTGATAAAGCCCTGCCACAAGTGTCAGAGTTTCTCGGCCTGATGAAAAGGAAGTCACCAAATAGCGTATAATGGACTCCAACCCCACGGAGGAGCACGCTACTCAATTCAAGAAGGTGCTGAACTTCTCAAAGATGGAACATGAGACTGAACAGCCCATCGGCATGCACTAATATTGCCCCCTTACCTTCATGCCCAAAAGGCAGAAGTCAACAGGAATATAAATAATCTTTCTTTTTTCTTCTATGGTTTGTATATGACATCCATACACATCCTGCTCCTGTGGGAACTGTATATATATATAACATTCGGGTTGTGTTATGTATATCTTTCTTGTACATGTGACTTGGAATGTAAATACTGTGCTCCTATCAGTATTGTAAACATGTTGTTCCTTTTGTATTATGTATATTTATATGTAACTGTACAATTTTCCCTGCCAACAGCGGTCCACCTTGTAAATGAGCTTGCTCAATGGTGATCGCCTAGATAAATAAAGATTTGATTGATTGATTGATTGATCCAGGTGCTGGGATCAGAGTAGAAAACCGATTCAATATCCACCTTTGCCGTAGGGGCCCCGGACGCGATCTGCACCACCATACATCGTCAAACAACATGTAGCTATGAAGGTTGGCTCTGGGTCTATCTGGTTGTTGACTGAATCTCCCCGAGGAAAAGAGAGGGTTCTTCTTTGGTACCAGACCCAGAAGAGAGACTCGCAAGTTATCCAGAGGAGGTATGGGAAATGGCCCCGCTATCCTCCCCAGTCCCACTTCCTTCTGTATTTTTTCCCTCAGTATTTCTGCTTTTTCCATGGCTGATTTTAGGTTGCTTGCTTCCCGTGCAACACGTGTGCCCTGATTTGGTATCTTGAAACCTTTACAAAAACCTTCCAACAACTCCCCTGCAACTCTTCTATTAGGGTAGCATCTTAGCCAGGGGAGCATGACCCCCACCCTAGTTGGAGAAGGGGTCTTTTCCAGCTCCATTCGAGGTGGAGCCACTGCCAGAGCTGCTGCCCTCATTTCTTTTGTTGCATTTCATCCCCGGATGTGCACCCCAACAGTTCTGGCAAACGTGCTTGTACTTGCAGTTGCTCTGAAAGGGGCATGCTCCCTTATTATACCGCCAGCAGCTACCCTCATTTTTTGCCCCTCCTCCTCCTCCTTTATACTCCCCCCCCCAGAGGGGGACCCCAGGACCAGCAGCCCACTTTTAGTCCGTGGTCAATGCTGTCTTTTAAATAAGTTAAATTTCATGACTATTCCTAGATTGCTGATTCCTCCATTTTAAAATAGGGCACCCGTCCTGCATGTTTTTATCTGTTAATATTTATACATAAGTCTTCTCAGGAACACTATAAAATCTCACTTGCTTTTAGTTAGTATTTTGTGTGTGTGTGTGGGGAGGGGAACTATTCACTTCAGCTGAATTAAGTCCTGAGCCCTGGGCTGTCTTGCTCCTGGGCCACTGCTAACCCACTAGAGTTGGGGTAATTAAATATACTGTAACATATGTGAGTTCCTACAAGTGTTTCTGCTACGATCACGAGGAGGTGAAAAGAGAACTAAATAACAACAAAATAGAACTTTTGCAAAGAATTTAACCTGTCTTCAGTTCCCTAATTGGGGGGGCCGGGTATAGGCAAAAGAGACAAGGGAGCTCTCCTGGGTGATCAGTCCAGGAGAGGTAATAAGAAATACAGATACAGACAGGACAGAAGCTGCGCAGTTAAAAAGATAAAGAAAACATGTGTTGGAGTTGCGCTTATTTTTGGTTCGGAAAGTGGTCCCTGAACTGAAACAAAGCTTCCTACAGTAACCATCGCCTTAAAGAAGGCCTTATCATGGCAGTACCAATTACAGTTCATAACTGTGGACCCTTATTTATAAATCACAAAACAATGGCAGGGGCCACATTGCCACAGTCCTCTTGTTTTTGTGTATCTTTTCCTCTGAAAAATACTTCCCTCCTGTACCTTATTTAACCCTGTGAGATATTTATAGGTTTTTATCATGTCCCCCTCTCCCTTTTCTCTTCTAAGGTGTACTAATTTAGGTCCTTTAGTCTCTTCTCATAGGGCTTCTGATCCAGCACCTGCACCATTTTAGTTGCCCTCCTCTGGACAGCCTCTATCCTGTCTATGTCCTTTCTGAGATGTGGTCTCCAGAACTGGACACAGTATTCCAGGCGGGGTTTCGTCAATGATCTATAGAGTGGCAACACCACCTCCCTCTTTCTGTTGGCGATACCCCTCCGTATGCACCCCAGCATCCCACTGACCTTACCCACTGCCTTGTTGCACTGGCTTGCCACCTTAGGTCATCAGATATGATTACTCCGGGTCCCTTTCCTGTTTGGTAACCGTCTATAGCTCTTCCCCCATTTTATACCCTGCCTCTGGATCTCTGTACCCTAGATGCATGATTTTGCACTTGTTCGCATTGAACCCCATTCGCCATGCCCCTGACCACTCCTTGATCTTTTGCAGGTCTCTGCACATTCTTCCCCCCGGAGTGTCTACCCTTTTGCAGATTTAAGTGTCATCTGCAAAGAAACAGAACTTCCCTTCCAGTTCATCTGCAGTGTCATTTATAAAGACATTCAAGAGTACTGGTCCCAGTACTGAGCCCTGAGGTACCCCACTGGTCACCTTCCCTTGCCTTCCCTGGAAAAAAAATTCTGTTTACCACCACCCTAAGTCACCTATCCATTAACCAGTTTCTTACCCAGTTTACTACCTAAAGACCCACCCTAAGCTGCCAGTTTTGTTATGAGTCTCCTGTGTGGTACAGTGTCAGATGCCTTACTAAAATCTAAGTAGGCCACATCCACTACCCCACCCTGTTCTATTTCCCTGGTCACCCAGTCCAAGAAATCTATAAGACTGTCTCTTGACGGGAATGTCAAGTTTTTGGTACAGCAGGTGCATAGCCCCCACCCCCCAAAAAATAAGGTCCTTCTTATGTGCTTCTCGGGCCCAACTCAGGCTTAGACAGGATTATCTTCATCGAGGTCCCTTGGACTGCAGCATCAGAGATGGACCCTGAGGGTCCTGCTTGTATTATTCTTTTCTGGCGGACATGTTACTGTATTTCTGTAGCAAAGCAATGGGAAAGTACTATAACTTTTTTGCAAAGTAGAAATAAGGACTCCATGTACAGTAAGTAATTCAGTTTATGACAATATTCTCTGTTCAGCAAATATCAGTATCAACCCCACAGAGCAAGCATGCTATGCCTCCCTAGAACCACTTGGTGGCAGCATGGATTATCTGCTGCTTACACTGATCACATATAAATAGGAACTCTCACTGCCCCTAAATTAATGTGCAGGGACTAGGAGTTTTCGATTAAGAATTACAGGCCCAAAAATAATTTTCATATAACTTGCTTTTTTATTTTAGAGCCCTTTACATCTGGTTGATCCTGCGAATCACCGCCCACCATGCAGCCTGACGAGAACTCCCAGGGACCCCTGTGGCAGAACCTCTGTGTATGTGAACTATATTGTGTGTTTTTAGTTTCATTTGATATATTAGTGCATTTCTGCACTGACATCGCCGCTACTGATCTTGCATCCATGGCACCGTTCATTTATTTAGTATTTGGTGACCAGGTAATGGCACTAGACATGGAATTGTCTGTTTTCAGGTGTGACCTGGATAAATTCATGAATGCCCTCCTTCACATCCTAACTGTACTTAACCAAAATATTTTTTTTAGCTGTAGAGTCATACGGTTAACCAGTGGTGGGATTCGAATGTAATATCTCCAGTTTCACAAGTCAGTTCTCTATCCATGAAAGAATCCATCCACAATTTCATTACCCAATATACGCGCACATTAAAATAATGGGGAAACAAGTTGTTATTTTAATTCTATGATGAATTTATAACAGCTGTATCTGATATTGTGATGATGGAATTATGGAGCGAGCAGTTAATTAGCTCCTTTTTAGTTCGCTGGTAGCAGCTGTACCTCAGGGAACACAGTGCACAGAGATTTTGTGATACAGCTAGACTCGCTAGAGTATTGAGTGTCCCTTTGAAATGAAGATGGCCACCATCCCTACACTGAAATGAAGTGAGTTAGCACTCCAGCTTTTCTTATACAGGGTCTTTCTATGGCAGGATGGGTGACCGGGGGTTGGACTTGTGGCTGTTTTCTGTAATTTGTCACTTTCTCCAGTTTCAGTCACTGGGTGGTTATGTCTGTATGTAGCATGCCTCGAAAACTGACTCACAAAATATGCACTGAGTGTTCTCTTTACGCTAAGGATCATTACTCTCTAGGTGAGGAGCCCTAGTCAACCATTTAAACTGCAATGGTATACTCAGTTTATAATTTGCATGGATGGGAGGGAAGAAGAGAAAAATAAATCAGGTTACTGCAATGAGCTGTGAACATACCTCTCAACTGTCCCTGATTTTCAGGGATGTCCCTGATTTTGATTCAGAATTTTCCTCTGTCCCTCATAAAATTTTCGTTTTTGTGACAGAACAGTGGGGATGGAAAGTACAAAATAATGCCAAACATTAAAGTTACAGACTTGTTCTTTTTCAGAAAATGCATCTTACACTAATCCCCTTATTCTATCTGCTTTCTGCGTGAATAGTACCAATTTTTAAGATGTGTCCCTGATTTGGGGTCTTTGTCCCTGATTTTTTAAGCCTTGTCCCTGATTTATGAGTAAAGAGGTTGAGAGGTATGGCTGTGAACAAGCTTGGTGCATCCAGCAGACTTCGATCTGAGTCCCATAATCTCCATGTGCTTACTTTGTGGCCCTGAGCAAGTCACTTAACCTCCTTGTGCTCCTGGGTTGCCCCTGTAAACAGGTCTGGTGCCCAGTGGGCTTCATCCAGTTACCAAAAAATAAAAATATATTAAAGGCAACTGGACATTTGGTTAAGTATTGTTTGGTTGTTTTTTTGTGGTTTCTCAAAGCATGAAAGCTTCTCACTCAGTCTCATTCCGAAACAGTGTGTTCATCTGTTACATATAGAACAGTTTCTCACAGAGATTAAAATATGGTGACCACAATGCATCCGGTCACAGTGGGCAGCTTCAGTTGACCGGAAGTGCAGAGGGGTGCAGGTTACCTTAGCAACAGTATCCTGACCTCAAAGACAGCTCACTTAACCCTGTCATGCTCGAAAAGCAATCCAAAAGTGGCACACAGGACTAAGTCGTCCCAAAAGCAATCTGATGACTGTGAAAACATTTGAAAAACTTTGCAGACCGTTGCCTTCAGCTCAGCTGCAGGGTGTTCACTTCAGAGATGCAGAGAGTGGTGAGAAGTGAGATTGCTAGTGGCCAGTGATGTACAGGGTGAAAGAAATCCTACCTTTCACCAGTATATTCTGAGTGAAAACCCTAATTTACTGAAAGCATTGTAAGTTGGCACTATATTAAGACAGTGTGAGGAATAAACAAGTTATTCCTGAATACACAGAATAATCAGGTATTCAGATCTGAGTACTACTCTGAATAATCCGGTATTTGGTACCCCATTAGTCAGCTATTTAGTATTCAGGTCAGAGTGCGTGGAATTACCAGGTATCAGATACTCAGATCGGTAACTGTGGCAGTGGATGAGGAGGCAGTGGAAGCATATGGCCACATGCCTGTCTGATTGCTGCAACATTACCTGTGGCACTGGAAGGGGTTAAACACTTGTCTGATTACAGTAATAGTAAGTGTGGTATTGGATGAGGATGCAGTGGAATTTGATGGACACCTGTCTTTCTGATAACAGTAACTGTGGTGCTGGGAAAGGAGGCAGTGAAAGGGGTTGGACAGTTGTCTTTCTGATTGCTGTATTAGTAACTGTGGCACTGGAAGAGGAAGCAGCGGAAGGCCTTGGACACTTGTCTATCTGATTGCTGTAACAGTATCTGTGACACTGGAAGAGGAGACAGTGGAAGAGCTTGGACACTTGTCTCATTGCTATAACGGAAGCACAGAAACATAGAATTTGTCTGCAGAAAAGAATTCCTTGGCTCACTTAGTCTGCCCAGGTGGTCCCTGCCTAGTCTGCGTCTGCAGACCCTAATTGGTATCTGGTTGGACCTCCTTTCTCCTGCCTATTTACTAATATTCCCCTATGTGTGACCCACGAATGCTTGAAGCCCATTACTGTTGTTGCCTCCCCCACTAAGTCTGACAGTCTTTTCAAGGTGTCCATCACTCTTTCAGTGAAGCAATACTTCCTCACATCCCTCTTAACTCCTCCCCCCCCAAGCTTCATCACATGCCCTCTGGTTCTGGTGCTTCCTTCCTGCACCTGTTCACCCCCATGAGGTACTTGCAGGTCTCTATCATGTCCCCTCTCCAGAGTCGGACTGACCCACCAGGATACCTGGAGATTTTGAGATGGATCCCCCTCTTTTGGGAACCTGGCCACTTTTTAAACTCTGCAGCTCTTTGTATTTATCATCTATTTATCTAAATTAGGTATTCTGGGCACTGCAGGCAAATGTAGCATGCAAACACAGAGCTAGTGTATCAAACTGAAATGGAATATTGATATCATTGTGTCACCTTATGCCCTCCCCTTCTGATTTTCCAGTTGGGTCTCTGTACCAACTTTCCAGGTGGGCCCCCTGTACCCCAATCTGATCCTGCCCCTCTCACTCTCCTCTAGGGTGTACATGCTGAGATCCCTCAGTCTCTCTTCATAGGGCTTTTGATGCAACCCCCCGTACCATTTTAGTTGCCCTCCTCTGGACTTCATCCTCCGTGTCTCTGTCCTTTCTGGGATGCGGCCTCCAGAACTGGACATAATACTCTTGTTTGGGGTCTCACCAGCAAGTGATACAGTGGCAACACCACCTCCCTCCTCCTACTTCACCATTTTTACAGTTGTAAGAGTGGTTTCTCATATTCTTAGCGGATCAGAAATGGTTCAGTTTTGGTTTGTACTTCTTATACCCTAAGAATGCACATGGGACCACTCTTACAACTGTAAGAATGGTCTTAGTGGCTGTGTTAATATACAGAAAAATACACAAGTGCTTTAACATACAGTAGCCTGCCCTCGGACAGCCAGCCACCATAGCTCACAAGACACAGCACTAGTTTTGCCACTTTAGCGGCAGATGGGCCAGCTAGTAGTAACTGGCAGGCTGAGGTCCAAACCTAAATATATGAACATATGAATGTGCCAGCAGAAACAAACCACCCGGTCTATTTAAGTCTGCTCGAGTGTGCAGCCAACACCCCTAGTTTGCAGCTGCCCCAACCTCCCTCCCTTTTGTCATTCCACTGCCACCCCCCAACCTCACTCTCCCCGTGCCCTGTCCCATGCCCTTTTGAAGCTGTTCACAGATTTACATGATACCACCCATTCTGATAGGGCGCTCCATTTGCTACCACCCTCTCTGTGAAATAGTGTCTCCTCATTTCCTTCCTAAATCTTCCCCCCTCCATTCTTAGCCCATGCCTCCTGGTGACCCTCCTTAACTTAAAGACCCCATCTGCCCCATCCTTATCGATTCCTTTCAGATACTTGAATGTCTCTATCATGTCCCCTCTGTCCCTTCTATCCTCCAGGGTGTACATATTGAGGTCTCCCAGCCTGCTGTCATAGTCTCTCCCCCCTCCATTCCACATATCATCTTTGTTGCCTTCCTCTGCACCCTCTCCAGCAGCCTGATATCACGCTTTAGGTATGGCCTCCAAAACTGCACACAATACTCCAAGTGCGGCCTTACCAGCGATCTGTAGAGGGGCCAGATCACCTCACTTCGCCTGGATGAAACCCCCCCCCTCGTTATGCACCCCAGCATTTTGTTCACTTTTGTAGCCCCTCTCCTGCACTGGGCAGTGTTGTTCATGGTCCCCGTTATCATTACCCCAAGGTCCTTCTCCTCCTCTGTGATCCCCAGCTTAAACCCCCCAGCCAGTAGTCTCTCCTTGGGTTCTTCACCCCAAAGTGCATAACCTTACACTTCTCTGCATTGAACCCCAGCTGCCACCTCTCTGACCACTCCTCTAGCTTACTTAGTTCCCCCTGCAGCTGCTTCCACCCCTCCTCTCCATCCACCACTGCTCCAATTTTGGTGTCGTCAGAAAACAGACTTACCTTGCTCACCACCCCATGTCCAATGTCTGATATGAAGAGCCCAAACAATACTGGCCCCAACACAGAGCCCTGTGGCACCCCACTTGTCACCAGTCTTGGAGTTGAGAGCTCCCCTCTCATCACCACCCGTTGCAGCCTCCCACTCAGCCAGCTTGTAATCCAGTTTATCATTTTTGCCCCTACTCCTACACCAGTTAGCTTCCCCCCAAGCCACCCATGAGGCACCGAATCGAAGGCCTTGCTGAAGTCCAAGTAAAGAACATCCACCGCATGACCCTTATCCAGTTCACCTGTCACCCAGTCATAATATTGTATCAGGTTGGTTTGACAAGACTTCCCTGAAACAAACCCATGCTGCCTCACATCCTGGAGGCCATTGTCCTCCAGGTATGTCACCAGTCTTTCCTTTAGTATCGTTTCCATGAGTTTGCACACTATGGATGTGAGACTCATCGGACGATAATTACCCGGTTCATCCCTTGGCCCAGTCTTGTGTAATGGCACTTCATGTGCCATTCTCCAGTCCATCCCGACTCCAGGGAGGTGCTGTACAGATCCGCCAATGGCTCCGCCAACACCTCCGCCATCTCCCTCAGCACCTTGGGGTGGATACCATCCGGCCCTCGTGCCTTGTCTACC
Source organism: Neoceratodus forsteri (assembly GCA_016271365.2). NCBI lineage: Eukaryota > Metazoa > Chordata > Ceratodontiformes > Ceratodontidae > Neoceratodus > Neoceratodus forsteri. Next base: position 239,949,212 of record CM028133.1, on the reverse strand, counting down.
TTCAGTGCCCTCAGTCCCTCTAGGACTCTACTCGCCTCAATTCTTCCATCTGTCACCTCCTCTCTTCCTGTCCCCACCTTCCCAGCCCATGCTGGTAGTGGTCCCCACTTTTCTTCTGTGAACATGGAACAAAAGTATTTATTCAGTGCTTCTGCCTGCTCCTCCCCCTTTTCCATCCACTCCCCACCCCTTTTTATCCTCACTATTGTCTCCTTGCACTTTCTTTTCTCCCTCATGTATCTGAAGAATTCTCCCCCATTAATTCCCTGTGCTAATCTCAGCTCCCTCTGGGCCTTGGCTTCTCTCACTTTTCTGGTCACCTCCCTGGACCATCTTGCATATTCCTCCATGTCCACTTCCTTCCCTGTCCTCCTAAACCTCTGGTGAGCCACTTGTTTTGTCCTCACCACCTCCACAACTTTGCTGTTCAACCAGCATAGTTTTCTTGCTCTGCTTCTTTTACTCCGTGCCTTGGTACAGGCTTCTGTTGCTTCTGTAACCCCCTGTTTAATAATATCCCATTTCAGCTCCACGTCCATCTCATGCCTTATGCCCTCCAGTTTCCCTTTCAGTACCTCCTGCATCCTCCCAAAGTCCACCCTCCTGAAGTCTACCACATGGGTAACCGATTTCTCTGGCTCCCCACACATCGTGATATTAAACCACACTGTTTGGTGATCACTGTCAGATAGTGGGTCCTCTACCTTTATTTCCCTCACTGCCTCCCCATTCGACAATACCAGATCTAAAGTGTTCTTTAGCCTAGTAGGTACAGTAACCAACTGTGTCAGGAGACCCTCCTGAATCACATCCAGGAGCACTTGCTCCCTAGCACTGGAGGTGACCGGAGTGCTCCAGTCAACCCCCGGCAAGTTGAAATCCCCCATGATGACCACCTTTCCTTTTCTACTTACCTTTTTGATTTGTCCTGCTAGCTCCCCAAGCTCCTCAGACTGGGACGGTGGCCTGTATACCACCCCAAATCTTAGTTTCCTACCCCTTGAGTCTAGGAGCTGCAGCCAGATTGCCTCTGTTCTCCTTTCTTCTCCCTCATCCCTTGTGCATTTGATCCCGTCCCTCACATAGACACCCCTCCTCCCCTCCTTACGGTCCTTCCTGTATAATTTGTATTCTGGGATTGCCAGATCCCAGTCCTGGTGCTCAGTTACCCATGTTTCTGTGATAGCTGCCATATCCACCCTCCACACTTCTAAGAGTGCCTGTAGCTCAGCGGATTTGTTTCCTAGGCTTCTTGCATTCAATGAGACCACCCTCCATAATGCCCCTTCCCTTCACTAACCACCATCTTGTCCCTTTTACTCCCTCCTTTTTTGGCCTCCCTGAGTCCTTCCCTGCTAGCCTGGGGGTAGGCTGTGACTCCACTCTATTGGATCCCTGCCTATCTGCTGTCCACTTGCCACCCCCCCCGTCTAGTTTAAATCCGCCCTTGTCACAATATACCTCTCCAGTCTTTGCTTTAATACCACCTTCCCTTCCCCACTCAAGTGCAGCCTATCCCTTGTAAACAGATTGTTATTATCCCAGGTACTTCCCCAGCTGCCCACAAGCCCATACCCCTTAGTTCAACACCATTCTACCAACCATGTGTTCAACTCTCTAATCCTTTCCTTTCTCACCGTGCTTGCGCAGGGTACTGGGAGCACTGCAGAGAAGTCCACAGACTCACCAGTCTCCTCACACAACTTTCCCACTTCCTCAGTCCTCTCCCTTGTTACCTCCACCGTTTCCCCTGCTAGGTCATTTGTCCCCACAGGTACCACAATGTGTGGTTTCCTTCTAACCCTCTTTACGCACCTTAGGATTGCCTGTCCTGCCATGTCTGCCTTTAATCCTGGTATGGACTCCACCCATATCCGACTGTGCCTCTCCCCCTTGCCACCCCATCTGATCCCCTTGAATATGGAGTCCCTCAACTCCAGTACACCCCCCTCCTCTTTCCTTGTGCCCGTCGCCGCTCCCCGACACAGATTCTCATTTTTGGAGCCACTCAAGACCGTGTTTTTACCATAGAACCTAAAGGTCTGTTAAAGACTTTTTTTGGTCCCCAAATTTCCCTGAGAAGATTATTTTTAATCTTGTTCCTAGAGAAAATTAGCCTTCAGAACAACTTTCTTATTTTCATGCTGGTTGTCCCAGAATCTAGATCTTTAGGCCTGTTACATATGTTTTCTGATTGCACAACGTTGCCTGTTGACCAGGTAAACCCACTGGGCCTCAGGGAGTCCCTTTTTTAGGTGCGAACCCAAGGGCTTTAGTTCAGTCTGTTTTACCTTTGGTGTAGCCCACTGTTAAAGGCTATTTTTTATGTTTGCTTGCACGCACGTGCAAGAAACATAGTGCCATCATCCGAGTTTTGGGAGGTGTGGCAGCCCTCTTCTAATTCAGGCAGTGTGTTTGCAGGCATGGCCGCGGTTCTCCAATGCCTGCTCAAGCTGTCTATGACAGTTCCAAAATGCAGTGGAGTACAGTTGAAAGGGGAGCTACGCTCAGTGAGCAGCGATAAGATATCGCCTGCTCATGCGTGCCCCCCCCACACATACATACACACGCACGCATACCGCGCATGCCCCATGCACACACTGTATAGCCGGGGTGCCCAATCCCCATCGCTGTGCTGCGCCTCCCAAAGCCCACATGCCATGCTGGGTGCCCACCCCAGCATGACAACTCATCAGAGTAGCCGACGGGGTGCCCAACCCCTCGGCTCCACTGCTCCTCCCCAGAGTACAGGGTGCCATGCTGGGAGCCCACCCAGAGTGGCAACAGATGCTATGGCTGACAGCGGGTGCCCAATCCCCATCGGCTCCATGCCCCCAACCAGCCATCCTTGTGCCATGCTGGGAGCCCACCCAGCATGGCAAACATCCACGTCGTCATTAAAAAAAAAAACTGCAAATAAAAAACTGTCCTCGCACTTCTCCTGCCCCCTCCCACAACCCACACCCATCCACTGTGCACCCTGCCTCCCCACCCCCCTCACCCCATACTTACCTCCAGACCTCGGTGTGAGGATCTTCGGTGGACCAGGAACACGTCTGCACTCTTCAAAGCCGACCGCGAACTGAGGAAATGCCGGTAAGCTGTATAATGGGATAGATAGGGTTTTTTCAACTTTGCTGCTTGTCTCAGACATTTTTTGGAATTTTTGCACCAAATTTTCAGCATGGAGTTTTTGGGACCCCTTCTCATGAATGCTGTCACTGTCATGACATTATTCGGGCCCGAAGGGTGATTTCGCAGTCACTGCGTGAGATCACCTTTCAGGACCGAGTAATGAAAAGACACTGCCAGTGTTCATAAGGTGGGCTCTCAAGAAGCCTATTTTGAAAATTTGGTGGAAAATTCCAAAAATGACTGTTTTATTTAGTGCATTATGCAGTTCCTACACACGCTTGTAAGTTCACGAATTTCAATATTTCACCCAGATTTTCAACATTGCCATTTTACCACACCTTCTTATGAGCAGTACAGCTGTCATTTTTCACATCTCACCCAAAACGTGTTTCCGCCCATGTAGCACACAATGGCGCAGTCGGTGTGTGAAATCAATGTGTGAACACATTAAGAAAATCACAGTTGCACTGTTCATGAGCAGAGGTCTTGAAATGGCTATGTTGAAAATTTGGTGAAAAGTCCCTAAAATGACTGTTTTATGAGCGTGCTTGCTCAGTTCCCACGCGTCAGAAGTTTGCAATTTTCAATATTTTCAATCCAGATTTTCAACATTGTCATTTTATTACACTTCCTTATGAGCAGTACAGCTGTCATTTGTCACATCTTGCCTAAAACATGTTTCCGCCCATGTAGCGCACAATGACGCAGTCAGTGTGCGAAATCCATGTATGGGACACATTAAGAAAATCACAGTGACACTGTTCATGAGCAGAGGTCTTAAAATGGCTATGTTGAAAATTTGATGAAAATTAAAATGACTGTTTTACTTGAGCGTATGCTATGCTGCTGTTCCTACTTATGCTCTTAAGTTTATGTAATTCTCAATATTTTCACCCAGATTTCTTTTCAATGATTGCCATTTTATTACACTTCCTTATGAACAGTATAGCTGCCATTTTTCACATGTTGCCCAAAATGTGTTTTCGCACATGTAGCGCACAATGGTGCAGTCGGTGTGCGAAAGCAATGTTTGGGACAGATTAAGAAAATCACAGTTACACTGTTCATGAGCAGAGGTCTTAAAATGGCTATGCTGAAAATTCAGTGACAAAAGTCCATAAAATGACTGTGTTACGAGTGAGCATTGCGCAGTTTCCACGCACCCTCGTAAGTTCATGCCTTTGTAATATTTTCAGTCCAGATTTTCACCAGTGGCATTTTTCCACACTTCCTTATGAACAGTACAGCTGTCATTTTTCACAACATGGCCAAAATGTGTTTTCACACTTTCAGCGCAGAGATGCGTGGTCGCTGTGGGAAATCATTGTTCGGGACAGATAAAGAAAATCACAGTGACACTGTTCATGATCCATCTCTTCAATCTTTCCCTAACTACTGGATCCATTCCCTCCACTTGGAAAACAGCTCAAGTAGTTCCACTACTTAAATCTGGTGATCCCATGGACCTCAACAATTACAGGCCCATCTCCATCCTATCAGTACTATCCAAGATGCTCGAAAAATTAGTAAACTCATAATTAAGGGACTATCTGGATAACAATAACCTTCTAAATTCAGCACAATCGGGATTTAGATCAAGGCATAGCACCATTTCTGCCCTAGCCAAAGTAACCAACGATTGGCGACTGCCTTGGATAAGAAGGACAGTACATGTGCTGTGTTCCTGGATTTGAGTAAAGCATTTGACACAGTGGATCATGAATCATTAATCACCTCCCTTAGCTCACTAGGACTGGATTCTCTCACTCAACTGGTTTAAGGGCTGCCTAACAGATAGGTCACAACTGGTAAAAATGGAAATTACCTATCCACTTTAAAACCACTGCTAAGAGGTGTTCCATGAGGCTCTATTCTTGCCCTATCCTCTTTGCCATTTATATTAATAATATAGATGCCAATCTCACTCAATCTAACATTCATCTGTTTGCTGATGATACTGTATTATATGTCAGCAATCCTCACCATCAAAGCCTGTGAACTGTTACAATCCGAATTCTCCGTCCTGCAACATAATCTACTGGATAAAAACTACTCTAAATGCCAAAAAACAAAAGCTATGTTCCTTGCCACAAAGAGTTGCTCTGCCACTACCCCATCACCCACCACCCTACAATTATCCACCCTACTTGGAGAGAGCTGGAATTTGTTGATAACTTCAAATACCTTGGAGTATGGATTGATAACAGGCTTGACTATACTGTCCATATTGAAGAGCTACTAAAAAGCTGAGACAAAAGGCTTGGTCTATTTTTTAGAATAAAACACTACCTTAACAGAGACTCCAAAAAAGGTTAATCCAGGCATCATTCCTATCCTCATTGATTATGCTGACTTCTCTATGGCCATTGTTCACTCCACCTCTTAAATAAGCTGGACACCCTGTATCATAGGTCCATCAGATTTATTACTGACCTTCCCTCCAGCACCCATCATTGCTCTCTTTATATGGCAGTCAATTGGACATCCCTACAGCACAGAAGAAATAGGAATGCTGCAATCTGGATATTTAAAGCTTTATCAGGCAAACTACCCTCCTATATCATAGACTGTTTTACCCAAATTACTTCTAGGCCATATACCTTAAGGATCAGTAAACTTATCATTCTAAAAGTCCCCAATGCCTGCACCCAGTTTGGGAGGGCCGCTATCAGCTACACTTTAGCAGTTACTTGGAACTCAATCCAAAAATCCATGAAGCTAAATAGCCTCTTACCTTTAACATCCTTCAAAAGATTATTCTCCATCCTATTTCCAGAACACTGCAATTGCTTTTATAAGGCCTAATCCCCTACCCTACCTACCCTCCCACCTTTCCATGTTCCATTATGTTAATTCTACTTTTATTTTCCAATCACCTGTTATACTCTCATAAAACCATCTAGGCCCTACAAATTGTATATTTTGCCTGCTATACCCATTGTCTCATTTTCTTACAGGTTAAATGGTTTTACTGGGCCTTGTATATATGTAAATTGTTGTATATTATCTTTTTATGTTATTGTACGATTGCTTATGTTATTCTTGTCTATGTAAAAATACTTGTACTCTTATTTATATGACCACTCAGGTCCATCTTGTAAATGAGCTTCGCTCAACGATGTTCGCCTGACTAAATAAAGATTTGATTGATTGATTGATTGATTGATCGGAGGTCCCAAAATGCCTGTGTTGACAATCTGCTGTAAAAAATCCCCAAACTAATTACATTACGGGTGTGCGTTGCACAGTTTCTGTGCACGCTAGTGACTTCACCAGTTTTTTTAATATTTTTACTGCAGATTTGCAACATTGCCATTTTTTACACCTCCCCATGAACAGTACAGCTGTCATTTTTTACATCCTGTTCAGAATGTTTTTGCACCTGTGGTGCTAAATGCTGTAGTCGCTGTGCATAAGCAGCTTTTGGCTAACAAACTGATATTGCCACTGTTCATGAGGTGGAGTCACAAAAAAACGATGTTGAAAATTTGGAGTGAAAATACCAACGAATGCCTGAGGTATTAGGGTTTCCAACCATAACGCCCAACCCTGTAGAGAGTGACAGGCATCAGGGGTGTGACTTGGGATTCTTGCCTGTAATGCTCATACCATTCCACACCCTGCAGCCAGTGAAAGGCATCAAGGTATGCCTTGGACTCTTCGGCCCCAAAGTTCACCCCATTCTCCTATACCGCACCCATCTCACCGTATTTCCTGATGGAATGGGGTGCGTATAAGGGCCAAAGACCCCAAGGCACACTGTGACACTTGTCAGTGTCTGCAGGGTGGGGTGTGGTGAAATGGCATGGCTGTTATGCCTGACGACCCAAAGGCACACCCCAATGCCTGTCACTCTCTGCAGGGTGGTGGTGGGGTTGGCTTCAGTTCAGTACTTCACTGCCATTCCTATTATGCAGCTCTGTAACTTCTACACTACCAATGCCAATGCCAGCAAGCAAACATTCGGCATTGACAAATGCTTGTTTAAATCTGGTTTCCCCAAAATTATCTTATGAAAGGTTTGTGTTATTGATCCAGCTGTCTTTTGCAATTAGTTCTTAACAAAGCTTTTGTTAATGAGGTTCCTCCCATAATAATTAGGCCTTTATTAGTTTAGTTTCTTAATATTTTGCAGAGCCTGCAACAGTGCCAGTCATCTCCTGCTGCCTCGGTGCGGAATGCCTACTGTGCAGTTTGTTGTGTCTCACCCACCCCTGCACAACGCTCATTCTGTTGATTGGCTGTTGCTAGGTGGGAAGGAAAGCTAAGAAGCTGAGAGGAAGGACAGTAGTTATGGCACCCTGCACACTCTACTGCTCACTGCAGAGGGGCATCTCACATTATTTCTGGGCCGAGAGCAGTTCAAACTGGTAAAGGACATTGATTGAACTGGGAGAAAATCAGTTGACCCACATCTCCAGCCTGGCCCGATGTACACCCCTACTCAGCATGCTTCCTTGTTCCTGATCAATAATTTCAGTCACTGTCAATATGTTTATTTAAAGAGCTGCTGATGCCGCAAAGAAAACTTTAAGAAACATAATAATTAGGTACAATTCTAACATACTAACATGCCAGCAGAATAGGCCTAACGGTCTTTCATGTCTGCTCGTTTGGTCAGCTCCCACCCTGGGAGCTAACCTTGCTACCTCCCTCTCCCTCTCTGGCTTCTCCCTTTCCAGTCCCAGATATTCTCGCTGCACTGGTTTTTGCTTTCAGAACCCTTCCCCTGTACCTGTCCCACCCCCTCTTGAACCCCTCCACCATTTCTGCCTCCACCAGCCCCCTGGGCAGCGCATTCCATGGCTCCACCACTCTCTCAGTGAAGTAGCACCTTCTCCTTCTCCCCTGGATCCCCCCCCCAGCTTCCACTCATGCTCTCTAGTTGCTCCTCCTCCTCCTTCCTTTGGAGCACCCTGACTGCTCCTCCCCTATTTACCCCCTTCATATATCTGAAGACCTCTATCATGTCCCCCGGGTCCCTTCTCTCTTCCAATGTGTACATATTTAGCTCTTCGAGCCTCTCTCCATAGGTCCTATCCCCCAAGCCCCAAATCATTTTGGTTGCCCTCCTCTGGACCCTCTCTAGGAGTTCAATGTCACTCTTTAAATGTGGCCTCCAAAACTGCACACAGTACTCCAGGTGTGGCCTCACCAAGCAGTTATGCAGTGGGAGTATCACTTCCCTCCTTCTGGAATGGAGCCTCTAGCTATGCATCCAAGCATCCTGTTGGCCTTTGCTGCTGCCCTCCTACAAGTCTCCAAGTTGTTCATCTTGACATCCACCCCACCCCCAGGTCCCTCTCAGCCATCGAGACTTGTAGCATTCCCCCGGTGTACACTTGGCCCGGTTTCTGGCCCCAGGTGCAGTATCTTGCATTTCCTGCATTAAACCTCAGCTTCCGCTTTCTAGACCACCTTTCCAGAGCCTCCAGATCCCCCTGTAGGGCCATTCTCCCCTCCTCCTCCTCCCCATCCACCACCGCCCCCAGTTTTGAGTCATCCGCAAAGAGACTCATCTCACTCCTGATACCCTCCCTTATGTCAGAGATGTAGGCGTTGAACAGGAGGGGGCCAAAGGACCGATCCCTGAGGGACTCCACTAATGACCCTCCTTGGGGATGAGACTATCCCGCCAACCACGACCCTCTGGGTCCGGTTCTGGAGCCAATTTCCTATCCCTCTGATCATCTGGTTCCCCACCCCCATTTCTCCCAGATTATCCAACAGGCCTCTGTGAGGAACAGAGTCAAATGCCTTGCTGAAGTCAAGAAAGAGGACGTCCATTGGTCTACTCAGGTCCAAGGCACTCTTCACCCAGTCATAGAACTCCACAAGGTTTGTCTGACATGATTTCCCTGGGACAAATCCATGCTGTCTATCGTCCAGGTACCCCAACTTTTCCAGTCACCCCCCTAGTCTCTCCTTGACAATGCGCTCCATCACCTTGCCCACCACGGATGTCAGGCTGATGGGCCTGTAGTTCCCTGCCACCTCCCTTGATCCCCCCCTTGTGGATAGGCACTATATGTGCCACCTTCCAGTCCTGGGGCAGCCACCCTGTCCTCAGAGAGATGCTGAAGAGCTCTGCCAGGAGTTTCACCAGGACATCCGCCAGTTCCTTCAGCACTCTGCGATGTAATTTATCCGACTCTGGTGCTTTCTCCGTCTTAAGGGACCTGAGGGCTTCCCTCACTCTCTCTGCCATGATTTCCACCTCTGCTACCTTGTCCCCCTGCTTTGCCTTCCCCCCACCTGCCAGTGATGCCCCCCCTTCCCCAGACCCACCGATCGGTAAGGGTCCCCCTTCCTCAGTTTCACCATCTCCTCCCATGTATGATGCAGTCTCCATTTTCCTTGGTGAAACTAGTATGGCACTCATTTGGTACCTCAACCTGCTCCCCCGGATCTTGTCTTGTGCCCATCCCTCCCCTGTTTTAATCCTGCTAATCTGCCCCTTCACCCTTCGTTTTTCCCCAATGTATCTAAAGAACCCCTTGTTCCCACTCCTAATTTCCCTGGCCAGGTTCTGCTCCTTCCTTAGCTGACCTCACCACCCTAGTGGCCCTTCTGGCCATCAGCTCGTACTCCCCTCAGTCCAGTGGTGCCGGAACGGTTTGAAAAGTGGTAGGGCCAGGACATAAGGGGTAAATTTTCCCCTATTAAATATATTACCATGATAGCAAAAAGTGAAAGGGCCACTTATGAAAGTGGTAGGGCCATGGCCCTAGTGGTCCCTCCTGTTCCAGCAGCTATGCCTCAGTCCCTTTTACTCCTTGAGCACTTGAATTGCCTATAGGTCGCCTTCTTTCCCCTCACCACCTCCTGAACCTCCCTGGTCCACCAGCAGGGTTTTCGGGCCCTACCGCATTTTCGTCTTACTCTTGCACAGGTGCTGGTAGCATCCTGCACCCCCTCCTGATGATTTCCCACCTACTGTCAGCGTTCATGTTTGGCCCAATCCCATCCAAGTGCTCCTTAAGGATCCTTCCCATTTCCTTGAAATCCGCCCCCCTGAAGTCAGTTACCTCCGTCTTTGTGCAGCCTTCTACCCCTCCTAGGTTCAGGCAGAACCAGACCGTGGCATGGTTGTTCCCCGCCAACGTGTCCCTTACCTCCAGGCCCCCAGTCTGGTCACTGTCTGCTAGGACCACATCCAGTATTCTGCCTACATTCCATTTATATTTTATATATTTCTCCTCCCCATTATTTATTACTAAGGAAATTTGCATGAATATATGATCTTTATCCCTTAGAGTTCCTTAAGAGTCCATCTGCCTCTATAGCTTACTCCCTACTTCAAGTCATAGTCCTCTGTTATGACATCACAATCTGCTGCCATGGGAGTAACAGTGATATCACAAGGATTGCTCTGTGACTTCAGGTAGGGAGAAAGCAGAAGGAATAAATGAATTCTTCAGGAGCAAAGATCCTGTTTTCCTACAGATTACCTCAGTAATAAATAATGAGGAGGAGGAATACAGCACTAATGGGAAATACAAGCTGGACTGTGTCTAAATATTAGGTTTTGTTAAAGTTCTCCTGAACGTGTCACAAGCTTTTGAAGTGGTCAGCCTGACAGTGGCTGGGAATAAACTGTGCCTGTTGATCTGATTCCAAGTCCTGTTAACTTTTATTTTTAATTCTGTTTTTACCTTCAATGAAGCTGCTGCCAGTGCCTTCTTCCTGTCAGAAGAAGCTGTTGTATTCTTGAGCTTCGACACCTCATGACACCGCACCATAAGCCCATGACAGGCTCCCCATTCCTTGGAAGTGCCTGCTGCTCAATGCTTAGAGCATGGTTCCCCCAAATCCAGTCTCCAGTAATGGGGGGAGGTGCCCGAGATGAGGGCAGCGGGAGAATGGAATCCCTAATGGATGTGAGGCTGGGGTGCACTGTTAGCTGCACAATCAGTTGCCAGGCATTTTTCCTGATCCCCTCTTCCCAAGAACCCTGCCCTAAAATATGCACTGATGCTCTTCTTGCTGGCAGATGACATGCATCCACACTTGCTCTCCTTACCTGTGGCCACTTAGTTGGCAGTAATGCAGCGGTGAGCGGAACATGCCCAGTCCAGAGTTGAAGATTATTTTCTGGGATGCTTCATCCTTCTCCTGTAGTGACATAATCTCCAGAACTTATATTGTCAAGACTCTTCCATGGTTATTCTGTCAGTTGTAGTGCAGGATGCTAGAGATGAAAACCATGCTGGATCTCGGAAAGATGCGTAGCTGATTTAGTTTTTTTTTTGGGGGGGGGTGGATTTGGGTAATTTGTATTCCTCTGTCATTGAGACCTGCCTTACCTTTTGCCTGTGTCAGCCCAGCTGCCTGCTTGACACTATCATTCCCACAATGCCTTCCATTCCAGTGTGGCACCCACCAGCACCCAGTAGATTCTCCCTTCTGTTAGCCACTGCCACCTCTCCCTCAGGATCTATTGTGTTCTTTAGGGGCTGAGGCCAAGGGAGCCGGCCAGTCTTTGTTTCCTGGGTGGGCTGTCCTGCATCATCCTATCACTCCACTGTGCTCTGTTCTCCTACAGGCCCTCCCACCTCTTCTGATGTGTATCAGCCTCCTTGTGTCTTACCTTGGGGAAACAGCATGCCACATGGTCACTCACAGTGTCTTATGCCACTTCGCAACTTTCCAATGGAGGCACACCTACTTAAGGAATTCGGCCTGAGTTCAATGAGCTTTCTAGGAGAATAAGGCTCAATAGGAAGACTTAAAGGAGAAGTAAACATTGCAGGGGTCACTCACATTGTGAAAATCCATGAAAAGATCTTTCAAATGAGGTATTGGGCTTACCTGTCAGGAGTCTTGAGACAGGAATACCTAAATCATCTGTAAATCACAAGACAGCAGCCATTTAATGTAATCGTTAAACAGAAAGTGATGCAACAGAGGGGCAAGATGTATATTGTTAATTACAGCTTGCCCCTCAGTGACATCACTTTTTAAGATTATATTAAATGGCTGCAACCTTATTTTGATTTACAGATTATTTAGATGTTCATATTTCAAGGCTCCTGATGCCTACAGTTAAGCCCAATACCTCATTTGAAAGACCTGTTCATGGGCTTTCACAATTTGAGTGACACCTGCACTGTGTACCTCCCTTTAAAGGCCTGAAGCATACCTGAGTGTCTTAAACTTCCCAATGGGTGTCATCATCCTAGAAAGGCCTGAGGATGAAGTCCTTATCGCTATTATAAACCCTTATTGAAATTGTCTGTTGCTAGGTTCTTTGTGGTGACTATGCCAGTGGCTACTGACAGAATTGTTAGCAGTGACCAGTAATAAGCAGTAATGCTAATCTGATGCTTCCATAGGTAATGAAGCATGAGGTGCGGCATCCAGTGCCTCAAGCTTCCACACCACTTGGTCACTCATGGGTTTCTTTATTTTTCAGTGCCATTTTTTATTTAGTATGTTTTATTTCCCCCATCTGACTGCCCCCCCCCCATTGGTACTCACCAACTCACCGAGCTCTGTCACCCACCTTTCATGGGACGTACCTCTCTACATGGACTACTGGCTGACAGCAACAGAGGATTATACTAGCTAAGGTTTTCAGGATGAGGACTATTTATGGGCATTTTGCCTTCTGTTCCCAGGCACACCTCAGTATGGCCCTTAGTATGTACACCCTGGCTTGCCCACTAGGGTGGGGCCAGTGGGGGTGGACCCTAGCCCCCAACTGAGATGTCGTTGGTGCATAGTGGAGAGAGTGCCATGGTTGGCAGTGTGGAGGCCTGCAGTGAGGGGTGGACATCTTCCTGCAGCATTTGGAGTTGTTTTTCAGTTTTTCTGTTTTATCCCCCAGCCCCTAGGATGCCAAGATGAGCTCCCAATGCATTTGCATGCTGGACGTACATTGTGCATCAGATCACATAGGCATCTTCCTGCCCTGATCCACAGCTCCAGCTGTACCACCACCTGTGGTCACCAGCTGGTGGTCGTGCAATGGAGATGGAACTCCCTCCCTCCTTCCTTGAGGTGGAGAGCATCCTTTGGGATGCTCCTCTTACCTCCCCTGGCTGGCCCTTCAATGGCTCAGTTTTGTTCTTGAACCTAGATCAGCAGTGGCTGCCTGGCCCTTTTTCCTTTTTGTTATTTATTATTTTTGGGGGATACCGACAGGGAACTCTGGACCCTCCCTTGGAGGGACTCATTCTCCGACACAGTAGTCGGGTCATCATAGACCCTGTCAGCTCCTGATTTTGTGCTGCCTTTTCCCCGGAGGCCCACAATCATGCAGTGGGTGGATCATCTGTCTCTGCTCCCATGGAAGCAGCCCAATGCCCTGAAAGTGGGCCCCTCTCCATTCTTGGTGGTGCACCTGTGCTGACAGCCAGCCACCACTGGGTGCCAGTCTACAGTGCGCCACATGATCCCCCCCCTTCCCTGAGAAAGGAGAGCTGTCTACAGATGCTCAATCCTTCCTCACCCCTCCAACCCCTGAGAAACCCGAGTCTGTTTCTGAACTCAGGTTGCCAGTGTGGCACGAGGTATGGTGTCCAGTGCCTCAACCCTCAGAACCACCGGGCCAGCCAGCTGGCCCTTTTTTCAATGCCATTTAATAATAGTCAATAATGGATGTTCTCCCTACCAGTCCTAGTAGTAGATGATGTTGATGAATGGAGGCTACATGATGGGTGATTGTGTGATATGTGACATATTAGCAAGGGTGTAGAGTAAGCATTGATAATATCATGAGTGGTGAACGCCACGAGTGATATTATCACGGCTTACTCTGCACAAATGCTAATATTCGAGTATCACACAATCCACCCATCATGTGTGCCATTTATACAATAGGGTCTGCAGTATGTTTAGTTTGAAAGTTTGTTTCTTACGGACTCTCAACTTTGCCATGTTGGCTGTTGTTTGCTGCACGAAGAGTACATGGTGTTTCTGTTCAGTGAGGTAAGCTCAGGTGTTTATTATGCGTTTAAAGTGCTGCTGCTGAAGTTGGGGAGTGTTTTAGGTGACATATCCGGAGTGGATAATCTGGGTGATGACGTATCTGGAAGCAGGTTTATTTCAGATATCACACTCTGGATACATCACACGGAAGGTATTCCACTGGCCATATGGAGGGAGTCTGGTCTGCGTCTCAAACTGGGACTTCCTCATGGTACCTCAACACACTCCTCCAGCACCCCAGTGTTGGCTCCTAGAGGTATTTAATTGCAGAAATACTTCAATGTGCAGTGGCAAGGAAGGAAAGAAAGAAAGCAGAGGAAGTGAAAAGCTGGAGGGAGTGGAAGAAAAATAGTAAGAGTGAACAAGAATGAATGAGAGGGGAAGGAGAGGCAGCAGCCAGGGACCAGTAGGGTCAGCGGCAGCTAATTAAAGGTAGGGTATACGGGCAGACTGGATGGGCCTGGCGGTCCTTATCTACTGTCAATTTCTATGTTTTTTTATGAACGAGTGAAATAAAATCACAAGCAAGCTTTTGTAACAAAGGAATTAAAAAAGCCATTTTATTACAGGTAATTATCATTATTCGAGAGGTTACACATTTATTCAACATTTCAGCACACTGGCAGCTGCCCACATATAAAACACTGGTGCAAGACTTTGGGTAGAGATCTCGCAGCTCCCAGCTAATACAGTGGCAGCCAGCGAGATCAGTAATGGTATCATAAGTTATGGAGTGATGAGGAGATATTGTTCTCAGTAGCTGTGTGTTACAAATGCATAGAAAGCTGTATTAGTACAACAGTAGCATGCAACGTGGCCTGACGTGGCCCAGTATGACTGTTGGTGGCATTGGTTACCACTGTGTATCAGGACCAAGTCACTCAGAACACAAAGCTTCTCTCTGCCTGAAACACAACTGTATCATATGAACAAAGACCATGTAATACAATAATGACAACATTTAAACAATATAAATCTTTTGTTAAAAGCAAGTGTTGGCTGAGGCCCTAAATGTGGCTATTGGCTGTATAATTCAGTGGCAGATTATGGCGGAGAGAAGGCAGCTGTTAGGGACCCCCAAACAGATTTCTCTCAAAATGGACTGGATTCAAGTAGAATTGGACCTGAAGAAGGGCTTTGTGTACCCTGAAAGCTTGTGTTCTGAAAATTCCTTGTTGGTTCAATAAAGGTATCAGACAAATTCTCTACATTGTTCGTCTGTTTGTAAAAGAACCCATATGGCTACAAACAATTCTGCAGTATGTATGTCTGTGTTTGTGAGATGCAAAACATGACTCTAGGCCCTTTTGCTGGTATTGAAAAGGGTGCGGACACCAATATGTGAGTGTGACAGTCTAATGACAATGTTTTGTCGAGCAGATAGAGCCACTGTTTCTGGAGGTTAGGAGCGTACAGTTCACGCTTCAGAGTCAGGAAGGCCTTGTAAGTGGTCATGAAATAGCCAGTGACCACACCAAATAGATAAGGCAAAGCCACTCACTGATACCTTCTTGACCATGAATTCCATCAATATGTTTCAAAAAAAAAAAAGATGGGTTTTCTGTTTATGTTATTATCCATGGCGCATTTGGTGATTTTTGTCAGTGTTCTCAAGGTGCAACTGTCCCTTCAGCAGGTGCATTCATTCATTTATTTTTATTTTATTTATTTATTTGAAATCTTGGAAAACCTTTGAGCTGACAGCTCATTTAAAGAGGTTCCACGTCATAGCGAAAACAATACAATAGACAAAAAATCAACATGTAGTTGTACGAGGTAACAATAAGAACAAAATACATACAATAGACAGGAATCAGGTGGAAATAACATTTTACAAAACAGTAGAGAGGTGCAAAATAAACTAGACAGATAAATGAAGTACTGGATAAAAAGTAAACATGGGAAACTGCTGTGGAGACCGGCATCTTAGTGCAGGAAGAACAAAGAGTTGTGACATTTTATACTTGGTTGTACAGAATAACATGGGAAGAGAAGCAGAAATGGGAGGATGTTTCAGCTATTGCTAAGAGGGTGCTGGACTGCCCACCCTGCACATGCCATTGCTTCCTTTATCTCTCTCTCTCTCTCTCTCTCTCTCTCCTTCCCTCCCTCGATGCCAGGCACCTCGCTCATTGTTCCTCCTTTGTAGCCAAATACTAGCTATGCCCTCTTCCTTCCTACCCATCTCACCTCTCTCCTTTCTAACCCCCCTTCTCGCTACTCCCTTCACGGCTCTGGCTTCCATTCCCTGGCAATCCTGTCTAGGTCATATTGTTTTTTTTAATTGCCTTTTTATTGGATTTTTGCATTTACACAATAGGTTGTGAGACCAAGTACATAGTACATTCAAGTGCATAGTCGAAGTGTTCTCAATATCAGCAGTCCTTATACAATCATGTCTGGTTCAAGTAAATTTACAAGCACATATGACCATTGTTAATAAAAATGGAGAGAAGGATTAAGAGCTGTAAGAAAATTATTTCCATGTAATGTCTGTGTTGGTAAGGAATAACGTTTACCTTGAAAAACTCAGTGGTGGCTGTGTCTTAATTTCTGTGGGGGTAACCAATTGGCCTACATACCAGATTCGAGTTGACCAGGATTTAGTTATTTCTTTTGTTTGTTTAGGTAATAAAAGCGTGTCTGCAGTTAAGGGCCAGAAATAAAGTTTTTCATAAAAGGAGAGTACTGTATGTGGTATGGCAAGCCAAGTCTTGTAAGGTTCAACTATAAATTTTGGAAATCGAGTTAATGGGATACATTGTGGTGGATTTCCAAACAGCAGAGAGAGCAGATCCGGATCATTCATTACTGTTAGTTCTAGTTCCTTCCATGAGCTTTATATACTGGATTAATATGATTCAGTAGGAGCTGTAGTTGGGTTATTGTGGCATAAGTTCGTACATCTGGCAGATTCAGGCCACCTCTTGACATAGGCAGCTGAAGGGTAGAAAATGTAATTCTTGGAGGCCCTCCTTTCCAAATAAAATCGAGAGATAATTTTATTCCAATAATGAAAATAAGTATTATTTGGGGGTTATGGGGAGGGTTTGAAGAAAGAATAATAATCGGGGGAGAATGTTTTGCAGTATAGTTTCTATCCTATTAATGAAAGTTAGTGGAAGTTCTGTCCAGCCTGCTAAGTCTTTAGTTATTTGTTGTGTGATGGGTTCAAAATTATCCATTTCAATGTGTGTTGGGTTATATGGAACTTGTATCCCCAAGTATCTCATTGAGATTCTACTCCATTTAAAAGGACAGCTTTGTTTAAGGGAAGGGGAAGGATAAAAGAGACAAGTCACGATTTCTGTTTTAGTATTATTGATCTTATATCCAGCCAGGGACCCAAATTGCTCTAAAAGTGGCCAGACTGTGGACATTGATGATTCAGGGGAGGTCAAAGCAAGTAAAATATTGTCCGCATAGAGGTTGATTTTGTGATGCTTTTCTCCTACAGTGAGGCCAGTTATATCAGGTGAATTTCTGACAGCCAGGGCTACATCTAGGTTATTTTCTGCTGGACAGGCTGCCTTCTACTACCATTTTCCCAATTTTTGGAATTCACTTCCACTTCCCATCTGCTCTGCCTCTTCCCTATGCTCACTTTCCTTGCTTCTCATAAATTTCTCTTCCCACTCTGGCAACTGCACCTGCTCTTGCCTCTGTACCACTACTACTAGGTCCTTCCTATAACTCCTTTTTCCCTATTCCTTTTTCTCACCAACATTTAGTGTACTCCTGCACCTTAATTTGAACCTTCTTTCTACACTTGGGTCAGAGGTAAATAAATTGATGTATTTCTGCCAATATCCTATGCCAACTGTATATAATTTATTTATACATTTCTGCTAATATCCTATACCAACTGTATATAATTTATTTATATTGACTGCCTGCTATATCTTGTATATGATGCCTCTCCACTTGTACGCATTTTATGTCTAAAAAGTGCCATTATCTTGTATGTAAACTGTGTTTATCTTTTGCTACTTATGTCCCTCCTTTACCCTCCCACCCCACCCCCCAGATGCATCTGGAAATTAGCCTTGTCAGCTCTGTATGTTTTCCTGGTGAAACTTTTGAAATAAATAATAAAATTCCAATTCACTGGACAGTGCATTATTTTCAATTATCTGTTACAATCTTAGGTGTCAGTGTGGCTCTGTTGGTAGCACATCTGCCTCTTGGCCAGAAGGTCATGGGTTCTCATCCCATGCTAGGATTCGGCTCATACCTAACTGCTGGTACCTGAGTGCAGTACTTGGGGGTGCTGTACTGTTGGGATGAGCTGTCCTTCAAATGAGATGTTAAACCAAAGTCCTTTCTACCCATCTCTGGTGCTGTCCTGGTAGGTGTACAGGTGGAAGTAAAAGAACCTAAGGCACTTTTCGCAAGAGTAGGGGACTTTCTCCAGTGTCCTGGCCAACATTCCCCTTCCCATAAAACTGATTCATGCAATTGTCCAAGGCTGTGTGTGTGTGTGTGTGTGTGTGTGTGTGTGTGTGTGTGTTGTGTAAAATGGCTGCCACTACACTTTCAGTCATTTCACTACCAGTCTAGCATTGCTTGTAAAGCACTTTGGGGTACAATGTGTATAAAAAGTGCTATATAAATAGTAATACTTCTTCTTCTTTTCATAACACATCTTGCTATTCTGTCTAAGAAGTATGTATGCAAAGCATTGGCCTGTCCCCAGTTGACCTGATATGCTGCCTTTGTTCATGATATCACAGTGGTCACCATGACAACAAACTATGATGCCACAAATAGAAACTGTGAGGTCAGTTGCAGAGTCTTTTTGAAAGGCACAGTGAAAGAACCACTGTATTACTTGAAATATCTTTTAGACCAATAACTGGATTAAAAAAAACACTACAATTGAACATAATTGTGGTAAATGTCATAGTTTTTAACTTTTCTAATAGTTACTTCCTCTTTAAAGCATCAGTTTGTGTTTATAATGCATCCTCTTGAACCCAGCTGTTCATTTTTCTTGTTTCCCTACCCAGTTTTAAAGAGACACATTTTATTTGATGTTTCCCCATGATGGAGCATATCGTTGTGCCTGCAGTCTGTCCTGATGTCACCCAGTTTTCCCAACAGAACAGAGAGCAGTGTCTGTTGCATGCTAGTTCATCTACGTTACAAGCAGAGCAATGTTAAAGCCTGGGTATTCAGATCCAGCTGAGAATATGGATGAATCCACCAGGCCAGCCATATTTAATGGAGCACTGCGTTAATTAGTACAAGTCTACATAAAAACACCACAGCAGACACATAATGGGGTCAAAGGGGCATTTTACAAGTCAAGAGAAAATGGGCAATCTAAAATGGAATTAAACAAGGCTTGAACTACAAAATATCCACCATAACATGAACTGCTGCTGTAACTTATGCCCTTACTGTAAGTTCCCATGCCCTACTGAGAACATCCTGTATAGGACACTGTGTCTGTACTGCACTATAAAGCAACATATGCAAGAGATATCCTGATTTGATCTGCTGACTGCTGTATTGGTGGTGGGGGTGGGGGGGGGTCGGATCCTGCTGCTTCACCAGCAAGGGTCACCGTGGAGTAGAAATTCTAAAAAATAAGGAAGAGGTTGGAGCCTCTGACCTTGCCAGCAGGGGTCGTTGTGGAATATAACTCTACAGAAGGAAGGAGTTGGATTCTGTGGCTTCACCAGCAGGAATCACTGTGGAGTAGAAATCCTGTAAAACAAGGAAGGGGTAGGAATGTCTGATGTCCTTAGCAGGGGCCACGGTGGAGCAGAAAGCCTTCCAACTGGGGAATGGGCTAGAACCTCTGACTTCACTAGCCAGGGTCACTGTGGAGCATAAATTGTATAGGACAGGGAAGTGGTAAAAGTTCCAACCTCGACAGCAGGGTCACTGTGCAGCAGAAATTCTACAGAAGATTCTGCAGAAAAGGGAAGGGGTTGGAACCCCAGGCGTCACCAGCAGGGGTCACTGTGGAGTAGAAATTCTACAGAACAGGGATAGGATTGGAACCTCTGAAATTGCAGCAGAAGTCACTGTGGAGCAGAAATTATCCAGAAAAGGGAAGGAGTTGGAACCCCTGGCCTCACCAGCAGGGGTCACTGTGGAGTAGAAATTCTACAGAATAAGGAAATGGTTGGAACATCTGACCCTGCAACAGGGGTTGCTGTGGAGCAACAATTCTGCTGACTAGGAAAGGGGTTGGAACCTCTGGCTACACAGGCAGAGCTTGCCATGGAACAGACATTCTGCAGAATAAGGAAAGGATGGGATCCTCTGTCCTTGGAAGCAGGGTTTGTTCTGGATTAGATAGTGAACTTCACAAGGAATATTAATATGGAGCATTTGTCATACATAGAACACAAATGTAAAGCAGTCCTTCTGCAGGAAAGGGCTTCCTGCTTTCTCTTATAACACAACAGTGAAACAAAACTAGTCAAAGAATGAGTGAAGAAATATGGCATAGCGGCTTCCAGAATCATCTTCTGTGTTCTTTCTTCACCTCTTAGTTACCTCCTTGTCCATGACTACTTCGGTTTACCCATCTGAAGGGTCTCATATGTCTCCTGGGTTGAACAACTAAGACCCTACAAGAAATGGCAGAACAGATGGTCAGAATAAGTAAGTTATTTTTCCTCTCTGTACATGCAGCCCCAAAACTATAAGCCAGGGTTGGATGTTAGCTTAGTGGGGTCTCATTTGGTTATGTTCAAGTGCTTTGGATTTATGTTGGGGCAAATTTTGCCCAGTTACATGCAATTGTACTTAATTGGGCAAAATGTGCTCAGTACCAACTGAACCAAACAAGCTGTGTGATCCCACCCACCCCCTCCAGCGACACCAGTATGAATACACCACTAGATCAGCCACAACTTCCACACAGATGCTAGGACCACCTGACTTCTACCCCTTTTAAATTGTGCAGCTGACCTCTACCCCTCTTTATTTGCACTTCAACAACCCCCAATCCCTCCATCCACCCCAAAGAGAAAACTTATTGACAGATCTCTCTCCTCACATATGCCAGTTATAAACCCATCCAGTTCCCCCACCCAGTTGCCAGAGGCCATGTAATTCTCAGACATCCTCCCCAGTAACAGTCTAAAACCCACCCAATCCCTCCACCCAGTTGCCAGAGGTCACCTAATTATCAGGAACCCTCCCTAGTTCTAACAGTCTAAAACCCACCCAATCCCCCCACACAGTTGCCAGTCCACCTAATTATCAGGCACCATTCCAAGTAACAACAGTGTAAAGCCCACCAAATCCCCTCAACCCAGTTGCCAGAGCCCTCACCTATTATTGATCTTCAGGTCACATTGGTCACTGTAATACTGTCCCACCGCTGGCTCCTTAAATCAAGGTGGGGGGGTGGTCCTGCTTGCCTCTTCATAGAAACTGTCAGTAAGGCTGGGTTGCTCAGTTTTGTATAATTTCCAGACAATAGTAAATGATGCATCAACTCAGTATTCAACTGGTAGGAAAATATGCACAAGAGTCAGGTCCTCCATCCACCCCTTACCTGAACCAAAAGGTTCCATGGAGAGTGCACCAACATCAGGATACTGCCATCCCTTCCCAGTACTGCCATGCATCAGAGCACTGCCATGCATCAGAGCACTACCACACAAAGCACAGCCATGCATCAGAGCACTGCCACACTTTCTGAGTACTGCCACTCATCACTGCACTGTCAAATATCAGAGCAGTGCCATGCATCAGAAAACTGCCATGCATCAGAGCACTACCACACATCAGAGTACTGCCACGCATCAGAGCACTGACATGCATCAGAACACTGCCACACATTGGAGCATTACCACACATCAGAGCATTACCACACAGAGCACTGTCATGCCTTCTGAGTACTGCCATGCATCAGAGTGCTACCACACATCAGAGCACTGACACACATCAAGCAATACCACACATCTGAACACTGCCATGCCTAAGAGCACTACCATGCATCTGAGCACTGCCACACCACAGAGCACTGCCAAGCATCATAATATTGCCACATGTTCCGAGTACTGCCATGCATCAGAACACTGCCACACATCAGAACACTGCCACGCATCAGAACACTGCTACGCATCAGAGCACTGACACACCTAAGAGCACTACCGTGCCTCTGAGCACTGCCACACAGAGCACTGCCACACATCACAGCATTGCAACCCCTAACAAGCACTGCCACATATCAGAAAATGGCCACATATCGGAGCACTCCCATGCATCAGAGCACTGCCACACCTAAGAGCACTACCATGCCTCTGAGCACTGCCACACAGAGCACTGCCATGCATCTGAGCACTGCCACACATCACAGCATTGCAACCCCTACCAAGCACTGCCACATATCAGAAAATGGCCACATATTGGAGCACTGCAATGCATCAGAGCACTGCTATGCCTAAGAGCATTACTATGCATCTGAGCATTGCCACACCATAGAGAACTGCAAGGCATTACAGCATTACCACACCTTCTGAGTACTGCCATGCATCAGAACACTGCCACACATTATAATACTGCCACACATTAGAACACTGCCATGCATCAGAACACTGCCATGCCTCAGAGCACTGCCACACAGAGCACTGCCATGCATCCGAGCACTGTCACACAGAGCACTGCCATGCATCTGAGCACTGCCACACATCATGGCATTGCCACCCCTACCCAGCACTGCCACAAGTCAGAAAATGGCCACACATCAGAGCACTGCCATGCCTAAGAGCACTACCATGCATCTGAACACTGCCACACCACAGAGCACTACCAAGCATCACACCATTGCCACACCTTCTGAGTACTGCCACGCATCAGAACACTACTATTCCTCTGAGCACTGCCACACAGAGCACTGCCATGTATCTGAGCACTGCCACACATCACAGCATTGCCACCCTACCCAGCACTGCCACATATAAGAAAATGGCCACACATCAGAGCACTGCCATGTCTCAGAGCGCTGCCACACATCAGAACACTACCGTGCCTTAGAACACTGCCATACAGCAGAACATGCCTGCATCAGAGCACTGCCACACATCATAGCACTACCACACATTAAATCACTGCCTTGCATCAGAGCACTGCCACACATCAGAGTACTGCCATGCATCAGAACGCTGCCACGCATAAGAACACTGCCATGCATCAGAGTACTACCACATATCAGAAAACAGCCACATATCAGAGCACTGCCATGCTTAAGAACACTACCATGCATCTGAGTACTGTCACACCACAAAGCATTGCCAACCATCACAGCATTGCTACACCTTCTGAGTACTGCCATGCATCAGAACACTGCCATGCCTCAGAGCACTGCCACACCTAAGGGCACTACCATGCCTCTGAGCACTGCAACACAGTGCACTGCCATGCATCAGAGCACTGCCATGCATCAGAGCGCTGCCATGAATCAGAACACTGCCATGCCTTAGAGCACTGCCATGCCTCAGAACACTGCCATGCCTCAGAGCACTGCCACACCTAAGAGCACTACAATGCCTCTGAGCACTGCAACACAGAGCACTGCCATGCATCTGAGCACTGCCACACATCACAGCATTGCCATCCCTACCCAGCACTGCCACATATCAGAAAAAGGCCACACATCAGAGCACTGCCATGCATCAGAACACTGCCATGCATCAGAGCACGGCCACACATAAGAGCACTACAATGCCTCTGAGCACTGCAACACAGAGCACTGCCATGCATCTGAGCACTGCCACACATCACAGCATTTCCATCCCTACCCAGCACTGCCACATATCAGAAAACGGCCACACATCAGAGCACTCCTATGCATCAGAACACTGCCATGCATCAGAGCACTGCCATGCATCAGAGCACTGCCACACATCAGAGTACTGCCACACAGAGAACTAAAACACATCAGAGCACTGTCAAGCCTTCCGAGTACTGCCACACATCGGAACACTGCCACACATCAGAGCACTGCCACACAGCACTGTCATGTCTTCTGAGTACTGCCATGCATCAGAGCACTACCACAAAGCAGAGCACTGCCACACATCAGGGCACTACATACATCTGAACACTGCCACACCTAAGAGCACTACCATGCCGCTGAGCATTGCAACACAGAGCACTGCCATGCATCTGAGCACTACCACACATCACAGCATTGCCACCCCTTCCCAGCACTGCCATGTATCAGAAAATGGCCACACATCAGAACACTGCCACTCCTTCCGAGCACTGCCACGCATCAGAACACTGCCACACCTCAGAGCATTGCCACACCTCAGAACACTGCCACACATCAGAACAGTGCCACACCTAAGAGCAATGCAATGCATCAAAGCAACTGCCAGGCCTCAGAATACTGCCACACATCACAGTACTACCACACATCAAATCACTGCCACACATCAGAGCACTGTCACACATTGGAGCACTGCCACACATCAGAACATTACGAACATGTGAAAATGCCAGCAGAAACAGGCCTCACGGTCTATCAAGACTGCTTGAGTGTGCAGCTAGCACCTTATAATGCTGCTGCCTCTCCCTTCCCGTATCCCAACCCCTCTTGAAGCGGTCTACTGTCTTACAGGCCACTACCTCACCTGGCAAGGAGTTCCACTTGCCCACCACTCTTTCGGTGAAAAAATGTCTCATCTCTCTCCTGAATCTACCCCCATCCAGTCTCAGTTGGTGTCCTCTAATATCCCTCCCCTTTCTCCTCTGGAAAATCCTCTCTATATTAGTCTTGTTTATTCCCTTCAGGTACTTAAAGGTCTCAATCATATCTCCCCTGTCCCTTCTCTCTTCCAGAAGGTACATATTCAACTCCCCCAGCCTTTCCTCGTATAGCTTGCCCTCCAATCCTTGGATCATCTTTGTAGCTCTATGCTGTATCGCCTCCAACAATCTGATGTCCTTCTTCAGGAATGGGCGCCAGTACTGCACGCAGTACTCCAGGTGGGGCCTGACCAGCGACCTGTACAGGGGCAGGATAACCTCCCTATTTCTGGAGGAGATCCCTCTAGCTATACACCCCAGCATTTTGTTGTCTTTTGCCACCACCCTTCTGTATTAAACAGAGAGTTGTTCATGCTCCCTGTTATGATCAACCCTAGGTTCTTCTCTTCTGTGGAGCAACCCAACTGAATCCCATTTAAGTGATAATCCCTTCCCTGGTTCCAGGCTCTGAAGTGCAGAACCTTGCACTTCTTGGCGTTGAACCGCAGCTGCATTTATCTGCCCACTTCTGCAGCTTATTCAGGTCCTCCTGCAACCCTTTTCCCCCCTCCATGTCATCTACCCATCTTGGTATCATCTGCGAACAGACTGATTTTGCTTCTGATCTCATTCGAGATATCTGCAAATGAAAATCCCAAACAGTACTGGTCCCAGCATGGATCCCTGTGGTACCCCACTCATCACCACTCTCGGTGATGAGAGTTCCCTCCCTACCACCACCCTTTGCTGTCTCCCCCTCAGCCAGTTCCTGATCCAGGTCATCATTTTTGGTCCTGCCCCCACATACTCCAGCTCCCCCCCAATCTCCCACGCGGCACTGAATCAAAGGCTTTACTGAAGTCCAAGTACAGGACATACACAGCATGACCCTTATCCAGTTCCCATGTCACCCAGTCATAGAATTCTACCAGGTTTGTCTGGCATGATCTGCCTATGACAAACTCTTGTTGCTTGTCATCCTGGATACCTTTTGCCTCCAAGAAGCTCACAAGCCTCTCCTTTAGGATGGTCTCCATGAGTTTGACCACAATTGAGGTGAGGCTCACTGGCCTGTAGTTCCCTGGTTCATCCTTTGGCCCACTTTTATGGATGGGCACCACGTGGGCCATCCTTCAGTACTGTGGTACACATCCTGTGTCCAGGGGTGCATTAAACAGGTCTGCCAGCAGCCCTGCAAGGACCTCTGCCAACTCCCTCAGTACTCTAGGGTGAATGCCATCAGGCCCAGGCGCTTTGTCCACTCTTAATGTCCTCAACCTCTCCAGCACCCTGCCCTGTGTAATCCCTACATCTATCGTCCTCTCCCCACTTACCCACCCCACTTGCCTGAGGTATTTGCCCCCCTTCTCCTGCATGAACACAGAGCTGAAGTTTTTGTTCAGTTCCTCTGCCTGCTCCGCATGCTTCTCCACCCACTCCCTATCTTTCTTGATCCTCACAAGCTGGTCTTTGCTTCTCCTTTTCTTGCCTATGTAACGGAATAAGTCTTTTTGTCCTGTTTTGACCCCCTGCACCAGTCTCAGCTCTCTAGATGCTTTGGCCATCCCCTGACCAGGCTGGTGACCTCCCTGGACTTTTCCCTATATACAGCTTTATCTTCTCCCCTCCCTGTTTTCCTTTATTTCTGAAATGCCACCCTCTTGGCTTTCACCCCTCCCTGACCTCTGGTGACAGCCAACTGGGTTTCTTTGCCCTTCCCTTTTTGTTTTCCCTAGTACAGGTCTTTGTTGCCTCTGCCAGCCCTCCCCTTATTATATTCCATTTCTGATCTGCATCCATGTATTGTTGGATGTTTGCCAGGTGATTGCTTAGAATTTCCCCTATCATCCTAAAGTCCCCCCCCCCAAACTCAACCACCCTTGTACCCATGTCCCCTGTGTCCCTCCCCATGTTTAGTGTGAACCACATCGAGTAGTGGTCACTCCCAGCAAGTGGTTGCCACACATCAGGGCACTGTCACACATCAAAACACTGCCACGCATCAATGCATTGCCATGCATCAGTGCATTGCCACGCATCAACACGTCAGAGCACTGTCAAGCCTTCTGAGTACTGCCACACATCAGAACACTGCCACACATCAGAGCACTACCACAGAGAGCACTGCCACACATGTGAGTACTGCCACACCTTCCAAGACTGCCATGCAGAGCACTACCACACATCAGAGCACTGCCACACACCAGAGCACTGCCACACCTCAGAGAACTGCCACACCTTAGAGCACTGCCACAAATCAGAACACTGCCATGCATCAGAGCACTGCCATGCATGCATCTGAGCACTGCCACACATCTGAGCACTGCCACACGTCTGAGCACTGCCACACATCTAAGCATTACTGCACTTTCTGACCATTGCCATGCACCAGAGCACTGCCACACCTCAGAGCTCTGCAACACATCAGAACACTGCCACACATCAGAACACTACCACACATCAGAACACTGCCATACATCTGAGCACCGCCATGCATCAGAGCATTGCCACACCTTTTGACCACTGCCATGCACCAGAGCACTGCCACACATCAGTGCACTGCCACACATCAGCGCACTGCCACACATCAGAACATTGCCACACATCAGATCACTGCCACACATCAAAGCACTACCATACAGAGTACTGCCACACATCACAGAACTACAACACATCAGTGCACTGTCACGCCTTCTGAGTACTACCACACATCAGAACACTGCCACACATCAGAGCACTGCCACAAATCAGAGCACTGCCACGCCTCAGAGCACTGCCATGCATCAGAGCACTGCCACACATCTGACCACTGCCAAGCATTAGAGTATTGCCTAACCTTCCAAGTGCTGCAATGCATCATAACACTGCCACACAACCCAGCACTGCCACACATCAGAACTCTGCCACACCTAAGAGCACTACATGCCTCAAAGCACTGACATGCATCAGAGTACTGCCATACATCAGGGCACTGCCACACAGAGCACTGCCATGCCTCAGAGCACTGCAATGTCTTCTGAGTATGCCCATGCATCAGAGCACTGCCATGCATCAGAATGCTGCGACACATCAGAATGTTGCCACACCTCAGAACACTGCCACACCTCAGAACATGCCATGCATCAGAGCACTACTAGGACTTAGAACACTGTCCCACATCAGAGCACGTCCATGCCTCAGACCACTGCCATTCATCAGAACAATATCATGAATCAGAACACTGCCATGCATCAGAACACTGCCAGGTCGATGACCACTGACATGCATCAGAGCACTGCCATGCCTCCTTTAGGTTTAAGGAATAGTCTGTTGCTCAAGCACCTTGAAGACTAGTAACAGTAGTGACCAGGGTTGGCTCAGGCAGCTCAACGAGGGGTGGGGGGGTGGTATTCCATAGGAATTATCCTATTCGAGTACCAAAAGATAGGCGTTTTTCAAGTTCAGGGAGTCCCAAGTCCTAGACCTGACATGTGGGAGCAAGGAATCCCAGCATGCAGTTGGATCAGCGTCCTCTGTATGGGGGACACTGGGGACCCTGTGTGGTAGTTAGAAGGACATTCTACCTAAATAGGTACATGTGAAAGCCATGAGCTCCAGCATACAGTTGGGTCAGAACCCTCAAGATGTGGGACAGCGGGGACTCTGAGTGGTAATTAGAGGGACACCTTACCTACTTAAGTGCATGTGAGAGCCATGAATCCCAGCATAAAGTTGGGTCAGTACCTTCAAGATGTAGGACAACAGGAACTTTGGGTGGTACTGAGAGGGACACCCTAGCTAATAAGGTAGATGTGAGAAGGCTGGACGTCCCATTAAATAGACAGGTGTGAAGTACTGTATGAATTCCACTGTATTCTATGGGACAGTGCCCTCACTATCTGGGACAAAGGGGACTCTGGGTATTAAATAGAGGATGTCTAATTTACTGAAAGACAGATGAGAGGTATGAATCCCACTGTATAATGTGGGATTGGGCCCTCACTATCTGGGACAGAGGGGACTCTGGGCATTAAATAGAGGGTGTCCCATTTAATGAAGGACAGATGAGCGGCATGAACCCCACTACATAATGAGGGACAGGGCCCTCACTGTCTGGGACAGAGGGAATTTTAGGTATGAAATAGAAGACATCCAATTTAATGAAGGACAGATGAGCGGTATGAACCCCGCTATATAACGGGGGACAGGGCCCTCACTGTCTGGGACAGAGGGAATTTTAGGTGTGAAATAGAAGACATCCCATTTAATGAAGAAGAGGTGAGAGGTATGAATCCCACTGTATAATGTGGGATGCACCCTTGCTATCTGGGACAGACAGGACTCTGGGTATTACATACTGTAGAAGGACTTCACACTTAATGATGGGCAGCCTGGGTCAGGAAGTAGCAACTTTTAAGCAACACTTGGTGGTTTGAACAACATGCTGCATATTTTATATTTACAAAATTCTGAACATTTACTTACTGTGTAGATCCCTTCTCCTCCAGCTTTCTATAAAGGAAAAAGAATAAAACAGTGTTAAATATGCAGAGCAGAACAATCTGGGAAGCACCTCCCCTTCAGACTGGAGAATCCTTCACAGGAGTTTGTTTTTTTTAAACTCTTTTTCTCACTTGACAGTCTCTCAGGCGGCTCGCTTGGCTTCCACCCCTAACCGCTCGCCTGAACCACTCCTCCGACCGAAGCATCAGTATCAGGATCCCCACCTCTCCCGTCGGCCCATACAGGATGAGGTCGAGGATCCCAGGGGGTAGGGTCAGAATTGTAGCCGGCACTGAGTGTGTGGGGTTTCTGCCCCAGGAGACCCACCATCACCTCACCCAGCTGCCAGGGGTTTTCTTGCTTTTCCGATTCCCCCTTGGAGTGCAGCATGCAATGATGCCTGTGCATGGCTACCCTGCTGGTGTCTGCAGCACTCTAACCCTTACATCGGCTAGTGAATCTACAATACCCCTAATCTCCATCGGGAGTCATCAGGACACCAAGCATCCGTGGATCCCTCCCCAGGGAGAGAAGAACTGTCCTCCAAACACACCATCCGCTCTCTCCCTCCCCTTCCAACCCCCGGCTACCCGAATCCGTCACTGAACCTGGGTCACCAGTGTGGCATCCAACATCTCAACCCTCAGTGCCACCGGGTCGATCACAGGAGTTACCTAAAGCTGATGGGGATCGTATGGTAACATATGTACCCAGTTGATATAGTGGAATTTAAAGCAGTAGTGCATGTTAAGGGGGGAAATTTTGTCCATGTACCATTTTATTTTGTTGATTGCTTGATTTTGTTATACTTTCTGTTTTGTCACACCAGATATGAGCTGTGAACCTCCTTCCATCTCTCTTAATGTTCCCTTCCCACCCTTGGAACCCCCTGGAGATCTACACTCCCTTCCTGCCTTCACTCACTCCTAACTCTGGTCAAATAATTCGTAACCTATGGCGTGTCCCGACCTCGGAGAAGGACCAAGCCTCCGAAGATAAACTTTGTTTGACCTAATGAGAATCCAGAGGGAGGAGGTGGTGAAGGAGGGAGGCAGGCCAGGTAGCTCAGGTGGATCTCGTGGAATTTATTTATTTATTTAGTTTTTGTTTACCGGGTAAGTACGCTAGACAAGTTTTATGCCTATTTACAGGAACGACCCGGGAGAGTACAAAAGGGTACAACAGGTACATTGATACAGTAATTGGTTCTGACGAATACATTTAGGTACAAAAACAGGAGAAAAGACAATTTTTACAGTTTTTACATTTACGTGGAAGGTACACCCAGATACAATGCTGGGGCAAGGTATAAATTAGAGATAAATACTGGGGCAAGGTATAAATTAGAGATAAATACAACAATGACCAACAGGGCTGGTGAGGATTATGAGCATAGGAACATCATAGAGTCGGTCAAGCAAGGGAGGGGGGATTTGGATGAGGTCATAGCGCAAGAGTGGTGATGCCCAGAGCAGGAGAGAAGAAGCCAGCACCAGTGGGCACCGGGAGGCTAAGGAGGCTTAGGACATTCATAGCGAGAAGCCACCTTAAGATGATCCCACAGGGAGGTCTGGAAAACTTGTGAGAGGAGGCAGTACGGACTCTTTCAGGAAAGGAGTTCCAGAGCCTGGGGCCATGGACAGCAAAACTCCGGTCCCCCATGTTGGTGCAGGAAGTAGGTACACTTAGCAGGCCGGGGCCTTGGGATCTAAGCATGTAGGGGGAGAGGTCAGCAGGGGCAAGAAACCGGGCCAGTTCCGGAGGGGTGCCGGAGCTAAGTAATTTACTTATGAGGCACCCAGTGCTAAAGTTATGGTGATTGAGCGGGGATAGCCAGCCAAGCTTCTCGTAGAGCTCGCAGTGATGGGTGAGGCGGGGGGCGGCCAGGGCAAACCGACAGATGTTGTTGTACGTTGTACTCCACTTGCTTAGGAGGGTCTTAGAAGTATGAGCAAATATGAGGGAGCCGTAGCTGAGGGAGGGAAGTTGTACTCCCCTGGCAAGAGCTAAGCGAGCCGCTGGAGTGAGGTTGTACCGAGCCCTGTAGGCCATCCCCAGTTTGCGGTTTACCCCACTGCAGGCATTATGAATATGACTACCAAGGTCCAATTGGGGATCAAGCGTCACTCCAAGATATTTGAAGGAGGTCACGGTAGGGAGAGGGGAGCCATCTTCGTAGTTGATATGTAGGGGAGTTGAAGAGGCTCGGATTTTGGCAGAGGAACCGAAGAGCATAGCCTGGGTTTTGTTTTGATTTAGGACCAATTTATGGTTGGAGAGCCATGCCTGGATGTTCCAGAGGTCTTCAGATAAGTGACGGTTTAGTGTGGCTGTATCACAGGAGTGGGCCAGGAGAACCAGGTCATCCGCATACATGATGACACGGCAGCTGGAGACCACATCGGGGAGATTGTTGATGAACAGGGAAAAGAGTAGGGGACCCAGCACAGAGCCCTGAGGGACACCAGAGGTGACAGGCCGGGGGACAGAGAGGACTTTATTGAATTTAGTTAGTTGTTTTCTGCCATATAGGTAGTCAGAGACCCAGTTTAGGGCAGAGGGGGACAAACCAAGGGACCTCATCTGCAGGGCAAGCAGGTCGTGGTCAACGAGGTCAAGCGCCTGGATAAGTCAATAGATACCACACCTGAGGTTTCCCTGATCCACCAGCTCTGATGCTGGAAGAGACTGAGATGAGAGCCGTGGAAGTGCTGTGCCCTTTCTGAAGGCCGTGTTGGGCGGGGTCAGCAGACCATGGGAGTGGATATACTCCGAGATTTGTTTGGCGACCACCTTTTCCAGGAGCTTGCTGACAGCAGAGAGGATAGCTATGGGACGGTAGTTGTCCAGGATTTTGGGGTCGCCCTGCTTGGGACAGGGACGACCTTGGCAGCCTTCCAGATATCAGGATCAGTCCCTGGGTAAGGGATAGGTTGAAAATGTGGGCCACCGGGAGGCTATAAGGGGAGCACCTAGTTTGAGAAGCTTTGGCTCCAGATCATCAGGACGGGGCTAACATTCTGGGAGAGACCAAGAAGGAGAGCCGCACCTCGCCACCGATACCACCCTTAGGTAAAATGGAGGCGGGTCAGACCAGACTCCCATTGGGACGGGAGGCAGGGCAGTTTGAGTTTTGGGCTGAGGACCCTAGGGGAGAGCAGAAGGGAGGTCTGTGAAATGAGTTTAGAGCATTAGCAATCACGTGAGGATTGTTGCAGGAGACCCTTCGATGAGCATGTCAGTGACCCGGAGTAGGAGCGACCGCCAACCAGTGATTGGATGGTTCTCCAGAACCGTCTGGGGTCTTTAGCAGAGCTGAGAAGGGCGGCCTTGCAGAAGTCGCTTTTTGGCCCCCTGATAATTTTCTTACACTCATTTCTGAGTTTTCTGTATTGCTGCAACAGGGCAGTGTCGTGTGAGCGTTTTACCTGATGCCAGCATTTGTCTCTCGCTCGCATGTGGGAGAGGAGACCCCCTTGCAGCCACTGGGTGGCTGTCCCACGGACCCTACGCCTAGTGATAGGGGCATGCCTATCCTGTAGATCCACAAAGATGCTGTGGAACGCGGCGACGGCCGATGTGGGATCCAGTGCTCGGTAGACTATTGACCAGTCCGTAAGCCTGAGTTCCTCCAAGAACAGGTCAGGGTTTAATCTGGCAAAGTTTCGAACCTGGATGATTTTGTGGGGAACCTTAGGGGAAGGGATATTCTATATACACAGAACCGGAGAGTGGTCTGATATGGCGTCGGGTAGGGCCCCTACTGAGGAGATCCTCTCGGGACGGTTTGACATAATCCAGTCCAAGAGGGAGCAGGAAGTGCCGTTTGCCTTTCGACGGGTGGGCTCCCTTGCCAGTTGTGTTAGGGATTTGGTGGCAAGCAGGGCCTCAAACTGCTTGACATTTCCCCATCTCCAGTTTAGGTTAATGTCCCCAAGATAAGGAGTTCATTACCCGGTACTGGGACAGACAGTATCCAGGAGATGGGAGGCCCTGCAGCCCGTCCTTAGGTGGGTTGTAGGAGCATACCACGTGCAGTTTCTTGGTGTTGCCAAGCAGCAGCACGGTGTGGAGGAGCTCACAGGTTGACGGCAGCACGGAGGTGTGGTTTATAAGGGATACGTTGAGGTGGGCCCTGTAGTAAATCAGGATACCTCCTCCCCTTTTGCTCCCTATTCTGTCCTGCCGTTTGAGCTCATAGCCAGGGAGCCTGCAGACCGAGTCTGGAATCTGGGGTTTAAGCCAGGTCTCGGTTATCCCCAGGATGTCAGGCTTGTAGAGAGTGACCCATGCAGTGAGCTAGTCAAGGTTGGGAAGAAGGCAACGAATGTTGATGTGAGCAACTTTCAGGCCCTTTTCCCTCCACCATTTCTGAGGAGAGTCATGGGTGGTGGGGCCAGGATTGACTTCAATGTCGCCAGATAGGGCAATGGAAAGTAAGATTAGCCACAGAAGGGGTCCTCTCAGGGGGGACCTTTTGATTTCTGCCTCAGACCCGACGTCCGCTAATGTTGATTTGGGGCAGGACGAAGTCTAGACAGCAGTCCGCTAGGGGGATAGCGGGGACCAACGGCATTGGCCATAAGGTTAGAGAACGTAAAATCAGTCGCAGAGCAGTGGTGGATGGACCTGCCACTGCCACTGTCCTGTACAGGGTCAATGTCCGAGAGGAGGGGGATGAGTCCCAGGATAAGGGTAGCCAGGAGAACGAAGTGGAGAGGGGGAGGGAAATGGAATTTTTTAACAAAGATCATGCTGAGAGGCCGATCTTGGATTGAACAGGGGGTATACTGTAGGGGACCTGGGAGCAGTGAGGTGACAGAGAGCAGGGTCAGGCAGGAGCCGAACAAGCTCCAAGGGTAAGGCTACTGTCCAGGTGTGATAACGAGCACTAGTGGTGTGGCTACAGACCTGGTGTGATGATAAACTAGCACTAACTGAAGGTCCAAAGACACTTAGCAGTGACAGTACAATTTGGTTAAATAACAGTTTCAGGATACTGAGTGACTGCCTGAAAAGGTCAAGGAATTGTCACATTAGGAATTAGCAGTAAAACACTTTTGTAACAGTAAAACACTTTAGAAATTAGCAGTTAGTCACAGGATACACAGCAGGTTACTGGAGTGATATGGATAGAACAGGGTTTGCAGGCTCAGTGGTCACAGAGAAAGGCAGGACGTATGTGAAAACCGGGGGAAGTGGGGGTAACTGCGACTCCACCCCTATCGAGCCAATAGACGAATTAGCTGGCAGTGGGCGGGGTTTAGGCGATGGATTAAAAGTCACCTCTAAACCAGGGCGGGTGGGTGGGCTATTCAAAAAGCCGTCGCTTCCAGGGAAAATCGCCGCTGGGCTGCCGAAACAGTTCTCCTGCAACCAGCAGGGGCACGATTGTAAGTCCAGATTTTACAACTTTAGATTCGGACTGGGTCCCGAGGAGGCCTGCCGGTGCTTGCCAGAACAAGCCGGCACCTCCACTCGGGAGCCACGAGATTACTCTGATGCAAGGGCAAGGGGGGGGCCCTCCAGGTCAAGGTCTCCTTCTCTCCCCTCCGATTGAGAAACGAGATTAGATTCTAGTAGCTGGGGAGCCCCATTTAAGTCAGGAGGGCTTGGGTGGAGAGCGATGATATCAGACCAATCCCCGGCGACAAAGGACAAGGACAAGTTTCGGCGCCAAAAGTTGCAGAGGAGCTAGGACAAAGGACCAAGAGTTCATCGGCTCACCGTCGCTTCTCCAGGGAAATCGCCGCTGGGCTGCCGAAACAGTTCTCCTGCAACCAGCAGGGGCATGATTGTAAGTCCAGATTTTACAGCTTTAGATTTGGACTGGGTCCCGAGGAGGCCCGCCGGTGCTTGCCAGAACAAGCCGGTACCTCCACTCGGGAGCCACAAGATTACTCTGATGCGAGGGTGAGTGGGGGGATCCTCCAGGTCAAGGTCTCCCTCTCTCCCCTCCGATTGAGAAATGAGATTAGATTCTAGTAGCTGGGGAGCCCCATTTAAGTCAGGAGGGCTTGGGTGGAGAGCGATGACATCAGACCAATCCCCGGCGACAAAGGACAAGGACAAGTTTCGGTGCCAAAAGTTGCAGAGGAGCTAGGACAAAGGACCAAGAGTTCATCGGCTCGCCGTCGCTTCTCCAGGGAAAATCACCGCTGGGCTGCCGAAACAGTTCTCCTGCAACCAGCAGGGGCACGATTGTAAGTCCAGATTTTACAACTTTAGATTCGGACTGGGTCCCGAGGAGGCCCGCTGGTGCTTGCCAGAACAAGCCGGCACCTCCACTCGGGAGCCACGAGATTACTCTGATGCGAGGGTGAGGGGGGGGCCCTCCAGGTCAAGGTCTCCCTCTCTCCCCTCTGATTGAGAAATGAGATTAGATTCTAGTAGCTGGGGAGCCCCATTTAAGTCAGGAGGGCTTGGGTGGAGAGCGATTACATCAGACCAATCCCCGGCGACAAAGGACAAGGACAAGTTTCGGCACCAAAAGTTGCAGAGGAGCTAGGACAAAGGACCAAGAGTTCATCGGCTCACCGTCGCTTCTCCAGGGAAATCGCCGCTGGGCTGCCGAAACAGTTCTCCTGCAACCAGCAGGGGCACGACTGTAAGTCCAGATTTTACAGCTTTAGATTCGGACTGGGTTCCGAGGAGGCCCGCCGGTGCTTGCCAGAACAAGCCGGCACCTTCACTCAGGAGCCACGAGATTACTCTGATGCGAGGGCGGGGGGGGGGAACCCTCCAGGTCAAGGTCTCCCTCTCTCCCCTCCGATTGAGAAACGAGATTGCAGAGAATGCAGAGACTTCATCTGTCCCAAGTCCACCTTTCATTTTTCTGCCCTGTAACCCCTCTCATTATCCTTCCCCCAGGGAATGCTCCTTTGGAGCGGCTTGGTATTATACTTATCAGGGCCATGTGAAAGGTTGTTGAGTCCAGTCCCATCCTTCTGTACACTCCTACCAGTCCCGTTCGAAGCATGAGATGCCTCTACATCATACATTACGTGAACAGATACATGCAAACAGAAGGCTGCTCTAGAAGGGTTCATTACTTTCCCTTCTGCATGACTCAGTTCTCACCCTAGGCCACCCAGGGGCAGTGATACAATGGAAATAAATGCTTGCCCTTGCTGAGGCAAGAAGCGTCCAAGATGCAAGCCAGAACCCAACCTAGTCAGTCAGCACCAGACTTCCGGGTACTGGAAGGACACACTAGACCTGTCCTCAAGAACTTTAATTGAAATTTTAATTTCTCCCACTTCCAGAACTCTTTGAAATTAATGGGTTCAAAACAGGAACAATAAAGCACTAGTAAATGCATTTAGTGAGTATTCTATGGCTTCAGGAATGACCCATGAGACCACTGGGAGTGATGCCACTCGTAGTTCTTTAATAGTTGAATCTGATACACTCCTAGGGGCCTCATCTGTTGATGAGGTTTCTCCTTTCACCGTTTCATAGATTCAGACATGTGATGGCAGAAAAGGACCTTCCTGGCACATCGAGTCTGCCCATTCCCCCCTCTACTTGACCCTACTTGAATAGGTACATACCACTGGTTAAAACTTTAAAACTTGACCTCAACAAAAGTGAACGGATGGATGGTCTACATCTGAGCCCCCCAATCATTCCCTCCCCTGGCTCAACTGTTCAGTATGTCCATTAGCTTAGGAGAATTCTCTGATGCATGGAAGCCTGCTAAGGTACTGCCAGTCTTCAAGTCAGGCATTGACAGGTTACTTTCTAACTATTGCCCTATCCCACTATTGCCTACTGTGTTGAAGGTCTTGGAGAACTTGATTGAAGAGCAAATATGAAATTATTTGGCCATAAACAACATTTGGAATGTTAACCAGCCTGGCTTCAGGTCTTACCATGGCACTACCACTACCCTAGTGAAGGTCACCAATGACTTGTGTAGGGTGGCTAGTGGCATGGTTCCAGGAACTGTCTTCATTGACCTCTCCAAGGCCTTTGACACAATAGACATTGGCCTGCTGCTCAACAAATTGGGTGGTCTAGGTTTTCATAGTTCTCTGAGAAAAATGGCTGACAAGCTACCTTACAAATAGATGTCAGCTGGCATCTATTGGCAGTGTGAACTCCAGAAAAATTGGTGTGGGGTGGGGTACCCCAGGGCTCTGTCCTGGGGCCACTCCTCTTCTCACTGTTTATTAACAATCTTAAAGTCCAGCAGGATAATTTTGCTTTCCACCTTTATGCGGATGTGGCTGGAGTCTGGATTCCCCATAACATCAGATTAGGCTACAGACAGCCTTTGATGAAATACAGTTTGTTTTTTTCTTCGGTAAAAACAAACTAATATTGAAAGAATAAAAGACACAAGTAATGTAATTTGACTTGATTTGAGAAATAAATACTCAAATATCCATTTACACATGTAATAAAAGAAAGCTGCAAAATGTCTCCTATTGCAAGTATCTTGGACTCTGGCTAGATGAAAATTTAAAATAGGACCACCATTTAAAAACTCTAGAAAATGCTAGAAAAAAGGTCAATTCTAGGATATTCCTTATGTACAGAAACAAAACTTGCTTCTCACAAGATGTAAGACTGAAAATTGTACAAACTATGATTTTGCCTTTGTTTGATTATGGGGATATCATTTATGTTGATTTATCAAAAGCTCATTCTTCGAAGTAGGATTCATTATACTATAAATCTGCATATTTTATTTTGATAGCATCTATATGAACCCACCACAATGATCTTTTTATAGCGGTTGAATTTCTCTGTAACAAGTACAGTATGTCTCTTACATACATTAAAGCAGCAGTGCAATTAAACTGGGCAGAACATTTGACCCTACCATATTCTTCATTATGGATTCCATGCATCTTTCGACAATCCCAACTCAGGAATCTTGGCGTGGCCTTGCCAGGGTAATCTATGCAATGGAATGGCTTTCCACCAGACTGAGAACCGAGTAGAGGTTTTTTACCTTAGATGGTGTAAGTGGGTGATGCATCAACTAGAGCACTATACAGATTTTGTTCATTAAGCAGTGTAGGGGAATGCAGCCCTTTTGGGGCACATCAGACCCTTGTGCTCTGATGGAAGTTTGGGGGAGAACAGGTGGAAAGGGCTCCTTTTAACTTCTATACCCTCCTCATCTTTCTTTTTATTCTGCCGTGCAGCAGTGACCTCTCTCTCCATGTACTTTGTGTTGTTATTTTAAAAATTATTTGATATTTGTTTTAGATTAATTAATACAAATCTTTTATTACTTTTGTATGACTATAATATTTCAGCACTAAGATGGGCCTACCCAGAGAGGTTGGGACTTGTGTTTTATGCCTCTCACAGAGTTCTTGGTTGATTGTTTATTATTGACATTAGCTGTATAGAATAACTATTTGTTCTTAGCAGCGGAGTTATGGTCACATTCAGCTGAAGCTGTTACAAGAAATTTAAAACTTGGACTGACTCCTCTCTAAAAGTCTATACATATGAACTTCTTGCTGCCTCCATATTTGGGGGTTTACAACAATCTTACTTGTATGAAAGTCCTGGATTTAGAATGTATACATCTTGGAGCCTGTCATCGAGGCACAGGTCAGGAAGCAAAGGAAAAACCAGGAGCAGTTGTAAAATTCACAAATAGCATTTTATTATTAATAACAGCAAAATAAAAAAATTAAAATTGTTCAGCATAACTATTTACAATGGCAGTACAGATATAAAAAACAGAGTAGTCCTTCTGAGTTTTTCTTCTCAATTTCCAATCTCAGTTGCTCAGTCTCTTTCTCTCCCTTCCACAAGCATTGGTGCTCTTTTTATAAGTCTATGCCTGGGAAACTCGTTAAAAAAACAACATGCTTCTCACACAATGTTCTTTTTATAAGTTTCCAATGTTCTTGTCAGTTTCAATGCAGGTGCAGCAAAAAGAACATAGTTACTCAGAACTGACCTCTTGTTTACATCTCTGCAAAAGGCTTAAAAACTGCATTCCAGGTTAACCCCTTGAGTTCCAAATAGCCTTTTGCAATCACTTCAGCAGTAAAACTAAATACATTTTTAAACAAAGGGATCCCAGTATTAGTGATATTTCCACATAAAGATTCACATATTTTTTATACCTGCAGATATGCGGGGGGGGGGAGACAGAAACAGAAAGGGAAGGCAGAAAGATAGCGAGAGGCAGAGAACTGCAAAACCATCAGAGTGATCAGTTCCTAGATCTCACAAGAAAATTTGGTTGCACAACCAGACAGACAAGAGACAGAGAAAAGGAGGATAGAACAGACCCTTGCGTTTAAACTCTTTCTGCATAACAAATGGAGCAGGGCCTTATTCAACCCTGTCACAGTGCCCATACACATGGAATCTCTGATGGACTTATTGTGTATTCTTTTGCTTTTATTCCTTTGTCTGTATTGTGTTCCTCATGTATTCATATAATAAAACTTGAAATAAAAAAAAAATATTCCAGGCATCTTCCAGTTTATTTTGTGGTAAAATTTTCTATGTACACCAAAATGTGATTATTTTATAAATGCTTAAATTTATTTTTTGTTTTTTTCACAAGGAAAAAAGATGGCAGATTTGGATTAGAAATACCATTGCAGATCTGGTATGGGATGAGATCTAGAAAATAAAAACAAATCATGGTGCACAGCAGAGGAGTTTCCTAGAAAAGTTGATTAGACGGGTATGCTAATAGTTTTGTTGATTGTAGCCGAAACTAGCCTTTTGCAAAAACAAAACAAAGCATTTTTTTCATTGCATAGCTGCTGTTACATTCATGTGGAAGTGTGCCAAACAAAAAGTCCTGACTTATATTACTAATCTGCTATCACACCTTAAATTCTTGGTTAACGGAAAACTACACCCTCATATCATTTAAATTGTATTTGTTTCCATGTCAGACAACTTCTTTCCTGTAGCTGTTAGGGCTATAAGTGTTCGCTTTAGTTTGTTTTCACTGCTCATGGTAGTCCCCTGTGTCTGCCCTGGGGGTCTCGATTTCATGGTTGTTGAACTCTCACTGTCCATGAGAACTGCATTCACATATGAGAACATGATGTCAGATCAACCATTTATATCATGTATCTCTATGCTGAAAGAACACATGCCCTGCAAAAACTCTATGGAAACACATAAACCGAATGAAGTTTAAAGGGGGGAACCCTGCATTACAGCTCATAAAGTTTGCAAAGCTCACTGAAGGTAAATGTGGTATTTCATACCTTCTTGCAGTGAGTTTCTTTGAAGGCTGATTAAGCAGACAGGCATACAAGTACTGGGTAGTTTAAAGGTTGATTATGCATCATGTTCTCATATGCTATGTCAGCTCTCAGGGATAATGAAATTTCAACAACCACCAAATGGAGCCTCCCAAGACAGTTACACGGCCTAGTATGACATGTGAAAACAGACTAAAGCAGTTGCATACATCTCTGACAGCTACATGAAAAGAGCTGTATGTTGACATGGAAACAAATAAAACGTAGACAATATGAGGATGTAGTTTTCCTTTAAGGTCAGCCAATGTGCTTGGAATTTAATATCCCTAAAGTCAATTGTCTAATTGGCCAAATGGCTGTTTAATTTAAAGGCCCAAAACTTTAACCATGTATATTCTGGAAAAGTATTAATAACTTACCAGCACCATGCACTAAAAAAATGGATTAAGGAAAACTGTCAAGTGCTGTATGACTGTTGTCCAAATTTCTAAGTCAGATTGTGTTGCATTTGTTGTGCTGTTATCTATTCTGTCATTTATTAGTAGTAGAACATTTTATTTTTATACAAGTGAAAAGTTGGTCACAAACAACACCATAAGGGCAGTTGTACCCTATTTACAAATTGGTCCTGTTTGTACGTATAGTTTCGATTAAGTACAAAAACTGTAAGTAATGTGTGTACAATACAAACATAACACATAGCACTAATACAAGTGCTAGATGATCATATGTAGAATCTTACAGATATTTCATTTCATGCAACTGCGGCGTACACTCAGTTCCTGCTTCGCAGCTGTGTTAAATGCCTTGGGTTTTGATACCAATAATTTCTTATTTGGAGCAATGTCATTCCAGAGATTTGCCACTACTTGCAAAAATACAGTTTCCCAATGTAGTCCCTGGCCCAGATATTCAAAGAGGTTGTGCCTGGCACAACGGAGTTGTGCAGGTGCAACCCCCCATTGCGCCCCGGTGGGATATTGAGAAAGCTGCCTGGTGCAGTGCAAATCCCGAAGTGCCAGAGTGCTATGATAATGTATGCAGTGCAGATGCAGGGGGTGTGCCCATGCATATGTGGCACATCCCGATACTCAGCCCGGGATGAGCACCGCATATGCTGGCGCACCCCTGCACTACACCGCATGGGGGGCTCAAAGTTGAGCCTATGCAGAGTAGGAGCAAATCTTGGCCACCCACAGGTGGGCTGCTGTATTGCAGGGTGCAACACAGCAGCCCAGCCATGGGTGGCCACCTGCCTGCACAGAACACCATCCGCAAGCAGTCACAACCCTGTTGGTCTAGTGGAACCCCCGCCCATAGCTGCGATTGCACGGTATATGTAAGAAAGATAACCCTGGTAGTCTAGTGGCGCCTCAGTCCCCAAGTCCCGATGAGTATGAAACATGACCATCCCTGGTGGTCTAGTGGTCCCCTCCCACCCGAGTCCCGATAAGGACAATATGACATCCCTGGTGGTCTAGTGGAAACTTCCCACCCATTGCCGTGATCACGGTAAAATCCCGTATTGAAATGCGGTGGTGATCCAGTAACATCCCCCCACCTCCGCAGAACCCCTTGTCCACTCCACTCCCCCCACCCCATCGGCGGGTGGCTGCATCCCACACACACACTGCCTGGCCACCTGCTGAATGACAGGTACAATATGGGCTGTGAGCCCATTGGTACCCAGTGTGAACCAATGGGCTTGCAGGGCATACTGCATTAGACAGTCTCAAATATGTGAATGACAAACATATCATACAGGAAAGGCAGGAATGGCAGTTGAAATCTTGTCAGTAGGGAAATCAGAGGATCAGCTGAGTAGGGATCAGCAAGCTACTGAAGTGATGGGTTGTAGTGTTTCAGCCTACGACTCGAGTGGTACTGTACAGCCATACAGTATATGTCTGAGACTTTTTCCTTCCAGGTAACCCCCTCCACACAGACACACACAGCCCCAACAACCACCATCAACTACGGCAGTAAGATTTTCTGCCATACATGGAGCTGTATATCTTTTTGAGCCTGCTGCTTTTATTTATTTATTTTTTCCCCCCTCCCACTGCTGCCACTGATCCCTCCCTCTCTCAGAGCTCCCCTTGTAGATCCCAATTAGCAGCTCCAAGGAGTCTGCCCCTAGAGTGCTAACTCTACCCTCGTACCTTCGGGGCCTTGGAATACCCTCCGGGCAGGGTGGCGGAGATCCCCCTCATCTCCCCCTAAGCAATGTTGGGAGCACGCACAGTGGAGTCTGCTTCCTGGTTGCTGCTCTGGAACCAACGCTGCGGCTCGTTGCCTAGATCAGGGCAGGGTTTTTCTGGTGTTCTGATGGATCCCCAACATTGGCGTGCAATGAGGAGCAAGGCTGCCGGCGTGCGCAGTGACGCACGTCAAATCCAGTTCTCTACCAGCATTGATCCTTATGTTTGTTAGCGTCCCCCCAGCTGCATCGATGTCCCTGAGTTCCCTCAACAGGCGGCGGTATAGCGGTGGAGAGTACAACCCCTCCCACCCCGGAGAAGGAGAGCAGCCGTTAGGCGCTAAATCCTTCTCCCTCCCAGCCAGCCCCCGGTGGCCCGAATCCACTCCCAAACCTGGGTCACCAGCATGGTGCGAGGTGTGAGGTGTGACATCCAGCGCCTCAACCCTCAACGCCACTGGGCCTGCGCTTTTTTCTTTTTTTTTTTAACTCAGCTTTATTAGAAGCCTGATGGCCACAGTGATACAAATTATGACATAGTAAGTACATAGCAGTCATAAGAAGCAACAAAATAGACTGCATACACATTGTCCTGAAATGCATACATTATACTTCTGGTCTGTGGTGCTTCGAAGAAAATAATATTCAGTCTGGGTCCCCTAAGGGTAACCCTAAAAATCGATCCCAGACCACAATTTAATCATACACAAGTTGTTATTAAAAACAGCAATAAAACAAATTAAAACCATGACCTGTGGCCTTAACTTAGGCCTCAACCATTGGGCTGCATGTCACTAACTCCTCCTGCCCCCTCATAATCTCAATAGAATTAGTGTCAATAATTTCGTATCACCCTCCACATAGGTTGGCGTCCTGTAAGCCGCAGAGAGAAAGAAACCATGAAAAGAGAAAAAGGGGGAAATGAAAAAGTGAGGTCTCCCTAGGGTTGTCCCTCATGATGCAGTATGCAGGTCTCCCATTGATGCCAGCCCTGCAAGTGATGCTCATGCTGTAGCTGCAGCTTAGCTGTCAGGAACTCCATTAATACCACCTCCCGGATTCTAATGATCCAGTCAGAGAGCTTCAGAGGCTCCTTATTCAGCCATCTAGAAGTGATGCATTTTAGTCCCACTGCTAAGCGTGTGAGTGCAACTTTACGGGAGTCTCCCTTCAAACACACTGCTGTTGGGGTCCCCAGAACCCAGTCTTCAAAAGTGTAAGGGATGGTCACCCCCAGTATTTGTCTCACTGCTTCCTCTAGATGTCCCCAGAAGGCAGCCAGTTTTGGACAACCCCAGAAAATATGCCAATGACTGCCCTCCCC
The DNA here is from genome assembly GCA_016271365.2 of Neoceratodus forsteri. Classification (NCBI taxonomy): domain Eukaryota; kingdom Metazoa; phylum Chordata; order Ceratodontiformes; family Ceratodontidae; genus Neoceratodus; species Neoceratodus forsteri. The sequence continues at coordinate 239,905,210 of CM028133.1, read as the reverse complement.
CCACATTCTCTCCTGCATGAGGGCTTTCCTCCTGTGTAGTGGTGAGTAATCAAGGGAACCCTAAAGAAATGAATAAGGATTTTCCAATAAAACTCCGCCATATCGGTGAGGCAGTCACCTTCCAGCCCACTTTTAACCATTGATCCCAGTCAGATTCTCTTATGGGTACCCCGGCCTCCAGTTCCCAATTGCTTTTATGTTTGGCTAAAGAGGCCTCCCTTCCCCCTAACAGCATTCTATAAAGGTTTGTCACCGGTTTGACCTTGGCTGAAATGGTGACCACGCCAAACAAAAATTGTTCCTAGGTCGAGTATGGTCTTGATAACCTCATTAGGTGGTCTGAAGAATTTATAAAGTGTCTGACCTGCATACACTTGAAGAATTCTCTATTGTCCCAATTGAACTTGTCTTTCGCCCCCTGAAATGAGATACAGTGTTCTCCCTCGATCAACTGTGTGAACCGGGTAATCCCTCGTGCACTCCATCATGCAAATCCGAGGTCTAGCATGGGAGGGAAAAAAGTGGGCTCATGCCGAATGAGCGACAATGGGCCCACCCCATCAGGGGTATCTGTAAGTCTCCTGACCTTCCACAGGACTGACCATCCCTGTCTCACCCATCTGTTTTTAACTAGCCGGATGTAGTCCGGGGCAAAGGCCATGGTATAGAGTGATCTCCCCTCTGGTAGTGTATCCTCCATCTCATACCATCTTGACTCAGTCCTGTCTAGCCCATGATAAAACAGGGACCATCTGAGCTGCTAGGTAATAAAAATAAAAGTTGGGTAAGGCCAGGCCACCCCTCTTCTGAGGTAGAACAAGAAAGCGTCTGGCTACCCGAGGCTTCTTATGCTGCCAGACAAACCCCTGGGTCTCTCTTATTAGTCTGCTCCAAAAGGAGACTGGCAGCCCCAAAGGAAGGCTCTGAAACAAGAATAGAAAACGGGGGGAATGTTCATTTTAAGCACTGAAATATGGCCCAGAGAGAGAGAGAGAGAGAGAGAGGGAGAGGGAGGAGTCACCATCTGACCAAGTCCCTGCTCACCTGGTCCCAGAGCCTCCCATAATTAAGAGCAAATAATTTGGAGAGGTTCGTGGACACATGGATGCCTAAATATCGAATTTGTCCTTTAGGGGGCCATTTGAAAGGGAAATTTTCCCTAAACCCCCATGGAGCCTTCCCACTGAGAATCAAGGCTTCAGAGTTAAAAAAAATGATTTTATATCCAGAGACCTCTCCAAAGGCTCATAGTGTATCACACAGGGCTGGAGCTGATACTTCAGGGGAGAGAAAAAAAAGATGGAGTCATCAGAGTATATGGAAAGATTCTGCTCCCACCCCCCCATAACCCCCAAAATTTGCAGGCTCTGTCTAACTTTAGCGGCAAGGGGCTCCAGACAGAGGGCAAAAAGGAGTGGCGAGAGTGGGCAACCCTGCCTGGTACCTCTGGTCAAAGGAAAGAAGGGGGAACTCACTCCATTTACCCTCACCAGTGCTTGTGGTTCTAAATATAGTTGGGAGATAGTGTGCATGAATTTGGGGCCGAATCTCATTCTGTTCATGGATGCTTTTTAGAAAATTCCAATTAACCCTATCAAATGCTTTTTCTGCATCCATAGAGATAGCTATTTGGAACGGTTTCTGGTCGGCTTGGGAGGAAATGATATTAAGCAGTCTTCTAATATCATCAAATAGATAGCGTCCCATAATGAAGCCTGTCTGGTCTTCATATACCAGTGAGGCGACCTGAGTCTGTACTCTCCCTGCCAACAAACCCGTGAATAATTTCAGGTCAACATTCAGAAGGGAGATGGGCCTGTATGAATCTCACTCTAGCGGGTCTTTGCCCTCTTTATGAATTACTGACATTTGGGCCAATTGCCAGGAGTCTGGGGTGGCTCCTCCGTTCATGATCTCCTGATATACCGGCAACAGAAATGGCAAAAGGAGGTCTGCAAAAACTTTGAAAAATTCCAGGGGGAATCCACCAGGCTCTGGGGACTTGCCATTCTTCAGATTAGTGATTTGTGCAAGAAGCTCCGGGTTGGAGATGGCCCCATCTAAGCATTCAAGGGCTAACTGTGAGAGGGTCCGCAATGTTAAACCCTCATAAAAAGAGGAGACCTTTTCATCGAAGTTTGGGGTGGGGTCTTGGGAGAACAAACCTCTATAAAAATCTGAGAAAGCATTGGTTATTTCCTCTGGATGGCAAATTGTTTTCCTGGGATCCAACTGATCTCTAAGCCTCGGGATCAGCCTGGTTAGCTGCTGCTGCCTGAGGGTGGCCACCAATACCTTCCCTGCCCTGTTGCCTCCCTCATAATAAGTTTGGTGAACCCTTCTGTAGGAGGCCTCTATTTGGGCTGTATGTAGCCTTTCCAAGGCCTGGCATCGCTCAGTTAGAAGTTTCTGAGTCTGTTTATTCAGTGTGATCTTATGTTGGAACTCTAAATCCCTAAGTTCTGCTGCCAGCTCCATCCTCTTTTGTGCTCTACGTCTCTTGTCAGCTGAAGAGTACCCTATAATGGCCCTGTGGAGGACTGCCTTCAGGGCATCCTACCTTACTGAATGTGATGTCAACCCTACAGAGTTTTCTCACACGTATGATTTGATAGTAGTGGTCACTAGGTCCTTGAACCCTTGATCATTGAAGAGACTTACATTAAGTCTCTAATGGGAGTTTCGAATTTGGGGAGAGAGCCTCAGGGCTAAACTAACTGGGGCGTGGTCCGAGAGGGTTCGAGTTAATATTTGACATGATGTTACAGCATGCATCCATTCCTCGGTAAGAAAGAGCAGATCAATTCTGGTATAGCAACGATGTCTCTCGGAGAAGTGGGAGAAATCCTTTGATCTCCTGTTCATCCTTCTCCTCCACGTGTCCACCAGGCCTAGATTTTGTGATAAACGGAGCAGTTTATGCCCTGCTGACCCCACTCTAGGATTTAAGGACCCCTTCCCCGTTTGTCCAGAGACATGGACAAGATTGTATTGAAATCTCTGCCTATAATGCATAATTGATCAGTGATATGGAGGGTATTGAGAAAAGGGTTTTTAAAAAAGGAGGCAGCTTCTTTATCCTCATTTGGGGCATATAGGCAGATAATGGTACAGGGGGTGTCCATCCACAAAGCCTGAAGTATGACATATCTCCCCTCTGGGCCAGACTGGGTGGAAGTGATCTGGATTGCGCACGACTTATTAATGAGAATTGCTGTGCCCCTGCGTTGAGGGTGGGCTAAATATGTGGAAGCATGAACTTGCCCCAGCCAGCCATGGTGAAACTTCCGGTGTTTGCCGTCAGTGTGGTGGGTTTCCTGAAATAAAGCAGTATGAGTTCCCGACCTGCTCAACTCTCCCAAGTACTCTTGCTCTCTTAACCGGACTGTTTAGTCCTCTAACATTGTAAGTTGTAATAATTAAATCACCCATGATGTCAAAATAAAAAGGCTTATGGAAACCATCCATGTGGACCCCCCTACAGAGACAAATCCTCAGAGAGAATGAGCAGGAGGGGACACGCAGCACAAAAAAGGAACAAATAGTAACTGTGAACATTGAATAACCAACAGAAAATTGCAGCAGATGCTGGGACCAAACTGATCCAGCTGGCAAACAACAACTTCACAAAAATAACTTTCTGCTTCAAGAGTGTCACACTGGTCCCTCCACTCGGTAGATGTAAAATGGTGGAGGGGAGTGCTGGAGTAAATCCAGCACTGTGTCGCCTAGCCCCAGTACCGGGGTCTGAAGACAACTAGCGTGGTCGTCTATGTGCCATGGTGCTAGCGCCAAAGAAGAAAAACGCTCCCCCATGATTATGGTGCTAAGATAAAGGCATGTGGACAAAGGGCAGGGAGCCCTCCCCCTTAATAAAGGCAAAAATTAAAAGAAAGTATAAAGTCATTTTAGGGCTCCACGTCTTGCCCCCTAATATAATGTCGCTTCCCAGTTCGGTTGGTGAGAAGCATCAAGGTAGGGATGAGGAGGGGGCTGCCAGGCCATCCACCCAAAGTATGTGGAAAATACAATCTACTGCTAAGCCCACATAAAACATGCAAAGGGCACTAATACTTTCCAACAAAGCAGCCGCCCCAGGGCCCCCCCCCCGACTGGATCACCAACCGCAATCATGACTAAAAGCCAGCGTAAAGTTATCAGAACATAGCCGTTGCCATGGGGGGTTCGTCTGGTCTGAAAGAACCCCCTTTGAAACTCCCTTTATTTTTCATTATTTGTAAAAAAAAAGTTTCATCATTTCTGTTTATTTTTTACTGTTATAGAGTGCTAATACACATGATGAACCCAGCACTTTCTCTCACATGCACCCCTCCTCCTTCTGCTACCAATCAGCTCCCTCAGTACCAGTAAGATAACTGGAGCTGCTTTGTGAGTCTTTCTCTGCACCCTCCCCTTATGACTAGCAGGCCAATTGGAGCTCACATCAGCATCATGAATGTGACCTCAATACAGCACGGCCACTGCCTACAATTCATACTGTCAGCTAGTACTGGAGGAAGATGAAGCATGGTTGCAGGCTCAGAGATGACGTCACCAGGAGAGCAAAAATGAAGTAGAGGACCTCTACTTATATTATCAGTCACATGCAGGTAAATTTTGCTGGCCACTATTGCCGAAAATGTGTACCTTAATAACTGTATATTAAGGGATAGGGCTGTGCAGTTGGGCAAGAGAGCTTTTCAGGTGGCGGGCTGAAAATGTAGAAATAAATTATTTAAATCCCCCTCTACACAAAAAGCAAAGTTGTCATGTTTCATATGCCTGTTTTAACTTTTCATAAGTAAACAAAAGAGGTACCACAGTGGAAAGGCAATGCAAGTGTTTGGAAGAGTCTGGCTGGGATCTGCACTGCCACCTCATTAATTGTGCTGTTCAGAGAGGTCTTCATTGTGGTCCCATTTTCATGGACATTCAGTACCACTTTGTTCTGTGTCATCTGTGCTAGATGCCGTTAAATCAAATAAGTTGTGATGTGTTTTCTCCAGATGACCATGTGCCAGTAGAATGACGTTTGTTGCTACAGTTCACTGTTTTGAACATACCCACCGTACTTTTGGAAGCATGGTGGGGTGGAGTTGGGGGTGGGGGGGGTAGGCATTTAGGAGAGGGTAACTTTGCACTGAAAATCCCCACCACTGTCAAATTGCCTTTCCCCTCACTTCCTTTGTCATACCTACCACATTGGAGAATGGAGTGGGGGGCAACAGTTGTAGTACTCAACATTGAACTAAGACTTATGTTACAGATTTTTTTCCAAGCAGGGTGCCTGGCATAGAAACATAGAAATATAGACAATGACGGCAGAAAAAGACCAGAGGTCCATCCAGTCTTCCCAAGTTCCCTATAATCCCTGGAACCTACAGTTTTTCCAGCGTACTAACCCTCTCTGTCCTCTTTCTAGTCACCTCCTTGGTCCTGTTGCCTCCGGTTACCACTATTCCCTTCATTATGTCCCAGCCCTGCTTGAATCCTCGGACTGTTTTTACACCCACCATTTCAGCTGACAGACTGTTGCAAAGTTCCACCACCTTTTCCATAAAGTAGTACTTCTTCACATCTCTCCTGAACCTGCCTCCTGTTAATTTCCATTAGTGTCCATGTGACCATGAATTGGTACTCAGGCTAAATAGGACCCCGTAGTTCACTTTAATTCATTTCAGGAACTTGAAGATCTCTATCATATCTCCTCTCTCCCTTCTGGTCTCCAATGAGTAAATATATATGTGCCTTGAGGCACTCCTCATAAGTTGCCCTGCTGTCCTGAATCGTTTTAGTTACTCTACTGCGCTGCTGTCTCCAACCTATATCCTTATCCTTTCTGGAGGTGAGGACTCCAGAACTGGGCACAGTACTCTAGGTGAGGCCTCACCAGGGATCTATAGATGGGAAGTATTACCTCCTTTCTTCTGCTATCAATACTCCTACCAATACATCCCAGCATCCTGCTAGCCTTGCTATAGGCCATGTTGCACTGACTCAATTACTTAAATGGTATATTGAGTTGTGGATGGTGGGGGTAACAACAAGGGGTAGAGGGAGTTCAGATATGAGTTATTTAGGCTTAAAATAAGCCACGAAAGTGCACCACTGAGCATACCGGAGCCGATGGTTTCTGGGGCCTATCAGACCCAGACCCCTGCCCTAGTAGCAAGCCAGCACTGCAGTAAGTTAGTAGTGTACAATACCCAGCCAAAACCAGCTGCAGACTTTGTATTGAGGTTCAGTGCATTAGTATTTGCTCTCTCTATATATATATCTATCTACATATCTACATATGTAATAACCTACTCTAAGGTGTGCAGTCGCGCTCTGATATATGCATGCCTTGGTGTGCATTGTTAAGTATGAGTCCGCAGGTCGAGTGCATCAACCTCCCAAGGCGTGTGTATATCAGAGCATGACCGCACATCCTAGAGTGGGTTATCTATCTTATAAAATGGCAAAATTGTTTTGGAGGGGGGTAAAAGTGCAGGTGTGTGGTTGCGCTCTGATAGATGCATGGTCATGTGATGTGTTTTATACAATCAGAATGCTGGATTTATTTACTTTGCTTCCCATTTTATAAATACACACACACACACACAATCTGAGCCACCCATATAGTAATAATTGTCCTTAGAGCAGGAGGTGGAGGGGAGCTAACAGATGAGTTATTCTGGTTTAAAATAATCTACAAAATCAGACACAGAGTATCTAGTACCCCAAAGCTTCTGGGGCCAAGCAGCCCCCAGACCCCTTTCCTACACACCAGTAGATACAGCTGCAGATATTAAAACTCATAACATAATATATCTGAGACAATGTCTTAGGTATATTATATTAACAGCATCTTGCTACCCTCCGGTACTGAATACATATGTATTCACCCTGCAGCCAGACAGATAATAATTTTGTTTAGAGCAAGGGGTGTAGGAGATCTCAGATATGACTTCTTTAGCTTCACAATAAGCCACAAAATGCACCACAGAGCATCTAGGATTCCATGGCTTCCGGGGTACTAGTGGCCCTAAGACCCACAGCTTTTTTTAAAAAGTTGCAGACTGCATAAAAAGAACCCCCCCTTGTGAAAATCCTGGCAACGGCCCTGCAGAAGACATTATAATAACCGCATCAGTCCTTAGTGAGATTAGTAGTGTCTCTCCTGAGGTCGGTCGTTTGAGCATCTTCCCTATTTCACTTTCTCGCTGTGGCTGCTGCTTGGATCTTAGACCACGGTCCAGAATGGGCATCAGTTGAGGATGATGGAAACTTCTTGTTAGCCGGTTGCCATTGCCTGTGGTCTATCTCCTTCATCAGGCCTGAAGCGATGATGTCATCCACAGCAATACCCAAGGAGGCTAGGTATTTTTTGGCATCCGCTGGCATTTCGAATATCTTTACCCCACTGTCCGAAGTAATCCTCAGCTCCGCTAGAAAATCCACTCGAGCTTTCAGGCCTTTAACTCTAAGCTCCTTAACAATTAGGAACCACATTTTCCTCCTCGCCATGGCTGTAGGGACATAATCAGGTTTAATATAAAGCCTTTTGTCACCGAAGATGATCTCCTTCTGTGACCAGCTCTTTCGTGCGGTAGTCCAGGAAAGCAAGCACCACTGATAGCGGCCTAGCCTTTGGATCTTTCGGTGGGACCGCTAAAGCACGATGGGCTCTAATGATATTTAAGGGTAAATCCTTGTCAAGATTCAACAGTTTTTTTAGCAGACTTTCTATAAATTCTGGCATGTTTCCCCGATTCTGTGTGTTCTAGCAGACTGTGGATCCTCAGGTTTACTCTCCTCGATCAATTTTCCAGATCCTCTATTCTCCCTAAGAGGAACTGGGATCGGTCATGTAGTTGTATGATGGCTCCATTATGCAGATCTAAAGTATCAGACTGGGTCGAGAAAGATTCCTCTATTGCCTGGATTTGTTGGTCGTGGTGGAGTAGCTTGGCTTTATTTTCTGCAACCTCTTCTCTGAACTGATCCATGGAGAGGGTAAGCTGACAAAGCTCTCGACAAAGCTGTTGAGAAGTTATTGTTATGTCCTCTTTGTCTTCTGAGGAGCTGTCTTCTGGCTCTGGGGCCGCGGTCTCGGGCAGCCTGGTTGGTGTGGGAGCTTTATGTGGGCCCCGCTATTGTAGATCGAGTTTTTGTTGCTTTAGACCACCTGGCGGTCCCGGTTTGGATTTTATATGGCTTGCCATACCACCTATGGTACTCAGGAAGGCTTCTAGCGTGAAATTTACTTCTGGGGGAAGCTAAAATCAAGTTTTAAAACCGTGAGGATATGGAGCTCCGTCTCAGCACAGTCACATGTCATGGTGACATCACCAGAAGTCTATTTTTATTTTTCTGATAGTTGCTTACTAAGATGTTTCATTATAAGCCTATCACAGTTTTTGGATACGTGGCACTGTGAGGTCTACCTGCCAACTGCAGCGATTTGCTGTTGCTATAAAGGGAATAGCAGCATGTCCCCAATTGGGGGTGGGGTGGGGCTGGCAGTGGAAAACAGATTGGGAGCTTGGAATTTTTTTCTTTATACTGTGTAGTCTTGTGTTTTTTTCCCCACTGCCTCCCTTCTTTGAATGTATGGAGCTTTATTTACATTCTTGCCACGTGGGGCTCAGCAGCAAAAGCCACCTCTGGATCACTGTAATCCTTTGTTGTTTGCTATTTTGGGTGGTGTTGGCAGCTGCCTGTGTCTTTACTCCACCAGCCTTCTCCTGAACTGCATCTGGGCTGGGGAATACAGGAAAAATCTACAGGTGTTCAGTAGTGCCCATTTCATCTGTGGCGAGCCACATTCTTCGACAGTGTACAGTACTCCTCTGACTGACTCCATCCTTACCTGGTTACCGGAAAGAGGGGGCAGCTGTGCAGCATTGGAGTGAGAGGGACCGGTGACTCAGATGGACTTTCAGTATGATATGGTGGCTGAATCCCCCCACTCAAGTGTCCGAGAGCTGTGCAGTATCAGAGAAATTCAGGCATGTTTCGGTGATCCGGAGGCGGCTGCTACTGCTGCTGCTGAGCTCTGCAGGGCAATAAGGTCAACTAAACTGCATACATTTGGAGGAGAGGGGACAGAGGGGTTGCAGTAATGCAAAAGGGCAGGGTAGGGCCCACTGGACACCAGGGAATTAAAAATATATTTTTTTCTACAAATAGCATCTTCAAATAATCATGAACAGTAACTGTGAGGTGACTGGCGGGTTGAGCCAATTGCCAGAGGACAAGGTGATTTTAGGTGTCATTTTCAGATGTGCAGTGTGGCATCAGTCCTTACTGCAGCTTCAGTAGGTCCTGAAGTAGTTGAGCCCAGCACACATGCTACAACTGACTGGCATGCTGTACTGGGAGGGAGTCAGAGATGTGTGCATCTCAAAGCTTGGCACATGCAGGCTCCTAACATAATGAAAAAAACAGATTGTCAAGCCGATGGTCGTTTTAACTTAAGGAGCATACAAATAACTGTGTATTTTAAACATATACTCTACAAAAACACACACATAGTCCATTATTTGCAATTTATGATTTATTTAACAGTGAATAACAAAAGAAAATAATTTCCTATCTCCTCTAAGAAAAGTTTTTTTGCGTATATGATAAACAGTACAACATGCAACAGATAATAGTAGCTGCTAAATAGATGAAGGAAGCAGGCTTATAGTCTTGCAGTTATACAAGATAGAATGACACAGTCCTCTTAGTCTACTCTGCTAATCACGTATAGCATACGTTAGTTAATATCACAAAGGAAGCGAACCCCGTCAGCAGGTTATAAGCTACAGACTCATGTAGAGAATGACAGATATGGAGGGTGACTGTCCCCACAATTTTAACATATGAAAATCCATCCAAAAATACATAATGTATAGGACCCAGTGCCTCTACAGTTTCTCTTTTTTTTGAATATGATTCAGATGAGCTATGATTTTTTTCTAGGTTATATATTTCAATTATTAGATCTTGCCATAAATGAATTTAAGAGGTAGTGGGACTAAGCCATTTTTTTGTGATAGCCTGTTTAGCAGTAAGGGGACAAATATGCCATAGCTTATGGGTCTGGGGGACATAATGGTTGTGGTATGGCCAAAAAGAACACAGGAGCTGTTAACTGGACCTGTGGACCAAAAAGTTCAGACAATTCTTTATTCAGATTAGCAGAAAGATGCTGCAGGACCGGACAGCCCCAAAATATATGCCCATATGTGGCTAGTGTACCACCACAGTTTCTCCAGCAGGTTGTCCTTCATCCTCATAGATATTTATACTGCACTGCAGGAGTATGAAAGTACCACACAAAGCATTTCCAGGAATATTCTTTCCCTATATGAGACCCTGTGACAGAATGTATAGTGTTAAAGATGCAGATGCCACTCCTTTTCCGATAAAGTGAGTTGGAGGTCCCCTTCATAAAACTACTTAATTGTAGATACACTGACAGTGTTTTTGTATGATCTATTTTTCTCCCCTCTGGGCTCCGACTTCGCCACTCCTTCGGGCATCCATGGTCCCCTACACCCCTTCAACCCCCGGTGCCCTCTTCCCATATCTTCAACCTACCTCGAGGTAGCTTGCCGTTACCCTTCGCCAAGTGGGTGCCTCTCCTCCGAGCAGCCCAGCACACTATTTTTTCTTTTGGCCTCAGGCGCTGCTGAGATAGGAGCCAACTCGCAGGAAGTCTGCGGGCATTCAGTGGTCCGGATGCCATCATCCGGCCAATCCGGAACAGTTTTCTCATTTTCTGGCTGCTCCTTCTCCGCTGCTACTTGTAGTGCCCCCTGGCTGTCCCTCCTGTGCCGGTACTTGTAGTGCCCCCAGTCTCCACTATGGGCCACTACTGAGCGGGACTTCCCACCCAACCCACCCCAGGAGAGGAGAGCAGTCTTCCAGATGCTTGATCCTCTCCTTCCCCTGCCAGTCCCTGGCATCCCGAGTCTGTTCCCAAATCCGGGTCGCCGGCGTGGGTTGAGGTGTGGTGTCCAGCGCCTCAACCCTCTACGCCACCGGGCCGGTCTCACTGTCAGTGTTTAACTGCACTGGGATTCCATACCACGTGGAAACCATGTGTGAGAGCAGAAGAGAGCCCTCCTAGGCTGATTGGAGAAGCAGTATGATGCCTGGAATATTTCCTGCCTCTGGTGTGTTGCCTGCCAAAGGTTTAATTAAAAATATATCACCTGATAACATCGAAATCGGTCCTGGGGCCTGAGAGAGTATTTGGTCTGCGGCTCCATAAATGAGCGAAGTTTCCCATAATAAATAAAATGGCTACTCAAGGGAATACCCAGCCTTTCCCATCTTCTAAGCATGTGGTCCACAGCCGCTGGTTGGAAAGAGGCCAAGTAGGGAACACAATACAACAGAAAACAAGTATGAGCCAACTTAGGGGTGTTAAGAACTTGCCTTCAAGTCCTGAGAACATTATGGTGGGTAAGTTAATAGGGTGCATAATATCATCCTCCCTTAACTCTGTTGATTTCCAGTGTGCCTTGTGGTCAGACGAAAGCCAGTATAAAACTGTATGGAGCTGTGCAGCTGTATGATAAAGGGATAAATGGGAGAGGGTGAGACTTCCCCTTCACTTTGAACATTGCAATGAATAGAGTGACTCAGACACGTGGCTTTTTTTTACATACTAAATGTAACAAGAAATTAATTTGTTAAGGTCTTGAAAGTAGGTCGGGGTGTGTGTGTCAATGGCAGCATTTGGACAAAAATAGAGTGATCTAGGTAAAATATTAATTCGTGTCATTATCAATCCACTGCATTAAATAAAAGGGTAGGTTTTTCCAGGATGACATGTCCATTGCAATGTGCTTGGCTGATGGCCATAGTTCAAAGGGATTAGCTGTGCAGGATCCACAGCTAACTGAACTCCCAGGTACTTTATCAATGGAAAATCCCAACAAAATGCATACTGTGCCCTGACTGCAGGAGAAGGGGAATATTGAAGTGTAACATTTCTGTCTTGGCAGTATTTAGTTTGTAACCTGCCAGGGCCCCAAACTCAATAAGAACTTGCCATCGAGTTCACTATCTTTTGAGACTCTAGCACTTGGTTATAGTTGTGGTTTCTTTTTTTTTTTTCTTTAGTTTATTTTTATTTAAACTGTTGCTTTGTACTTGTGAAGCTGTGCTGGACATTTTCTTTGTTTCTGCATCTGCATCTACATATAAGGCCAACTTCCGTCATGTGCCCCCAGTTCTGTCCCTTGTATCTCTACATTCTGCCTCAAAGCCTGTGCTAATGGTTCCAAGTAAATACTAAAAAAGGCCGGGGGTGGGGTGATAGGGGACAACCATGTCGGGTGCCTCTGAATAACTGAAAAGGGGTAGAAATATGGCCATTGATCTTACCATAAGGTGTCGGGCTGTCATATATGTTTTATAACTTCCCTAAACTGTTTTGGAAAACATTTTCCCTAAAGTGGCACTCAAAAAGGGCCATGACACTCGGTCATGCCTTTCTCTGGATGTAAACTAAATAACAGAAAGGGTGTTTTTGACTGGGTGGCATGGTGAAGAATATGCAGCTTCCTCTTAATGCTGTCCTGCATCTGACTAGATGCCACCAAACCAGTTTGGTCTTTGTTGATAAGAGGGTAGATTTTATCAAGGCATTTAGCTGGAATGGCCATGAACGGTTTAGAATGTATGTTCAATGCAAGGATTGGTCTATAGGAAGCATTGGTCTATAGGAAGCACAATATTTTTTATTTATTTTTTTATTTTCTTGAATTTATTTTCAGTAAACAATGGAAACATATAGCAGTACATTCAATTTGTCTAGAAGAAAAGCAATATATTGTTGGCCCTAACAAAATTTCTTATACATTAACAAAATACCTGTTATAACTGGATCCTATCTAAAAATCACAACCAGCTGCAACAATACAGTACAGTTTGCTGCATGTGCAACTAGAAGAGGAAAATCCCCTCAATTAATTCTATAAATAATAGCAAAGATTAACAAGTAAACATCTAAATATTCAATTAGTTGACTCTCTACTTTTTAACCATTTCCTGTTGAATGTATTTTATGTTAATTTTGAATTGTCTCTGTTACATCTTGCAATGTCTGTATAATTTGTTCTTCTGAAACCCTGTACACCCTTACCTTGTATGTAATTGCCTCAATATTTCCTTGTAATCTCCCGGGTCTCACCTGAAAATAGGCATCTGTTTTTGTCTAGTGGGCTTACCTGGTTAACAAAAGCTAAATAAATAAATGTTAAATGCTGTTCCTATGTTGTCCTTGGGCAGTACATTACTTTCATGTTCATTAAGAACTAGGCAATTTATTAATAGCTTGGAGTTCTGAGCCCTCAGCCCCTCCCGTTCTCTCCAAGTTGCCTAATTAGTTGTCTCATCTTCTCTATGGGTTGTATTTTGAGACCTGGAATTAAGAAATTCCTCAACAGCCAACCTCTTCTTGTCATATACCGCTAGGTTTCCCCTGGCTTTGTGTATCAGTTTCTCTGGGATGGCACACTCCCCCAGCTGTTTCAGCCATACCCGGTATTTGGGAGCCTCTTCATTTTTCCATAATATAGGTATGCCTAATTTGCCACACATAAGGGCTATATATATAAATTTCCTAATCCCCTCTGCTATATCTTGTAGCTTTTCAAGATCCCCTAACAGGACCATCTGGAGTTCCAGCTTAATCTGCATCTTCCCTACTTGTGGCAGGACTCCTTCAATGTCTCACCAGCAATTATTCACTTGTGGGAAAGTAAGCACCATGGGACTGAGTCTCCCAGGATTTGCTTACATCTGGGACATAGAAACATAGAAGTTGTTGGCAGATAAGGACCGCTTGGTCCACCTAGTCTACCCATTTTTCCCTATCTACTCTGTCACCGCAGACCCTACTTGATCTCTGGCTTTCCCCACTTGTTTTATTACTAAGGTTCCCTTATGCCTGTCCCATGCTTTCTTCAACCCCATTACAGTTATTGCCCCCACCATCGCTGCTGGGAGGGTGTTCCAGACATCCACTACCCTCTCAGTGAAGAAGTACTTCCTCACCTCTCCCCTGAGTCTACCCCCATAGTGACATAGGCCTGTGTGCTGGGGGTTGGGGGTGGGGAAGCGAACCTGGAAAGTCTCTCTGGTGTATACTATGCCTACTGGATGGAGAAGAACTGAATTAACTTAAATGTACATTGGATCGGGATCCTCCACCCATCACTTAGCATATTATCCCAGTCTTTGAGTTATTTCTGAGCCCAGGATGCACTGCTTCCTTTTTGGATTGGATATTAATCCTGTTGTGTCATGTCATGTGCATTATGTAAAATACTGGCTTTACACGAGGGGTCATGTAGAGCCTGCACTGGTGCCAGGATTGTAGAGACATAGAGCTCGATTTTCAAAGGTCAGAGAAGGACGCAAGGTGCCTGCACCAAAACAGAATGATGCAAGGAACAAGCTGCATCAAAACATGTGTCAATTCCAATTTTCTAACACTGTTTGCATCAAAAGTGGAACTGCCTGCACCAAACTGGATTGCGTCAGTGTTGCAACAAACAAATGGGTGTGCCATCTCACAACAAGACTTGCATCAAAAAAATGACTAATTATAATAATAATGAGAACCCCGCTTGAACCATGGAAATCAGAACCCCGAGGTGGCCCAACACACTGGTTGCACGTAAAGTTGCTCATCCTATATTTTTATAGTGTATAGTATTATGTGAAATGTACCTGCAGTGGTTCTTTTGCTTTCAGAATGAAACTGACTTGTACAGTCTCTAGAGGTTTCAAAATGCTATTGTACCACAGAAGGGTACAATCACACTCCATGACCTTTGAACTGTGGTACAACAGCATTTTAAAAGGGATGGAATTCTACAGTATATAGAACAATGCTCTACTGTACACTGCATTCATATTAATAAGTCATAATAATGACTCATAATACCTCTGCTTGAGATAACACAGGGCCAAATCCATTTTAACACCTATTATACAATAGCAAGAAAGAATCCTGGATTCTGATTGGTCAGTTGGCCATCACAGCAGGGATGTTATCTTGGCATAACATCCCTGCTGATGATTAGGGTGATCATGATGAGCATTAGTTACTTTTTTTTTGCATCTTCTCTAAGAAACAAAAATATTTTTCCAGACTAAAAAAGACATTCTTTATAATAATTTTTTTATTCTGTATAAAATAACAAGCCATTGTATAATAGGAATAATGCCCTCCAGGGTGGGTGTTATGCTGGGATAACATCCCTTTTCGAGTACTGGATACTCTCGGCCAATGGCCTTGGGCCCAACCACCCGAGGTGGGATGTTATCCCAGCATAACATCCACCCTGTCAGGCATTATTCCTTTAATAATGCCCTGCATTCTTTGTCTAGTGGCCAAAAGTAAAGGGGCAGCAGAATGATCCCATTATGCATGTTAGCATTGAAGAGCCTTTAGTTGCTGAGGGAAGACATCTAACAAAGCAGTCTGCATTTTCTTATGATGGGAAGCTAACTTAATGATGTCACCTCTTAGCACAGTTTTTATGGTATCCCATTAAATGCCCTCCGATACCCCTCTCTGCCTAGTCTCCCTAATTATTTGTACAATTCAGTCCTGAATCATTGTTTTAAAGGTAGGGAGGTTCAGTAATGAATTATTAAGATGCCAGAGGGTCTCTTCTAGGAAGCTTCCCACTATATTTCAAGACCAGAGGAGCTTGATCAGAAAGCAGAATGGATGACATTTCACAGCTAGATAGTACATGTTGATATTCTTTAATTACACGGCAAATGTCTGTACAGGTATAGATTTGATGTGGTGCAGAAAAATGTGAATAACCCCTCGCATGTGGGTTTAAAACTTTTCAGGCATCAACCGATCCTACTTCTTTAAAGAATGACTGTACAGCATGCACTTTGACAGCTCATTTGGCGTCCGGCCATGGTGATGTGTGGAGGGTTCTGCTGTGCTCCCGATCGGTGTTCAGGAGGGGGGTGGAGTGTTGGACACTACCTGGTGCTGTGGAGGGGTTGGGGGGGACCATTAGACCACCAGAAGGGGATGTTGGCAACCTGTCCCTATTCTGACATATGGAGAGTGGGGTGGGGAATCAGAGCACATTTACATTATGTGCATTTGAGCGTTATCTCCATATGGGGCTGGGGGGGTGGGCTCAGCAGGGCATTTGTGCAATAATGCACATATTCAGCATATCGGGGATTGGGCGGGCCGCTAGATCACCAGGAACCTTTTTCTGCCCACCGTATACAGTACAGCATGGGGGGACTTAGTTCACATTTCCATAACTATCTTGGTATTACCGGCATAAAAGGCTGGAGGGGCCACTAGCCAGCTGTGCACCCATCCAAGGGTGAGGCTGTCACCCCACTGCCCACAGCTGTTGTGGCAAAGCATGTGGGTGTGCTGTCTGTTCAGCACACTATCACTGTTGCTGCAAGCTGCGATACTTAGGCGCTGGGACACTGACACAAGGAATATCTGGCACAGGGTCTGGATGCAGCAGCGCACGATGCAAGCTGCCATTGTCATAGTTTGCGACTGAACTTCTAAAATCCGGACCAGTGGCCATCAGAGTAGAAGGATCAAACTAGGGATCCTCTGGGAAACTGAGCAGAACCTGGGCTGGAAGCTGGGTAGCACCACCATTCATCTTGGAGGGAAAGTGACTCCCTGATTGTAGTAAGGCCTTCTAGGTCCCAGATTACTGTGGGCTGTAAAGGGGTGAGAACACAGGGCAGGGGCTAGAGCTTGTTTAGGAATAGGAGTTATTTTGACAGCAGGTTGTCTTGTTCTTTTTGTGCACAGTTCATATAGGGCACTGAAAGCATTTGAAACTGGCTGATGGCTGATTGAATGTCTCTGCAAAAAGCTAGGCTTGCACTGTGAAAATAAAATTTCAAGTTTCAGCCCCCATCATTGTCCTGTATGCTTTATGCCTGGTGAGTGCAAACAACTGTGGACTTTACTGTTTTAGCATGTGCGGAGCTGGCAGCCCCTATTTGCACTGACCCTGCACCAAGGATTGTGGCACCATTTTCCTGGAAGCAGGATACAGTCTGAGAATTTCAAGGCTGGAAACTGGCCTACTAGGGCAGTTGGACCATTATGAGAGGATGAAACAGTCTCACCACACGTCTTTCATGGTGGGCAGTGAGGGCTGCTCGTCTCCTTTTTTGTCTTCTGCTCTAAAGGATTGTATAGCGCAAATGTCCTGCATAGTGGTGGGGTGGTGCTATCTTCCTGCCTGTGTTTCAATGGCAATGTAGCTGGCCAGTGCACAAGTCTGATAAAGGGGGAAGTGTCTCCTCTGGAGTAGTATACAGCATTGTCCCCGTCTCCCAAAATAGCCTTAACTGTGCAGGATATGGGGTGGTTTAAAAATTAATCTGGTGAGCTTCTGAAGTTCTCAATATCCCAGCATAAACCACTCTCCTCTTCAAAATCTCTTTGGGGAGGGGGGTGGTTGTTCTGATCAAAAAGTAGCTAAGATCCATTATGAGAGGCATCCTGATGACACCATGCTATCTTTAGAATCTCTTCTGCGCCTTTGTAACTTGAGAATTTTATGACTGCCCAGAGAGGTCTGGCATTAGAATCTGTTGATTTTGGACTTAAGGCTCTGTTAGTGTGCTCAGTTCTAAAGCGTAAGATGGAAGGGAGGACCAGTACATCTTTCAAAAGATCCTTCAGAAATTATGTCATCTACCCTGTCTCTGAATGTTTAGTGCACCAGGGGCTTGTGGCATTCTAAGTGTATTTGAAAATAGGGCCCAAGGTTTTTGTGGCAGGAACACGGGAAGGGGTGATGGCAGTAAACTGAAATACACATAATACAGGTGGAACAGAAAGAGTAAATTCTGGCCAGAGCCAATATGGCTGCAGAGTGATATTTTACAGGGATTAGGAGCCATCTACAGGGAAATTCTTCCCATAGACTTGCATTGGTTGTACAGGGAAATGCAGCAATTAGGCTTCCATAGGAAACAATGTAATCTGCAGGAAAACATAGGGAAATTGCCCTGCTGTTACAGGGAAAATACCAAATCAGTGTGGTAGTGGTAGTGGTAACTCAGTAGGAAAGGGAAAGCAAAATAAATTATAGTTTTAACACTGTGAGGCACACATTAAGCATGGGGCTTAATGTTAAGCTGCTGCCCCTTTAAGAGCACTTAGAACCGCATGTATCTAATTGTTGTACTGCCTGGCAGTCAGAGATTTGTCAGTCTGGAGCTAGACCTCATGAAGAGAACGTGTGCAGTACAGAAAATAAACCTGCCTTATTCTTTATTTTATGCGTCTGACTAGTTATTCGCACGGTCCATATGAGGTCCTCACCAGCAGCACCTGCAGCAATCGAAGGGTCTGGCAGATGACAGAGAAGGTAAGGGGTCTTTTAGTGGTGGACCATACAAAAAACACCACGCCCGGTGGAGAATGCAGCCCTTCTTCTGTCCAGACCCCCATCTCACTTGCCTGCATCACTGGTTACCCCAAGTCATCACCCTAGTATGTCTGAACTGCTTGAATATTTTAGAAACAGCTACATAGAAGAAAATGATGAACTGTCTCCTGAATTGTGTATAGCAGCCTGCAACCCTCCAACTTTTACCAGCCTAACACAACACAAGTGTTCCAATTCTGTTGGTCAGCAGCTCCATGCCTGCACTGGTTCAAAATAAACATGCTACACCCTGCCCCACGGAGCTCCAAACTGCTACTCCCCCAACCCCCATGGTAGGGCCTACGGAACGCCAGCTCCCTATGCTGTCTTCTCTCAGTGGGGATACAAAAAATAAAAAATAAACATACTGCACAAAGGGACTGCTCCACTTAAACATGCTCCTGGCTACCTTGAGGGACCACATACCTTTCGGGCCTCCCAACTCCTACAACCGCTGCTGAGCTCCGATCTAACTTCCTTGTGGTTCAGCTCTACCCTCCTTACGTCGCAGCTTCTCTCACCTTATGTCGGGACTGCAGCAGGCCCACTCTGCCCTCATCGAAGCAGCGGCTCCTCCACAGACCAAACTGCTCCTTGATTCACCAGTCCCTCTTCTCACTTAAGCCACCTCAGGGATCCAGACTGGCCTGCTACCCTCCCAAAAGGCTGCAGCTCGCTCCTGAAGTCACATGGAACAACCAAAACTGCCTCAGCTCTCCTGCAACGGAGTCTCTGCTCCCCAAGTTCCCCTCTCCATTGCTGCACCAACAACATGCTTGTCTCGCTTCTCTGCCATCCTAACAACCGTGAGCAGAACTGCGGCTCAGCTCCACTACCTCCCGACCTTGACTTCTTCGGGAGGGACCCACAGCCGCAGGATAGCAACCGCGGCTTCCTCCCTCGCCTCAGCAACCGTACAGAGCGCTCTGATCCCCAACTCATCAAACACTCTCTCAAGAAATCTGCACTCTCTGCTTGCCCCACAACAAATCGGGACTGCAGCACTGAACCTCCACTCCTACTGAATTGTTTACCTTCCCAGGCCACCTCCTAAGAGTTGCACCTGCTGCTCCAGCAACGCTCAGTCACGCTTCAGAAAGGTAGCCACCACAGCAAAAGCGCCTGACAGACCAAATGAAATAATTAAATAAACGGAAGTAAGGGGAAAAAAACAAAACACTCAGCCCCCAAGTACACGGCACAATTCAAGCAAAACGGAGCCCTGAGATATAAGGACAGCACTCCTAGGCAGACGGAAACAGCAGGCAAAAGAGAAAAAAAAGGGGGAGCAAACAGTAAATTCAAATCCATAAACAGAACAAATGCAGCAGGAATTCTAAGAAGGGCACAGACCTAATTAAATATTTAACCAGGGGCAGTAGCTGAAATGAGAGCATGGAAAAAATAAAGACAGCAAAATAAACCAAATGCAGTCAAATACAGAGATTCCCCAGCATTTTGTGCCACTCACCATAAAACTCCCGCCAATGTGTTCCTCTCAGTGGGGAAGAAGCACCTCAAGGTGGCAATCGCCATTTTGACCATTGTAGAGCAGCCAGGCAGCCTCGTGGCAAGAATCCTCCATCTTGAGCACACCACAACAACAAGACAGGAAGTGGACATTGATCCCCTCTGCTAGCGGCCATCTTGCTACAGTCAGGCAGTCAAACCCCACAGGAACTGCACGTCACAGATCGGTGGCCATCTTGTGAAGGGCACAAATTGACCTCACTCCATTGAAATCAATGGGATTCCTATTGAAATGAATGGACACTGCAACAAATAGCTGATTTTTGCTACAAAACCTTTATTTAAATAACAAACAACACAGAATTGAGTGGGAAGTTCTTTATTAAGATGTCAATTGATTAACTTTGCTGCACAAAAAAAAAATTGTACTTTTGTCTACAAAAATAATTTTTGTTCGGCACTTCCTCTACAATACGATGTCCTGTCTCCTGCATGACGGCAACTCCTTCTCACCTGGACGACCTTCACTCAGTGAAATGAAGCTCATCTCCAACCACAATGTCGGACAACAACACAGATATGGGCACCGGAGTATCCGGAGTCCTACCTTCACCCACTTCCAGGGCGTTGAGCTACAAAATCGAAACAATCCTCCATGACATCCAGTCTTCTATTTCTGCCCAAAGAGCACCAGCTATGCAAGCTATTCAAGACAACTTGGCCTACATTATAGCCATTGCACCACAGTCCATGGTCCATACCAGCCTACAACCTGTACCCTTCTCAGCCTTGCCTCACGAAGACGCTGTTGACTGGCTGGAACAATTCCAAGCTTGGATTTCCTTACATGGTTGGACTGATCCATTGGTGAAAAGTGGGGTTTAAACTTGTGAAGGGGGGAGGGATGGGAGAAAAGGCTGTCAAGGGGGTGCCGATAAAAGAGGGACTCTGTCTCCACCCCCCTGGGGAGCTGGAGGATTGCGGGAAAAGGCCGACTGGTAAAGTGCAGACCAGGGGAAAACAGAATCCCCATGGGAACATGAGCAGGGGAAATGGAAGTATAGGGAAGGGGTGGAAGGTAGTCCTGCTAAATGCCAGGAGCTTGGGAAATAAAATGCCTGAGCTCCAGGCGATGCTAACTGAGGGAGCAGTGGATGTGGCAGCGGTCACTGAGACCTGGGCCACTGCAGGACATGACTGGGACCTGAACCTGGAGGGTTATACTATGTTCAGGAAGGACAGGGGAGGGAAGGGGAGGAGGGGTAGCAATGATAGTCAAAAACTGCATTGGCATAGGGGGAGTAGAGGAGGCAGAGGGAACCGTGGAGGCGATTTGGGTCACCTTGATAACAAGGGGGGGCAAGAGAGTAAAAATAGGAGTGGTGTATAGACCCCCTGCCCTGGCGGAGGAGCTGGAGGAGAGTCTGGTGGCAGATGTTGGGAGACACTGCAGAGTGGGCAGAGGAACGGTGGTGGTGTTGGGGGACTTAAACATGCCAGGAACAGACTGGGAGACTATGACATCTTCTGTGACCAGGGAACAAAGGTTGTTGGATGTCTTTCAAGACGCATTCCTAACTCAGCAGGTGGGGGAACCAACTAGGGAGGCGCGGGTACTAGATGTGGTCCTGGCAGACAGTGACCAGATTAGGGGCCTGGAGGTAAGGGACCTGTTGGCGGGGAGTGACCATGCCACGGTCTGGTTCTTCCTGGACCTAGGAGGGCTAGAAGGCTGCACAAAGATTGAGGTGACTGACTTCAGGGGAACGGATTTTAAGGAAATGGGAAGGATCCTTAAGGAGCATTTGGATGTGATTGGGTCAGACATGGACGCTGATAGTAGGTGGGAAATCATCAGGAGAGGGGTGCAAGATGCTACCAGCACCTGTGCAAGAGTAAGACGAAAATGCGGTATGGCCCGAAAACCCTGCTGGTGGACCAGGGAGGTCCAGGAGGTGGTGCGGGGAAAGAAGGCAGCCTACAGGCAATTCAAGTGCTCAAGGAGTGAAAGGGATCGAGGGGAGTATGAGCTGATGGCTAGAAGGGCCACTAGGGTGTGGTGAGTGGCTAAGGCAAGGAAGGAGCAGAACCTGGCCAGGGAAATTAGGAGAGGGAACAAGGGGTTCTTAGATACATTGGGGAAAACGGCGGGGTGAAGGGGCAGATTAGCAGGATTAAATCAGGGGAGAGATGGGCACAAGACCCGGGGAGCAGGCTGAGGTACTAAATGAGTACTTCACTCAGTTTTCACCAAGGAAAATGGGGGTGCTGCATCATACATGGGAGAAGACAGAGATACTGAGGAGGAGAGACCCTACTGATCGGGCGGGTCTGGGGAGAGGGGAGGCATCACTGGCAGGAGGGGGGCTAAGCAGGAGAAGAGGTACTGGAAGTGAAATCACAGCAGAGAGAGTGAGGGAAGCCCTCAGCTCCCTTAAGATGGAGAAAGCACCGGGGCCGGATAAATTACATCCCAGAGTGCTGAAGGAACTTGAGGATGTCCTGGCAAAACCCCTGGCAGAGCTTTTCACCATCTCTCTGAGGACAGGGTGGGTGCCCCAGGACTGGAAGGTGGCACATATAGTGCCTATCCACAAGGGGGGATCAAGGGAGGTGGCAGAGAACTACAGGCCTGTCAGCCTGACATCAATGGTGGGCAAGGTGATGGAGGGCATTGTCAAGGAGAGGCTAGGGGGGACCTGGAAAAGTCAGAGTGCCTGGACGATAGACAGCATGGATTCGTCCCGGGGAAATTGTGTCAGACAAACCTTGTGGAGTTCTATGACTGGGTGATGAGTGCCTTGGACCTGGGTAGACCAGTGGACGTCCTCTTTCTAGACTTCAGCAAGGCATTTGACTCTGTTCCTCACGTGGGCCTGTTGGATAAGCTGGGAGAAATGGGGGTGGGGAACCAGAAGATCAGATGGATAGGCAATGAGCTCCAGGACCGGACCCAGAGGGTCGTAGTTAGCGGGATAGTCTCATCCCCAAAGAGGGTCATTAGTGGGGTCCCACAGGCATCAGTCCTTGGGCCCCTCCTGTTCAACGCCTACGTCTCTAACATAAGGACAGGAATCAGGACTGAGATGAGTCTCTTTGCGGATGACTCAAAACTGGGGGCGGAGGCGGATGGGGAGGAGGGGAGGGTGGCCCTACAGGGGGACCTCGAGGCTCTGGAAAGATGGTCTATAAATTGGAAGCTGAGGTTCAATGCAGGAAATGCAAGGTACTCACCTGGGGAGTGAAACCCGCCAAGTGTACACCCGGGAAATGCTGCAAGTCTCAATGGCTGAGAGGGACCTGGGGTGGTGGTGGATGTCAAGATGAACAACTCGGAGACTTGTAGGAGGGCAGCAGCCAAGGCCAACAGGATGCTGGGATGCATCGCTAGGGGATCACCTCCAGAAGGAGGGAAGTGATGCTCCCTCTGTATAACTGCTTGGTGAGGCCACACCTTGAGTACTGCGTGCAGTTTTGGAGGCCACACTTAAAGAGGGACATTAAACTGGAGAGGGTCCAGAGGAGGGCAATCAAAATGATTTGGGGCTTGGGGGACAGGACCTATGAGGAGAGGCTCGAAGAGCTAAATATGTACACATCGGAAGAGAGAAGGGACCGGGAGGACATGATAGAGGTCTTCAAGTACACGAAGAGAGTAAATAGGGGAGGAACAGTCAGGGTGCTTCGAAGGAAGAAGGAGGGGACCACTAGAGGGCATGGGTGGAAGCTGGAGGGGGAGAAGATTCAGGGGAGAAAGGAGGAGGTGCTACTTCACTGAGAGGGTGGTAGAGCCATGGAATGCACTGCCTAGGGGGCTGGTGGAGGCAGAGATGGTGGAGGGCTTCAAGAGGGGCTGGGACAGGTACAGGGGAAGGGTTCTGGAAGCAAAATCCAATGCAGCAAGAATATCCGAAACTGGGAAGGGAGAAGCCAGAGAAGGCGAGGGGGGCAGCAAGGTCAGCACCCAGGGTGGGGGCTGACCAATCGAGCAGACTCGAAAGACCATTAGGCCTATTCTGCTGGCATTTTAGTATGTTAGTATTATCCTGTGCATATTTCCTATGCCTTGCACTTGCTTCTGAGAGGGACTGCCACTTCCTGGTTCAATGCACTTCCAGACCAAGTCACAGGAGATACTGCCACACTGTACACCACCTTCAAAGCCCATTTCCTCCAAGCACATCCACCCTGGTTATTGGAACAACAGCTGTGGGAACGTACAATGCAACCCACCGAACCTCTTGAAGCCTTCATAGTGGATATTGAGGCTCACTGCAAATGTCTTCAGAAACCTGAGAAAGAACAAATTACAATATTTGTTCGGGGATTGCTTCCTCTAGTCCGTCTTTGTCATCCAGCAGAAACCAACCACCTGGATGGAGACAATCCAAGCAGCATGACTTGCACAACAATCCATAGCAATGTCCCATGCTACCAGTGTACAAGCACCTCAGTCCAGTGTACGAGCACCTCAGCCATCGCAGTTTGCCACACTCACATGTGTCCAGCAGCAGCAATCAGTGATAGAGATGCTCACTACAAGTATCAACACTCTGCACCGCAGCTCAACTGCTTCTTCTACTACCTCTGTCAATGTCCTTCACCCAATTCGACAGCGACCTCTTCCACCTTCGCCTTCATGAGAACCAGTGACTTGCCAGTGGTGTGGATTCAGGGGACACATGGCCACTGTCTGCTGAAAGCTAAAGTACTACAGAAATCAAGAAAACCACTGGCGCCTACCGCTGCACAATCAGCAAGATAGCCACAACTACTCCCAGGACCAGGGGAGCACAGTAACTGACCACCCCTCTGACTCTCGCAATTCAAACAAAACACCTCCTCCAACTGTGAACTCTGGTGCACACTCACTTCCTGGAGCAAAGGTACCTGTCATCCAATCACCTCTCCTAGCAAACTATGTACCTGTAACCATCGGAGATTGGTCTACACATGGCTTGGTCAACACTGGAGCAGAAATATCAGTTATCAACAGCAGTATTCTAGACAACCAAGCTATTCATCATATACCTAATGTCTCTCCAGCCGACATAAAGTACATTATCACAGCAAGTACAGCTACAGTACCTATCACAGGCATGGTCCATCTCAAGCTCCACTTTGGCTCACAGCAAGCTACTGTCAAGTTTTATATAGTGCCTGATCTTCAACCTGCAATAATTCTAGGCCTGGACTTTCTCAAAGCTCACAAAGCCATCCTAGACTTTGCCTCAAGCAAACTGTCACTAGATCCTCGGAGGCAACTCGCAGCTATAGACTCAGTCACTGTGCCTCCTCAGTCAGAAATGGTTTTGATTGCCAAGATTTGAGGTGAATCACTTCCACAAGGTGTTGTTGGCATCATCACAGGATCCTCTGCACTGCATTTGTTAGGTCTCCTTCCGGAAAATACCTTATCGGAGGTGCATGATGGCGCAGTCTTCCAAAAGTGCTGCAACTTCACAGATGAACCAGTGATCATTTCAAAGGGTGCCAACATCGGAAAGTTTGCCTGCTTGTCTTCAGAGGACCATCTCCATCTCATGCAAGAACCTCAGCCTGGTTCCACCAACTCTACTCCTATCAGTGCTATCATGAAAACTCCAACTTCAACAGAGTTACCCCGCAGTCAGCGACTATCCTCTTCCAAACTTCCAGCATCTCTAATGGAAAAGCAGCAACTTTTGAAATTCCTGGAAAATTACCTGGATGTTTTTGTTGGTTCAGATAACAAGCTCGGATGCTGTGATATCCTGCAACACACCATCGAAGTACAGCCCAACCAGAAACCAATCTGTCAGCAAGCCTACAAGGTGGGACATAACCAGAAACAAGCCCTCGAGGACATAATCAAAGACATGCTTGACCAAGACATAGTTGAAGAATCTACAAGCCCCTGGGGTGCACCTTGCTTGCTGGTGGTAAAAAAGGACAAAGGGTATCATTTTGTGGTGGACTACAGAAAACTCAATGCCTACATGGTGCAGGATGCTCATCCCTTGCCTACAACCAAAGATGCTTTAGAGAGTCTTGGTGTGGGCCAGTCCTGCTTACTTCACCACTCTAGACCTTCAGAGTGGGTTCTACCAAGTTTCAATTGATCCACCTTCTCGTCCATACACCGCATGGTGCTGCCACTTGGGACTTTTCCAGTTCAAACATCTACCTGTGGATCTTCAGAACAGTCCAGCCACATTTCAACGTGTTATGGAAGCCGTACTACGTGGGTTGTCTTGGAAATCTTACCTAGTCTACCTGGATGATGTGATTGTCTTCAGCAGAACTTTGCCAGAGCACCTCCAACATCTCCAAGAAGTGTTCGAACATCTCAGACAAGCCAATCTAAAGCTTCGCCCAGAAAAGTGTTTTTTGCGCGGCATCAAATTCATTACCTGGGACATGTGGCTAGTTCTCAAGGCATCTCTCCAGATCCAGACAAGCTTTCAGCAGTCAAAGACTATCCAGAGCCTAATGATCTCAAAGACCTTCGAGCTTTCCTGGGCTTGTCTGGCTACTTCCAGCAGTTCATTTGCAACTACTCCAAGATTGCAGCTCCACTGTACACCCTCACCAAAAAGGGATGTGACTATAATTGGACTTCTGAATGTAAAGAGGCCTTTGAGACCTTAAAACAAAACCTAATCTCTTCTCCAGTATTGGCCTACCCAAGGTTTGACCAACCATTCAAGCTCTACTCAGATGCTAGTTCCTTTGCAGTGGGCGCTGTGCTCTGTCAAATACAAGATGGAACAGAACGAGTTGTCTCCTATACTGGGCACTCTCTTTCCTCAGCTGAGCAGAACTATGGCATCACAGAGAAAGAATGTCTAGCCATGGTATTTGCTGTGAAGAAATTTGACTGCTACCTTCGCTACTTCTCCTTTACAGCTATCGTTGATCACTCTGCCCTCCAATGGTTATTTGAAATGAAGGAGCCAGTAGGCAAATTCGCCCGTTGGATCACCATGCTGCAATCCTAAAACTTTGAAATTCAGTACAGATCAGGCTGAGTTCACTCAAATGGTGATGGTGTAAGCCAGAGACGATGTCCCTCTGCATCCTCCTGAACAGATGAAGAATCCTGCTTACAAGCTCTTCCCTTCCATGCCACGGATGTTGTTCCTGTGGACACTCCTACAGCACCTCATGTTGCTTTGCTGCTCCCTACTGCTTCTACAGAGAGACACACAAATCCTCAGTTACTGCAAGCAGTCAAAGAGCTTCTCATCTCCTCTACATCTGATTTATCCCTGGCAACTGTTAAAAAGCAACAAAGAACTGACACTCAATTTACAGACATAATCTCCTACTTAGAGTCTGGGACCTTACCGCAACAAAAGAAACATCGCCAAGATGTACTTTTCTTTGCTTCACAGTCCTTCATTAATGACGGTGTGCTCTTTCACATTTGGACCAAGGAAAGCAAGGGTCATTGCATGGATAGAACTCACGTATAGTTAGTTGTGACAGCCTCTCTCATCCCTCAAGTTCTTCTCTCCACTCATGCCTCTTCACTTTCAGGAGGTCACATGGGAATACACAGAACTCTGGAAAAGACAAGGCTTCACTTCTTCTGG
The DNA here is from genome assembly GCA_016271365.2 of Neoceratodus forsteri. Taxonomy (NCBI): domain Eukaryota; kingdom Metazoa; phylum Chordata; order Ceratodontiformes; family Ceratodontidae; genus Neoceratodus; species Neoceratodus forsteri. The sequence continues at coordinate 239,877,708 of CM028133.1, read as the reverse complement.
CCACACATGAACAGGGATATTTTCCAGTTCATAAAATCCTGCCAGCCTTGCTCCCAGAGAAAGCCTCCTGCCAAACCAACAAAGGCACATATCATCCCCATGCCTATAGCCACTGAACCGTTCCAAAGAGTCAGCACTGACATTCTTGGGCCCTTACTAACATGCTCTGACTCTGATAACAAATACAACCTTGTCTTTGTGGACTACCTGATAAAGTATTTGGAACTCATCCTCCTAAGAGACATTAAAGCCTCCACTGTGGCAAGTGCCTGTCTCACTACAGTCATTTGTCGTCACGGTACCCCATTGTACCTACATTCAGATAGAGGAACTAACTACCTGTCCACCATTATCCGAGAAACTTGCAAACTTCTCGACATAAAAAAGACACATACCACAAGTTACCATCCACAATGCAAAGGACAGAGTGAAAGAATGATGTCTACCATTCTCGGCACACTCTCAAAGAATCTGGATGAGACTCCCGACACCTGGGACCATTTTGTTCCCTTTGTGCAGTTTGCATACAATACCAGCCCTTGTGCCGACAGCACAGAATACACCCCCTTCTTCTTAGTCCATGGACGTCATCCAAGAACTCCACTGGACAGGGATCTCTCGCTGCTAGAGGTGCCTAAGTCAGCTTCTTCTTTCAGTATCCCTCTTCTGGAACAGCTGGAACTTGCCAGATGAGTTGCAATCACCACCTTGGGCCAGAGAAAATCAGCAGTGAAAAAAATGTCTGCAGCCAGGGCGTATGAGCCTTCATTCTCTGTTGGGGACATTGTTTATTTGTACCGACCTGTTCTTGTTCCGGGTGCCACCAAGAAACTGCTTCTCCCCTGGACTGGTCCCTTCTACATCATAGAAAAGCTTCCTCCGGTCCACAGTTGTCTGCGATGCAAGTCGGATGGAAAGCTGGTACACAACAAAGTCCATATAAACTGACTAAAGCATGGGTACCTGAATAACAACCTTCCAGACGACCCCAGTCCTCCCAGAAATGAAGCTATCCTTGAGCCAGCTATCCTCTCTGAAACTGAGATGCCTCCGGACAACTTGCAGCTAGTTCCTCCAGCTCTTCCCACTCCTGACACTCTCCAGCCGGATTCCATTTTACCAGATAATTTGCCTGGGACTTCCTCTTCTTCTCAACCTTCTTCTTCTCAGGACTCTCTTCTACACACCACAGTGTACCAGATCGAGAAGATCTTAAGAAAGAAGTTTGTCAATGGATCCTGGACTTACAGAGTAAAGTGGTGTGGATTCGATAGTGGGCAGAACTCCTGGGTCGCTTTTAACGACCTGCCCCCCTCCTGTCAGAAACTAGCGCAATCCATGCATGCCTCCATTCCCACTGACCGGAAAAGTCGACAGAGGTCTTGAACTTTTGTTACTGGACTCAGTGAAATGTGCTGGGACTAATTCATTTTCTGATTTAACTGTTTGCAGTAAATATCTTGTACCTGTCTCTTATGCACCTGTTGCCATGGTACTATTTACCTGCACTAATGCTTTTTCCCCTTAGGAATGTCTTACCTGAATTAATACTTTTTTTCCCCCATTAGGAATGTCTCTTTACATGGACAGTCCACCTGTTGTTTATGCAACTGCTATTAAAGTGTGAGCCTGCATTCTGGGTATCCTCCTGCTGCTACCCTTCCCTCTCTTTCCTTTTCCTTCCCCCACACTTTAGCACTTGTGGCATGACCAAGTCTCAAGTACTATTGTGTCTCCCTCCTCTCTGGTGCTACTCTGACTGGTCCCCAGTGTAGTCCAGGTTCTCCCCACCGCAGCGGAGTACTGTTCTGTTTTGTGAAATCTAATGCCTTGTAATGCATGTACATTTTTTTTTGCCTTTAAAAAGTACTTAAGAATATTTCTTAGAAACTGTTAATAGATTTATTGCTTGTTCGAGTGGTGCTCACATTCATTGTTCCGGCGGTGATGTGAAGCACACATTAAGCATGGGGCTTAATGTTAAGCTGCTGCCCCTTTAAGAGCACTTAGAACCTGCATGTATCTAATTGTTGCACTGCCTGGCAGTGCCATGTTGGCCTGTCAGTCAGAGATTTGTAAGTCTGGGGCTAGACCTCATGAAGAGAACATGTGCAGTACAGCAAATAAACCTACCTTATTCTTTATTGTATGCGTCCATCTAGTTATTCGCACGGTCCAGAAGGGGTCCTCACTTGCAGCAACCGAAGGGTCTGGCAGATGACAGAGAAGGTAAGGGGTCTTTTAGTGGTGGACCATACAAAAAAATGCCACAACACCATTTTGCCCATCTTGCAGATCTGGGCCCAGATATTCAAAAGGGTTGCGCCATGCGCAACAGGGTTGCGCATGCGCAAGTCCAAAATGCGCCATTCTGCGATATTCAGCAGGAGGCAGTTACGCCACTTGCAACAGGTTGTGCAAGAGAGCAATGCAAATGAATGCATGCTCAACAGGAGGGGGAGGATCCATGCATAACCTGCGCAACCCGATATTCAGTCGGGTTGCGCAGAGTTGCATGCAACCCAACCGCGCCGCATGCTTGAGCCAAAAAAGGCTTAAGTTGAGGGCCACCCACAGGTGAGCTGCTGCATTGCAGGGTGCAACACAGCAGCTGCCATCCTAGCTGGCCCCCAACTCGGTCCCTGTGCCCCCCCACCGGCCAGTCAGCGGGCAGTACAGAGTACATGACCCCCCCACATCTCCCACAGCCCGATCATGGGCAGAACACGTACATGTCCCCCACACATCTCCCACAGCCCGATCGCGGGCAGAACCTGTATGAACCCCCGCCCAGTGCCCGATTGCGGGCAGAATGTAACCCTCCCCAGCCCGAATACCTCCCTGGTGGTCCAGTGGACCGTAAAGCCCGATCGCGGGCAGAATGTCACAACACAACTCCCCACATCTCCTGGGTGTCTAGTGTCCCCGCCCCACCCACAGCCCTCCCACCCCGCTCCCCCGCAGCGGCGGCGACAGCATCCACCGCCTGCCGCCCCGCCGCCCGCCCGACTGACTGTCCGGTAGGAGCTGCCGCCCATTAGTGCCAGAGCTACAGCCAATGGGCGTGCAGCCCATACCCACGACATGACAGTCCAGATTTGTGAATGATCATTCACAAATCTGGACTATCATCGTAAACGGGCGGCAGCCCCTACCGGACAGTCAGTTGCGGGCGGGCGGGCGCAGGTGGGTGGATGCTGTCGCCTTCGCCGCTGGGGGCGATGTGGAGGGCTTCGGGTGGGGGGACACTAGACACCAGGGAGATGTGGGGGAGTTGTGCTGTGACATTCTGCCCGTGGATCGGGCTTTCACGGTCCACTGATCACCAGGAGTTATTCGCTGGGGAGGGTTATATCTGCCCGCGATCGGGCACTGGGGGTTCATACAGGTTCTGCCCGCGATCGGGCACTGGGGGTTCATACAGGTTCTGCCCGCGATAGCTGTGGGAGATGTGTGTGGGGCTATGTAACTCGTGATGCCCGCGATCGGGTTGCATTGCGGCCGGTCCCCAACGGCTGCTGTCTGGCAGGGTGGCCAGGAGCAAGTCCTCGATCGGGCGCACCTACATGCAATGGTATGCAACGGGGCCATAAATAGATGCAACAAGTCCCCCGCGCCTTTTGTATAAATTATGGCCCCATTTGCATGTCACCTTTGAATATCGGAAATTTGAGCATGGCAAAATGGTACTTGCGCCACCGCAAGTTTAATGCTCAACTCTGGCAACTTGCGGTAGCGCAAGTTCCACTGCACCATGCGCTAGTGCTGTGGCTCGGGGGTGATATTCAAAGGAGTTGCTCAACAGCGCAACTCCTTTGAATATCACCCCGGCCACACCCCTGCACAACTATTTTGAGCAGCGCAGGGGCTTGCGCCTCAGACTGGCGCAGTTTGAATATCTGGGCCCTGATGTAGAACAATGTCTTGAAAAAGCTGTAAACCCTCAATGCCCCTTCAAGCATCTAACATTTCTTGATGAATGATTTAGAGAGAGAACATTCATAGCAGCTGCTAAAACATGCATTATGAAAACTATTCTTTGCTAATGCTATCATGTTAAAGTGGCTGTTTTCCCAAAATACCCATGTTCCATGGTGTTTTGACATGTAAAACATGACACATCTGGGGGTTTGGCTGCCAGTTAGATTGTGCATTGATTTCCAAGTGCTGTTAGTTATAATTAAAGCCTTGAACGGACTGGGTCTCAATACCTCAGTGAGCTCCTGGCTCCCAACATTCCATCTATGGATTTGAGGCCCAGAGGGCTGGGTTTGCTGAGTGTGCCACCATTCCATTTGAAGTCTGTTGCTGACTGGGCTTTTTTTGGTGGCAGCCCCTAAACTTTGGAATTCATTACTAGAGGGGAACACACTGCCAGGTCTGTGAAATCTTTGAAAAAGAAACAAAAAAGTTACCTACTCCAGTTAGCTTTTGATTAATTCAGCTTAAGCTGCTTCACTTGACTTCTGTTGTGCATGTTAAAATAGAATAGTAGGGTAAGACAGGATGAGTGTATTTGCGTATGTAATTGATATGTCTGTTTTTTATGGTTATTTATGATTGATTGTTCTATTTACATGTTTTATTGCACAGGCACTTGGCACGGGGTCATAATGTCGCCGAACAAAACAGAACGGCAATCAATGTCGCAAGGAAAACAGCATCTACTGCAATAGTGTGGGTAACAACACTGAACCCACCAAAAACAGCGCACACCATTGAACACAATAGTACTTCCTTTGTTTTTGCCGGGGGCTTCACCACCCACACACCCTGAACTAAAGCTAACATACTCCAAGGGGGTGTGAACTTCAGGAATGGGGAGAAACTCAGGAGGGAGAACAATTACATTTTTCTTAAACAAACAAAAACAAACAAAAAAAACCCACAAAGAAAATAGTTGCAACACCCATAGACCAGGGAGGAACTGAACCATGAACCAAACCTGCTCTGTTGGTGCCTTTGCCACTCCACCACGGGAGCGGCTGAACCAGGCATCACACACACGGCAACTTGATCCTCGCTATGTAACAGCGCAGAGCAACAGGGGTAGCGGTAATTCCCTACCGCTATTTTACCTCTGTTGCTCTGAATCCATTTGCACTTTGCACAGTGCGTTTCTTCCCGCGCTGTTATTGTAGAGCTACATTGACCCAGTATCCAGTCACTCCAAGCCCTGGAAGGGTGTTTCTCATAAATCTAATGAACTAACTATATACTTTATTTAATTTCTTGGCAACAAACGCTGAGCCTGCAGTGCTGCTGTATAATGTACTCACTTCCAGGCCTTCATCTAGTGAAGATCTTAGACCACAGACCAGTGTTGGCTTTACACCCTAAAAATAGTAATTTGGTTACCCTCCCACCCTCCCACCCCGCACCCCCATTCTTTTAGCCACCTCCTTTTCTAACTTTTCAGCCATTTTTTTTAATGAACACTTGCTAACATGGCACAAAGGTACATGCTAAGAGTGACTGATTAAAACACATTTCTAGCACAATATTGATCACATTTCAAATAGCTCAGTGGCCAATATCTAGAGTCAACACTGCTGCAGAGTTTTAAACATTCCTCCAATATCAGGGCAGAAAGGCAGAGTGAGAGCCCTTCAAAAGCTGAGGGAAAAAAACTTTATTAGGATGGATGACTATGAACTGTTGTATCCAGAGTTCAGTGCGGAACAGGCAAGAAAAAAAAAAAAGAGAGAATCTGATGGGATAAAACAGACATTATGTGTGAGAAATATCTCCTTTGTTCTTTTATATCTCACGAGCTTGCAATAAAGTATGGTGACACAGTGATCTCTCTCTCTCTCTCTTATCTTAAACATCTTGCAGAGAACAGCTTTGTTAAAGTTCCTCAGTCAGCAGTCTTCATAGCTTCATATCTTTATTTTACCATAAGTTAAAATCGTAGTAGTGCAAAGATAAGGTTTTTTCCATACAGATTTTCTTGGCATTTTTTAACCCGCCCTGCCCCTACACTGGTAAAGTGCGTGTCGAGGCCCGCACACGCCCACGCCTTGAGGCACCCTCCCAAGGGACTAGTACTTGGGAGAAGTGATAGTGCAGTATATGTAATCTGCATATTATTCGAGTTAGTAGAAGGTATACTTCTTAAGGATTTTGCCTCAGACAGTGTCACTTGTCCTTCCAAAATTGGTGCCCCTGTCACTGACTGAAGAGTAGGAATTTAACACCAGATTTCATTGTTACAGTACAGTTCTGCATCAGAAAATGGTTTCACATTGAGTCACATTGTGTAGGTGGATTATTGAGCTGACACTACCCTTTTTTAAGATTTCCTTGATTTTGGTAAATTGTCACTGGCTTTTAAAGCCCTGTCCCTGGTTTGTAAGGCAGGAGGTTAAAAAGTATGCCTTGTAGTAACCAAAACATGCAGGTTACATATACCGCACTGTCACTTCTCCCAAGTACTAGTCCTTTGTGACCCCCAGAACTGATATGTAACCCTAGATGGTGTGGTGCGGGTGGATCGTGCATGTACATCCTCCCCCAGGACTGTGTCTTCACATAGGAGAAGCAGTTCACAGTGAGTGGTAGCAGCAGATGCAAACCAACAAGACGCAGCAATACCACACTAATTCCTACGGTGTTTCAAAGGGAAATAACACATACTATGCTGCTGTGAACTTTCAGTACTTGTGCCGTTCAGACTTTTTTTTTTTTCCTCCCTTTATCGTCAATGCTGGTCATCATGGCGTCCTGTCCCATACTTCCATAGGAAGCCACAGTGGGTCTAGGATTTACTTTGGCCAGGAGAATGGAGGATGGTGGGGAGTGAGGGGAGGAGGGATAAAAAAAGACAATAAGGGCAGGATGGTACCAAACATCAGTATCAGGGTGTAGAACCATTATGCGCTCCTGGCTGGGAATGTCAGTCCAAACATAAATTAGTGGTATCCAGGGCTGCAGCTATGAATTTTGGGCCCCAGACAAGTCACTTGAAATGGGCCCATGTTTCCCAAACCAGCTAATGCCAGGGGTAATGCCAGCTCCTCAGGTGGGCCCCTCTTGAGCTCAGGGCCCCAGACAACTTCCCCACTTCCCCCCATTACTGCGGCCCTGGTGGTACCTGCCGCAAACCAGGGAACTAAGGGACCACCAGAAGCCAAAGGAGAAGGTGAACAGCCATAAGAGAGTAAAAATAGTGCTAGTGGTAGGAGCCTCAATGATTAGAGGAGTGGAATCGAAACTGGGCAGGGGCAGGGGAATAGAGGTGTCAGTCATTTGTCTACCTGGGGCAACAGCAAAGAAGGATGTGCATAGGATAAGTAAACTGATAGATAAAAAAGAAGAAGGATTGGAGGTCCTGATCTACATAGGCACAAATGACATTGCAAGGCAGCCAGTAGAGGTGAAGATCAGCCTGGAGAAACTAGCAGATAGTCTGGAGGGTAGGGTAGCATCTTTGGCTTTCTCGGAAGTGCTGTCTGTGTGTGAGAGAGGAGGAGGAGGAGGAGGAGGAAGGGGTGGTAGAGATAGGCAAGCTGAGATAGTGGAATTTAACAACTGGATGAAGGCGTGGTGCCAGTCTAGTGGGTATTACTATGTCGGTGACTGCGATGAATTCTGGGAAAGGAGGTTATTTAAAAGGGACAACCTTCACTTAACCGGGGAAGGGGTTAGGGTGCTGGCACAAAAATTTGATGTTCACATAGAAAGCATAACATGACTAGAAGCATCAGATTGACACTGGGGAGAGGGTGACAGCTTTGCAGTACCAGGAGAAGACACCAGTTGGAGGTACCCAGGGGATGAACGCACAAGGAATAAGGTGATATTAGTGGGAAATGGGATGTCAACTGCAAGGGGAGGGAGGGGAAACAACCAGGGTAGTGGAAGGGGGAAAGGACAAGCACCAGAGGGCAGAAAAATGGGCCCAGCAAATAGAGAGCCATGTGCACCAATGCCAGGAGCCTAGGAAACAAAATCCCAGATTTAGCAGCTGTCATGGCTGAGGCAGACCTGGACATTGTGGGAATTATGGAGACGGGGAGGGGGTCATGATGGCCAGGATTGGGACATGGTGGTACCAGGGTATGTACTATTCGGGAAGGACAGGGAAGGAAGGAGGAGGGGGTGGCACTATATGCGAAGGAACACATAAAGGCCATGGAATTGCAGGGCAGATGGGGGGACTAAGGCTATATGGGTATCATTGGAAACAAAGAAGCGAGAAGTCATATGCACTGGGATAGTATATAGGCTGCCAGTGCATGAGGGTGATGTGGACAAGACAATGATGGAAGAGATCCAGAGGATGGCAAACAGAGGGGAGGTGCTATTGATGGGGGACTTCAACTTGCCAGATGTGGAATGGGGCACCCCATCTGCAGCATCTACCCATAGTAGGGAAATCATGGATTCCCTACAGGGAGCTCTCATGAGGCAGCTTGTAAGGGAACTGATCAGGGAAGGAGTGATCCTAGGCTTGATTCTTACAAATGGGGAATGGGTGGGGGAGGTATCTGTAGGGGAGAACCTTGGCATGAGTGACCACAGCACCGTTTTGTTCATGGTGAAAACTACTGCTGAGATTCCTCAGACCAAGGTGAAGGTGCTAGATTTCAGGCATGCAGACTTTAGGAAAATGAGGGACTGCATTCAACAAGCATTGGCAGGCGTGGGGACACTTAAGGGGGTGGAGGAAAAGTGGATTACAATAAAAGGGGCCATATTAGAAGCCACCAACCTCTGCATCAGGAGGGCAAATAAAAATAGGAAAGGAAGAACGCCACTATGGTATAGTAGAGAAATGGTGGAGAAAGTCAGGGCAAAGAGATGGGCGTTTAAGAGGTATAAAATGACACAGAGGGAGGAGGACATGGCTATGTACCAGGAAAAGCAGAAGGAAGCAGGTTTGGAGGTCAGGAGAGTGAAGGCAAGAATAGAAGATAGAATAGCCAACTCAGTCAAGGAAGGGGATAAAACCTTCCGGCATGTGAGCGAGAGGAGAAAGTCAAAAGAGGGGACAGTCAGGCTGAAAAACAAAGAATGGGGTGTTGGTGGAAGATGACCGTGAGAAGGCAGACATACTAAACAGCTTTTCTGTTCAATGTTCATGGTAGAGAAGGATGGGGAGGGTAGGCAAATCAGGGAAAATGAGGTAGTGGCAGGGGGTAGACTCCAGTCCGTTCCAGGGTGAGGAAGTCCTGAGGGAGCTAGAGGGTCTGAAGGTGGACAAGACCGTGGGTCTGGATGGGGTTCACCGCAGGGTACTGAGGGAGCTTAGTAAAGTACTGGTGGAACCTATGACCAGCCCTTCAACAAATCCTTGGAACCATTGGAGGTCTCCGATGACTGGAGAAGGGCAGATGTGGTCCCCCTACACAAGGGTGGGGACAAGGAGGAGGCAGGCAACTACAGACTGGTGAGCTTAACATCAGTGGTAGGCAAGCTCATGGAGAAACTGCTAAAGAAAAGAATCATTAGCTACCTCAAAGCCAATGGCCTACAGGACTAATGGCAACACAGGTTCACTGAGGGCTGGTCATGTCTAGTGAACTTGATCGAGTTCTTTGACTGGGTCACCAAGGTAGTGGATTGGAGTGGTGTCTGTAGACGTTGTGTACCTTGACTTCGGGAAGGCATTTGATTCTGCATCACACAGGAGACTACTGCACAAAATGAGATGTCTTGGGCTGGGGTCAGTAGTAGTAAGGTGGGAGCAAAACTGGCTAGGGGGTAGAAGGCAAAGGGTAATTGTAAATGGGGTACCATCAAAGGAGGGCATGGTTACCTGCAAGGTACCTCAGGGGTCGGTGTTAGGGCCACTCCTATTTAATATCTTTATAGGGGACATAGCGGAAGGAATGGAGAGGAGGGTATGTCTATTCATGGACGACATGAAGATCTGCAATAGGAGTTGATATGCCAGAGGGATTTGAGAGTATACGCAGGGATCTGGAAAAACTGGTGGAGTGGTCCAGGGAGTGGCAACTGTGCTTCAATACAGAAAAGTGCAAAATTATGCACTTGGGCAAGAAAAACCAGGGGATGGAATACTGGATGGGGGGACATGCCTTAGAGGTAACTGAGCTGGAAAGGGGCCTTGGTATAATCTTTTCATGGGACCTAAAGGTGGCAAAGCAGTGTGAGAAGATGGTGGCAAGAGCCGGTAGGATGCAGGAATTTATCGGTAGGGGAATCACTAGCAGGAAGAGAAAGGTTGGAATGCCCTTGTACAGGCAGCTGGTCAGGCCACACCTTGAGTATGGGGTCCAGTTCTGGAGGCCATACCTCAAGAAGCATGTGGATAGGGTAGAGCAGGTCCAGAGGAAGGCAACAAAAATGGTAAAGGGCCTCGGTCATTTGTCATACAAGGAAAGGCTGAGGAACCTAAGCAAAGAAGGGAAAGAGGGGACACGATTGAGACCTTCAAGTACTGTACATCGGGGGTATAAAGAGGGTACCGGTAGGCAACATTTTCCAGCTAAAGAGGCAATCAAAAACAAGGGGGCACAATATGCAGATAGTAAGGGGGAGATTCAGGGGAAACATTAGAAAATTCTTCATGGAGAGGGTGGTAGATAGCTGGAACTTCCTCCTGGTGGAGGTGGTGGGGGCGAGGACTGTGGCAGGATTCAAGGGAGCATGGAATAGACACAAGGGTCTCTTGGATCTGGGGAGGGGGCACGTTAGGTAGTAGCAAAGACCTAGCTGTTAGCTAGTCAAACTGGACAGACTGGGTGGGCCTGGTGGGCCTTTTCTGCTGACACATTCTATATTTCTATGTTTCTATGACACCTGGATTCCTTCTTCTCTCAGGGCCTCCTCATCACTGAGGAAGAACACCTGGACAGAATACTGCTGCTGCTGCGAAATAGCCAGCACTGATGGTAATAATAGGAAAAAATAAAACACTGCTGCTCCTCCACCACTACTGTTGGCACACCCTTGATCCAACCCCCAACACCACCACATCAGCTGAAGACTTCTATTTATGAAGTAGGAGAGGAAGCCACGATAGTTTCACAGCTGACTTTGGAGAAATCAGAGACACCTCCTGGCCTTTATTGGTATTTAAGGGGTTGAAACTGGCACCAGTCCACTAGCCAAATGCTAGTAGAATTTGTACTGGTCTAGAAACATTTTCCTTTAACTAGCCTAGAGAGCTTATACTGAAGAAGATAAGGTTTCAAAAAGTACATCAGCTGGGCCAGTGGACATGTCTGTGTGGCTAGCTGATTTTCCCAATCACTAGCCCTGCTGGTTAGTGGCTGCAAAGCTTAATTTCAACCCCTGGCATTCACAGAACAGTGTATAACAAGACCATTGGTGCAGGTGCCTACCGTCAACTTGTATGCTGTATTTTCTTTGTTTTCAGCTAATCTGTGGCAAGAGGTAGGGAAGTGACACAGCCAGCATTGGCACAGATTTAAAAGTAAGGTAACAAATCCAAGCTCACTAGAGGGAGCAACAAAATAGTGCCACGTGGGTGGGAAGAGCACATTGTAGTGAATGGAGAGGACACAGGGAGATGTGCTTCATTTCCACTTGGTGGAAAGAGACAGGCTGTTGTGCGTTAGATATCTGGTCATGTGCTTCCAGAGCCACCTTCTGAACTATGTAATTGCAATACGTCAGCATAGCTCTTGCCATACAGCCATAAAAATGTACCCTGGAATTGAGATGTACCCTGGAAATGAGATGTGTGTAAGGAATCAGACTTACTCTAAAGAGTACCATTTACAAATACAGGTGCTAGATTTTGTCATATTGAGTCATAAATCCAGTGTCCCAATTTACCCTATTTGTTTAGGGTTGAATTGTTAACTGTATTTTAATTTCCATGTCCTTCTCTCCTGTACATGTTTTAAATTGCCTCTTACCATCAATACAGATAGATCTGAGAGAGAGTCATCTCGTTGGGAAAATTGCTGCCTACTGGACTTACTGGTTTACTGTTTCTGGACTTACAGAAATTATACCACAAACTAAGTTAACAAAATGTTTTGTGAAAAAAATCACAGAAGAGGCTTTCTAGATACCCCTCCCTCTGCAGAACTTTGTAACACATGGTGAAACCTTAAGTGAGCTTGTTACTCTTCTCATTGAAAATGATTAACCTAGAGCTCATGTAGAGGAAGACCCAACTTCAGTTTACTCTCTACAAAACACAGCAGAAGCATTGGACTGGTTCATACAAAATAAGGTCTCTGAATTTGAAGAATGCTGCTATTTTTACCCATTTTTACCACCGAGCTTCACAAACCTAAAAGAACCTTTGGCTGACAATTACCGCCTTTGAAAGATTGGTTAATCAAGATTTCTGAAACCTTTTCAACAATAAATTGGAATAAAAAAGATAAACTTGCTCCAGAAGAAATACAGGCCCTTGAAGAACTTTCTGAAAATTATACTATACAGATAAAAGAGGTGGACACAGGGGGACACATTGTGGTCATGGACAAGACTTATTGCAGGAAGGAAATTCTAGAATAGCTTCTTAACCCAGATCACTACAGATTGTTGGACCATGAGCCCATCTCCAGTTTCAAGTTAAGAATTGATATATTTCTAGAGAATAATATCAGAAACCCTAAAAACATCTGCACACTACCACAAGACAGTGAGCAGAGCAAACTGAATGATGGGCTGTATAGGGAAGGGGATAGGCAATAGAAGGCAGAAGTGATCCTCCCTCTGTACAGGTCTCTGATGCGGCTTTACCTGGAATATTGCACAAGATACTGGAGCGCACACCTGATCAAAGCTTGCATCAAGGTGGAGGCAGTACAGCGCAGGACAACTAAGATAGTGTGCTACACAAAAGTAGATTACCAAACAAGGGTTGGAATATGTGACACAGGACTACTCTACAGTTCCCACCTTTTACACGAGCCTACAAATCCATAAGGACCTTCAACATACGCTGGGCTGCTCGCTCTGGTCTTGCAAACCAGTCAACTGGAGTGAATGTGCAGTGGTAGGAGGGTGAGACTAGGCAAGCTAGGTTTAAGAAACACTGCCCCCACCAAAAAAAATCATGGATCCCAGGTTTGGGGGGGAGGTACTGCCCCCAATATATGATTATGTTGTGTGGATGCGCTAAGGAGGGGGCTACTGCTGAAAAGATGCTTTTGGCTCCTAACAAAGTGCCCTCAGCCTATAGAAAAATGTATGTTTTAAGCTTTGGGGCAATGGGGTTGGAGAAGTTGGTGGGAAAAGTATGGGTCAGGGAAGGGCTGGCTGAGAAAATAGCCCTGGCTACTTGAGGAGGAACACAGGGTTTATTTGACATTAAAAGCAAAAGCCCTAGAGAATGCACTACACAATGGCTAGTGTAACAGACAAAAGCTGGAATATATGGAGCGGGATTACCCTGCTAAACTCAGAATAGCAATACCCATAATACAGAGTACTTGTCATAATTCGCTTCCAGATACAAACAACCTGTTATTCACAGTACTCAGGAATTAATATTCATTATTCAGGCACCTTTTAGAATACTGTGCAAGGTACTGGAGCCTACATCTGAAAAGCAGATTCCATAAATGTAATATACTATAGATAGCTGGTGTCCTGACAACATTTCAAGATAGGAAGGAATAAGAGCCCTTCTTCATTCTCAGTTTTCAAGATATTTTGGGGCTGGGGGTGGGAAGTTTTTTTTAATAAAGGAAAAATTCCAACACTTACAAGAAAAATGAACCCTATAATGAGGGTAGAGATGAGATTTCATGGAGTTGGGACTTGAGGTACAGCAGTCTTATATCACAGAGTGTTAGAACAGAGAGCCTTATAACATGGGTGGAGATGGGATTTCATGCGGCTGGGAGCGGAGGTACAGCAGCTTTAAATCAGAGGGTATTAGAACAGAGAGCCTTATAATGAGGGTGGAGATGGGATTTCATAGAGCTGGGAGCTGAGGTATAACAGTTTTATATCAGAGGGAGTGTTAGAACAGAGAGCCTTATAATGAGGGTGAAGATGGGAGTTCATGGAACTTGGTGCTGAGGTACAGCAACCTTATATCAGAGAGTGTTAAAACAGAGAGCCTCATACGAACATACAAAAAGTTAAGTCTCGGATTACATATACCTTTGAGCTAAGAGCTCTTTTACAAAGGTTTCATGTCGGTAGAAAGGACAACAGATTAAACAGGACAGCAAAGTATGGTACAATAAAGTGTAAATAAGAGGTACAAAAATCATAATGGACACAAAATCATAATGGACAGTCAACGTAAAACAACAGAGACACATTATGCTAGTCAGTTTCAGGCACAGGAAAATGCATACAGTATATTGATATCAGCCAGCAGACTTTGTCAAGACAAACAGGGCACAGGATGTAGGAAGGGATGCGGGAGGTGGGCTGGGAAGAGTATGAGAGGGGTGGAAGTGGAGGACAAGGAGGAGAGGTGGGGCAAGGGGAAGGGGAGAAGGGGTGGAGAGGGGGTAGGGGGATGCAGGGGGAAGGGGTAGGAGGCAAGAGTGCTAAGTTACTATGAAGAGGTCGAGTGCTAAGGTCGAGGTTTGGGAAAACATGGTTAAGGGAGACAGTCACAGGTGCTAGCTGTAGAGAGTAGTGACCGAAGCTTGGACTTGAATGGGCCCAGCTTAGTTTCGGAGGTGATGTCATTATTGAAAGCATTCATCCAGAGGGGAGCTCTGTAGGCGAACCATCTTTTCCCCGGGTGGTTCAGCGATGAGGGACCTGTAGGAGCTGAGATTCAGAACCTTGGGTGCAGTGTAGATTACGAGGGGGGCTTAGAAGATCTTGTACTCCAGGTGGCAAGAGGCCTAAGGTTATTTTCTTGGCCATCAGGCATGTTTGGTATTTGATGCAATTTTTAAGCTGTAGCCAACTGGTCAGGGTATAGAGGTCACACATGTGGGTGAGATGGTGGGCCCCTGAGACAAGACGACATGCCTTGTTAAGAGCCCTGGAGATATGCCAGAGGGCGGTATCAGTCACAGAGCCATAGATGATCAGTTCATAGTCAATTATAGAAATAATACAGCTCTGTACAGCTATCCTTAAGGCTTCAGGGGTCAGAGATCACCTGTGTCTGTAGAGTAGACCAATATGAATATTTACAGCTTTAGCAACGCTATCTATATACACCCCATATGATAGGTTGCTGTCTATGGTGACTCCAAGATACTTAAAGAATTGTACTTGTTCGAAGGCAGTACCAAGACAGTTAGTGATAGTCAGAGGATATTTACTGTGCTTGGTATGGGAGCTGCTGAAGAGCATAAACTTAGTTTTTTATAGTTTAGTATCAACTTATAATGACTAAACTATTTCTCTACCAAGGCAAATTCGAGTTGTAACTGGTTCTCAAGGGGTATAGGCTCTGAGTGAGTTGTATAAATTATGGCATCATCTGCATAGAGTAGTATTTGTTCAGGTAGGTGCTTGGGAGACTGTTTAGAAAGAGACTAAATAGGAGTGAGCCCAGGATGGACCCTTGTGGAACCTCAGAATGAACAGGTCTTGAGTCAGAGAGGGCGTCGACAATTTTGACTTGTTGAGTGTGGTTGTCCAGATAACTTTTGAACCAGGCAGTAGAGTCAGAGGAGAGCCCTGCATTAAGTAGTTGTTCCAGTAGTAGAGGGTGATGGGCCATGTCGAATGCTTTTATCAAGTCGATAAAGGCAGCACCAACTAATTGACCATGGTCCAGGGAGCTGTGTATAGAACCAATGAATTCCATAAGGGCCAAGGTGGTGCTAAGCCCTTTTCTGAACCCATGTTGTTGGGTGCATTAGATCTTATATTTGTCAAGATATTCAGTAAGCTGGTCAGCTACAATGCATTCAAGAGCCTTAGAGAAAGGTGGTAATATGGATATAGGCCAGTAGTTCATGTGAAGAGTCAAGTGAATGGCAGCTTTGATTCAATGCAAAGAAGTGCAAAGTAATGCACCTGGGAAACAAAAACCCAGGGGAAGAGTACACAATGGGGGATGAGATACTGACAACAACAACAATGGAAAGGGACCTGGGGTTAGTTATATCAGATGATCTAAAGGTGGGCCAGTAATGTGAGAAGGCAGTAAGGAGGGGTTGTTGGCCCTCTGTACAGATAGTTGGTAAGACCACATCTGGAGTACTATGTAATAGTTCTGAGACCCCATCTCTGCAAAGACATAGACAGGGTGGAGGCTGTCCAGAGGAGGGTAACCAAAATGGTGCAGGGTCTGCACCAGAAGACATATGAAGAAAGACTAAAGGAGCTTAAGATGTATAGCCTCGAGGAAAGGAGGGAGAGGGGAGACACGATAGAAACTTTCAAATACCTCAAGGGAATCAACAAAGTCCACGACGGTAGCATCTTTCAGAAAAAAAGATGTGCAAGAACAAGGGGGCACAATTTGAAGATAGAGGGGGGACGGCTCAGAGGTAATGTGAGGAAGTATTTCTTTACAGAGAGGGTTGCAGATGCATGGAACAGCCTTCCTGAGGAAGTCGTAGAGTCAAAGACAGTGGAGGAATTCAAGAATACATGGGACAGACATAAGGCAATTTTGGTGGGGGGGGGTAGGAGGAAGTAGGCTGTTGGTTAACTAGGATCTGCAGCTTATCCATTAGGTAGGGAAATGGGCAGACTAGGTGGGCCAAGCAGTCCTTATCTGCTGTCAAATTCTATGTTTCTATGAGTTCTGTCTCCACTTTTGTAGGCCGGGATAACCGTGGCTGATTTTCATTTATTGGGTAACCGTGCGAGAAAAATGCCAGCAGAAACAGGCTTCACGGTCTACCGAGTCTACTGAAGTGTGCAGCTAGTACCCTATATAATGAAGGTGGAGATGGGATTTCATAGAACTGGGAGCTGAGGTACAGCAACCTTATATCAGAGTGTTAGAACAGAGAGCCTTATAATGAGGGTGGAAATGGAATTTCATAGAGCTGGGAGCCGAGGTACAGGAGCCTTATATCAGAGGGTGTTAGAACAGAGAGCTTTATAATGAGGGTGGAGATGGAATTTCATAGAACTGGGACCCAAGGTGCAGGAGCCTTATATCAGAGGTGTTAGAGCAGAGAGCCTTATAATGAGGGTGAAGATGGGATTTCGTGGAACTTGGTGCTTAGGTACTGCAGCCTTATATCAGAGGTTGTTACAACAGGGAGACCTACAATGCAGTGGAGCTGTGATTCTCTGGAGCTGCTTTATATCAGGGACTGTTTAAACAGGCAGCTTTACACAGAGGGTTGAGATGAAATTATATACCACACCAGTGGATAAATAAATCATGTTATTTTTGGATAAATATTTATTTCACTTAGAATACGATTTTACTATGAACATGTTGTTTCCATGTAGAATCTGCCAGCAATAAGACACAACGAGGTGTGGGTTATGGCCTGATAAGAGCATGCCCCAGGTGCATTATGAGGCATGAGGCGCTTGCACCAAGTGCCTTTAGCACCTGGGAAGTGCTCTTATCAGGCCATAACCCACACCTTGGAGTGTCTTATTATGCTTATAAAATGGCACCTCCCTCAGTAATTTTTTTTTTTTTAAGAATCAATAAAACCTCAGAAAAATATAAAAAAGGGAAGCTGAAATAGTTGAAATAGTAAAAAAAAATATCCCCCCCATTAAACTACTTGGGCAAGAGTGTCATCAGCAGTAGAGGTCTAGGGGAATATATCTGTCCATCACTGCTGGGTTCTCCATATATCGTTCCCTCACTGTTGCTTTTACTACTTTTCCACTCCCCTCCTCAACTCATTTTGTTGATCATTTAGTTGGTAGCCTACTGACACTGAAACTCTAGTTTCAGAGACAGCGAGCATGTCCCACTGCAGCTGTCGTAGTCAGCACTCTTCAAACAGTGCTTAATTCATCGCAGTTTGGCAATCACTCATAATGAAATGTGTTGTTTTATTTTATAAACTATGTGAATCAGAGTAGTGGTAAATGAGCAGCACTCTATTTGAAAGCTACTGCCCCCGGCTACTGACATGCTCGCTGGATCGTTGGACTGGGATTTGAAAGCCGCTGTATCGCAGTGCTCATTCAGAAAAAGTGAGTGAGAGACTGCATTTCTTGCTGAGGCTGAAGGAGAATTCTTCATTATCTCGAGAAAGTGTGAGGTTATGGGGACGGGTGGCTCAGAGGAGAGAGAGAGACTGAGACTAAAAGATGGGTTGTGTTGCAATTTCTCTGTCTTTAGAAAGCGTCAGGTAGCGGTAGTGGCAGTTTGATTTTACTTACAGTCTGCTCCAGCGGTACCGAATGATAAAATACAATTTAAATAAAACAAAAGATAAAGTGATATGGGAAGATATGGAAAATACTGAGAGACAGTTTGTCTGTGTGTGTGGGGGGGGGATCAGGTCAGACACCAGGTACAGCAATAAATGGCTCTGGGGATTGTTGAAAGTGCTGACTGGAATAGGTTGGCACACTGATGCCTGTGGTGATGGGGCATTGCCTGGCATAAATAGTGCCGGTTGTAAGGATATGTCCTGATAAGGACACGGCTGGAAAAAGCTTTCAGCCAATCAGGATTCAAGAAATTTCTTGGCCATTATATAAAGAAATAGAACACACTGAGCTATGAGTTAAAGAGGCTATGAATGAAAACAAGGCAAAAGCAACGTAAAACACTAGTAAAGGCACTACAAGTGCCATAAATCAAATATATGGTGGCCTGCAGAAGAATAACACATTCATCTCTGCATATGTATGGTGAGAGCTTTATAACTAGCATGTGGCTTCAGTGCTCGTGAGTTATGGGTTTTACCACTCACTGGTGGAGATATATAGAATAGCATATAGGCAACCGTATACAACAAGGCTACATTCCCATTGAGATGTCATCATAGGGACCTGGACAGCAAAACTTGAGAGGTCCCTGATGTCATCTCAACCCCAAGATGGAAACATGCCTGGTTGTATATAGTTGCCTATACTCTGTTTTATATAGTGTATGGCTGAAAAAAAATCTGTAAAACAAAACAAAAAAACAAAACAACAACAACAAAAAAAGTGTTGCTGCTGTAAGTTAGTGCAGACATTAAACTTTACTAAACTCATTCAACAGTACAACAGTTCAAAGCTGAACAAAATT
The DNA here is from genome assembly GCA_016271365.2 of Neoceratodus forsteri. NCBI lineage: Eukaryota > Metazoa > Chordata > Ceratodontiformes > Ceratodontidae > Neoceratodus > Neoceratodus forsteri. Next base: position 239,858,651 of record CM028133.1, on the reverse strand, counting down.
TATTTGAATGGTTATATTTTTTATAAAGGTTATTTAGAGTGGTTCTTCCCCCAGCATCTGACAGCTTGCCTCTTATTGTCACTGTTTTCTTTCTTTTTTGTTTACAAAGCACTACACTCAGTGCTACTAAGCTGACAGTGACACACCATAAGCGACCTCTGGCTGTAAATCCAGGTCTGGCTGGGAGGCTTTTACTGGGGCACAATGGTTTGTGGTTCCCAATCATGGCACCTCAGCAGCGGCCATTTCTATTATTGTTAAATCTGCATGAATTGGAGACTTCAAATGTGTATTTCAGAGCTCAGTTTGAAAGCACTACAGCGAGTCAAGACAGGTACGAGGAGAACACTATGGGAATGTAGGTTCAAAGCAGAAAACGTGTATCATTGTGACATCAGAATGATACTACAACAACTTTTCATAACCTCTGAACTGTCCTACAAGCAAATGTGTATGGAAATCCATACTCAATAAGGGCCAACCATATACTATAAGTGTGTCATTCCACTATACTATAAATATGTTATTCCACTATACTATAAATGTGTTATTCCACTGTACTATAAATGTGTCATTCCACTGCAGTCCAGTATGTAGTCTCTATTTATTAAGCTGGGAGCTGAGGGACAGCAGCCTTATATTAGAGAGTACTAGAACAGAAAGCCAAGATGAATATTAAGGAAGGACAGGAACAACAGCAAATCTCAAATATATTTTACTTTTAGTTCTATATTCGACCGAAACTTGCTGATGTGAGGTCTCTGTTTGTAGAAAATGCTATAGTTTTACAAGTCAAACCACAGGCAGCCTTTTGCAGATTCTGAAAGGAAATGTCTCGTGTGCATGGTGTGTGTGTGTGTGTGTGTGTGTGTGTGTGTGTGTGTGTGTGTGTGTGTGTGTGTGTGTGAAGGGTAAGCTCAGTTGAATCTGAATGACATTTACTGTTGGCTATACTCTAGCACTGCACCAGTAACAAAACAGTCAAATCTCGGTGTTGTGCATTGTTGGATACTGTATGAATATTAATAAGTTGAGTGAAATGATTGAAAACCAATGCCCCAGAGGTACTGTATGTTCTGCTGACAATTACTTTATTGCATAAAAAGGCTGAGAGTAATAGGATTAATGGAGGGCAATAGAACATCCCAAGGTGGAAATGTTTTCATCTATTTCATGAAACAATTCCAGAAAACTCCTATAATGTAATCCACAGCTCACCCTTACATACTGCTGGGTCCTTGCTATAATTTATCAGAGACAACACAGTCTCATCTCTGTTTTAGGTACTGTTGGGTACCTCTCCATAATATACTGTACTGAGACATTGCAATCATATCTCACTGTTAAATACTGCTCCATTCTAGTTGTAATAGAAAAAGATACAACACAGCTGTTATATACTGAGGGGTCCTTGTAATACAACAGAGACAACACAGCCTTGTCTCACTGCTACATATTGCTGAGTACCTTGCTGTAAAGTACCATAGACAACACAACCATATCTCAGTGTTACATACTGCTGGGTAACTTGTTGTGATATACCAGGGACAATACAGCCATATATTACTGTTACATACTGCTGGGTACCTTGCTGTAATATAACAGAGACAACACAGGCATATCTCACTGTTACATACTGCTGGGTAACGTGCTATAATATAACAGAGCCAATACAGCCACATCTCAGTGTCACATACTGCTGGTTAACTTGCTGTAATATCGCAGAGACAATACAGCCATATCTCATTGTTACATACTGCTGGGTAACTTGCTATGATATATTACAGACAACACAGCCAAATCTCACTGTTACATGCTGATGGGTAACTTGCCGTGATATACCAGAGACAACATGGCCATATCTCAGTGTTACATACTGCTGGGTACCTTGCTGTGATATATCATAGAAAGCACAGCCATATCTCAGTGTTACATACTACTGGTTAACTTGCTGCAGTTTCACAGAGACAATACATCCATATCTCACTGTTACATATTGCTGGGAAACTTGCTGTAATATACTGGAGATAACACAGCCATATATCAATGTTACATACTGCTGGGTAACTTGCTGTAATATACCAGAGACAGTGCAGCCATATGTCACTGTTACATACTGCTGGGTAACTTGCTGTAATATACCAGAGATAATACAGCCATTTCTCACTGTCACATACTGCTGGGTAACTTGTAATATCACAAAGACAATACAGCCACAGCCCCCCCCCTCAACTGCAAGTTCCCAGTGCTGGCACTCAAGTAGCCAGTATGTTTCCCTATCTGTCAAATCAACCCCCACACTGCTGAGAGCCACAGATAAGTAAACTAAGCACATTGCTCATTTTCAGGAATGTAAAAACACAAAAATGGTTCGTGCACAGGTGGTGCAGAGGAAGAGAGGTGCTCAGGGCTTTTTATTCAAATCACCAAAAGAACAAACAATGCAAGAACCCTCCCACCCTCAAAATGTATACTATACCACTATGCAGATAGAAAATATAAACTTTATTGAAGTGAAAAAATGGTGTGACAGTGAAACAACCGTTAGCTATATATGCCAGACGCACCGGAGCTTTGACAATCAATTTTTGTCACCCCCTGACTGATCTGATTGTCGAAGCGCAGGGGCGTCTGGCATATGCATCTAACTGTTGCTCCATTGCCATGCTAGTTTTGCACTTCAGTAAAGTTTATATTTTCTATCTACATAGCGGCATAGCACAAGTGTTTGAGTGCGAGTGGGATCTTGCATCATTTGTCATTTTCGGGAATGCCCTGAGCCACATGGCAATACAACTCTAGAGGAGGGAAAGGTAAAGTGAAAGAAAAAAACAAACAAACAGGTAGTATGATTTAAAATTAGGACATTTTAAACAAGTGCTAAACACAAACATAGCTGGCTTTTCCTTCAAATAATTACATAGGTGTTTTCTATGGGCAAGATGACTGGGGACAGTTTGATAAGAAACCAGCAGACTGTTCCAGAAAGTAGTGGCATAATATTTAAAGGCTTTTGGGCCTAGACTAGTAAGGGGGTTCTTGACTGACCAGTAAGTGCAACTCATTTACAATTAAAAGAACACACTGTGCCAAGCCACTACACACCCACCGAGCTGTCACTGAACTGTCCCAACCAGGCGATATCTTTGTGTTTCATTACTTGAGAAACAATACCAATGCAGAGCACTGACTCCTCGCTGTTTTCATCTTATTTAAAAGTGTGGTGCTGGTTCATGATGTTGTGCCAGCAATGGGCTTTTAAGCATAGAAACACTGCCAGAAGTTGCTGCACTTTAAAAAATAATGGCTGCCTAAACTATGCACATGCACATGTACAACAATGCTGTGTTTCCTGTGTTTCCACCTTGGAATTCCGATGCTGTTAGAGACCACTTGAGCTCCCATGGTCTATGATTTCAGCAGACACATTCAATGGACACATAGCCCTGTTGTTGTACATGGCTAACTGTCCGTTATTCAATATATTGCACTAAACCAGAAATAACACAGCCATACCTCACTGTTGCATGCTACTGAGTTCTCACTGTAATACACCAGAGACAACACCAGAGACAACACCATCACATCTCAGCACAACATACTGTTGGCTATACTTTGCAGTAACTGACATACCAGAGATGTCATCATCATCACATGTCAGTGCTACATACTGTTGGCTTCCCTGCTGTAATATATTGGAAATAACACCATCACATCAGAGTGCAACATACTGTTGGCTATCCTGATGTAATACACCAGGAACAACACCAACACATCTCAGTGCTTCTTATTGTTGACTACCCTGCTGCAGCATGCCAGAGGCAACACTATCGTATCTCAGTACTACTCACTGTTGGATACCCGGCTGAAATGTCTTTAATCTTTAAATTTGTCTTAAATTAAGTCTTTAATTTGAGTTATCTTCTGGCAAGTTGACATGTGCTGCTCGAGGAGACTGGACATTTCGGAGGTCAGCGGGAATGGGTTTTCCTAGCAAGTTGCCCTACATCACCCTGCTTCATACTGGATTGGATTTGTGTCTGTAATGGACTTAAAAAAGTAACCTGTGTATATCAAAGTTTTCCAGAAACCCTTTCAGCTCTGTTTTGTCTGTAAGTTTTGATTTGATTTCAAAGGGTAACCAATGAGACTGGTGCATTACAGGTGCTAAATCTTTAACTGTCCAAGAGTCTTTAATTTGAGCTATATTCTGGCAAGTTGACATGTGCTGCTCAAGGAGACTGGACATTTCAGAGTCAGTGGGGATGTGTTTTCCTAGCAAGTTACTCTGCATCAACCTGCTTTTAACTGGATTGGATTTGTGTCTGTAAATGAACTTTTTTTTTTTTTTTCGAATTCTATTTTTTCACCCCTTCCCGGGTCCTCCGAACTCTCTCTGGTGACCTCTGACCCCAGTCGCTACTTCCTTATGAGACTCAGTATCCCTCCAGCTCCTCTCCGGCACTGGGCATCCCCTGGGTCTGCCCTCCAGGGAAGGGTCGCCCCCGCTCAGGGTGCTCTATCTATAGTGTTGAGCCACTGGGCTGGAGGGAGGGTGAACCAAGCCGAGGGGCTGAGTCCTATCCAAGGAGTGTGGACTGCGGAGGGAGGCATCATCGCCTATCGGAGGAGGGAGGGGAGGTTTCTGTACTTAAGTCCCCTGTGGAGCCTGGCCCGTCACAACAATGTACTGCCGTGGCTCCACCGTCGGGTACTGTGCTGCGCCACTGCTTTTGGCTACCCCCAGCCGCCACCAGGGGTCGCTCCTCAAGTGAGCGAAGTGCCCTAACCCTCTACGGAAAGAGAGAGCAGTCCACCGGACACTCAATCTCTTCACTCCCCTGCTGACCCCCGACGTCCCAGGCTCGCTCCAAAACGTGGGTTGCCGGCGTGGCATGAGGTGTGGTGTCCAGCGCCTCAACCCTCAGCACCACCGGGCCAGCTCTGTAAATGGACTTCAAAAGAAAGAAAAGTAACCTGTGTACAGTGTATCAAGGTTTTCCAGAGACCCTTACATTGCCCCCCCCCCCAATTTATTTAATGCTCTATGAGTGGAATTGGCAAGCACACTGCTCAGGGCTGGTCTTTTTCATTGGTCTGCTGGGGAGGGAGCTTAGGGTTGTGTGATAGGGTTGTGTTCTACTATACGTTGAAGCCTGTCTGTTGTATGCTTCTTCTGGGAGGGGAATCACTTTCATGTAGAGGTAAACAATTGAATTGTAAATGGAGAAGTGTTGTTAAAGGAGTAGTCCACCCAAAACTTGCAAAAAATATATGTTGTGCAGAGTGTTTTAATTTGTATGTGAAGTTTTAGTGTTTCTTTCCCTCTGACTGTTATTAGGAGTTTTTCCTAAATTAGCCTGCTAGCTTTATACATGTTTTACGACCCCTTGGAATCTTCATCTGAGACAGCTTAATTGTATTCCTTGTTCCCACAGTGCATCTTGTCTCATGTGACAGTGATGTATCAGAGACCCAACATTCAGCACACACATGCCAAACAAACTAAATATCTTGGAAGCTTTACAAGCTGCACAAAAATTACCAGCAGCAAAGTTCTTCAGAACAGTAAGACCTTTACGATGAGGGTAGTCACTAAGTTGAATTCTATAGATTTTAAAATATAGCCATCTCTACTGTTGTGAACTGATTGTAAAGCAGTGCTTTCTGCTGGTTTTATGGTCTCTGCTACATTACTGTCACATGAGACAAGGTGCATTATAGGACAAAGGAAAACAATTAAGCTGTCTCAGATGGCGATCTCCAGGGGTTGTAAAACTACCCTAAAGCTTGCAGGCTAATTTAGGAAAAACTCTTAATAGCAGACAACGGGAAGGACACACAACAACTTAACATACAAATCAAAACACTCTGCACAACATATGTTTTTTGCAAGTTTTGGGTGGACTACTCCTTTAAATGATTTGTAATCTGGGAAAAGGTGTAAATAGGCTATAAGGATCAATTGTAAACAAGCGACAATAAGGAACTTTGCTAAAGGTTTTGTTAAGGTTTTTCTGAAATGTTTGTTTTTTGATTTTCTAAAACCTTTATTGTTTTATGTTTACATTGTTCTGTTAAGGTTTTGGAATCTGGGCTATTGGGATCAACTGTAAACAAGGCGACGATTAATTAACATTTGTTAAAGGTTTTGTTGAGCTTATGCAATCGGGGAGAAGGTGAAAATGGACTATTTTGCTTAATTTGTGAACAATTTCCACACCCCTAAAACCTCCCTATACCTTCAACAGTATTTATAGTCCACTACCAGTTCCATACCCCCAAACTTCCCTATTCCCCCAACTGTATTTATTTCCTCACCTTCTCCACCCCCCACCCCATGATGTCCTCCACTACTGATATTGGTTTCTCTCTATTTATTCCTCAGCCTCTGTTTAGCCTTTGATTTTGGTGCATCGGCCCTAGCCTTTGAACAAATTGGTCTGAAGCATGCCCAGCCAACCAAATGCCCAGCTACGATACCACCTAGGCCTACTTGTGGCCTGCTTCTCTCCTGTCCATCTGCTGCCCTGGCTTTCATCAGCTCCCATGACCAACACTGTCTCTTCCTTCTCCTCTCCCTTTGGGTCCCATCTGTCTCTGTCCCCCTTCAATCCGACTTCCATGCTGCCCGCCTCCTTCTCTCTGGTGACATAGAAAGTAACCCTGGCCCTGCTTCTTCACCCCCGTTAAACATTTCTCTCTCCCATAGTCATCCTTTATGGGATATTAAGCACAGTCTAAAATTGCCCATTTGAATGTGAGAAGCCTTCTTCCTAAAATAGGTGAGCTGGATGTCTGGGACTCTCTGTACAATCCTGACATACTGGGCATCTCAGAGACCTGGCTAAAGAGCTCCACCCATGACCAAAACTGCTCCCTACCTGGTTACACTTTCCTTCGCCACAATCACTCTACCTCACGCCATGGTGGTGATGTACTTCTGTACTACCATAACTATTACAGTGCCACACTCCTTGGCTAGTTCTCCAATGATCTCCCTTCTGAGTGGCTTGCAGCTGAACTAACAGTTGTCACCAATAAGAAGTTGCTTGTTGGGTGCTGCTATAACCCACCAAGAGCTGGTGTCCCTGGTCTTGCAACCCTCCTGAACCTTCTTGTACCTCTTTTCCCCCACAAAGTGACTCCATTCTTATAGGGGATTTCAACATTGACTGGGACACAAACCCCCTCTCTGTCTACAGCTCCATCATACAATAACACAATCTCACCCAGCTAATTACCTCTCATACATGCCTCAACAAATTGGTCCAACAAACACACTACCCTGGACTGGATACTGACGACTCAAGCAGACAAAGTTGCCCATGCCGGCACACCGTCTGACACCATTAGTTACCACTTTCCCATCTACTGTGTGTGGCGTGCAAATCCCCAACCCCCCACCTATCTTTCTGACCTTCCGTAATTTCTCTAATTTTAACCCACTGAGGCTTCAGGATGATGTCAGAGCCCTTGACTGGACTTCCCTCTACGGTACCACTAATGCTGACCTTGCACTAGACATCTTTGTCTCAGCCTTGTCTCACATCCAGGACAAGCACTGCCCGCTCACTTCATGCAGATTGCATGGGGGTGATGCTCGCTGGCTCACATTGGACCTCCTCAAACTTATGAATCAGCGTGACTCAAAGTGGGCTATCTATAAAGCTGCCCCATCCCCTTCCTATTGGAATAGCAACCATCACCTGCGAAATCTCTGCAAGCGCCATATAGAATCTAGAAAATGGCCTACTTCAACCCTAGGCATTTCTGGTCCTCCATTAATGCCTTGCTGTCCCCCTACAAAGCTGTCACCTTCCCCCCTAAACACACAGCAAGGCTCCCTCACTGGCCCTGCTGACATTGCGAATGCACTCAATGCACATTTCTCAAACCTTAGCAGGTACCTGGCTAAGCTCCCCCCCTCCACCTCCTTGCCCGTCCTCCACCTTCCCCTCCTACTAGCCCCCCTTTTTATTTTAAGACCATTTCTCCTCCTGGGACTCTTAAGCTCCTTCTCAGCCTACCATCTCGAGGGAGTGCTGGTAGTGACAGTCTGTCCCCCCGCTTCTTAAATCTAGTGGCCCAGGACATTGCCTATCCACTCACCCTCATCTTTAACCTCTCCCTTACTACAGCCTCTGTTCCCTCTGTCTGGAAGCAGGCTACAATTGTCCCCATTCATAAATCAGGTGACCATAGTCTTATGGACAACTACCGTCCCCTCTCCATTCTGCCCCATCTTGGTAAGCTCCAAGAGAAGGCAGTAAACTACAATATTAAAGAGCATATCTCCAAATATAATCTCCTTAGCCCTCAGCAATATGGTTTCTGGAAGGGGCACAGCACTACCACGGCCCTTGCCCTCTTCACTGACTATGTGCTGAGGAATATGGATGAAGGGAAGCTAATTGGTGCAGTGTTTGTTAATCTGTCCAAGGCATTTGACCTTATAAATCACAAGATCCTGATAGCAAAAGTCAACGCCCTTGGTTTCTCCCCTGCCTCCATTGCCTGGCACACTAACTACCTCTCTGGTAGAACATAGATGGTCTGCCATGGTGGTGTCACCTCCCCCCTCTTGCTTGTCTCTGTGGGTGTCCCCAGGGATCTGTTCTTGGCCCCCTCCTCTTTTCCCTCTTCATTAACTCTCTCCCATCAGAGGGCCTATCCTGTAAATCATTTCTGTATGCTGACAACTTAATACTATACCAAAGTGAGCCCTCCCCCTCCTCTCTATCTGCCATTCTTACTGATGATTTCTGCAAGGCACATTGTTGTTTCTCCACCAACAAACTGTTGGTCAATGCTGCCAAAACAAATGTCATACTTTTTGATTCCAAACTGAAACTCTCCACCCTAGCCCACAACAGTGGCTTTCTCACAGTCAAATCCCCAGATGGATCTCCCCTTGACACTGTTCCCGCCTTCAAGTATCTGGAGGTAATCCTGGACCCATCCCTAATCTACATTGACCACATTGCCTCACTGATCAGGCACATCAACCAGAAGATAGGACTCGGGTATCACATGATCGACCACCTCCCGCTGAAAGCCTGCCTTGCTATTGCCCATGGCAACCTCCTTCCCCTCCTTGACTATGGCTACCTGGTGTACTCCCTCACCTCCATTACCAGCCTTAACCACCTGGATGCTACCTACAATCATATATGTTGCCTTGCCCTCCACACCCCTCTCCTCACTCACCACTGCACTCTTTATCAGTGCCTTAACTGGCTCTCTCCACAAGCATGACTTTCCTACCTGCTGGCCGAACCATTGTTGATACATTGCATAATCCCTCCTACTCTTCATTATGCCTTCTTATCCAGCCCAGAACCTACTGCCACAATCTATGTCAGTCTTCACATCTTCAACTAGAGGGCCCCAACATAAGTACAAGGATGGGCCTAAGAGCATTCTCTGCTGCAGGACCCTCACTATGGAACTACCTCTCCTCCTCCTTACATTCCCCTGACCCATTAAGAATTCACTTTCTGTCCACCATGACCTGCATCTGCACACAGGCTGCTAGCATGGCTTCACCTCCCTTGTAGCTCACCCTTACCCCCTCCCCCCTTGTGCTCCACTCTCCTCTCCTGCCCTGAATACTATTGTTATTCCTTTCACTGAATGATTGAGCAACCTTACCCTGTTTACCTAAATGTTATTTACCTTGTTTGCTCAATTGCTGATGTACCTGGTACTGTTTACCTTACATTTTCTCTATTATCTTGACATACACTGCTATATTCCCTGTATGATTCACGCTGCTCTCTCAATGTATTTTTACATTGTTTGTGGCAGTTTATGGCCCTGGCCATGCCTGAAAAACGTCTTTGGATCAGTGCACCAACCCGGTTACCAAATGAATAAATACATAAAATAAATAATGTACCAGAGACAACCCCATCACATCTCAGTGCTTCTCACTGTTGGCTACCCTGCTGTAATATACCAGAGGCAACACTACATAGAAACACAGAAACATAGAATTTGATGGCAGATAAGGACTGCTTGGCCCACCTAATCTGCCTATTTTCCTACATAATGGATAAGCTGCAGATCCTAGTTAACCAACAGCCTAATTCCTCCTTCCCCACTAGAACTGCTTTATGTCTGTCCCATGCATTCTTGAATTCCTCCACTGTTTTTGACTCTACGACCTCCTCAGGAAGGCTGTTCCATGCATCCACAACCCTCGCTGTGAAAAAATACGTCCTCACATTACCTCTGAGCTGTCCCCCCTCTATCTTCAAATTGTACCCCCTTGTTCTTGCACATCTCTTTTTCTGAAAGATGCTACCCTCTTGGACTTTGTTGATTCTTTTGAACTACTTGAAAGTTTCTTTCATGTCCCCCCTCTCCCTCCTTTCCTTGAGGGTATACATCTTAAGCTCCTATAGTCTCTCTTTGTAGGTCTTCTGGTGCAGACCCTGCACCATTTTGGTTGCCCTCTTCTGGACAGCCTCCACTCTGTCTATGTCTTTGTGGAGATGGGGTCTCCAGAACTGCACACAGTACTCCAGATGGGGTCTCACCAACTGTCTGTACAGAGGGATAACAACTTCTTGTTTTCTACTGATGATGCCTCTCCCTATGCATCCCAGTATCCCCCAGCCCTCCATATTGCCTTCTCACATTGTTTGCCCACCTTTAGGTCATCTGATATAACTACCCCCAGATCTCTTTCCATTTTTGTTGTTGTCAATATCTCACCCCCCATTGTGTACTCTTCCCCTGAGTTTTTCTTTCCCAGGTGCATTACTTTGCACTTCTTTGCACCGAATCTAAGCTGCCATACATTTGACCATTCCTCCAACCTTGCCAAGTCCCTTCTCATCCTTTCCACCCCACCTTGTGTAGCAACCCTGTTGCAGATCTTTGTGTCATCTGCAACTATCACATTTCATTACAACTCACTGTTGGCTACCTTGCTGTAATGTACCAGAGACAACACTATCACATCTCAGTACTTCTCACTGTTGGCTACCCTGCTGTAATATACCAGAGACAACACCATCACATCTCAGTGCTTCTTACTGTTGGCTATCCTGCTGTAATATACCAGAGACAACGCCATCACATGTCCGCGCTTCTCACTGTTAGCTTCCCTGCTGTAATATTCCAGAGATGGCACCATCACATCTCAGTGCTTCTCACTGTTGGCTAGTACCCAGCTGTAACATTCCAGAGACAACACCATCACATCTCAATGCTTCTCACTGTTGGCTAGTAACCAGCTGTAACATTCCAGAGACGGCACCATCACATCTCAGTGCTTCTCACTGTTGGCTAGTACCCAGCTGTAATATTCCAGAGACAACACCTTCACATCTCAGTGCTTCTCACTGTTGGCTAGTACCCAGCTGTAATATGCCAGAGACAAGTGCCAAGTAGTAGTGAGCACTGACAGGCTGCCAACTGACACCTCCATGCTAGTTTCTGCCCACTTCCCAGGTCTCAGTCCCCCCAATACTCTACAGAGCAGGTACAATTGAACCCAACACAAACAAATGCTGTATTTCTAGTAAACTTTAAGGAAACTTTTTTTGTGAAATATAAATGCATTTGTTCTGTTTTGTTTCTGTATAGAATTAGTGTAAATCATTAGCACAGGAAGGATGCTAGCTGGCACCCACATGCCACCCACTACCCAACCTCCCAGTTTCTCCCTTCAGTCTATCCCAGTCATCAGGGGGGTTCTGCACAGCTCAGCCTAAAACACAGAGTAAACCTTTCCTGTAACAAAAAGTTGTTTACATTTTTTTATTGCAACACAAATGACTTCTGGTAGTGAGCTTTGCCAGGGTACCAGCAGGTGCCCACTTGTTTGCTGCCAACAGCCTTGGCTCCTGTTCCTTCCCTTTACTTTACTCTCAGACCTTAGGGGTCTGCACTACTCAGCCTGAAACACAGATAAATCAGTGAATCCTCCTGTAGCAAAATGAATGTTTGGTTAAATTGTTTTCTTTATGTGCTGACTCAGCAGCGTGGAGGATTGAGGCTTTGGTCACCTTACCGATTACCACACCAGTGACCAGGGTTCAAGAATGGACCAGTGTTGTTCAGGGTTTGACCAGGTGAGGGAAGAGTCATTTTGAGCAAGTATGGGCTCCTTCTTAAAATTAGGCATTCTTAAGTAGATGGCTGAGCGTGGGCAGCAATGAGTATGTTCTGAGGTAGATATGTTAAATTGTTGTAGACAGTTGGTAAAATGTGTTACAAACTGAAAGAAATTGACTTGTAATCTTATCTTTTAAGTGCAACCTTTAAAGAGCTCCTTACACAGCTGAGACAACTTTATAAAAAATGCAATAGTCTGGCATAAATGTAGCTTATATTTCCTATTTTATTCTGTAATTCTCATCTTTATGTCCTTATTACTAAGGGTATTTGCATTAAATACAGTATCTCTGCCCTTTTGACTCTGGCTGCCTGCCTACACCTGCCATCATAATAATGTTTATGACATCAAAATATGTTGATGTGGATAATTATGATGTCATAAACAAGGGATTGTGACGTCACGTGTAGAGAAGCAGCCAGTGTAGAGACAGTGGACAGGGATATAATATTGTTTTCATGTAGCTGTTTTCAGTAATAAAGAAAATAGGGAATTAATTACTGAAAATATATATGAACTTATAAAGAAAATGGGATGGAGTTGAATATAAATCTTATTTTTTTCAAAGTTTTTATAATGCTATCAGGGGCTCTTCAATAGTTTTTATGTTTCTAAGATCCAAAAACCATATGCTGGAATAGTAATACCTGATAACTGATCATGGTGCCATTATATTTGTTGCTTCTCATTTACAAAGTTCAATGAGATTTCAATTAAAAAAAAAAAAGGACTGCTGTCCTCCCTTGGTGGGGGGGGAGGGGGGTGGAGATCCTGTATCCCACTACATGACAGTCATCTGGTGGAGGCCAGCTGACAGTGACAGCGACAGCATTCAGATGTGTAGGACATCAGAAGACATGCTGTGTCATTACGTGCCAATGTCCTAAGAAGAAAAATCAAGAGGAAAAAGTCCCAGACCACTAGACTTCTCCTCTCATGCTCCACATGACCCCAAGTGTCAGGCTACCCTTAGTGGTGGATAACCAGTAAATCCACTGGATGGGTGAGTGATGGGGGTTGGGGGAGCCACAGAGATTGAGGGATAAGGTGCATAAAGTATAAATGAAAATAATTATTTTTTATGGCAAAAAAAAAAATGCCATTTGGTGCTGGACACTCCCAAGCTTCCAGTTCAGAGAGATTGACTTGAGAACAATCAGCTGCCCAGCACACCCCCCTTCCCTCCCGAGTCCTGTGACTACTCTGTCACCTGACTCTGGGAGGCTACAGCACAGCTCAGTCCAACACACACACACACTCACTCAGTAAAATACTGCTATTCAGTATGACACATTCAGATTGTATCTTCCTGCAGGAAAAAAAAAATCATTCTGTTGTGTTCTTTTACATAAGACAAGATTTTCATCAAGTAAAATTTCTTTTTTTTTCCCAAATTAATTTCATTTAGAGGGCTTTTTTTTTTTTTAAGAGTTACATGCTTAACAATACACACATAGAGCAAACTTTAAAATACAGGGTGCGCATGCAAAATCATAGGGGAGCACAAGACTTAACTGAAACCTTAACACATAAACTCTAAAACACAACAGTAAACAATCACCAGTGGTGCATATTATACGTATTCATCGGCAGTTCATCCAGTATGTACAATATTGCCACACATTTCTTAAATCCCTGAAGTACATTGCATATCCCCTTCACTTCTGTCAGTCTCTGAAGTTGATTCTTTTCTTTGGGTTGTGGATTTGATGATGTATCATTTCCCTCATTTTTACGGCTGCAGATGGAGCCTACAGCCGTTTTGTTTTCATAGCTTACAAAACAGCTGATTGTGGCAATTTCCATTGGACTTTTGGAAGTATCCTTCTGAAAGTCCAAAAGAGCTTGTAACACTCCACCACAATCGGCCGCTATGAAGTAACAGCTGCATTATTTCTGCTGTTACTTCTGCATTCTGGCACAAGAACTGTGCATGTGCACCTTGTGTGCATGCAGAGTTCTGCTGGTGCTGCCAGCTTGTGAATAGCGTAGTGCCATTCACCGCAACTGCACATGCACAAATGCCATGCATGCGTAGTTGCATCGCTAGCAAACCGGAGCTTCGGAAGCTCTAGAACTTGTTAGATCAAGGCAGATCAGACAGTTGGTCTAATACTGTGACGGTAGTGTGTTTCTTTAGGAAGGAAAAATACCTCTGGCTTCATCTTTTCTGCTGTCTGTCTTAACTTGGCTGTCATTCATTCCATTAACAAGATATTTTTACAATTTGCAGACCATCCCTCTTTAGATGGTGGGGTTACTGTGAGCCACCTTTGAGTCACTGCCTTTTATGCAGCCACCATCAGTATGGAAAACAAGTTTCTACTATTCTTTGATTTAAGTCCTTTGGGTGGGAGGCTCCACACTCGGTGCTGTACATTATTTGGGGCTGAAGTTCAAAGACTTCCCCCATTCTCTTAGCCACTTCTGCCCAGAATTGGGTGAGCTAGCGGCAGTTCCAAAATACTTGTTCATGGTGTGCCTTCTAGCTAAACAAATTACTACAGTCAGAGATCCATGTCTAAGTACCTATCAGCCCGACCCCTAAAACGCGAGTGAGCTCACTCACTGCAGAAGAAAGCTGAGCTGACACCAAAATGAGGCTGTGCACCATGTGTCGGTCAGGCAACCTCATGATCTCAATAGTGCATGAGTGGGGGTTTGCCTATTTGACTGGTCCGCACCATTCAAATCAGTCCAACTAAAAGTGCGTGTTTTGGCCCAAACATTTGTGACAGTCTGCAGAACAGAGTATGCAAAGATTAAAATGTTGCTTTCTCTGGTTCTGTAGAACTTGCAGTGCTGTTCTCAAGTGAAAATATTTAATATTCAAATACAACAGCAGTTTAGTGTTCTTGAAATCTGCTGAGTACTGCATAGAAAGAAAAAAGCGAGGGGCTGGCCGAATAGCCTAGAGGTTAGAGTAACGAGCTGTGAATGAGCTTGGTTGATCCAGCAGACCTGGGTTTGAGTCCCATAATCTCTGCTTGCATACTGTGTGACTCTGAGCAAGTCACATAACCTTCCCAGTGCTCCCGGACCACCCCTGAAAATAGGCACTTGTGCCTAGCAGGCCTTAACCGGTTACCAAAGAATTAACAAAAACATATGACGGAGGGAATGGTGAAAGTGGATAAAGCAGAGATGAAGAGACGCGATAAGAAGCGACATGACAGAGCAATAAATAAAAACATTAAGGAGCGGAGAGCAAAAAGGCAGAAGAGACTGAGAAAATGAAATAAGCAGGCACAGCACTGTAGTGTGCAAAACTGGGAAAAAGAAGCCACACAATACGGACAAAGAATAAGGCTAAGCAGATTTGGATGTGGATTTGGACTTGGTGTTGGATTTGTTGACCCCTTTTTTTATTTGTGATTTGGGTTGGGGTTGTATTCTGTGAAATAGTGGTTTAGGCACAAAAAATGCAGAATTACAACGTGAGCTCTGATAATTATATCCTTCACCTATTTCAGTTTAAGCTATAGTTGGCAAAGCCAAATTAAGAAACACAAGTGAGAGTGTCCAGATCTGAGCAGTAAAACAGCTCAGAGTTGGACGGACATCTAGTCCCTAAACACAGCAAGCAACAAGTCAGTTTCTTAAATTCTGCTGAGAGATGGTGCTCTCCAAGTGTAGTTGAAACTTAAAGGAGTACTACAGTCCACATTGCGATAACATGTTTTGCAGAGTGTTTGGGTTTGTGTGTGTAGTCCCAATGTGTCTTTCCCTTTGTTTGCTATTAGGTGTTTTTTTTCCCCCTTATTTGTCTACTAGTTGTATTGCTTTTCTTTTTCCCCAGAATGCCAAGTTCTGTCCCATGTGACAGTGATGCATCCTGGATCACTGATTCAGTGAGTGAAAGTTGCTGCAGCAGCAATCTGCTGTTAGGATCCTGATGTTCTGGCATCAAGCTAAAAAACTCTTTCTAATCCAGTCTTTTTGTTTTCTAGGTATGTGTCTCAGTCTAGCGAGTAGGACTGAATGTTTTATTTTGAAAGCTTTTCGCTTAATCAAATCACACACAGTCATAACATAAGCACACAAATCACCCCAGGCCATCAATGCTATAATCAGTGATGACTCTAGCTGTTTCCTTACAGAACAGCCCACTCAATTATCCCTCAGGTGTTTCCAAACTGTAAATGTAGCCTTTATTATAACCACTGTAATTGTAGCCACTATTAGTGCTGCCTGGATAAGAACAAAGATGTAAAATCGCAGCTCTACTGATATAAACTTGACACTTAACCAGCACTTTCTGAATTTATGGTCATGGACTCATCACTGTCACATGGGACAGGAGGCAGTATAGGAAAAAGAAAAGCAATAACAATTTCAAACATGGAGATCTCCAGGGGCCATATAAGTAGCAGGCAAATTTAGAAGAATACAACTCCTACAGGAAAGAATGGCAAGGACACACTAGGACTATACCCCAAAATTAAATCTCTCTGCTCAACGTATTCTGTAAATTTTGACTGTAGTTCCCCTTTAAATTGAAATAGCCACTACAGCTTTAACTGACAGTGACAGGCAAAAACTTGTACAAGGAATAGAAATATTAGGAACACACCCACCCTTAGTAAAGAATGCCTGCAGCTCAGTGTGGCTAGCTGTTACAATTTCCCTTTGCCAGCATTTGGTGTTAATATGCCAGAAGGGGTCCCTGCTTTCAATAACACAGTTACATTTTTTTGGCATTTTTAAGTCTGAAAAAAGAGCTGAGAAGAACAGCAAATGTGCATGGCAGTGTGCAACATATGCCATGTATTTTATTTACAGAATCAAAGAGCATTCGTCCATGTTCCATGGCATCTTGCATCATCTCATATCAGGCGCCTGGAGTTTTTTCATGTCAGATTTAATCAGTGTCACTGTCATTATACATTTGAGAGGACCTCTGCATTGGTAATGAGTCAGAGTAGTCAGCAAACAACCCCAGACTGACTTTAAAAAATGTTCAGGATCTCAACATTGTCTGGTGACAGACTAGCTCTTCATTGACTAACAGTACTGCCCGCAGCACTGAATAGCTTCTCAAAAAAAAAACACGCTAGCTGGTGGAAAGCTGAAGTACAGACTGGCAACTTTAGTGTAATGTTGGCCAAAGTTTTCTTATCCCATGCCAGTATCTGACAGGATTAGCCCCAATGTGTAGCTGTTTGGGATCTCTTACATAGTCGTCTACCGTAGCTGTGGCTGATTCAAATGACAGAATTGTGTCCTGATGTGGAATAGAGAGTTATTTTTGTTTTGTTTTTTTATGATGAGCTGGAGGCCTGTCCAAATATTTTTATTCTCCTGTTTGGCATCATCTAGAGAATGACCTAGCTAAGCTTCAGCATCAGCTTGAGATGTGTGCCTTGATTTCCTTGCAGTGCTGATGGTGTATGTCATGCTTTTTTCTGCTCTTTTTTAGTGAGAAGTGGAAAGTCCCTCAAACTTTTACTCATCAGTCTTACTTCCCAGTTCAGCGTCAGCCTTCAAAATTACAGTGTTTCTGAGTTTTAAGGCTTATACCATGTAGAAGGAAAGATGTCAGGTTGTGTTTAAACCAAAGGTCCACCAATGTGGCTAGGATATAATGTTCTGACTTTTGTATTTTCTGAATTCTAGGATCCATTTTCAATATTAGAGATAAGTGGTCTACAAGGTCAGCAGCTGATGCACCAGCAGATGAAGATGAAGAACCGCCTCTTCTTCAAGTTCCCATTGAAAACCATGTAGTCAATAGTTTTTTTTTCCAACTTGTCAACCTATCAACTGTAATGTGTATTTTGGGGACAAAAGCCTGCATTGAAGCATGATTAACTAATTGCAGTAATTAATGGTATGTATTTGGTATTGCGTTTCTGGAAACAAGAAATCAAGATAGCACCTAGCAACGGGGCACTGCAGAGCACATCAGATGCTGAAAACCAACAGCCTGTACACCAAGAAGGGATACAAATTTAGTATTATAATTGCTGTAGTTGCCTGGTTAACTTCAGTGCCACTGCATAACTTGCGTCATATCTGGAAGACATTTCAGTTGACAGTCTTGTGCTTAACTGATTTTAGCTTGCTGGAGTACTTGAAGCTGAAAGGGGTAAAACCTGTCTTTGGACTGATCCAGTCCAACCTAGTGAACCTGGAGGACCCTCAAGGCCAGAGTCAGAGAAGGTGCTACTCTGTGAGCTGGACAATGGTGCACCGTCTTCTGGTTCTTTCTGAGAATTGACAACATTTCTGCATAAGCCAATTCTTAAGATGAGGGTTTCTGTCTGTGTTACAGCTCACATGGGAATGTTGCTCCTCTGCCTCACCTTCACCCCTCCCCTTGCTGTCATTAATTTTGGCCGTAGGTTTTCTATGATCAGAGTAAGTGCATTATCATAGCTGCTGTGCCACGAGTGCTAATTTTCCTACCTCTGCTGACAGCGTTTTGCATCATACAAATATTGCATGACACACATTATTGTGGCCAAGATGCAAATAATTCTACACCTCAAATGTAGCTTGTGTAGTTTTTGTGCCAGGCACAACATGTTGAGCATCTTGTTCCTGCGGAGTCTCCTCCAGGATAGAACTGGTCTCAATTTTAATGTCATACAGGGTTTGGAAATGTCTCAGACTATTTGGCTCACTATCATGAACAACATTGGCTTTTTATTTTCAGTTTTTATAGCAGGCGTTTCTTCAGCTTCCTGTTTATCATTCTCATGGTCAAGGCCATTGTCAGTATCACTGCTAGTAAGGCTTGTGGAATCACTCACATTAAAATTTTTTTAACATGAGTGCCCATTCTTCCAGTCCTATTGCGAGTGATACTGCAAGTTTTTTTTTCCTTTTTTAATGCAATATTTACCTGCTCTACTAGTACTACCCTTGTGTCTTTTTGGGACTAGTGCCACAGATTTCTCCCATCTTGAACAAGCTTTTTTTTTTTTTTTTAACGTTTGTTGTGCTTGCGCATCAAATGTTTTGGGACAAGTACATGGGGATTTTGGGGTGGGGGGTGTCACTGCCGAACCCACTGCAGTTGAAAATGCAAGCGGCTCGATAGTTCACAGCAATCGCCACACACTGTGGCCGTGACACAACTCCTAGCATGCTGGGGCTGTACTTTGAAGAAATTAGCTGCTCCAATCAGAGAGGGCTTCGCCTGCCAGCAAGCAGCTGATCAGCTTTCAGCAACACCAGTTATCGATAACTCATTGGTTAATGTCTTTCTGACGTGGGATGGTGTTTCTACTACCCTGTATCCTGCAAATCTTGTGGTTGTGCTTCCAGAAGGCAAGAAAGAATTGCAGTCAGTGTTGGAAGCAAGAGAGGAGCTCACTAAATATGGGCTGCAGTGTCCTGAATGGTAGACGATGGCCACAGAGTCCACCAGGCAACCCTCAAGATGGCAAATGGCTTCCCCCTTCAAGCAAAGACAAGTGCAGTTGGCCTGCTATAAACAGGACATCTTGGAGCAACTGGCATTCTTTCCTAGAACAGATGCCATGGACTGAACATGAACATTAATGTGATGGTGCCTTCTTAGGCACTGTGAGGTAAGGGGGGGACCGTGGACCATGGGAACAGTTTTCTCAAGAGGTTGTGCTGGTGTCTGGTGGACTTTGGCTGGCAGGGCTTAGCTCTTGCTGAAATCTCCTGGGGTGCAGCCAGGGGTCGCTGTTATCAAGAACAGGAGGAGTAGGGCATGCATGCTGTACAGTCGGACTCAGTCTTGCTAGTCCCAGCCTCAAAAAAAAACAAGCAGCTGCAGCTTAAAAGTCTCAGTGAATAAATATCCGCTCACTGCTCAAACGAAAGAAGAGAGCGAGTCTCACTGCTTCTCCCCACTCCCCGACAGGTGGTCTGGTCGGACCCTGACCACAAGACACTTACCGCAGGCACTGTCTATCTAGCAGGCTCACTCCCTCATCTGTACTCCAGTCATCCACTTCAGCTTCTGCTAGCCCCTAAGCTACACCGGCTCCTCAATTCGTGCTGCTGCTGCTCTCTTGGAGGCTGCTGTGCACCTGGTACTGGTGCGTGATCTCTTTAAAATTCCCTCTTCATCCTCAAAGTAAATAACGGCTCTGCTCCTCCAAATATTTAAAAGATAATGAACATAGTACCTTGTTTGAGACTGGGGGCACTCAAACACACTGCCCCTCACTAACCAAACCTCCTACCTAAAATTGCAGTCAATCAGGCATGTACTGTATGCCTGCGGACCTGATTGAGAAATTCACTTACAACTTGTAGGCGAATATCTCGATCAGGTCCGCGGGCGTACAGTACATATCTGATTGGCTGAGCCACCTCCCTCCCCCCACACACCGAAAGCTGTGAGGAAAGCTGGAAGCCCCTTAGCCCACCACATGAATTTGAAAGAGAAGAAAGGCAGAGGAGGACACACTGGCACCTGGCGGCTGGCTTATTCCCAACTTAAGTCACTGACAGCTACCCAGGGAAGGCGTAATAGGGTGAGGGGCATGCCAGACAGGGTTGATCTGATACAACTAAGCAATTTGCAATGTCAGACCCTGGCTCTGGCACCCTGAAGGGAACAACAGTCACTGTGAGTGAGGGCTGTCTGTGAGCCTGTGAGGTGAGTCAATTAAATCACCTCTGTGTCATGAAGTTGTCAGGGAGGGTAGGATGACGGCTGGGATGGGGGAAGGTGGCGGAGGACTAAAAAAAAAAAAAATTATTTCCTCAGTCAGTTCCCGACAGAAGGGAACTAAATGTCATGGCTGGGCATTTGTCTGACCTGCCCCCCCAACTACGCCCCTGCTTACTGTTCTGCGAGCAGTTGCAATGTGACAGAGTTCAGCCCTTAACTGCATTGGAGCACACTTTGAGACTTTCTCCTGGGTTGAATATTACTAAACAGAATTTCCTATTTCACTTTTGTCAGTCATACAGCTCTGGATGCTTGATGCCTCTACTGGGGTTTATGCTGTTTGCCCCCTAAAGAATGGCTTGTTTTACTGAGAAGGCTAGGAGCTCTCCTTCCAAAATATAATAACACATGCGGTCCCTACTAACTTTTCCCTCTGGGGATCTTGCTTTGCAGGGATGGAGCTTAGCAGCTTTTTGGAACTTCCTTTTTATGTCTGCTGCGCTTGTGTACCAAATGTTTTGGGACAAGTACAAGGGGATTTTGGGAGTGGTCACTGCCAAACCCATTGCAGTTGAAACTGCAAGGGGCTCAACAGTCTACACCAATCACCACACACTGTGGCTGTAACACAACTGGCTGCTTGTTGGCCTGTACTTCCAAGAAAGAAGCTGCGTCAATCAGAGAGGGCTTCACCAGCCAGCAAGCAGCTGATCAGCTTTCAACACCAGTTACCAGATACTTACTGGGAATGCCCCCTTGGAACAAATGGTGATAGCTCATTGGTTGATGTCCCTCTGGCGTGAGATGGTGTTCTTTTATGATTGGCTGGCACAAATGTCCATTGTAAAGAAAGTTGTTGTTTTCTGGGTTATTTTTGCGTTGCGTCCCCACTTACCCCCCTCCCCCTCATGCTCAGAGCTGGCCATATGGGGTTGCAAACTGTGCATTCACACATGGCCCCAAGTGCAGAGGGATCCCCCAAAAAACTCAGCTGCCCCTTGGCCTTCTTCTTCCTGGTCGTGTACGAACTAATTTAAGTAAAGTGCAAAAACAGCATGAAACTAACTAAACATGGAGCTACAGGGAGGCCATGATAGGGGTGAGGATGTTCCTTGGGGGCTTCGCAACTTTTGATATAGGGCCCCAGCAAGGAGGTTCACACAGAGCCCCAGAATAGCTAGGGCCAGCCCTGCCCATGCTCAGTTGAGATGAATGATTAATTTGTCTCCTGATGCTAACAATCAAAAATAGTGGGCTAAATGATGTTTTATATTTTTGTGAAGTGATACAGTTTTGTATTACTTAAACTTCAACAGCATGTGACTATTACTAAAAACAAGTAATATTTATTTAGAAGCATGCATGACGTTGATACTTAAAAATAAAGAAGGAACTGAGTTTCTGAAGCCTTTGCTGTGTATTGGGGAGTCTCACAAGTTTAGAATCATTGCTGCCGGTGGAACGCACATAGAGGACTGCAGGAAACGGGGTGGGTTTGAAACAGTTGGGTTCTAGTGTAACAGAACTACAAGCAAAGAGCTTCAACCGATGTATGGGTGATGCTGTGTTGCTGAAAGTAATAGTGCCTACAACACTCCACTGCATCCTGGAATTAGTCTGTTTTTATAAAGCACACATCAAGCCCGAGCTGCAGTTGAAAGAAAAGTAAAAATGAAATGTTATGCAGTGCAGTTCTGAGGTTTCCTGTACCCAAATTCTGCCATCCACTCCCTCAAAGAAACATGTTTTTTATCTGTACGAGGAATTGGGAATGTCATTATTTGTTTAATAACGTACAAAAAATAAGAATTAATCTGCGTACGTGGAGGACTAAAAGAGACTCCTGAAATACCAGATACCCGGACCTGTGTAGATCCAGAAATCATACCATTGTCATAAAATATGCACAGGGTGATGGCTGACATGAGTTAATGGTGGGGACCGCAATGGCAGTAGCACCACATTGCCATGGTCCAATGCATGGCATAGACTAGTTGACTGCAGATTAATTTGTGGTATAAAAGGGGGTTATGCCTACTACCATTTGCCTCTGTAATACCGACTAGCACTACCACAGATTGGGGTGTGGGGCTCCACCTCATGTGAGGTCTTTCAGATGGTGGTGCTGCAGTAGCAGCCCCAGCTTGTCCTCTTGCTGCTGGAGCAGTGGTTCGGGTTGGGGGAGGGAGGCATTCTTAATCTAGCATCCTCCATCTCTTAGCAAGTGCCTGTCTCAGCCTCTCCCACCCACAGGGAACAGGCTGCAGCCTGATCTCCGTAGGGGCTAGACTACAAAGCGCCCAGTTGCACTATCACTTTTGCAGCAGTCGCCAGCACTACCTGCAGTAGTAGCCACAGCATGACTTCTTCCTTACAATCAACCTCCTTGCTGTCTGACAAAACAATATCAGGGTTCTGTGACCCCCTCCGTCCACACCACTAGACCCCAGGGAAGAGATTGTTAATTTGTTTAAATATATTAGCCCCAAGTGTTGCAACATCTTACAGGAGTGCTTATGGTCTGTTTCTGTTACAATGTGGGGCTTGCTAATAGCAAGCATTTCTAAATAAACTGCCTGCACATAGATACAAATATATAATGATTTTACATGAAATTAATAAAAATGAAGTTTAAAAAAAAAATATATATATATATATATATATATATATATATATAAATATAAGCCAATAGCCACCAGGGAAACAAGACCACCGGGGTGTTATAGAAGTCCCTTTTGTTGTTGTTGTTGGTGGTGGTGGTAATGACATGGGAAATGTAGTAAAACTGGCACAATAAAGGTTTCCGTTGTGATGCATGTTGGCCACTATTACTGGAGAGGGGGTGCAGCCCCATTGAGCAGGTAATGATGGTGCTGGAAAGTTGTGTCAGTAGTGCTGAGCATACAGTGTGCTAGCACTATAGCTTTAAACAGAACTGTTTTCTTTTTTGGTAATGGGGGGTTGTAAATGTCGTGCGGTGTATATCACTTCTATATGCGTTCACTCATAACTTCACTAATTTTGAATATTTTGACTCCAGACTTTCAATATAGCCATTTCTACACAAACTCTAATAAATGTGTCATTTTTATTTTTACATTGGAAGGGATGTGTTTTTGCACCTCTGGTACAAAATGACATTTCAGCCAATGTATCATAAATGGTACATGTCATGTCTATAAGACCAATCCTAAAACAAGTATCTTCAAAAGCTGAGGTTGTGACGCTTGGACAGCTGGTTCTGATTAATCTATGCTTTTTGTAATATAAAAATGTAGTGTGATTGTCTGTCATGAAAAATCCTGTGCCTGGGATGACACCCCCCCGTATCAGTTCAAAAGACAGGATATATGTTAAACAGCAGATCTCTGTGATGAGATTAACTTGCAAAAACTTGCATTTTGTAGCCTTATTTAGGATCTGGGTTGTTTGTTGCTAAGCCCTGAAATATCCATTTTATGGTGTCCTCAGGAAGGTCAGTTAATTGCAGCTGGTGTCAAAAGAATTTTACACCTCAGTGAGAACTGGCAGAAACAGAAAGAGAGAGCCATAAAAAGTTCTTTCATGTCTTTGTGAAGAGCAGGATGCTACTCGTGGGTGAAAGAAAGAAATTGGAAAATTACAGACTTGATTGGGAAGTCACATGGGGAAACACAGTTTGGCTGATGTCACCTTAATTAATTTACCTCCTGAGTAAAGACATCCTGTTTTGTATAATTTTTATATTCTGACAGGGAGGAGCTAGGTGACCTCATGCAAAGAGGTTGGCAAAGCCAGTTTTAAAACTGTAGTCTGTATTCCGTTTAGACACACACGTTTGGACTTCAAAAAAAGCAACATCAGGCACTGTTAGAAGGTATATATGAGAAAGACAATTCTAAGTGTACTGTGGTAGGAGATTGTGTTTGCATTTTAAACCTTTTTTTTAAGTGACTTATATGTTTTGTGATATATGGCTCTGTAATTACATTTTACATTTGTATCTATTTTTAAGTAAACATCTAATTTTAGAGTCTACTTGGTGTGCCTTTGAAATTCTTTATTTGACAAGTGAAGCATATATGGTTAAAGTTGACACTGTGCAAAGCTATTGGTAATACCGAACTGGGAAAAGGTAAGAGTTTATTCTGAGGTCTTTCGTAGAGTTTTAAGGATTAATTTTTGTACACCTGGTTAGGTGCTTGTAGGCGAAAGATATCTGGCCCCCCCCCGAAGAGCAGAATTATCTGAGCCTGTACATTGGGTACACTGGCAAGAGGTTCACAGTTTGAATCCCTCCAGAACTTGAGACCAAAGTTTGATTCAAACCCACAAAACAGACAGGGGGGTTACCCTGTTCTGTTAACTGTTCACAATACTGTGCTCGGAGGTTGGCACTGTGGGAGCAGAGGGCATGACCTGCTGAGTGGGGTTATGACAGATTGGTTGGCAGCGGTGCGATAATATTGGTATTACAAGCTTTTATTGTTCAGTGTGTCAGCTTGAGACCATCAGCTCACTTGCAAAGAAAGAAACAGGCAGTGATTTATTTTTAAAAAGGAGACAGAACTATATCACTTGGCATACAGTCAAGTTCCTACCCGTTTTAATTTTTTTCTAAAGTGCAAGTCAGAGTAGCCGTAGTTAGGGAAGAAGATGGCTTCCACTACAGCAGGCACACTGTAGGCTACTTAAAGCAGTTGTGCAGGGACAGAGGAGTCCCGTTCGAGGTGAAAGCCACCAAACAGAACTTGGTGGATGCCCTGATGGTAACAGATACCCAGAGCATCGAGTCACAGACAGTGACTGAAAAGGACTGCACCTTGAGTGTGGCAGGGCTAGCGGCCAGTGCAGTGTTCAGATCTGATGAGGAGGGCAATGGGGCCAGTGCCAGTGAAGGGCCACAGCAGCAGGGAATGGTCACCAGTATCCTGGATCCAGAAGTACTCAGGCTGCAGATTGAATTGCGCCAAATGGAGCTGGAGTTCCTAGAGAAGAGAGAACGAGAGAGAGACGAGAGGCAGAGTGGGAACAGTGAGATGCAGACCATGAGGAGCGTGAGTGCCAGAGGCAACATGAACTGGAGAAGCTATGACTCCAACCAGCGGCACCAGAGCAGGTAAGTGGCTTGGGTTTAACTGGGACTACAGGACTGGGTTACAAATTGAATTCCAAATTGATAGCCGAATTTCAAAAGGGGGAGCATATGGATGCCTTTTTAAATTCTTTTGAAAAAGTTTGTATTCAGGCTAAAATTCCTAGGGAGTCCTGGAGCTTCCAGCTGTCCCCGCTACTTACCGGGAAAGCTCGGGATGCATTGGGTCAAATTGACAATGAGGACAGTGATGATTACAGCAAACTTAAAGCTGCACTGTTAAAGAAATTTGAATTAACTGCTGAATCATACAGAGTTAAATTCTGTAAGCTCAGGAGAAGCCCTGACATGAGCTATGAGGAGCTAGCCATGAAACAACGTCAGTTTTTAAAATGTTGGTAGGAAGGAATTGAAGCAAACTCTGTTGACAAAATTGAAAATGTGATTCTGTTAGAACAGTTTTATTGGGCATGCC
Source organism: Neoceratodus forsteri (assembly GCA_016271365.2). NCBI lineage: Eukaryota > Metazoa > Chordata > Ceratodontiformes > Ceratodontidae > Neoceratodus > Neoceratodus forsteri. The sequence continues at coordinate 239,832,373 of CM028133.1, read as the reverse complement.
CAGCTGAGCTAAAAACCTGGCTAGAGGAATGAGATCCCAAAACAGTGCAAGAGGCTGCTGAACTCTCGGACCGCTATGCCAAGAGCAGACCTGCTCTGAGAGCGAACAGGGTGGGTGTGACAATGCAGAAAGGGAAAAGCACACCTTCAGGGCAGATAAAACCCTCACTGCCACCACCAAAACCAGTTATCCCCAGGTTTCAGAGAAAAGATTTCTCTGAGAAAAGGAATGAATGTTGGTTGTGTAAAGAAACTTGGCATATTGCTAGACAGTGTCCCAAAAGGATGAGCAATAATACGCAAGGTGGGGCTAGGAAGGAAGTGGGTTGTTTGTGTGTCCCTGAAAGCATGCCAGTAAACATGAGGAAACACATGCACCCAGTCATAGTGAATGGTGTATAGACGCAAGGGTTAAGGGACACAGGGACATCCTTAACCTTGGTAAAGGGGGAATTAGTAGAGCTGGGTCAGCTTATACCCAATAAATACGTCATTGTACAGGACTTTACTGGTGAAGAGAAAACATTGCCCCTCACTAGTGTTCTCCTAGACTGGGTGAAATGGGGAACTGTGCAACAGGTGGCTGTAGCCAAAACCTTAGCAGTGGATGTGATCCTGAGCAACAATCTCAAACAAGGCATGGTGTGTGCAGTTACCCATAGCCAAGTGGCAAGAGAACACTGTAGTTTCCTGGACCCCACAGAAGCCATTGTGGAAACCACTGAGAGGTGGTTCCCCAGCCTGTGTCTCCAGATATGGAGAGTAATGAAAAGGGGGTATAAATTTCCCCTGTAGCAGTTAACCACACAGCTACGGAGGGTTACTCCAAAGAGGGAAGGGTGACTCCTTGTCAGAGGGTTGGGATTGACAGTGATCCTGAGCACCTGATGCTAGTGCTAGGGACCGTAGTTTAGCAACTGAAGGGGACCTGTCTCATGCCTTGCGAATGTGTGAGGGGTTTGCAGCTGCTCAGAGAAGTGACCCTAGTCTAGAGAAGCTGAGGACTTGGGCAGACTCTGACAGGGCACAGGGAGGTGATGGCAGACATAAGGTTAATTGGGAAAATGGACTGGTGTATACTCAGGCTGTGCAGACAGAGGGAGGGGTGCTAGACAGGCAGCTTGTCATTCCCCATGGGTATCATGAGCAGTTACTCAAGATTGCACGTGATATTCCCTTGTCTGGCCATCTGGGGATCGCGCACTATACAGTGGTTGGCCCAGAATTTCTATTGGCCTAACTTCACCCAGCAGGTGAAGGAGTATTGCAGGTCTTGTCACCGGTGACACGAAATAGGGAAGGTGGGCAAGAAAACCCAAGCCGCCCTGATTCCATTGCTCATAGTGGAAGAGCAATTCCAGAGGGTGGGAATTGATATTGTGGGGCCTTTAAATACTCCCAGCTCCTCAGGGAAGAGATTCATTCTGACTGTGGTGGAGTATGCCACCCGGTACTCAGAGGCAGTCACCCTATCCTCACTGAGGACAGACAAAGTGGCAGATGCCTTACTTGGGATTTTCTCCTGTGTTGGGTTTCCACAGGAGATTATTACCGATCGAGGGTATTCTTTCATGTCGGACCTGGTGAAATGTTTATGGGAGAAGTGTGGGGTGGTGCAGAGATGCCCGACACCGTATCACCCACAAGCCAATGGGCTTGTGGAAAGATTTAATGGTACCCTGAAGTCAATGCTCCGGGTGTTTGCTGAACAGCATGGGAGGGACTGGGAGAAATACCTTCCCCACCTGTTGTTTGCATACAGAGAGGTGCCCCAAGAGTCAACAGGATTTTCCCCCTTCGAACTCTTATATGGATTCTGGGTACATGGGCCCCTAGACTTGATCAGGGAGGACTGGGAAGGCAAGCACACCACCTAGGAAACTCCCATTGTGGATTACATCCTTAGGTTTAGGGAAAGGCTGAAGGAACTTATGGGGACAGCCCACAGCAACCTGGCAGCTGCCCAACAGAAACAAAAAGTGTGGTACAACCACAGAGCCAGAGCTTGCTTGTACATGGTGGGTCAGGAAGTCATGGTCCTTATTCCGGTCTGGAAACACAGCTGCAGGCTGAGTGGGCAGGACCGTATAAAGTGGTTAGGAAGGTAAATGACGTGAACTATATTATAGAGTTGCCTGACAGAAGACAGACAGAAAGGATGTACCATGTCAGCATGATGAAGCCATATGCAAATAGGGCTGACATGGTGTTTGCAGTGTGTAGTCCTGGGGAAGGGATGAACAATGGAGACCCCCTTCTGGACTTGCTGGAAGAAAGTAAGTGGGACTCCTCTGTGGAGGCAGTTGAACTGTCTCCCCAGCTGACCCCGGACCAGATCCAGAAAGTAAGGTAGGTTTTAGCAGACTTTGCCCCATTGTTTAGCCAAGCCTGGACTAACCCCCTTTAGCGACTCACGATGTGGAGACAGGGACACAGACACCTATATGGTGGACAGCACATCGGGTGTCAGAGGCTGTCCAAAAGGACATTAGGAGGGACATGGAGAAGATGCTGGATTTAGGGGTAATCCAGAGATCCCACAGCCCCTGGACCTCACCCGTAGTCCTTGTGCCCAAGCCAGATGACTCTACTCATTTCTGTGTGGACTATCATGGACTGAATGCAGACACAAAGTCAGATGCCCACCCAATGCCCCGGACAGACGAACTCCTGGACAAGTTGGAAGGGGAGACCTACCTTACGATGATTGACCTGACTAAGGGGTATTGGCAGGTAGAGTTGATGGACAGAGCTATGGAGAGGTCAGCCTTCATCACTCTGATAGGCTTATTTGAATTTAAAGTAATGCCTTTTGGAATGAAGACCGCCCCGGCCACTTTCCAAAGGTTGGTGAACCAGGTGTTAAATGGTGCTGAGGAGTACGCCGTGGCATACCTGGATGACATTGGCACCTTTAGTACTAGCTGAGAGGAACACCTATCCCACCTTAGGGAAGTGTTGGGCAGGATACAGAGGGCTGGGCTCATTGTCAAAGCTGAGAAGTACCAGGTGGCCATGGGAGAAGTGGCATACCTTGGGCATGTGGCGGGCCGGGGACAGCGTCATCCTAACCAAATAAAAATAAAGGTAATCCAGGTGTGGCCCAGACCAGAAATGCAGAAGCAGGTCAGGAGTTTTCTTGGGACAGCAGGGTACTATAGAAAATTTGTACTCAATTACAGTGCCCTAACTGCTCCCCTATCTGACCTGATAAAGAAAAGGATGCCAAAGAAAATTACCTGGGGACCTGCCTGTGAAGATGCCTTTACCAAATTGAAGGAGGCACTGTGCAGTGCTCCTGTTTTGACAAGTCTGGACTATAGCAAACCCTTTATAGTTCAGACTGACGCCTCAGACGTGGGTATTGGGGCAGTACTGAGTCTGACATCCAGCCAAGGGAAAGATCACCCTGTAGCATATCTAAGTAAGAAGTTACTTCCCAGGGAGCGGGCATACTCCCACTGTGGAAAAGGAGTGTCTTGCCAGAGTGTGGGCCCTAAAGAAGTTAGAGCCATACTTGTATGGGCAGCATTTTGTGGTACAGACTGACCACAACCCCCTCGTTTGGCTGATGCAGATGGGAAAAAACAATGGTAGATTGCTAAGATGGAGTCTTGCTTTGCAAGGGTATGACATGACCATTCTACATAGGGCTGGAGCGACCAATCAGAACTCAAGTGGACTGTCTCGTGTCTACGAGGAATGAACTGATTTGGGAAGCTTATCCCATGCAGTGGATAGAGCCCCCAAATTCAGTCTAGGTGGGGAGGATTGTGACACTTGGACAGCTGGTTCTGATTAATCCATGCTTTTTGTAATATAAAAATGTAGTGTGATTGTCTGTCATGAAAAATCCTGTGCCTGGGATGACACCCCCCTCCCAGGTATCAGTTCAAAAGACAGGATATATGTTAAACAGCAGATCTCTGTGATGAGATTAACTCCTAAGAACTCGCCATTTTATAGCCTTATTTAGGATATGGGTTGTTTGTAGCTAAGCCCTTAAATATCCATTTTATGGCATCCTCAGGAAGGTCAGTTAATTGCAGCTGGTGTCAAAAGAATACTACACCTCAGTGAGAACTGGCAGAAAGAGAGAGAGAGTCATAGAAAGTTATTTCATGTCTTTGTAAAAAGCAGAAAAAAGCAACATCAGGCAATGTTAGAAAGTATACACGAGAAAGACAATTCTAAGTGTACTGTGGTAGGAGATTTTGTTTGCACTTTAAACCTGTTTTTTTTTTTAAGTGATTTATATGTGTTGTGATATATGGTTCTGTAATTACATTTTACATTTTTATCTATTTTTAAGTAAACATCTCATTTTAGAGACTACTTGTCGTGCCTTTGAAATTCTTTATTTGACAAATGAAGCATATATGGTTAAAGTTGACACTGTGCAAAGCTATTGGTAATACCAAAGTGGGAAAAGGTAAGAGTTTATTCTGAGTCTTTCATAAAGTTTTAAGGGTTCATTTTGTACACCTGGTTAGGTGCCCGTAGGCGAAAGATATCTGCCCCCCCTCCGAAGAGCAGAATTATCTGAGTCTGTACATTGGGTACACTAGCAAGAGGTTCACAGTTTAAATCCCTCCAGAACTTGAGACCAAAGTTTGATTTGAACCCACAAAACAGACAGGAGGGTTACCCTATTCTGTTAATTGTTCACAATACTGCACTCGGAGGTTGGCACTGTGGGAACAGAGGGCCTGACCTGCTGAGTGGGGTTGTGACAGAGGTCACAATTCAAAAAAAAAAGAAGAAAAAAAAGGTGCATACCAGCAGCAAGCGTTCAGCTTTGACAAATGCTTGTTTTACTGTGTGCTTTGTGCTGGTAGATACATACCCCTTAATTTTTGGAAGTGTTTGATGGTTGTAAGGAGGTCTTAGAGTCCCAAGAAAGAGATGGTAGAGCTTGTGCTCGTTGGAACATGGCTATCAGAGCACAGCAGCTACTTGTTGAATGTTTTTTACAGTGACATTTGTTAGAGGATTCTCCTCCTCATCTTCCCTGCCTCTTTTTTTTTCATCTTTACTCTTTCTCTGATCCACCATGGTAAGTTTCTTCTGCCTGCACTAGGACACTCATGCATGTGTTTCTTAGAGGCTTCAGTCATCACTAACTGGCAGAACCTACAGAGCTTACTGCCCACAGAAGGGCACTTATTTTTTTTTATTTATTTCTCAGATTACAATACCTTTGAGCCCGAGGCTCTTTTGCAAAGGTTCCATGTCAGGTAAAAAACAAACACAGTTATATAGTAAGTTACAAAAAACAGGTAATATGAACAGTGCATGACAGACAAAGTGCTGAACAGTGCAAGACAGACAAAGTGCAAAGGTAAGGAGAATATGGAATAATAATGCAGCCAGGCAAAGGCTATGCCATGATAGAGGGGGGAGGTAGAATAGGCGCAGGGAGGGAGTATGGTAAGAAGGATAAGACAGACAGAATAGGGATGCTTAGATCACTGGGAATGGGGATAGGGGGGAGGAGAAATAGAGGTCCAAGGGTATGGTCAGTTTCACAATAAATTGGGGTGGGAGTAGCTTAGGTCAGACAGTCACACCTGTGCTGTGTTGCATGGTGCTGGCAAAGTTTGTTCTTAAGGGGCCGATCTTGGACTGGTTGCTGAGTGATGGGGGTAGGTCATTTAGCCAGTTTGGTGCCCCATACTTGAAGGAGCTCTATGCCATGGAGGTTTGACAGAATGGGACTTGGTAGGGCACGTTAGACATTCTACAGGTGTGGTGACGGTTAGTTACCTGGTTAAGAAGCTTTAGGAAGACTGAAGGGGTTAGACCATGATGTTTTTTTTTCGCAGACAGATCTGATACTTTATACAGCCCTTAAGGTGTAGCCAGTTAGATCAAGCACACAACTTACAAGTATGAGTGAGTCTATGTGCCCCAGTAGCTAGTCTGCAGGTTTTATTGAGGGCTATGCTGATTCTTTTAAGAGTGGTATCCGTGGCAGTACCATAAATAATTAGCCCGTAGTCAACTAGGGAGAATACTGAACTGTTGATTGCTATGCAGAGGGCATCGGGGTGAGACAGTGCCTATGCCTACATAAGAGCTCAATCCTGGTGTTTACTGCCTTATCTAAATGGTCCACATGGGTGACAAACAACTTGGAGGTATCTAGGATTATACCAAGGTATTTGAACAGCTGGACCTGTTCAAGGGGTGAGTTAAGATTGTTAAGGATGGTCAACTGGTGTAGTTTGTTCCTACTGTGAGGACAGGTGAAAAGCATAGATTTCATTTTTTGTAATCAAGAAGGAGTTTGTGGTTACAGAACCATTCCTCGGCAGCAGGGAAGCAGTCCTGTAGTTGTTGTTCTAGGGGGAGAGGGTCACGGTGACTTGAGAAGATGATGGCATCGTCCGCATAGAGAAATAGGATAGAGAAGCAAGCCTGAGGGAGGGTGTTGAGGAATAGGCCAAAGAGCAGGGGACCCAGGATCAATCCTTGCGGACCCAGATTGCACATGGTGGCTGTCAGAGAGTGCAATACTTATTTTGACTTTCTGGACTCAGCCACCAAGGTAGCTCTCAAACCAACCCGTTACCTTAGCCGAGAGTCCCAAGGTGTGGAGTGAGTCAAGTAATAAGGTGTGATTTATCGTATCAAATTCTTTGTGAGGTCAATATATCTTGCTCCCACTAAATGACCTTGGTCCTAGAGGGCTGAGGTGCTGGACGCCTTACCTCACGCTGCGCCGGTGACCTGTGTTCATGAATGAGCATGGGTCATCAGGGGTTGGTGGGAGGAGAAAGATAGAGCATCCGCTAGACTGCTCTCCTTCTCCGGGGGGGTCACTTTCCAATGCCCGATTAACCCTTGGCGGAGGCTGGGGGTCAGGGCACGGGGTGACAGCATCGGGGAGGAGTCTGGGCAAGAGGCTTGGGGGAGAGACGTGTAGACATTTGTGCCCCTGCCCCCGCTGGTGTCATTACACGCCCAGGGCTCCAGCAAGTGGTGGAGCGAACAAGGGAAAAAGATGGCACCTCTTGCGCGGCTTGATGGCCGTCCACGAGTGTTTATCAGAGCTGGCACCTGTACTGGATCCGTGAGGGTGGGGAGTCAGGGGGCTCCCTGCCACCCTGCTGTGGAGGGCAAGCCGCAGGAGTTCAGGGTGCTAGCGGAGACGAGACAGACGGCCAGATCCCCAGACAGGATGCAAGAAGTACCGGGGGTGTGAGAGGTGGCTAGGAGGATAAATAGAATAAAAAAAAATGATCTTGGTCCAGAGCATTGTATATAAAGCCAGTGTATTCAAGTAGTGCAATGGTGGTGCTATGCGCCTTCCTAAATCCAAGCTGTTGTGGGCTTTGTAGTTGAGATTTCTTGAGGTGTTCCATAAACTGATCTGAGACAATGCATTCCAAGGCTTTTGAGAGGGGAGGAAGAATGGAAATAGGGTGATAGAGGGCTGAGTTTGGTCACTACTCTTGTGGATAGATGTAACCACTGCAACTGTCCATAACACTGGGAACTGCCCAAGGCAGAGTGATAGGTTCATCAGTTTAGAGAGGGGTAGTAGGACTGCATCCAGGGTTAGATGAAGGATTTTCAGATCAAGTGAGTCACTACTGGATCTAGTTTTGCCTAGCACCCAACCTAGGTATTTTTTAGCCTCAGTTATGGTGACTTTCTTGAAATGAAATGGGGGGGGGGCCTTGGGAGGGACAGGCATTACTGCCCTTTGCTTTGCAGGTTGGTGTATTGAAAAAGTTAGTGGGGAGAATGCCGCCAAGGTCAGAGAAGACATTGTTTAAGGTATGAGCAATGCACTTGGGGTCCTGTATGGTCTCACCCTCAGCTTCAATAATGGTGGGCGAGGATTTGCAGGGAGTGCCCATCAGATCTTTAAGGTTATCCCAGAACCTCCTGCCATCACCCTAGAAGTTTGAGAGCTCATCCTTAAAGTGCTGGATTTTAGATAGATGGATTTCGAGTGTACAGGCACTTCTGACCGCTTTGTACAGCTGAACGTCAACCTGTTTGCGGGTGGCACAGTGCCAAAGAGTGTCCCTGGAGGCTGTCTGGTTTAGAAGGGAAGGGGTAATCCAGGGATTAGTAGCCCCCTTCATGTTCCATTTTTTGATAGGGGTGTAGATGTCACAGGCACTATTGAATGTGGTGATGAAATACTCAAGTGCTTGGTCGATGTTATGTGCAGTGTCAATAGGAGACCAGTCACAGTTTAGAAGATGAGCCTGAAGGTTTTCCAGCTGCCCTTTCTTCAGGATCCAGTACAAAACTGTTTTGGCTGGAGGCTTAGGGGACCTGTTTGGCCAGAAGCAGAGAATAGGGGAGTGATCACTAATAGCATCCAGGAGGATGGCAGTGCCAGAAATTCTCTATGGTTGGTTAAGAGGTAATCCAGTCTAGGAGGGAACTGGAGCTGGTCTGGTGGTTAATTCTGGTAGGCAAGTTGATTAACTGGGCTATACTGATCGAGGTAAGGGCATCCTTGAAGGGGGCAGCCTCAGGGGCCAGCCAATTAACGTTGAAGTCCCTTAGTGCAACTACGTCTGTGTTAGGGGGCAGGTTGGATAGGTATTCAATGAGCTTATTGAAGCCAGTGGCCTGATCACACGGCAGTATGTAAACTGAGATAATGGTGAGGTGGGGGCCTAACAATAGCCTGGGGGCAAGGACCTGAACATTTTTTTCAGAGCCCAAATGAGGGAGGGCAAGACACTGGAGTGTGTCCTTGATGTAAATTGCACACCCGCCACCCCTTTTACATACCTATCCTGACGGAAGATGGTATACCCAGCAAGGGAAACAGCAGAGTCCGGAATCTAAGGTGCTAGTCAAGTTTCATCCACAGATATTATGTCAGCATTATGTTGAGTAACCCATACCTGAATATCAGCGAGTTTAGGTAACAAGCTCCGGATATTGATAAAAGCCAGTTTTAGGGCTCCGAGGTTGTTATTGCAGTGGCTAGGGGATTGGGTGGGGCCAGGGTTGGGGTGTATGTTACTTGAGAGCAGGAGGAGGAGGAGTAGTAGTGCAGTCCACAGTAAAGATTGTCATAGCAGCTTTAGAGTGGTAGGCGGTTTACGCTTCCTGAGCCTAACATCCTTGTGAGCGTACAACGAGACAGTGAGTCAAGGTAGTAAAGAGAGGATATTAGTGCCTAGTACTTGAGCAGAGCATCTGGGCAGTTGAGCTGGTCTGAGGACGTAGTCTGGGGTGTTACTTAGGGTAGCAGGGTCCACCGGGAGGAGGGTTTTGGGAGGGCAGTTGACGTAGTGTTGATTCTTGCCAAGGCCAGGGGGTGTTAGGATGATGCAGATTAGTACAAGTAAAACTAAGCTGCTATGTGCCCACATGGTGTTTGAGAGGGTTGGGAAGAGATTAATAATAATAATAAAATTTATTTATAGGGCACCTTATCAGTAACCAAGGTGCCTTACAATTTAAAGAACACAAACATCAATAACATCAGCATTAAAACAACAATACACCAAAAGAAAAAGAAAATCAGTTACCGAAAGCATGGTGCCACAAGTACGTTTTTAGAGATTGCTTAAATCTCTCCACAGTTGTGCACTTCCATAGCTGACAGGGTAGAGAATTCCAAAGGGTAGGGGCTACATACATAAAAGCTCTCACCTCAGATGTTTTAAGCATACCCTTGGAATCTCTAGCAACCCCTCGTCGACTGAGCAGAGAGATCATCCAGGGCAGTAAGGGACTAGGAGCTCTTTCAGATAATCTGGGCCCAGTCCATGTGGGGCTTTAAAAGATAGCAATCTGACTTTGAAGGTGATCCATTACTGTACAGGCAGCCAGTGCAGTTCGCGCAGGACTGGCGAAATATGACAGGATCGAGGAGATCCCATCAAAAGCCAGGCTGCCGCATTCTGCACTAGCTGCAGGCAGCGGATTTCTACCCCAGGCAGCCCTAAGTAAAGGCAGTTGCAATAATCTAAGTGCAAGGACACAAAGGCATGGACCAGAGTAGGAAGGTCTCCAGACAGAACCAGATGCCTAATCCTGGCGATATTCCTAAAATGGTAAAAGGAAGACTTGATGACGGCTGACACCTGGGAATGCAGGGTCAGCCCCTTATCAAAAATTACCCCCAGGTTACGCACCCATTCAGAAGTTGAGAGGGAGACACCGTCGAGAAAAATTCCAGAGGGTGAACCAACCCCCAACCCCCCCATCCGGCGACCAGGGTCCACAACCAGCACCTCAGTCTTTTCAGAGTTCAGCTTCAGCCAGCTGGAATCCATCCACTCCTGGATTTCCTTTAGACAGTTATTAAAGACCAAGACAGCTCCAACCTGGTCGGGTGCAAAAGACAGGTAGAGCTGGGTATCATCAGCATAGCAGTGAAACCTCAGCCAGTACCTTCTTACAATGCCTCCGAGGGGTAGCATGTACACTGCGAACAACATGGGTGAGAGCACAGAGCCCTGAGGTACCCCACACAACAGAGAGATAGGATCTGAAGAATAAACCCCAGACACCACTCTCTGTGTTCTACCCATGAGGAATGATGAAAACCACCTGAGGACCGTACCCGACAATCCACATATGTGCCTCAGGCACCCCAGCAATACCCCATGGTCCACGATGTCAAATGCTGAAGAGAGATCCAGAAGAACCAAGATGGAGCGGCTCCTCTGATCTCTAGCCATCAGGAGATCATTGAGCACCCGAACCAGCACTGTCTCGGTACTATGTCTTTTTCGAGCACCGGATTGGAGCGGTTCATAGATGTCATGGATGGTCAAATGGTCTTCCAGTTGCACTGCCACTACTTTCTCAATCACCTTCCCTAAAAAGGGAAGGTTTGAGATGGGTCTGTAGTTTGCATGGCAGTCTGGGTCCAAAGTAGCTTTCTTCAAGAGAGGTGTCACCACCACCTCTTTCAGAGAGCTAGGAAACTCTCTAGATTCCAGGAGCACCAGACTATCTGTGCAAGGACCAGACCGATGGCATCAATACAACCCAAAATTAGGGATGTTGGTCCAGGGTCCAAACTACAGCATGTAGAGTGCACATCCTGGATAATCCGCATGACATCCATTAACTCCGGTCGGCTGAAGGTACTCCACGAGAATCAAGGTGTAGTGACCTCGGACTGATCAAAAGCAATGCCCATGCAGTGTGTCGGCTGGAGTACAGCTCTGATATCAGCCACCTTATTAGCAAAGAATCAAGCAAGTTCATTGCACTCTAATTGTGAAAGGCTTTCCAGACCTGTAGACAGGCTGGGTTGCACTGTCTGTCCACAGAACGGAAAAGCTGAGCTGGTCAATTCTGAGCGGCCACAATCTCCCCAGACAGGAACTCTGCCTTCTTACGGGTGATTGCAGATTGATAGGCTTGATAATGGTCCACCAATCTAAGGTGGTCGGTATCAAGAGCAGACTTCCGCCAGCAGTGCTCTAACCTTCGTCCTAGTCTCCGCATCTCCCTCAGAGTCCCATCAAACCAAGGGGATTGAGGGCGAAAGGAGAGAGGGTGAACATAGATGGGAGCAATGAAATCCAGAGCCGCCCAGATGGCCAAATTATAGGCCATCACAAGGGTCACTAGGTCACTGCTTGCAAATGAAAGGGATGAGAGGTCGAGCACCACCAGTAAGCTATGAGAACTTATATCTCGTAAAGGGCGGTACTTGACCATCTCCATAGGTATAGGCCTACTAAGGGGGTGCTAAAACTTAACTCCACGGTATAATGATCAGACCACCCAGCTGGTTCCACCACCAAGTCAGATGTTTCAATCCCTAGGAGGAAGACTAAGTCAAGGAAGTGTCCGTGTTTATGAGTAGCAGTAGTAACCACCTGTGTGAGGCCCAGAGATGTCATCAACTGGAGGAAGTGCTGACCAAATTGCGAGAATTCGTTGTTGATCCAGGCATTGAAGTCACCCAGAACCATCAGTCTGGGCAACTCGAACACCATGTCGATGACGAAGTCCGCAACTTCCTGAAGGAATCACTTCTCATCAGCAGGTGGGCGATAAATGAGGGCAATCCGATAACCTACACCTGCTACTATGGCACACTCAAATGGCTCAGCCTCCTCAACTAGTACACTCATGAGGTTAAGTTCGGTCTTGAAACAGACCCCCCCCCCCCAACGGTCCAATCTCGGGCGGTTTATCACTGAGTACTCAGCTGGAGTAATTGCCTCCAAATGGAGCCAGAATTCTCATCTAGCCAGGTCTCCGTTGATGCATGCCAGGTCCACCATTTCAACAAGATCTGCAATAATTGCAGTCTTGTTTTTGTTGAATCTGGCATTGCCTCACTCCCTGTGAGTTGGGCCAGACTCTCTCAGACCGCCCAACTACCTGCCCACCACATTCGGTGGTGCCCTTGGGTATGGATAAGGGTATAGATAGGAAGGGGGGTAATAAAGGTAAGAAACCACTTTACCACTCAGTGATCTAGCAGAGGGGTGGAAGGAGAGGCAAAGAGGGGTGGTGGTGTACCAGGAGGGATTTCGGGGGGGGGGAGACGAGAGCTTAAGGTGTGCAAAAAGCTTGGTAAAATGACTGTTGTTTGGATGGCATAGTGGTTACGGGTTTGAATCCACATTAATTCAAAAGCTGTGCAACCATATCATTTAGACAAGGATACATATAAAGATAAAGATATGCACCTGCAACAAGAAACCGTTACCTTTGTATTGGCCTAGTGGTTACAGCAACCAGCCATGGTATGAGTAGGCTCCCCCAACTGAGTCTCTAATCCTATCCTAGGAGAAATACTTGACTAATGGCTGGAGTGATAATTATATACCAATATACTGAGCAAGGGGGCAGACTGACAAGATCAGTTTAGAATATTGCTTACACCTGAGGGAATGTTGCCCTAGTATACACATTAATTTAAAAGCTGTGCTACCATATAATTTAGACAAAGATAAAGATAAGGCACCTGCCACAAGACATGACCTAATTTTCTCCCAATCAGAAAGTCACACTCTTGTGCATACATGCAGCCCTTAGTAGCCCATTTGACACAGTTAAGTGATTTCCCCTCCCTAAGTATCTGCAAGAGAAAGCCCTATTATTTAACTAAATGAATCAAGCATCAATCATCCCCAGCTGCTCCAAGCTGGAAGGTGCAAGGTGTGTACCATGAGCCTATAGGGGTGGTTCAAGGGGCGTACTATGAGCCTATAGGGGTGGTTTGAGGTACAGGTGAACCCTACCTAACAAAAATGTTACCTGAGGGATAGCCTATTAGGCAGAGCATCTGCCTATGGAGTGGGCATGCCATCTTGGTTAGGGATGGAATCCCATACCTGGCAAATCACAGACCACGACCTGTGTGAGCTTAATTGGAGAGGATTCCAAGGGAACACAGAGACACCAATTTCTATTAGGTCCCCCTGTAGTGTACAAGGTCCTGCAACAGTGCCCCACCATGTGGTCACACAGCACAACCCAGCTACTAGGGAGATAAAGTCATGTATGACCCTATATAAGTAAACACGTGTAGCTTCAGTGGGACCAGTATCTGCCGAGCCACAGGCCCTCAGATGCTGGCCAACTGCAGAATCCTGTTAGGGACGGGGAGTTGCTCCCGGATGCCTATAAGTGAGACAGAGGAATAGTATAAGCCCTCAGCATCATCCCAACAGCACTGTGCTGAGGGAGACTACACAAACAAACTCAGTTTATAGGCTTGATAAAATAGTCAGAGAGAGCTAAAACTACATTCAGGGAGAGCTATACATGCAGGTAACATGACCTAAATAAATAAACAATGCAGATATACTTTCAGACCTGCCCACGCTCTTAAGGCTCCATTGGTAAACACGTCAAAGTCCTTCACAAAAGAACCAAATGTCTATCCAAATATTCTATCAGTCCGCGCCCTCTCTACAAAATATTCCTTTTTCGCTCCTCGGTAGTTGAGCTGTGAAAAATTCCTTACACACTGCCTGACTGCAGGAACTCTGTTTGGGACAGGAGAAAACTTATATTCTGAGAGGATATTGTTTAGGGCTGCTGGCAGTAATTCAGCTTAAAATAAAATTTCCTTCCTTTGTCCTATCACTTGCACAAAGTGTACAGCCCCTGGACAAGGGCACTCTCAATTGTGTTTCTTTAACTTTCTTACTGCTTTGGCTTAAAAAAATTCCTCTGATGGAGGGGGCTGCAATCATCACTCACCACTGGCTGGCATGCCTACTCCCCACACCAAGGCAATTAAGTTGTAAACCCCAAAATGTCTGAGGGAGGGCCTTTTTGCTACAGCAGCAGCACCCAACAATCCACTTCTGCTGTGTTGGCAAGAAGCATGGCATCCTTAATTCCCTGCAAGGGGCTTTTCTCAAGCAGTTAGTGCACGGGAAGCTGTACAAGGAGAGACTGAGGGACCTCAACATGTTCACCCCCGCCCCCCAGAAGAAAGGAGAGAGGTGATATGATAGAGACCCACACATATCAGAAAGGGTGAATGGGGTGCAGGTGGGGAGTCTCTATCAAATGAGAACAAGCACCAGAGGGCATGCAGTGAAGATGGGGTAAGGATTCAAGAGAGACGTGAATAAATATTTCTTCACTTTAAGGGTAATGGATGCCTGGAATAGATTGCCAGCAGAAGTGGGAAGAGGCTAGAACAGTGTGGGGAGGGGGCATGAAGCATGCATGGGATAGACACAGGGGTATATTAGATAGGATGCAGGGAAGTGGGAGGGGTGACAGAGGTCAGACAGGGTCTGCAGAGACAGAACAGGCAGGGAAAATCTGAGCAGACTAAGTGGGCTAAGCAGTCCTTTTCTGCTGTCAGAGTCTATGTGTCCATGTTTCCTTACTCCTAATGAGCCCACTGACCTTCCTTTTCCTGTTTTTTCTCTGCACCCCTTCCCTCAGTTGCAGAAAATAAACTCTTTTAGCTGGCCAACCAACTTGATTGTTTTTTATGTGACTTTCTTTGGGTAAGAGGAGGTCACTTGTTAATCGTTTTGTTTTTTTCATGCCTTGCGATACCTTCATTTTACTTTTCCTCCCCCGTCCTGCTTTTTCCGTCCCCGTTGCAGATGCTTTTCATTTTTCTAGTTCCTCCTGTTCCTATGTAATTTATTTGAAAAATAATCTTTTGTTTTTATTTAGCCACATCTTTCAGCTCAATTTACTTTCACTCCCCCCTTGTTTCCTGCGTCCCCCTAGTTGCAGAAACTTTTCTTTATTTTTAGTTTCCTTCCCAGTCCCATAACTTCTTTTAAAAATACATATTTTTTTTTATTTGGCCATGTCTTTCAGTTCAATGTACTATCATTTCCCCCACCCTTATTTTTTGCACTTCCCTCAGTTGCAGAAACTTTTTTTCCTAGTTCCCCTTCCCTAAAGTAACATTTCTTTGTCATCTTGTCACCGTGACATTGGGTGATAGAGAAACAGAGACATGGCAACGAAGAGAAATGCAGAGAGAAAAGAATAAAAAACAGATGGAAAGGGAGAGTAAAAGAAAAGTCAGAGAGCGAGATAAGCTGTATGTGAAGCCATCTCTCCTTTCAGATTTCCCAGATTGAGACAGAGAAATTCCCTAGCTCCTCCTTGCCGCTCCAGAAACTGATGGCACTACCATTCATGAATAGGGAGTTGGAACACATAGAACAAAGGATGGGGTAGTGTAATATGAGAATTTAATGTACACCTGAGGAGCAGGATGCTACATAAACCCCGAGAGTGAAGCTTGAGGGTTTTATAAAAGCATCCCACACTGAGGGTGTGCATTAAATTCTCGTATCCACACTACCCCATCCTTTATTTTTTATAACTGCTGGTGAGCAATTTTTCTCCAGCCTGAGTTCTGTGACCATGTGTCTCTCACACACACACACACGAAACAAGAAAATGCTCAATCTAGAAAAGGAAGGAAGAGAGCAGACGGAGACAGAGACTGTGTGTCTCTGTCTCCCATCTCTCCCTCTCCCTTTTATAGATTGAGCATTTCTGTTTCTTTATTTTTTTCTAATTTTTTTTTTACTTATGGTCTGCAGTCACAATCACGCTACCGCTATAGATAGTGAAGCTACGGCCCCATTGCTGTTCGCAGTGACTGTGTCCTGAAGCGGACAAAAAGCAGGATCAACCAGCTAGAGCTTTTTAATAGTGTAAAAGGTAGGATCAACCAGATAGATTTTTACAAAAATAAAACAAAATGGAGAGACGATTGTTGTGGTGGTGGCTTTTTGGTAAGCAAGAGACAGAGCTGCCATGTTTACAAAGTCTTCAGCCCACCAACACAGATGTGGAACTAGCAGAGCCATTAGCAGAACTGTTTAGTGAGTCTCTGAGCACAGGAGAGGTCCCAGAAAACTGGAGAAGGGCTCATGTGATCCCGCTCCACAAGAGTGGTAGCAGGGAGGAGGCACGGAACTACAGACCAGTCAGTCTTACCTCAGTAGTGGGCAAGATTATGGAGGCACTCCTTAAGGAAAGGATAGTGCAATACCTGGAATCCATAGGGACACAGGATCCAAGACAGCATGGGTTTACAACAGGAAGATCCTGTCAAACTAATCTCATAGATTTCTTTGACTGGGTAACCAGAGTGGTGGACTAAGGGAGAGCAGTTCATGTCGCCTACCTTGACTTTAGCAAAGCTTTCGACACTGCTCCACATAGAAGATTGATAAATAAGCTGGGTAGGCTCGGTGGGTCAGAAGTTGGTCAACTGGGTGGCAAACTGGTTGACGGGCAGAAAACAGAGAGTGGTGGTAAATGGTATACAGTCAGAAGAGATGCAAATCACAAGTGGGGTACCTCAGGGATCAGTTATGGAGCCAGTCCTCTTCAGTATCTTCATTAGTGATATTGCAGATGGACTAGAGGGTAAGGCTTGTCTGTTTGCAGATGACACCAAGATCTGCAACAGAGTAGATGATCCAGATGGGGTGGGCAGAATGAGAAGAGATCTGGATAAACTAGCAAAATGGTTAGAAAAGTGGCAACTGGGATTTAATGCAAAGAAGTGCAAGATCATGCACATAGGGAAGAGAAACCCTGAAGCCACCTATAGGCTGGGAGGGGAGTTGCTGGCAGTCACAAAGGAAGAAAGAGACTTGGGCATCATCATCACCGATGACCTGAAATCATCCAAGCAGACCTCTAAAGCAGTAGGTAAGGCTAGGGGGATGTTAGGTGTATTAGTAGGGGTATCACAAGTTGTAAGAGGGAGGCAATAATCCCTCTTTACAAGACACTGGTTAGGCCCCATCTGGAGTACTGCTTGAAATACTGGAGGCCACACCTTCACAAGGACATTAACCAAATTGAGGCAATCCAGAGAAGGGCAACCAAAATGGTGCAGGGACTGCATCAGAAGACATATGAGGACAGAATAACGGAGCTCAATATGTATACCCTTGAGCAAAGGAGGGAGACAGATGATATGATCGAAACATTCAAACACCTTAAGGGTGTTAACAAGGTGAAAGAGTCTAACATGTTTAGATATAAGAAAAATAGCAGGACAAGAGGACACAGCATGAGATTAGAGGGAGGCCGATTAAGGAGGAATGTGAGGAAATTCTTTTTCACAGAAAGAGTGGTGGATGCATGGAACGGCCTACCTCAGGAAGTGGTGGCTATGAATACAGTGCAGGGCTTCAAACGGGTATGGGATAGGCATAAGGGAGCAATACAGATGAGTATGAATAGATAGGCCGCTGACAGAGCAAAGGCTGATGGCACATTTACAAGGTAGAAAAAGAAATGGGCAGACTGGATGGGTCTTGCGGTCCTTATCTGCTATCAACCTCTATGTTTCTATGTTTCTATTTGCGGTCAACTGAATTTTCTTCAATCTGAGGCACTCCCTAAGGTTGCTGGCCTATTGCTATATTCTTGATGGAGACTCAGCAATGCAATTTTGTGCCATAATCTTCCTGGCATTCACTAGGGCCATGGATCACAGATACTGTCCATGCTTAAGGTGGGTCTTAACTATGCCTTCTCCCAACAATAACTGAATTGGGAATTTTGACAGGCTCGGCTCTAGACTCTAGACATTAAACCGTGAATAATTTCCAAAAGTCCAGCAATCACCACCACAACAAAAATGCTGCTCGCTGATATTCCATCGAAGGTGCAAAAATGTATTTAAAGTGCCAGCTTAAAAGCATGTCTTGACTAGTTTCGGACTAACTGTCCTTTATCAAAAGACATGCAATGATGATCCAAAGACAGCCTTATATAGGCACAGAATTATAACATCATCATTTGTCACCCATACATACATAGTGAAGAGTGAACTAATCAATATATAAAATAGCTCATATTAAAACATAAAACCAAATTCAATATGATATGAAAGATATATACAAAAAAGTAAATATATATATATATATATATATATATGCAAATGCATACAATATCACTTTATACACATTTCATTATGATTCTAAATATATATATATATATATATATATATATATATATGTATATATATATGCACTTGTTTCTCACCTTATTTATATTCAGGGTTACTACTATAATAAATACATGTAGAATTATATATACAGTGCAATTTGCATAGTACACACATAGATATAAGATGATAACATCCCATCTTATCTATAGTATATTTAATGTATGGTGTAAGGTTAATGCTATCATTCAAACCAGGGGGCTAACAAGCCCCTAAAGTATAAATCCAAAAACCTTCATGCTGCAAAATCAAATTTTTGTAGTCCCCTCCTCACAATTCAGGCATAACTTTTTCTATGGCTTGGAAAGTAAATTTATGTTCGCCA
Organism: Neoceratodus forsteri; assembly: GCA_016271365.2. NCBI lineage: Eukaryota > Metazoa > Chordata > Ceratodontiformes > Ceratodontidae > Neoceratodus > Neoceratodus forsteri. Next base: position 239,813,616 of record CM028133.1, on the reverse strand, counting down.
GGATAAATTGACACCTTTATATGTAATGCCGTGGCATATGTAGGATCTTTATGTTTAATGGCTCTGCAGTGCTCTCCTATGCAGCATTTAAAGGCTCTCTCAGTCTTTATTTATTTCGTTTTTGTTGACCGGGTAAGTGCACTAGACAAATCCTGCCTATTTTCAGGTACGACCTGAGGAGGGGGATACAGATGAATGCCAACTGGTCTTGAACCAGATTAAGCTGTTGGTGGTATTTTTAGTGAATGAGGGAAATTTGGGCAGGACACCGGGAAATTCCCCTACTCTTTTCGATAAGTGCCATGGGATCTTTAACATCCACCTGAACTACCATCAATCCAGGCAGATGGGACCTCGGTTTAACGTCTCATCCGAAAGGCGGCACCTCAGAAGTGCAGCACCCCTCTCATGCTGCACTACAGTGTCAGTACTGGGACATTAACCCAAGTGCCAGATGTAGGAACTGAACCCACAGCCCTCTGATCTCCTGGCCTCAGAGGCGAGTGTGCTTGTCTTGCCAACATAGGAGGCACTGCAGGTACATTTTGTCAGGTAAATTACTCCCGTAGTATCACAGGTCATTAACTGGCAAACATAAAACGTTTTGCATTGTTACAGCTATTAAATTCCTTGCCAGGACAAATTACTGAGCAATAGGTACATCTTTTACAAGGGAAGCAACCTATTGATTTGCCAGTGAGCCATGTCTGTATAGCAGGTTTTTCTAGCTTACTATGGAATAGATGGTTCCTAAGGGTACTCGGTCACCTGTAGGAGAGACGTGGAGGATTAGAGGAATATTCTCTCAAATATCTGTCTCCTCTTAAAATGTGCCAATTATTTCATATAATCTCTCCTACAGTATGTGCATGCACTGAAAAATCAATTACAAGTATTTTCATCTTGTTTTCTCACTGGTCCTTTCTGCAATAGACTTTCTCTAGACACCTCACTTACTAAGATATTAGCGTCATGTACATGTCTCCTATTATACCCTGTCTCAGTAAATCTTTCTTCTAGATCCTTGGCAGCCCTTTCATATTTTTCTTCAGTACTACAATTTGTTTTCAACCTAAGAAACTGTCCTTTAGGAATATTACTTACTATGTGTCGTGGATGACAGCTAGAAGACAACAACAGAGTGTTAAGTTCACATTCTTTTCTGTAAATATTCATTCCTATATTTCCTTCTTTGTCTTGTCTAATGTGCAAATCCAAGAAACAAATATCAGCATCACTAGCACTGTAACTGAAACACAGATGTGGATTAGATGCATGTAGAATTGTACCATGACTAGACAATATACCATGCATGGTGATCCAGAAAGAGGAAACTTTGGGGCACGTTAGCATCATATGTAAGAGGATTCACAACTCGGTACTCCACTTAGGACACTCCTGCAGGCTATGTGGCTTATATTTGTGGAGCTGTTCAGGGTAGGTATAAGCCCTGTACAGAAAATTGTACTGGATCTGGCATAATTTATTATTACTAGAGCAGGAGGCAGGATGTCTAACTGCCCCATCCCAAATTCTGGGGGACAGATATATACCCAGGTCTTTCTCCCACAGTGCTAGGGTTTTATTGATGGGTGATTCAATCCCCCCCCATAAGCAGCTTATAATAAACTGACAGGGGCTTGGCCAGTGACTGGGGCTTCAGTTCAGTTCAGTTTATTGTGAAGGGATAAGATCCATTGAGCAAGCTCATTTGCAAGGATGTCCCTTTTAAACAAACTCATCGATAGTACAATATCGAAGACAGAAACGTGGCAACAATACAATACATAGATACATTGGTATAAAGTACATCATGAGTAAAATGGCAGTATGATGTCAGATACATTGAGCAGTAAATTACAATACATAGGTACAACGGTATAGAATATGCTTATACAGCTCTTCGGAACTGATCAGGTCAGGACCATTCGGGAACAGAGAAGATATTGTAGCTAACACCTGGATGTAGAGAAAAAGATCATCCAGTCCCAACCCCCAGTTTTTTTGTAGTTCTGCAAATGACAACTTTTGCCCCCACCCTGGAACAGTTGTCCCACATAATAGAGGCCTTTCCTCCTCCATCTTAGTATGCCAGCATGTAAGGGGGTAGTATACTCTGGGCACTGTTTCAGGCTTGCAAAGATAGCTCCATGCGCAGATGCTTTATCTGGATGTTAAATTTGCTCATGAGAATGTTTTCACACCCTTACTGTGGAGTGGGTAAATGGGTTAGCAGGCTCCAGTAGCCCCCTGCTTCCTAACAATGGAGAGAACACAATTCTACCCAGTTCACCTGCCACCTCCTTCTTCCTCCAGGGCTTGCCAGGTCATCTTTGGCAGGTTTGCCCCTGTTGGGAGGAAAGCCAGTTGAGATGCCCCAAAATAATATTTAAAATGTGGCAGCCCCCCCCCAGCTGCAAGGTAGCTTGAACACATCATTCCAAATTCTAGCATTTCTCCCTTTCTACAAGAACCAGTGTACAATAGCATCAGGCTGTTTGAATACTCTGCCTGGGACCCTACTAGGAAGCGACTGAAATAGAAATACATTTTGGCAATATATACATTTTTTACGGTATTGATTCTGCCAGGACTGAGAGGGGCAGGGACATCCATCTGTCACAGTCGTCAGCTAGTAAGGCAGTAAGTGGGCCATAGCTCCTCTAAGCCAAAAGTCTTATCTTACTGGAGATGGCCACCCTGAGGTATTTAATGGTTCCCACAATTATCAGTCCCATAGGGTTATGGCTTAATTGTGTTCTATAGAGTTTCTCCACCACCATCACTGTTTGTTAGGTTGATCTTATTGTCAGACAGTGCCCCATATTCTCCAAGCTAGCTTGCATAGACCCCAGTCCCGCCACTGGATTTTACAAATATAGCAGCAAATTGTCAGTAAAAAGCAAAACCTTGTGTTCCCCTTCCCCTCAATCCCTCAATGCCTGGATGGTTTCTAATAGTTGCCGCAGGCAGCTCTTGGGAGAGGACTTATAGGAGGGGAGACAGCAGACATCCCTGTCTAGTGCCCTGACTTAAACTGAAAGCTGGGGTAAGTCATTAGCTGGTGTTTAAGCCATTGATGATGTGTACAAAGACTTGATCCAACCCACCAATCGGTCCCCTAAGTCACATTTCGACAGGGTATAGAATAATCATCCTCACTTCATGCGGCTGAACGCTTTTACAGCGTCCAGGCAAAGGACTGCCGCTCCACGTATTTGAGATCTCTTTGACCATAGATCAATTATACTAAGGGTTCACCTGATATTATGTTTCCCTTGTATCCCTTGTACAAACCCCCCCCTTGGTCAGAATGGATACATGATGGCAAGGTTTTCTCTAGTCTAGTGGCTATTAGTTAGGCCAAGATTTTATAATCTGCCATCAGTAATGGTATTGGACTATAAGAGGCACTGAGTGTGGGGACCTTGCCCTATTTTGGTTAAACAGTAATGATAGCAGACCAGGTGGAGGGGGTAAGATGCCAGTTACCAGGCTTTCCTCGTACACGTCCCACACAGGTTTGACCAGCTGCTGGAAAAAGGCCTTAAAAATCAATATGGAGGCCATTCAGCCTGCGGCCTTGTCCCTCCCTCCAGGTCTCTGACTGCCTATTTAACTTTCTTCATATCTGGGGGCGTCCAGTTGGTCTGCTTTTTCCTGAGGTATTGGCATTATCTCAGCCTCCTTAAAGAAAACCTCCATTTACTGCCCAATTGGGGATACCTCTGATGTGTACAGTTCAGTATAGAATTGATTAAACATTTGCCCCATCCCAGTCCTGTCCACGACTGGTGCTCCCCTCATCCCTCAGTTGCAATATGACTCCCTCTCCTTCTCTTTTTCTAACTGTGACACCAGCAGCTTCCCCTCTTTATCTCCATCAAAGTACCTGCCAGCCTGTCCCAGCAGGCTAGCCCTCTCTAGGTGTACACTGTTTGAAGAGTTGTATATCCATTTTACATTCCACAGCACATTATACAGGGCCTGGGTGCATCTGACCATGGATGCTTTTATGCATGCCTTGATATTATTTGCAAGGAAATACAGTTCACACTCATTGGTCTTCTTTTTATGGCTTGCAAATGCTACCTTCTAGTCCCTGAGGAAGGCTTTCAGAGCCTGATACCAAATTAGATGTGACTTGGATCCCTTTGTATTGTGGGATACAGATTCTTGAATTGCTTGAGCAATGAATGCTTTATCTTGCTTATCACAGAGCAGTGTGGAGTCAAGGTGCCAGTGCTAAACATGGGGTCCACCGCCTGGTCTTCCCATAGCCATGGATATTGGGGCATGGTCTGAGACTAATATAGATGAGTACTCTGTCCTTTGCAAGCTAGCCAGAAGATGAGTGGACACTAGGATTCTACTGACCAGTTGGACATGGAAGTTGTAGATATACTCTCTCCCACTCGGGTTCTGGTATCTCCATGCATCCACTAGGCCATGTGTGCTCTCAGTGTCCCCCAGAGCCCTTGCATTTTGCAAGAGTGGAGCATGACTTGGATTAGACTGTTCTAGAATTGTATCCCTGACACAATAATAATCCCCACCCTGGACCCATGTGCCGCTGAGCCCAGCCATGTTCAAAGCTAGTCGCTACTAGAAAGCAGGCTCATTGATTTTAGGGCCATAAACAGACCCAACTGTGTATGTCTCCCCATGTGCATTTTACTCTGCACCAGTGCATGTCTTCCACCCTGACTGATCACCTTATCCACCACTTCACCTCTAAAACCCTCCAGCAGCCAAATGGCCACCCCTTGAGCATTAGTGCTATAGTAGGAGGCCACCCACGTTCCTGCTGGTGCAGCCGATTGTTTCTGGGGGTTTGGGTGGTGCAGCTGATTGTTTCTGGGTTTTTTTGCTGGTGCAGCTGATCGTTTCTGGGTTTTTTTGCTGGTGCAGCTGATTGTTTATGGTGGTTTGGAGGGAGTAATCAGATTCATTTCAGTACAGCACCTGCTCATTGCTGATTTTATTTCTTCTTTTACTACATAGTGCTGATTTCACTTGGGCTACTGTTCTGCTTATATTGTTGTTTTTTTTTTACTCCATTAACATTATAGTGCAGGAACTGTTTTTTTTCTAGCCTTGTAGTTTGAAATAGGGGTGCTAATTGTCTGGCCTGGGGCCTCAGCTACTTGATAACTGGAGGCGGGGCTGAGTCAGATTGGTGGTAGCAGGTTGCTTTTTGACTTCTCATAAAAGGCTAGAAGGGGAAGGAGTCAGTTTCATTTCTGGGAAGAAACTGCTCATTGCTGATTTTATTGCATCTTTTGCTGCTTATTCTTGATTTCACTTGGTTGCAGGTTGCTTTTTGGTTTCTTTTGGAAAGGTACCTGCTTAGTTTTTTTTTTCCCGGTGTAGCTGAATGTTTCTGGTTGTCTGGAGGAACCATCCTCCCACACCCACCCACCCACCCACCCATCCCAGCACATCACTCCCTTAATACCCATAGCCTGTGACATCATATGGTACCAGCTGACTGTATACACATACTGTTAGCCATCATATTTCAGTACACAACACAGCCACACACCACACTGACATAAATCTATATACCTTGATACATTACACCACTAAAAACTGACAGTACATAGCTGTAAAGTAAACAGGGAATAAGAAGAAAAAAAGGGGGTCAGACAAGTAAGGGAAAAGCTAGGCTAAGGAAAATGATGGGCATTGTGCAATGCAGTGGTTGCAGGGCACTGGTGTTCAGGAGGACATTCTGGGCACTGTGGTGCTGCCTTATCTGCAAGCACCTCACTGTGTTAAGGGTGGAGGTTGTAGGACCCCAAGAAGAGTTTTTTTGCAGCTACTCTTATTTATCCACCCTGGCGCTGGCGGCCGGTCTCTCATGATCCCCAGCCCCATCCTCCACTTGCAGCTTAACTCTCGGCATACCCCATGGCTGTACCCATGTGTGCAGGGTGGCGGGATCCCCAACCGTCACATACAACCGTGCCGAGGGCTGCTGCCCATCACAGAAGTGGTGCCTGCGGGGATCTGATCATTCTGCCCACCAATGCCAGTTTTTTTCTCCTCCATGTTCACTCCCCATAAGCCGAGGTGTGCAATGATGCCACAAGGAGTGAGAGCGTATGCTCCCGTATGCGCTCATCCAAGTGTCTGCCTCATCTCTCCCCCCTTTTAAAGCCTTGGTGTGCCAGTCTCCAGCTTCTGCTAGGGGCCAGTTGAGCACCAAGTGCTTATGTCCCCCCTCCCCAGAAAAGGAGAACAGTCCTATGGATGCTCAATCCCTCTCCTCTCCTGCCAATCCCCAGCAGTTTGTGCTCATTCCTGAACACAGGTCACTGGTGTGGCATGAGGTAAGGCATCCAGCTCCTCAATCTTCAGTGCTACTGGACCGGAGACCCCAAGCAGAGTTAGCGTGGATCCAGTTAACCTCCCCTCACACAAGGATCACCACGTCTGCCACCACTCCCTCAGAGGATGCCAGTAAGGAGGGATGGATGAGCTACGGTGGACTCAGGGGTGGTGAGGTAAGTGGGATGGAGGCACATCCCACAGCTAGTGTCACTTCAAAACTCATACACCACCTTGGTAGAGCAGGACAATTGCACTGCATCTCCAGAAGTGGACACTAAGGGAGATGAGCAGGTCATCCATGACAGAGCCCTGAGGGCAAAGGGAAGAAGAATGCACAGGAAGAGGAAGCAAATCCTGTTTGGAGACTCCACTGTTAGAGGGATAGAGCTGGGAGTGGGCAGTAACGGGGAGAGGGGAGGTGGTGTGCGTGCCTGGTGGCACAGTTCTTAGGTAGGATAGGTGGATCCTATGGATTGCTAGGGTGGTGGCAAGGAGAAGGGAGCTGGATGTCATTGTCCACATGGGGAGAAATGACCTGGTGGATGAGGGGACAGATGTAGGAAATGTGCAGGAGGAATTCAAGGAACTGGGGTGGTGTCTTGGGCAAGCAGAGCACTCTGTTACCTTCTCGGAGGTTCTGCCTGTCCATGGTAAAGGAGAGGGTCGAGACATCCGCACCATGGAATTCAACACGTGACTGAAGAAATGGTGCAGTGAGGAAGGGTATGGCTTCATTGGGGACTGGGGTCTCACCTAGAGGGATGAAGGACTGTATTCACTAGGTGGCTTACATCTATCCAGGGCGGCAAAGGTATCCTCACTGAAAAGTTCAACTGCTTCCTCCACAAGCATTTAAACTAGAAAAAAGGGGGATGCAAAAGCAGTCAGGGGGATAAAGGTAGCCTCCCCCCAAAAAACTTAATACAAGAGCACTATCCAACTCGATAAATAAATTAGATACAGTTGTGAGGAGGACAGAAGATGGAATCCAAAAACATCATAGTGTCAAAAAAGGGAAAAGGAGGGTGAGTGCACATGCTGGAAAGTAATGTGCTCAAATGCCCACAGTCTGGGGAACAAAATCCCAGACCTAATGGCATTAATGGCAGACATAGTAGCTATTACTAAAACATTGTACACAGGGAACCATGACTGGGATATAGCCATACCAGGATACACACTTTTTAGGAAGGACAGGGAAGGGAGAAGGGGAGGGGGTAGCCATGTATGTGAAGGAGGTGATTAAAGCAACAGAGGCTCAAGGGTTACAAGAAGGAGCAGTGGCACTGTGGGTCACCCTGGAAGTGGGAAAAAGGACAGCTATTTGCACTGGAGTGATTTACAGGACTCCGGTACAGGGGGAGGAATCAGATGAAACTGTTGTGGAAACCATCCACAAAATGGCAGTCAAAAGGAAAATGCGGGTGACACCAACCTGCCTCAGGTAGACTGGAGCACTCAGACTGCGAGTACAACAAGAGGCAGGGCCTTCATGGCAGCCCTGAATGGGGGAAACTTAAGACAGCTTGTAGCAGAACCAATCTGCAAAGAGGCTATACTGGATTTGGTCCTGAGCAACAGGGACAGGATCACAGATGTGGACGTGGGCAGTACCCTTGGTGCCAGCGACCACAGGATAGTATGGTTTAAGGTAACCACAGTGGAGGAGGCAAGCCATACAAGGATAAAGGTTCTACATTTCAGGAAGGCTAACTTTAAGGAGACGGGTAGAAATCTCAAAAGAGCCCTAGCAGTGGAAGGTATGAGGGAGATGTTGAAAAACAGAGGTCTAGACTGAAGAGAGTCATAACAGAAGTACCAGGTCACTGTGTCAAAATGCATAGTAAGAGTAAAAGAAAGAAAGAAAAGGCTATTATGGCTCTTGAAAGTAGTGGCTAAGAAAGTAAGGGAAAAGAAAAGAGCCTTCAGAAGATACAAGGAAACAAAAGGATGAGGACAGAGAACAATATCTGGAGAAGCAGAGGGAATCTGGGAAAATAATTAGAAGGGCTAAAACACAGACAGAGGAAGGTATAGTCCAGGCTATTAAGAAAGGCAGCAAGACCTTCCTCAGATACATTAGCGATAGGAAAAAGACCAGAAATGGGATAGTTAGACTGCAGAAGAAAGGAGGAGAAAGAGTGTAGGATGACCTAGAAAAGGATGAGATACTGAAAAAGTACTTTTCCTCAGTATTCACCAGGGAAGGGAAGGGAAGGGTGAGGGACTGAGACTCATTAAGAGGGGTATTCAGGGGAGGGAGGTAGATACCAGCCCATTCACGGTGGAAAGAGTCCTAGAAGACCTTGGGGAAAATAAAAGCAGATGAGGCAATGGGGCCAGATGGGCTCCACCCCAGAGTACTAAAGGAACTCAGGGAAGTGCTGGCGGAACCATTGGTTGCCCTTTAGAATGCATCACTAGAGATGGAGGAGGTACCTGAGGACTGGAGGAGAGCAGATGTGGTCCCTCTCCAGGAGAGTGGAAGCAGATAGGAGGCAGGCAATTACAGGTCTGTAAGCCTGACCTCAGTAATGGTGAAACTAATGGAGTCCTTACTTAAGGAAAGGATTGTGAAGTTTCTGGAGGATAGTGGGGCACACGATAAAAGGCAGTATGAATTCTCAGCAGGAATGTCCTGTCAGATTAATTATTATAGATTTCTTTGACTGGGTAACCAGGGTGCTAGATCAGGGAGGGGTGGTGGATATGGTCTACCTGGATTTCAGCAAGTCCTTTAACACTGTCCCGTACAGGAGAATGCTGAATAAATTGGGGAGTCTGGGAGTGGGTCCTACGGTGGTAAAGTGAGTTGGGAACTGGCTAAGGGACAGGACTCAGAGGGTGGTGGTAAATGGCATGAAATCTGAGGAGAGGGAGGTGACCAGTGGGGTGCCACAGGGGTCAGTGCTGGGTCCAGTCCTATTCAATGTCTTCATTAGCGACATTGCAGACTGTCTGGAGGGAAAGGTGTGCCTCTTCGCAGATGACACCAAGATCTGCAACAGACTGGACACACCAGTGGGGGTGGAAAAAATGAGAAAGGACTTAAGCCTATTAGTGGAGTGGTCAGGTATCTGGCAGTTGAGTTTCAATGCTAAAAAGTTCAAATTTCATGCACCTGGGTCACAGGAATCCAAGGGAGGAGTACAGGATGGGTTGGGAAATTCTGGCCACCACAAGTCAGGAGAGAGACCTGAGGGTTATCATATCTGATGAATTGAAGGTGATCAAACAGTGTGAAAAGGCAATGGGAAGAGCAAACAGAATGTTGGGGTGCATAGGGAGAAGCATAACAAGCAGGAGGAAAGAGGTGGTGATGCCACTGTACAGATCACTGTTGAGGCCTCAACTGGAGTACTGTGTCCAGTTCTGGAGACCACATCTCCAGAAGGACATTGTCAAAACAGAGGTAGTCCAGAGAAGGGCAATGAAGATGGTACATGGACTGCACCAGAAGCTCTATGAGGAAATACTTAAGGACCTTAATATCTAATCACTGGAGGAAAGAAGGGAGAGGTGAGAAATGGTAGAGACTTTCAAGTACCTTGAATGATTAAACAGGGTACAGGTGGAAAGCATATTTCAGAGAAATCTCTGTTCAAGAACAAGGGGCATGATAAGAGGCTGAAGGATGGAGAACTCAGGGGTAATGTAAGGAAGTACTTTTTCACTGAAAGGGCGGTGGAGCCGCAGAACAGCCTTCAAGCAGAAGTGGTGGGGGTGACAGCAATAGGGGGTTCAAGAGTGCATGGAATAGACATGGGGTACCCTAGAGATGTGCAGAGCAGGACTGCCGCAGATCAAATAGGATCTGGGGCTGCAGCAGCGAGTTGGGAAATGGGCAGACTTGGTGGGCTGTATGGTCCTTATTTGCCGACAGATTCTATGTTTCTATGTTTCCTTACAGTTCATATGTGTCTTTTGTAGGAGGATTATATTAACTTTTAATTTCTTAAAAGAACCCTGTACCTTTTTCTTTTTAATCACACGTTTCACACTGTTAGTGTTCCATGTTAGTACCTTGCTATTGTTATCCATAGTCAGTAATGGTACTAGAGCTGCTGTTGGCCCAGCCACACCTCCTGCACCTTGGGCCATGAATCGAATGCACCTGTTTGCTTCAGGACTGTAGTGCATGATAGCCAATACTGATGAATTCAGTTTTAACCCCTTTAAACCCTTCCCCCGTTTCCCCCAAACCTCCCTAACAGTACATACGAACATACGAAGAAGCCAGCAGAAGAATGCCATTTGGTCTATCAAGTCTGCTTGTACTGCAGGCTCCACAGCTTGAGCTAATGTCCCTGCCTTCCCTCCCCACTCCTCCCATCCTCCCTACCCATGATCCTTACCTTCCCCCTATGTTTATCCCAGCCTCTCTTAAAGCTGCCCACTGTCTTCAACAAGATGACCTCTGCCAGCAATGCATTCCAAGTGTCCACCACCCTCTCTGTGAAGAAGTGATTCCAGACCTCCCTCCTAAACCTCCCACCCTCCAGTTTAAGACTGTACCTCTCGTGTTATGGTTGCCACTCAGCTTAAAGAGACTCTCCTTAACAACCTTATTTATTCCTTTCAAGTAGTTGAAGGTCCCAGTCATGTCCCCTCTCTCACTCCTGTCTTCCATGGCGTACATGTTCAGTGCCCTCAACCTCTCCTTGTATGCCTTACCCTGCTGATCCACTATCATCTTTGTAGCCATATTCTGGACCTTCTCCAGTTGGTTAATGTCCTTTTTGGGGTGTGGGCACCAGTACTGAACCCCATACTCTAGATGTGGCCTTACCAGTGACCTGTACAAGGGCAGTATAACCTCCTCTCTCCTACTACTGATCCCCCTAGATATGCATCCCAGCATCTTGTTTGCCTTTGCTGCTGCTCTCTTGCACTGCATGGAGTGCTTCAGGTCACTAGTAATCATCACTCCCAGGTCCTTCTCCTCCTCTGATGCAGATACTCAAACTCCACCCAGGTAGTACTCTGTCCTGAGATTCTTGGCTCCAATATGCATAACTTTGTATTTCTTGACATTGAAGCCAAGCTGCCAGATTCTGGACCACCTCCCCAGCTTTTCCAGATCTTCCTGTAAGTCCTGTATCCCTTCAGCTGTGTCCACTCTCCTGCAGAGCTTGGCATCATCCATGAATAGGCACATTTTGCCCTTAATGCCATCCCCAATGTCATTGATGAAGACATTGAGCAACACCGGCCCCAGCACCGAGCCATGCGGGACCCCACTGATTATCTCTCTGGTGCCAGATAACGCTCCCCTCACAACCACCCTCTGGGCTCTGTCCCTCAGCCAGTTTTCCACCCATCAGGCCATCTTTTCCCAAACCCTGAGATAGCACCAACTTCCTGATCAACGTTTTGTGAGGCACAGAGTCAAAGGCCTTGCTGAAATCAAGATAGAGGATGTCTTCTGCTTGACCTCTGTCTACTGTCTTAGGGACACAGTCAAAGAAGTCAATCAGATTCGTTTGACACAATCTCCCCACCATAAACCCATGCTGCCTTGCATCTTGTAGACCATGCACCTCTAAATATTCCACCAACCTTTCTTTTAGTATGGTCTCCATGAGCTTGCCCACAATGGAGGTCAGACTGACTGGTCTGTAATTCCCTGGATCATCCTTGGGACCGCTTTTGTGGAGGGACACTACATGTGCTGTTCTCCAGTCTTGTGGCACCATGCCTGATTCTAGTGAACTATTAAATGGGTCTGACAGTGGCCCTGCCAGCTCCTCAGCCAGTTCCTTTAGTGCCCTTGGATGTACACTGTCCGGGCCTGGTGATTTGTCCACCTTCAGTGCCAGCAGCCCCTCCCTCACTCTATCCTCTTTTATCACTACATCTGTATTCCCTTCCCCTCCTGCTCCTAACATCAACAAAGAGCATAAAAACGATAATAAGTGAACACAACACAGCAATAATGTTCCATACTAGAAGCATCTCCCAGCCAACAGTCCCTGCTTTTATGATGGCGTAATGGGTGCTGGCACTGTTACATTGGTAATCTGCTGAAGAGTAACTGGTAACAGCTCCGTCCATATTTAACTCTTCTAGATGGAATATGGGCCCTAGAGACAGGGTGAGATGGAGTGTGATCCCACCCTCTTATCCCAATTGTAGTCCCAGAGTCAGCAAGTCTGCCACATCATCTGGTGTGGATAATGCATATGTATAAACTCTGTGAAGATATAATCTGCTTTGGTAGTTGCATCTGGGATCCACCAGCCTGTAAATCCCAAAAAGCATCCCAGGATCAATGGGTAACAACCCCCCACCCCCCCCCACTGGTTTGTGTGCCCAGACACAGTCAGGGGGAGTTGAGGGGTCAGGAGGTTCAGACTAGAAGATTGGATCAGCACACTAAAGTAATAATACCTCTGGTCATTGAGGATTAGTTAGTTTAGAGAGTTGGTTCAAGACCAAGCAAAACATGAGCAGTTTCCAAGAGATGAGAGTGGTTCATCTGTAGTGTTGTCAAGCAGCACGGCTATGTGGCCCTGCAGTTATGCCCGTTCTTGATTCCCTGGGCATGCGTAAGTGAAGAAAGCAATTGCCACTAGTGGGCCCAATGTTGCCTCTGCCCCCTGACAGAGTTGGGTGCCTCCAACTCTCTTAGGTAAGCACTGCCAGGGTTTTAATTGCATATTGTTCTATTTCAGGACCTTGAGTCAAGATTCAGTCAGTCCCCTGCTCTTCTGTGCCCAAAAGACCCCAGGGCTCCACACTCATAGAAGCTCATCTCGACACATAAAATTACCAGGGCCATTTTAAAAGTGTCTAACAAGTGTTTTCACTTCTCAACTCCCAGATAGAAGCACAGGAAATATATAGCCACTTATTTCCTCCTGCATTATGCTCCAGTCCTGGACCGTTGATAGGACAGGTGGTTACTTAATTGGGGCAGGTTCTTTTAAGCAGGGGTGGCAAGCAGCAGTCCTGGGCAGGAGCAGAGTATGGAGGAAGGTTAGACCTCAGGGAACAGTTCTCCTGGTCATCAATCTTATTTTTTAACTCCTCAGTTGCTTCCTTCAGGGAGCTGAGTTCATGGTTGCGGTCAGCCACAAGCTCTTCCAACTCACTCACCCTGCATTCTGCTTCATACAGCCTGCTTGCATGCCCCACAATAGTATCAGTGAGGCCGGAACTGTGGATTGTATATATGAGCTCTACGCGGTGATGTTGGTAAAGCCAGCTTTCATCTCGGCTTGCATGCTAGACAGCATTGCTGTCATCCCTACAAGGGACTTCTCAACATCTGACATACTGCAGCCTTCCTGTGCACTCGCTGTTTGGGATCTGTTACGGGCCTGGAATAGCGGTGACTGGTTGGAGATCATTGTTAGCAGTTCAGAGGTGAACATTGCTGACCTTGTCCCTGGTTTCCAAATGACCATGAGATTTTCACAGCAGGTGGATGCCTTCAGGGCTGGTCCAGCATAGCAGAAAAAGCTATGTAAATCAAATGCACCAGCAGGAGCTTTCCGAGGGAGCATCTGCCATCTTGCCTAGCCAGCCTCACCTCCCCCCCTTGATCTTAGCCATTCTTTAAAGATTATAGTCAAACCCTCATAGGGGTGCACCATCAAGACTTGGTGCAAAACTGTGACCTTATACATTCTTTTTTAGGGCAATAAATTTTGTATTGAAGCTAAAAGGTAGTGGTGCAGTTCATGACTACTCATTTACAGTTTTCTACTGTTCATTTCTTATAGGTGTTACAAAAGTTTGGAATATCATTCTGTTTGCAAGTCTTGATTTTGTATGTACTGTACGCCTGTGATCCCTGCATTATATTAAACACAGCTGTTCTTGTTCTCTTGTACTCTATTATATGATGGTTTGGTCTTCATGAAGCACCATTTTAGTAACATACGTGGTTATCAAAATTAGTATATGTTGCCATCTATATTATAATATTCCTTAATATTTCATCCACTGTTAGAGGGTATTGTAAACTACACAGGCTGGATTTTTAAAGAGTGGCACAGCATTTGTGTCCAGCCCTGCATCATGCCATGTCATTGCTGCCACTGCAATATTCCATCAATATAAAATACAAATACATCGCTGTTCAGCCATGGTCCAGTCAGGTTGAAGAGCAGTCTACAGTCAGGTTGCAGCAGCTGCTTAAAAGTTTCCATTTTTTTTAAAGGTTCAATCAAGGTTTAAAAGGTAGAAAAGGTTCAACTATGTAATCATTAGAGGTAAGTTTTTTTATTAATTACCACTGAGTGCTAGTGGTGGTGAAATGTGCAGAGTGACAATGGGAAGATGGTGGCCAGCACATGCGTAGAGTGAAAGGAATCCGGTGCATGTAACCAGCTGGTTGTAATGGTGAATTATAACTGTGTTTCCTTCTGGGAAAAAACGCTCACCTGTTATTATAAATTGTTACAGGCTCCCACATCCACTTTATACCACACACAAAAGGGGCACGCAGACAGAAATAAAACAAAGATTACCAGTTTCAAAGGTGTCTTTAGATATTTAATGCTGTATCACATTTGCATTACATGAGCATTTTGTGGATTTATTGAATGTTCTTGTACACAGGCTCTGAAAAGGATAACATGATCTTGTTACTCAAGGCATTCAACATGCAGAGACACAGATCCCATTTTCAGAATTAAAGGTTCAGGTGCAGCACTTCGGTGCTGAGGCGATGATCACTGTCTGTGACCCAGTGCTTTGCTCTGTAGAGCTTTGTCAGAGGTTGCACATCCCCCTCACCCTGTTCCCTATACATTTCCCAATAAAAATTATAATATTCTTCATTTAGTTGCTTAGTGGAGTTGACCATCTGCCCACTTTTACTGTGGAGACCAGAGATAATCCCCATGAAGCAGCATTTCTGAGGTGTATATGCAAGGATTCTCCCAGACTTCTGTCTGGACTCCCAGGGCCGGATTCATAAAGGGTGATGCAGGGCTTATGTCAAGCCCTGCGTCAAACTCATTTGTTGGCACAGTTATGTCAACAACTTTGCCATACACTGCACCCGATTTAGGAAGGATTGGTTAAGTCTGCTTGCTGTGGAGAAGATTTTTGTAAATTTTGCTATTGTTTTTTAAACTACAGGGGAGAAGGATTAGTAAATTCTATTTGCTGTTGAGAGAGTTAATGTATAGAGGATTTTTGTAAGTTTTTATATTGTTTTATTTTGTTTTAATTTAGCTTAAAGTGAGATTTAGTTTAAATGTTTCTGTGGCTGGAGTGACTGCACAGGGAATGCCCAGACATGCCCACCCACAAAGCCTTTAAATTCTGACAGAGCCATCAAACTGCAGGAGAGAAGGATTGGTTAAGTCTGCTTGCTGTGGAGAAGATTTTTGTAAGGTGCTATTGTTTTTTAAACTACAGGAGAGAAGGATTAGTTAATTCTATTTGCTGTTGAGAGAGTTAATGTGTAGAAGATTGTTGTAAGTTTTGATTTTTTTTTTTTTTAGCTTAAATACTGAAATACCACTGGGGGTTGGGTTTGAAGGCTATGAGGAAGGAGCTTGGGGAGCTGAAAACTGAGCTGATCCCTCAAAGCAGGTCAGGAAGGAGGAAACAAGGAGTAGCCATATGAGCAAATTCCTAAAGATATATAAATATACATAATTTAGGAGTAGGTCTATAGTTCTTATGAGTAGGATTGTGGTTTCCAGTTAGTACTGTAGTTGGCTGTCTTATGCTGCATGCAATGGCATTTGGGATTAAAATTTCTGTTAGAGGATGGGCTCAGATTCTACTTGCTGTAGGGGGAGTTAGTGTGGAGAGGATTTTTGTAAGTGCTGCTATTTTTTTCTCTTTTATTTAGCCTAAAGGTTTCTGTGGCTGTCTTGTGAATTTACCTTAAAGGTCTCTATGGCTGTGTTTTTTGGAACTAAGTTCAACGGCTGCACAGCGGCATCATTTAAAGCCGGGGGGAGGGTCCTAAGGAGGACCTGGGGCAAACATCTAATTTCTGGACTGAATGTGTTTGTGAGACCTGGGAATGCTATTGGTGAGTTTGAAATTGTGTTTGTAAACAACTGCAATCAATATAGAGAAACTGTACTTCACTCTTCTGTATAGGTAGTGTGGACCATAGGTAGGATTGTAGGGTGCAATGGTTGTGGAGCAGCAATGTGGATGAACATACTGTGGAGGCTGAGAGGGGCCCAATATGCCACAGGCTAATGAGGCTTGAGGAAGAGGTTCAGTGGCTTGGGAGGGAGCTGGGCAGGTTGAGGAATGAGGGGAGGATTGCATTGTTATGAGGGCTGACATTTGAGAGTATTGTGGAGGCACCACGGAGAAGGAACAGTGGGTCATGGGAGGGGTCAGGGGGAAGGGCAAACTAGACAGGAAGCCAGCTGATGAAGGGTGGACTCTAGTAGGACCTAGAAAAAGGCAGGAGGGAGGAGAAAACACATAGTAAGGCAAAGGGGGTAGGAAACATGTTTGCTGTACTAGTAACAGATGGGAAAGAAGACTCAGGAGGGGATTGCACAAGGGATAGTACTCACAAAGAGGAGGGAGTGAGGGGCATTACTGGTGGAGAGATTGAGCATGGAATGGCAGGGGGAGGGATAATACTCAGAGAGGTGAGGAGGGAGAGGGAGATTGGAGGTCAAACATGACGAGGTGGAGAGATCTCAACTGAGAGGAGTGGGGGAGGGAGACACTGGGGCAAATGGTAAAAGCAACGTCTTGAGTGGCCCCAGGAATGAGAACCTGGGTGGGGGGATGGTGAAGGACACAAGGAAAGAGAAGGGGGGGTGTACTGGTGTTGGGGGATTCCATACTCAAGGGGATACGATGGGGCAACAAGGGGGAGAGACACAATCACATATGGGTGGAGTCCATACCGGGATTAAAGGCAGACAAGGCAGGACAGGCAATCCTAAGGTACATAAGGAGGGGTAGGAAGAAACCACACATTGTGTTACATATGGGGACAAACGACCTAGAGAGGGAAATGGTGGAAGTAACAAGGGAGATGATTAAGGAAGTAGGGAGGTTGTATGAGGAGACTGGGGAGTCTGTGGCCTTCTCTGAGGTGCTCCCAGTACCTTGCGCAAGCACAGTGAGAAAGGAGAGGATTAGGGAGTTGAACACATGGTTGGTAGAATGGTGTCAAACTAAAGGGTATGGGGTTATGGGTGGCTCGGGCAGTACCTGGGATAATAACAATCTGTTAGCAAGGGATAGGCTGCACCCGAGAGAGGAGGGGAAGGAGGTATTAAAGCAAAGACTGGAGAGGTATATTGTGACAAAGGTGGATTTAAACTAGATGGGGTGTGGCAAGTGGACAGGAGGTAGTCAGGGATCCTACAGAGTGGAGTTACAGCCTACCCCCCAGGCTAGCAGGGAAGAACTCGGAGTGGCTGAAAAGGAAGGGAGTAGAAGTGAGGAGATGGAGGCCGCTGAAGAGAAGGGGGCAGGATGGAGGGTGGTCTTGCTGAATGCAAGAAGCTTAGGCAACAAATCCACTGAGCTACAGGCACTCTTAGCAGTGTGGAGGGTAGATATTGCAGCTGTCACAGAAACATGGGCAACTGAGCACCGGGACTGAGATCTAGCAATCCCAGGATACAAATTATACAGGAACGACTGTAAGGATGGGAGGGATGGGATCAAATGCACAAGGGACAAGGGGGAAGAAAGGAGAACAGAGACAATCTGGCTGAAGCTCCTAGACTCAAGGGGTAGGAAACTGAGGTTTGGGGTGGTATACAGGCCACTGTCCCAGTCTGAGAGGCTTGACAGGGAATTAGCAGGACAAATCAGAAAGGTATGTAGAAAAGGGAAGGTGGTCATCGTGAGGGATTTCAACTTGCCGGGGGGTTGACTGGAGCATCCCAGTCACCTCCAGTGCTAAGGAGCAAGTGCTCCTGGATGCAATGCAGGAGGGTCTCCGGACACAGTTGGTTAGTGTACCTACTAGGATAAAGAACACTTTAGATCTGGTACTGTCGAATGGGAAGGCAGTAAGGGAAATAAAGGTGGAGGACCCACTTGCCGACAGCAGTCACCAAACGGTGTGGTTTAATATCACAATGTGTGGGGAGCCAGAGAAATCCATTACGCAGGTGGTAAACTTCAGGGGAGCAGACTTTAGGATGCGGAGGTACTGAAAGGGAAACTGGAAGGCATAAGGCAGGAGATGAACGTGGAGCAGAAATGGGATATTATTAAACGGGGGATAACAGAGGCAACAGAAGCCATGCACCAAGACACAGAATAAGAGGAGTAGAGGAAGAAAACCATGCTGGTTGAACAGCAAGGGAGTGGAGGTGGTGAGGGCAAAACAAGAGGCACACCAGAGGTATAGAAGGACAGGGAAGGAAGTGAACAGGGAGGAGTATGCAAGATAGTCCAGGGAGGTGACCAGAAAAGTGAAGGAAGCCAAGGCCCAGAGGGAGCTGAGATTAGAGCAGGGAATTAACGGGGGCTAGCAGAAAGACTTTTTCAGATATATCAGGAAAAGGAAGTGCAAGGAGACAACAGTGAGGATAAAAGGGAGGGGAGTGGATGGAAGAGGGGAGGAGCAGGCAGAGCACTGAATGAATACTTTGCTCAGTGTTCATAGAAGAAAAGGGGACCTCTACCACCATGGGCTGGGAGGGTGGGGACAGGGAGAGGAGGTGACAGATGGAAGAACTGAGGCAAGTAGAGTCCTAGAGGGACTGAGGACACTGAAGGTAGACAAGGCACCAGGGCCGGATGGTATCTACCCCAAGGTGCTGAGGAAGATGGCGGAGGTGTTGGCGGAGCAGCTGGTGGATCTGTACAGCACCTTACTGGAGTCGGGATGTGCGCCACTGGATTGGAGGATGACACATCTAGTACCGTTACACAAAAGTGGACCAAGGGATGAACTGGGCAATTATCATCCAGTAAGTCTCACCTCCATAGTGTGCAAACTCATGGAAACGATACTAAAGGAAAGACTGGTGTTGTACCCAGAGGACAATGGCCTTCAGGCTGTGAGGCAGCATGGGTTCGTTTCAGGGAAATCTTGTCAAACCAACCTGATACAATATTATGACTGGATGACAGGTGAGCTGGACAACAGTCATGCAGTGGATGTTCTTTACTTGGACTTCAGGAAGGTCTTTGATACGGTGCCTCATGGGCAGCTTGGGGGGAAGCTAATTGATGTAGGGGTAGGGACAAAATGATGAACTGATTTACAAGCTGGCTGAGTGGGAGGCTGCAATGGGTGGTGGTGAGAGGGGAGCTCTCAACTCTAAGGCTGGTGATGAGTGGGGTGCCACCGGGGTCTGTGCTGGGGCCAGTATTATTTAGGCTCTTCATATCAGACATCGCACATGGTATGGTGAGCAAGGTAAGTCTGTTTGCTGACGACACCAAAATTGGAGTAGTGGAGGATGGAGGGGAGGAATGGAAGCAGCTGCAGGGGGACCTAAGCAAGCTAGAGGAGTGGCCAGAGAGGTTGCAGCTGGGGTCCAATGCAAGGAAGTGTAAGGTTATGTACTTTGAGGCAAAGAACCAAGGGGAGAATACTGGCTGGGGGGTTAAGCTGGGGGTCACTGAGGAGGAGAAGGACCCAGGGGTAATGATAACAGGGACCATGAACAACACTGCCCAGTGCAGGAGAGTGGCTGCAAAAGCAAACAGAAAGCTGGGGTGCATAGCAAGGGGGTTTTCATCCAGGTGAAGAGAGGTTCTTGGAGCTACGGGTCGCTGGTAAGGCCGCACTTAAGAGTACTGTGTGCAGTTTTAGAGGCCATACCTAAAGCATGATATCAGGCTGCTGAATGGGGTGTAGAGGAGGGCAACAAAGATGATATGTGGAATGGAGGGGATAGACTATGGGAGCAGGCTGGGGGACCTGAATATGTACACCCTGGAGGATAGAAGGGACGAGGGGACATGATAGAGACATTCAAGTATCTGAGGGGAATCAATAAGGATGGGGCAGGTGGGGTCTTTAAGCTAAGGAGGGGGAGGGACACCGGGGGCACGGGCTAAGAATAGATGGGGAAAAGATTTAGGAGGGAAATGAGGAGACACTCTTTCACAGAAAGGGTGGTAACAAAATAGAACGCACTACCAGAATGGGTGGTATCATGTAAACCTGTGAACAGCTTCAAAAGGGCATGGGACAGGGAACAGGGGAAAGTGAGGGTGGGGGAAGTGGGGGTGGCAGTGGGATGACAAAGGGGAGGAGGTGGGGCAGCTGTAAACTAGGGGTGCTAGCCACACACTTGAGCAGACTTGGATAGACTGGGTGGTAGGTTTCTGCTGGCACATTCTTATGTTCATATGTTCGTAAGATCAGGTGCATTTATGCTACTTTTCCCATTTTACGGCGGCTTGCACAAAGATTTGGCAGAAGGCCCATAAAAAAGGATACCTGAGATAGCCGCAAGCTAGACCAGAAAAAGCTGGTCTAACTCACAACAGTTGGTGCACGGGATAGAGAATCATGATCGCTGACTGGGAGAATGCCACAAGTCCCATGTGCCATATGTTCGGTGCACCTGGGGCTTATGGCATTCACAGCCCTTCATGAATCCAGTCGCCAGTATTTCTGATGTAGCCTAAATACCATGTACTCTGCTTTATATGTGAGCAGCTTGTTTATGTCATACTTTGGGGACGTGACATTGTTCACAGGGTGTCTTGGGTTTTGATTTATGCACTGCCTCAACTTCTTTCAGCTCATCTTCCTTCAGCTTTTAAGTCTCTAGCTATAACTTCTGCCTTGCACCTCAGTAGGATATCACTCACCCTCTCAGGCAGGCCTTATAGGAATCCCAGACTATTTCACACTTCATGCCAGTGGTCTCATTATGCTCAGAAAATGATTGGGATTTGGTAAAAAGCCAGGTTCTAAACTTCTGGAGGAGTGTAGGGTTCAGTCTGCATGTGCGCTGCTGACGTTCCTCTTCCCCATGTGAACTGGGTTACTGGAGGGGCATGATCTGAGATCATTATCTGTTCAATGCCAAAAGCTGCTGCCCTATTGACCACATTGTTTGCCACTAACATGTAGCCTGTTCTGCTGTCCTGCCGATGCACCTGCAACAAACAGGTGTAGTCCCAGCCATCCGAGCGCATGGTACACCTGGAGTTGACCCCCCAGGTCAAATACTATTTTACTGGTTACCAGAGCTGCCATTGGGTTCATTAGCACCCCTTCTCCAGTTGTTCAGTCCTGGACAGAATCTGTTTTGATGTTCAGATCCCCACCTGTCACTACACAACTTCTTCCTTCCTCCAATATGGATTGTGACAAGTAGTGGAAGAACTGGGTTTAATCTATGTTCCGGGCATAGATGGAAATTAATGTACCTGCTACCCCATCAATATTCTCTTTACAAGTATAAGTATCCCTTTTCCACCAGATTTGGCACTGCTCTATAAATGAACCCTCCCCCTTTGTTTAATTCTGTTTTGCTCCTCCACTAGTGGCGTGGATCTGACCACCATCTTACCACATACTGTACAATCTTTTCCATCACCTCTCTTTTATAAAATACTCCAGAACAGAGTATCTTCCTTCAACAGCAAATTCATACTGTAAATCTCTCCATAACCTCCCTTCCATAATAAATTCTGGTACAGTGTATCTTCCTTCTACAACAGCAAACACATACTGTACAATGCCTTCCATCACCTCCCTTCTATAATAACCAAATTCAATGCAGTTTATCAAAGCCACGAAAGACATATCAATAGATCAATACCCTCCAATGAGAATAAGAATGCTATCTTGCATCAGGCCATTCGTATTTGATTGATACAAAAGGTGTTTAGATTGTTTTGTCATAGAAATGGTAAAAAGTTGGAAAAGGAACGAAAGTAAAAACTATGAAATATAGAGCTACCAGAGACCCATTGGTCAATATAGCATCTTACATGTAAGAATAAGTAGCTGAGCATTCTCAGTGTGGCTAAAATGAGTGAAATAAGTGTCTGAACATGCTCACTGACCAACTTCATTAATTTGTTTATGTTGCCAAAAATAGCATGTGTACCTTGGCAAATTTATTTTGACACCTAGTCTATCTGTCCATCCGTCTGTCTGTCTGTCTATCGACAGTACCTGTCTCTGAATCTGTGTGTCTGTGTATCTGTCTATCTATCCATCTCTCTAGCTAGCTGTCTATCTATCCATCTACCTATCTACGCATCCCTCTGTTTGTCTATCTATCTTTGTTCTATCTGTAAGTCTATCTGTATATACAGTATGTTTCTGGCTATTTATCCACCATATCTTGTTTATCTGTCTGTTTGTTGTTATTGATGGGGAAAAGGAGGGCTAGGAAATATTTATCTGTTTTCAGATACCAAACCAGGTTAAAGGAAAACTATCCAAATATGCAGCTCCACACACCTCAAAGCCTCACCCCCTGATTAAGCTTTTCGCAAGGAAAAGCCTTTCTTTTAAGTGTTGGGACTTACTTTATTTTAATATTGTTAAGTGTTGGAGTTGGCAAGATGTTGGGCGCTGCACGGTTCAATTTAGTGTGAAAGTGCCAGCAGCGCACCACTCACTTCAATACAAAGTGTACTGAAGTGAGTGGTGCAGCATCATACTTTCACACTAAATGAAACTGTGCAGCATCCAACATCTTGCCGACTCCCAGACTTAACAACACTAAAATAAAGTAAGTTCCAACACTTAAAAGAAAAACTTTCCCTTGTGAAAAGCTTAATTGGTGGTGAGACTTTGGGGGGTGGGGAGCTGCAAATTTGTACAGTTTTCCTTTAACAAGACACTTTCAACCCCCTTAGTCCTCAAAGTGTCCCTAGTTTTAAAAAAAAACACGTTATGATTGGTCTCATTTTGTGGAGATTGCTGATGTAGCTGGTAGTATGAGTCTGATTCCTTTTTTTCTTTTTCACAGTGAAAAACAGACTGCCCACCATACTGGTGTCATCACACAAAAACATGTTTGTTTACAGTCTTTGATGAACTACCACTGCATCTTTCTTAGACTTGGCAACACCCTAACAAAGTCTAGTCACTCATAATGCAGTGAGAGAAGATGAGACTATTGCATCATGAGTGTCTTCAATGTTTGGGTGTGTTCCTAATGTTTAGGAAGTATGCAATAAGAGTAGATCAAGGATCTGAAACCAGACAGAATTGGTTATAACTACACCATTAGCATGCATTTCTGTTCTAAGAAAGGCAGTATATAAAACAACCAGCAACCTAAATGAATCTCAGAGACAGAAATCAATCATAAAATGTTGGTTTTCAACTAGAAATAATATGATGCAAATAGGGCTGACGGTGTCTCTTTAAGCTGTTGTTGGCATTTTCATGAATGGGGGAAATTTGACCAGGACACCAAGTAAATTCCTTTCCTCTTTCCAAGAAGTGCCATGGGATCTTTAAGGTTTTTCTGAACAAACACCAAAACAGGCAGATGGGACCTCAGCTTAACATCTAATCTTTAAGATGGTACATCCAAAAGCACAGAATCCCCCAGACTTTATGCTGGGGTGACAGTACAGTTACTTTTAACCAAGACAGTACCCCTGCAGAGCAACCAATACAATTTCCTGTAGCAACTGGTAGTCATTAGACATCTACCATCTGACTACAGACCAGGCCCAACCCTAGTTAGTTTCTGACAGCTGATGGAATCTGGCTTCAGGACGGTAACACTGTAGGCCTCTCTCTCTCTCTCTCTCTTACTTTTTCTCTCTGTTGCTATATGTTTCTGCCTACTCTTGCTTTCTCTTTCTTTTTCACTTGCTTTCTCCCTCTTTCTCCCATTACTTTGGATGAGTAGCTAAACTGTGGTCCTTTCTACCATCTCTGTTAGTTTTGCATGGGAAGGTAAGGGTTCCTATGTCACAATTTCAGAAAGGAAGGAATTACCTCCGAGTCCTGGCCAACATATGCTCTCTAAATAAAATGGGTATTTACACTGTTGTAATAGATGGTCAGCTCATTGCATATGCTCTCTTAATAAAACAGGTACTAACACTATTGTAATAGATGGTAAGCTCATTTCATATGCTCTCTTTTTTTTTAAAACTTGTTATTTACATTTTCCATAAAACAATAGGAGTTCATACACTGACAATAACGTTATCAAGTTTTGGATTTCCAATGACTTATCAACTTACATTTTCTGAGAGGTCCTACTTCTAGACATTTTCTACAATTTTAGGTTACCCCAAAGGGCAATGGCCAGGAAGCCAAGTTTCAAAGAAATACAAAATCACACATACCTCCATGATGCAAAGCATCATGGGCTGCATATGCAGATCACCACAAAATATTATGCTAGTTCAACTTTAAGCAGAACTGCATGGTGCCGAAGGTCCTCTCACATAGTATGCAAAGGGTGCCAGCAGAAGACACAGACACGTGTTTCATCCTACCAGGATTCAACAGTGTGCCCCATCTGTATGACATCCCAGTGGAATGAACCAGCTACCCTAAATTGGTCTATCTGGGTTGGGTTGTGGTGAGCCCAATAAAAACAAAAAAGCAAGCTAAAAGACAAACAATCTTAGTGTGCAAGCACTAAGGCAAGGGTTACCCCAAAGGGCATTGGCTGGGAATCTAAGTTTCAAAGAAATACAAAATCGCACATACCCCCATAATGCTAAGCATCACGGGCTGCATATGCAGATCACCACAAAATATTATGCTGGTTCAACTTTAAGCAGAACTGCATGGTACAGCCTCTCACACAGTATCACACAGTATGCAAAGGGTGCCAACAGAAGAAACAGACATGTGTTGCGTCCTGCCAGGACTCATCAGTGTACCTCATCTGTTTGACATCTCAGTGGAATGAACCAGCTACCCTAAGTTGATCTGTCTGGGTTGGGTTGTGGTGAGCCCAATAAAAACAAAAAACAAACTAAAAGACAAAGAACCTTAGTGCACAAGCACTAAGGCAAGGGTTATGCCAAAGGGCATTGGCCGGGAAGCCAAGTTTCAAAGAAATACAAAATCACACATACCCCCATAATGCAAAGCATCACACTAACCTTATATAGGGAGGTTACATATTAGCAATAGGAGACTATTACCGTATACAGTCCTACCCCCATTGTAATGCCATATTCTATTTCCCATATTCAGATATGACCACTCTCAAGAAGAAGGGAGAGGAGTAGTCAGTGACGGGCTGACCGGATCCCACCAAAATTTCTAGTATGATTCACAAGAATTCAAGACTCTAGTAATCAGGGGAAAAACTTTGTCTATTCTATGTCCTCAGGGCACCAAATCTAGATGCCTCTCAGACATTATGAGGAATCAAGGGGTCCACCTGTTCATCAGATTAGGAACCTTGTTCTGTAGTCTAGCTGTGAGGTGTTCTATTTTGTATATATCATAGACTATGTTTCACATACCCATAAGGAGATCTCACAGGAAGTTTCACAGGTTCAGACTTCCTTTGGGTCACTATCAGTTCACTGCAATGTCCTTCGGTCTGTCCTCGGCCCCAAGAGTCTTTACCAAGTGTCTCACAGTGGTAGCCGCACATCTCAGGAGACGGGGTGTGGCTCTCTACCCCTATCTGGATGACTGGCTCATAGTAGCAAAGTCTCCTTGCCAGGTCAAGGAATCTCTTTCCCTCACAGAACACACTCTGGAGTCTCTGGGTTTCCGGGTAAATTTAAAGAAATCTCACCCAGAACCCACCCAGCTGCTCACCTTCATAGGGGCCCAGCTGGACACTCAGAAAGGATATGCTTTCCTCCTGCAGAAAAGAATCCCAGTGTGAGATTTTGGGGGAGTGGTCGTTAACCACAGTCTGGATATAACTTTCTTAGCAGCTGTTAAAAGTATACAGATTAGATAAATGTGATGTGGGCTTCTCATTCATCCTGCGAGGTTCAATAATAAAGCTATTTCCGGGGTCAGAGTCCCCAGATCTGGGTACAGTTCTCTCAGAGTCTCTTCTAACCCTCTCCAAAACTGAGAGAGCTCTGGGCAAAACCAGAAAATATGCAAATGTGTAGCCACTTCACATCCACATCTGCACCAGCATGAAGAATCTCCTGAGGCTAAGTATTTAGCTGTTATTTGGGGTGTATGGAAGAACCTTATAGCTGTCTTCCAGGCAAACTCTCGCCAAATATAGGAGGATTTTGTTTTATGTTGGCAGCACCAGATATAAGTCCAGTCTTTTGGTGTCAGGTCAATCGTCATTTCTGACTCCCAGCTGAGCGGGACATTGACCATCTCCCGTGTAGGAGCATTTATGATAGCTTTATAAAATCTATATATTAGGTGGAGGGGAGTAGGATCCCCCACCACCTGAAATAGAAATATGAATAGGGGTTGGGGAGAGAGCTCCCGTAACATCCAGCCCTATCTCCTAACTTAGGAAGCGGCGAACCTGGAGATACTGGAAGAAGTCTTGGCTAGGAATGAAGAATTCTCCTCAGATCTGATCAAAAGACTTGAACATTCCTTTTTCACAAAATTAGAAGGTGTATATCAAACCCAGTTTCTGCCATCCCATAAATGTTTTATCTAGAAGTCAGGGAAGGAAGTCCGGATTATTTCCTGGAATACCCATCCATTTTTCTCCAAATCTGTTTTCTATATGGGTTAGGAATTTTGTCCAGCTCCTAATTATTGCCTTGGTGAATATTGAGCTTTCCCCTGGGGAGCGAGGCGGTCTCAGTTGGAAGATCTGGGCTTTATTTGAGGGGAAGCTAGCTAAAGAGCGTTCAAGTCTGAGCCAGCGTTGGGAGCCTGTCTGAGGTGAAAGCCAAGTCACCATATGTGTCAACAGTGCCACCAGTGAATATTTATATAAATCCGGGACAGCAAGGCTGCCCCTCTCCTTGGAGAGGTATAATTTTTTAAGGGAAAGATGTGTTCAGTCTCCTGTCCACAGAAAATCAGCGAATAATTTTTTCCATCGCCACCCATCTTTATGCAGCATCGGGTGCGAGATGTTCTGCATTAAATAAAGCACTCAGGGAAAATATTCATTTGTACCATTTGGACTTTACTATGAAACGAGATAGGAAGATGTGCCCATCATTTTAGATCTCCCTGAATCTGAGAAAACATGGGTTCATAGTTAATTTTGTATAGATTTTTGAGGTCTGAGGTGATTTTAATTCCAAGATAGGTGATATGTGATCTGTCCCATTTAAAATTATATGCATCTCGGACAGTCCGAGAGGGGGAGTACTGTTTTAACAGTGCCTCCGACTTATCCTGGTTAATTTTATAGCCGGTTATCATCACTATCTGAGTCAAGCATTTCTATAAGGCTGGTAGAAAAGAGTCAGGATGTGTAATATAAAGAAGTAAATCATTGGCATAGTAAGCTAAATTAGGCTGAGTGCCATTAATTGTGTACCCGCTCAAGTGTTCAGTCTGGTGTAAATACTGCGCTATGGGTTCTGTATATAGTGAAAATAGGTACGGTGAAAATGGGCAACCTTGTCTGGTGCTCGACACAGTGAAAATCACCTAGAATAAGACCCAGTAACCTTTACCATTGCCTCCGGGTTTGTGTAAAGGCCTTTAATATTATCCCAAAATTGGAGTGGGAAATCAAATTGTGTGAGGATATGCAGTAAGAAGTTCCAGGGGACTCAGTCAAATACCTTTTGTGCATCTAAACTTAGAATCAAGATAGGAGAGGAGGGGAGAGGAGAGAAGGTATGTGCATGTTCAGTTATATATATGGTTTGCTCATTATTGTCAGTGGTTTGCTGCATTTTTATAAAGCCGGATAGGGCGTGGTGTATTATAGTTGGAAGAATATTGTCCATTCTATGTGCTAGAATACTTGTATATATCTTGTAGTCTTGGTTAAGTATGGAACTTGGTCTATAAGATTCATAGAGATGTGGGTGTTTCTGTGGTTTTAATATGGCAGAGATCACCACCTGCCTCCATGAGATGGGATATTCGGCCTTATTATGACTAGCTGCATTGCCGCCAGTAGTTGTGTAGATATTAAATCTAGAGTTCCCTTGTAAAATTCATCTCCAAACCCATCTGGGCCGGGGATTTTCCCATTTTTCAAATTCCTTATAGTGTTAACTAGCTCGTGAGAAGAAATTGGAGCTGTCAGTTTATCCTTCTGTTCAGTGGTCAGGGTTGGTAATTTTAAACCTGAGAAAAAAGAAGATAGTTGTTGTGGTTAAGGAGGTAAGAGGTCAGCATAAAAGTCTTGATAGAATCTCAAAAACTCTTCAGGATTTGCTCTGTAGTATGCTTAATTTGCCCAGATCTTGGGTCTCTTATTTTAGGGACTGCTGTTAGCTGAACCTAATGGCAAAGGCGGTAGGCCAGAACCCAACAGGCTCTGGCACCGCCTTCATAGTACTTCTGGTATAACCACGCCAGTGCCTGTTCAGTTCGGGCAGTCAAGATGTGTTGAATTTCTTTTTGTATTTGCTGTAAGCAATTTAATACACTTTGATCCCCCTGCATATGTAAATCCTGAACTCGGCAGAGCTTCCCCTGGAGTTCTTTCAATCGGACTTCCCCGTTTCTTTTTCCTAGTGGCATATGAAATACTGTATCTGCGAAGTACTACTTTGAGTGTGTCCCACATTAATTGCGGGGAGGTATGGGGGGATGTATTGTCTGCAGTTATCTCAGGGATCTTTGTTTTCATCAGTTCTTGGAAGTCACGGTCCCACAGCAGGGAGGGATTAAATTTCCAAACAGTGTTTTTCCTGGGTTTGTCTATATTCAGGTCGAGCATCATGGAGGCATGGTCTGACAAATGTATATTCATTATTTCAGCCTTTTGCATTAGTTTCCTGTGTTCTCCGGTGATGCATAAATACTCTAGTCTTGAATAGTGCCTATGGGTGTGAGAGTAAAAAGTACATTTTCTCAGGGTTGGATGTATGTATTGCCAGGTATCTACCATATCTATGTCCCATAGCAATCAACAAAGGTGTTTTTGTCCTGATGTTTGCGGGGAGGGTCTAATGGCCGACGTGTCCATTGTGGGATTTAAGGGACAATTCAAATCACCTCCAATTACTAACAGACCCTTCTTGTGTGACAGAATGAAATCTATGAAATCTATTATTTCCTGGACAGTGGAGGCATCACTATTTGGTGGTACGTATGTACTACATACAGTCAAAGTGCAATCCTGAAATGTACCTAGCGTCATAGCCGCCCTTCCTTCCTAATCCACGAGTTGCTCGGTAATCTGGAATGAGAATGTTTTGGGGACCAGGATCACAACCCCTCGTCATCTACCATGTCTGTATGTTGATTCCACCATCTGCGAGAACCCAAATCCTAGAAGTTTTTGGTGTTCAACTGAGGACAGGTGGGTTTCCTGCAATAGGAGTATGTCAGACTTAAGTTTCCCCAGTGCCTGGATCATCCAGTATCTCTTGATAGGACTGGTCAGCCCATTTACATTATGAGAAACTATGCAGAAAGGTGAAACCATTTTAATCTTACACTATTTATGTTCCGAAGCTCCCTTATTATCCAATAATTTGAAAAATCCCAGTAACCTTTATATAATACGACTCATGTAGTTCTTAATCTTGTATATTTGTCATACTTATAATATTTGAGAACTCCTGTTTTAGAAAAAAAATAAGTAAAACTCCTTACTTTAAAAGGCCAACTGGACGAACTTATTACAGTTAGAGAACCATAAAAACTATCTACAATAAGTGGAAAAGTGACTTCCTCTGGCCAGGGCAGAACAGTTGTCTGTCTATGCGGGGACCACATACCCATCTTGCTGGGATGTCCCCCAAGGGTAAAAGTCTCCCATAATGTGGTTAAGGGAGAATGGGAAGGTCCTGGGTGGTGGTGGTGGAAAAAAAATCATATGTTCTGTTAATAAAACAGGTACTAATGTTACTGTAATAGATTGCCAGCTCATTACATATGCTCTCCTAATAAAAACAGGTACTGACATCATTGTAATAGGTGGTCAGCTCATTGCATACGCTTTCTTAATAAAATGGGTACTAACGCCATTGTACTAGATGGTCAGCTAATTACATATGCTCTTAATAAAATGCGTACTAACACCATTGTAATAGATTATTAGCTCATTACATATGCTGTCCTAATAAACGGGTACTAACATCATTGTAATAGATGGGCAACTCATTAAATATGCTCTTTTAATAAAACGGGTACTAACACCATTATAATAACTGGGGAGAGTTTTCTCCAATAGAGAAACCTGGTTATAATTCGGCAAATAAGCGCCAGGTTTACAACGCTCCACGCATGTGCCTGCCTCTGCTCTCTCCTCTCCACTTACACGGTGACAGACACTTCACCACTGTCGATTGGACACTGCCAGTATCGCACAGCGGTAAGTGAATAAAAAAAAAGAAAATTGCCTCTCAGCTGCTGACTTTGCTCTCTCAGCTAACCTAAAAAAAAGAAAAAAGGTTTTGGCAGCTGCTTGGCCACAGATCATGGACTGCTGCTTCATACACACTGGACTGTGGCTGTTTTCTTTTGTATAATTCCTGTGGCAAGAAAATGCTCCCCAGCAATTATATAAAAGAAAACATGTGGTGTGTTTATCTCGAGATTTTATACACCCCTCGGTGTTGGATGCTTAAATAAACCCCTCAAACTTTGCTCTTGGGGTTTATGTAGCATCCAACACCTCTTGGTATCTGTAAAATCTCATTAAACACACCACCCCGTGCATTATTCTATATGTAATAGATAACTCCTTACATATGCTCTCTTAATAAAATGAGTACTAATGCCATTGTAATAGATGGTCAGCTTTTTACATATGTCCTGTAATAAAATAGGTACTAATGCCATTGTCATAGGTTGTCAGCTCATTACATATGCTCTCTTAATACAACGTGTAGTAATGCCATTGCAATAGATGGTCATCTCATTTCATATCATCTCTTAATAAAATGGGTATTAGTGTCATTGTAATAGATGGTCAGCTCATTTCACATCCTCTCTTAATAAAATGGGCATTAGTGTCATTGCAATAGATGGTCAGCTCATTTCACATCCTCTCTTAATAAAATGGGCATTGGTGTCATTGCAATAGATGGTCATCTCATTTCACATCCTCTCTTAATAAAACGGGCATTAGTGTCATTGCAATAGATGGTCATCTCATTTCACATCCTCTCTTAATAAAACGGGTATTAGTGTCATTGCAATAGATGGTCATCTCATTTCACATCCTCTCTTAATAAAACGGGTATTAGTGTCATTGCAATAGATGGTCATCTCATTTCACATCCTCTCTTAATAAAACGGGTATTAGTGTCATTGCAATAGATGGTCAGCTCATTTCACATCCTCTCTTAATAAAACAGGTATTAGTGTCATTGCAATAGATGGTCAGCTCATTTCATATGCTTTCCTACTAAAATGTGCACTAACATCATTGTAATAGATAGTAAGCTCATTTCATATGCTCTCTTAATAAAACAGGTACTAACGTCATTGTAATAAATGGTCAGCTCATTTTGACAGTGTTTTCAAAAGGTCATTCTGCATGAACAACCATACAGAATTGTGTTAGGACATGAAGAATGAACTAATAAGGTAATAAGACAAGTATACAGCTGAATGCCTATACTTAAACTTTCTAGACACACAAAACACAACTTTGACTTTTTTTTCACTGCAGTAACAAGTGCTCTCAAGCACTATCAAAGTAAATCCTATCAGAAATGGTAATGTCTATCCCCCTCCGCTGCCGTGATCCGGTGTCACTGGATGAGCTGATAAGTCTATTATATTAAATAAAAAATGCATCTGGGGTTCTGAGACAACACTGGGCTGCTTGAGTTTCAGTCCCGTGACTCTGTGACATCACAGAACCAGTTGGCGTCCTTATAGTGCTGTTCTTAACAGATGAATGCAAGTTATTCTATATGTTCATAACAGTACGTGGGGATACTAAGTATATTGCAGCTTCTCCATCTGTCTGCAGCCCCTGCAGTACCAGTATCTAATGCATTTCTCAGTAAAGTACTGCAACATATAGATTATGTAAAGGCCACTAGATATAGTATAAAACCTCCTTATTTGGTTTCTTGATTGACCTATTGTTAATTGTTCTGTTTACCTCTGTATTCTTTCTATCAGGACACTTCTGAAAATTAGCTGTTTCCTTGCTCAGCATTAATTTCATGGACAGATACTTTAAATCAATTCATTAATCAATCAATTAATTAACATAATTGTATTGTGTTTAATTGTATTTTATTCTTCTTCTGCCTCCTCCTATTTATTTATTTAAAAATTGATTACTGGGAAAGGCACATTGAGTTGAGGCTTGTTTCCAGGTGTGACCTGGGGTAGGGAAGTACAGAGAGAACAGAGTTACAAAACATGAGAAAGCAGTTACATAGGCAGCAATGCACATGATATTTTCATGTGGTGACCAAATATATTAACAGCTTGGAACTATGCAATGATATGTGGACTGTCGTGAGAGAATACAATAAAGTGCACAGTGTCTGTTGAGGTAGGTGACAGTGCTACTGGGATACAGATCTGACCTCGAGCAGAGTCACAAAATTGCCTGATTGGGGGAGGGATTGAGCAGTGGGGGGATACAGGAGAGCCGGTGAGAAGTCAAGGTGGGGTTGACAATGATAGCAGGGTGTGAGAAGGTGCCTTAGCTAGCACCTAAAGGCAAGGAGTGAGGGGAAGAAGCAGAGGGAAGAGGAGAGTATGTTCCAGAGGGAAGGAGGCAGTAGGAGAAAGCAGCCTATCCAGCAGAGGAGTGAGGGTGGGGAATGGAAGAGGTGCAGAAATCCCTGGAGCAAAGAAAGTAGGAAGAGAAGAGGAGAGGGAAGGTGAGTGAGGAAAGGTAGGAGAGAATGGAACCATACTAGTATTTAGCAATGATGGAGGTGCACTGGGAGTGGTGACGTGAGGGTAGTGAGAGGATGGAGAGGGAAGAATAGAGGCAGCAATAATGAGTATGGAGGGGAGAGTTGGTAGTGAAATGACAGAAGGCACTGCAGAGGGTATCCAGTCTGGTAAGGAAGGATGAAGGGACGGTGCCATAGACCACATCTGCATAGTCAAAGACCAGGAGAACCATTTTGATTACCAGCTCCTGGCAGACCTGGAGAGAGAGAGAGAGGCAGTCCTTGTTGTGGTACAAGGTGCCGAATTTAGGGTAGAGTTTGGCATGTATGGTGTTGATGTGGGCAGAGAAATCAAACTTGCTATCAAGTCACATGCCAAGATATTTAAAGGCTAGGACAACTACCAGAGGGGTGCCATCCAGCGTGGAGAAAACAGGGGAGAGCAAGAGCCTAGCCAGTTTCTGGCTGGTGCTGAAGGTCATGGATACAGTCTTCTTGGTGTTGATCCTGAGATGGTTGATGTGAAACTGGCACAGCGTGTTGTGGAAGTCCTGCTGGAGCGGACTTTCTACAGCCAAAGCCAAAAGGCTGGAGGTATAAATGAATCATACTAGGAATGTCAGGAGCTTAAAGACAGGTGCCCATTTTAGCTCCATAAACCAATGTATTTAGAAATACTTTAGTTTACCACCAGAAGGATATAATTATCCCAGTTTTTCTTAAATTTGGACTTTGTTTTACTAATAATGATTTCGAGAGGTAAGCAATTCTGTGCTTTAACTACTCTTGATGTGAAGAAGTATTTTCTTTTTTATGTCCTGAATTGTCTACCCCTAATTTGAAGTGGGTGCACACGTGTAGCAATATTCCTTGGTTTATTGTCTATATTCAGTTCAACTATCAAAAATGGGTCCTACATGAGATCATACATAAGCAGGATATCTCTCCTGATTCTTCTATCCTCCAGTGACATCAAGTCAAGAGATACCAGTCGATCTTCTTAATTCATATTTTCATGATCGTTTATAATTTTAGTAAATCTCTTTTGAATTTTTTATGTTATTCCTGTCACCCTTTTTGTATGAATTCCACACTGGGGAAGCATACTTGAGGTGTGGTCCTACGTAAGCTCTGTAAAGGGGTACCAATACCTCCTTGATTCTAGATACAATGTTCCGCTTTACTGTCCAAATAATTTTATTTGCTTTTAAGGAAACTTCAGAGGTTTGTTTTGAGAAGCTTTGGTCATTTGATACGAGTATACCCAAGTTATTTTCATTACTTACTTCCACAAGTGATGTGCCATTTACTGTGTAGTTATACCTGTTATTTCACTTCCCAAGTGTAAGACCTTGCACTTACTCATATTCAGTTTAATTTGCCACTCCACTACCCAAGTTACTATTTTAACTAAGTCATGTTGTATTAATTCAGAGTCCTCGATTATCATACACGGGCCACCTACCTTGGTGTCATCAGAATATTTGATGACCCATGAACTTAACTTCATAGTGAGATCTGAAATGAACAGCTGGAAAAGGATCAGTCCAAGGACCAAACCCTGCAGCACCCCACTAGCAACTTATCCCTCACCTGATAAAGAACCATTGGCCACCACCCTCTGCCTCCCACTACTCTGCCACTCCATTATCCATTTAACTATACTAGGGTTTATTTCATGTTTTCAAGTTTCTTAATTATCGCCCAGTGGGGAGTGAGGTCAAAAGCTTTAGCAAAATCCAAGTAAATAATGTCACAGATTATGTTTTTATCCACGGTTACACTAACTTTCTCATAAAAACAGAGGAGGTCGGTGGTGCAACTTCTCCCTTTTTTAAATCCATGTTATTCGGTGTCTAAATTGTCCAATGTTAAATTCAGTTTGTCCTTCAAAATACTTTCCAATAACTTCCCAACAGTGCAAGTAAGGCTTACAGGCCTATAATTTTGTATACTGCCCTTGTCCCCCTTTTTGAATATAGGTACCACGAATACCATTCACCAGTCTGATGGTACCACTCCTGTGTTTAGTGATTTTTCAAAAATAATTTTTAATGGTAATGTTAACAAATTAGAAGTGGTTTGCAGCAGTTTTACTGAAATATTATCTGGACCCGATAGCGAGTTTGGTTTCAGATTTTAAATTTTTCCTGGATTTTGCTTTCTGGGATGTCAATTTTTTGAATTGAGGTTGGTGAATTTGACAATGTAGGGCTTGTACTTTTCTGGAACACTTCACAGAAATAGTTGTTGAACTGGTGTGCCATCTGAGAATTATCTAATTGTTAACTATTAGTGGGCCTACTTTGTTTTGAGTTTTTTTTAATGAGTTTATAAAAGCGCAGAATTCTTTAGAATTCCCTTTTGTGGCCCTTTTTGCGATGTTTTGTTCACATTCTCTTTTTGCTTTTTAATAGATGATTCATACTTCTTTTGAATTTCTTTAAATGCAATAAGTGCAGCACTAGTTTTTTGTTGCCGATAAGTGTTGTACAATCTGTTTTTTCTGTGAATGAGACTTTTGATTTTCTTGTGTAACCATTTTGGTCTCTTGGAACCATTGTCAGCTTTCTTTATTTTAGGAACATTTTCTGTTGTCAGTCTATTTAAAGTTGCTTTTATTATTTGCCAGATCTCTTCTGCATTTTTGCCTGTTCATACTTCGATCCACTTTATTTCCTGTAGGTCTGTTTGATCGCCCGACTGATCCCCAAGCCACCAGATACGGGAGAGACCTCAGTCATTTAAATTTAATTTTTGGCACCAGACTCACTCAGCATAGAGCAGAAGATGCCGACTTGCTTGTTTTTCAGCCAGCAGTAGCTAAGGGCTTAATCTGAGCTTAGCTCCTGTAGTGACCAGCTTCCTTTGAATTTTAAATGGAGCTTGCTCCAGCTTAGCTCCTGCAAAGCTTCCTTTGTATGTATTTTGTCCCGCCCACCTACCCCAGCCCCAACCTCAACCTCTATTAAATACACTTGGGCTCTCCTCCTTCTCCTTCAGACTCACACCCTATATTTTCTTAAAGGGGAAAGTGCCCTGTATCTAGTGCCGTTTTTATACATTTCCTAATCTCTTAAAGGGGCAAGTGCCCTGATTCCAGTGCCTCATTTATACATATCCTAATCCCTTAAAGGGGCAAGTGCCCTGATTCCAGTGCCTCATTTATACATATCCTAATCCCTTAAAGGGGCAAGTGCCCTGATTCCAGTGCCCACTTTATCTAGTTCCTAATTTCTTTAAGGGGTTAGTGCCCTGAATCTAGGGCCTCTTTCACATATTTCCAATATGGGACACTACACCTTAAAGACATTTCCCCTTAACCTGCAATTCAGTTTATTCTATTTCCTGGCCCTACTTAGTGCCCACAACTCCTCAAGCAACCCCCATATCTAAAACCAATGCCTTCAACAATAACTATCACAATGTACCTTACTCACAGGTCCTTGTGTCTAACAACACCTTATTCCTTCAACACCTCTATGCTGGAACTAACTATGAGGTTGATGTGGACCTTGCTAGAAATCTGAGACCACAATTCCATAGTTCCATGTCTCTAATTATATACCGGCATGCGTTACAGTTTAGGTTATATCCCTGTATTGCTTCCATTCTGCCATCAGCACAAGGATGCCAAACCCTAGCCCCCACAAGCAAACAAAACAATTCCTTCTTAAAGTGTTAATACATTGACTTGTAAAGCTGCTCCTTTTGCTGCTACTCTGCTCTGGTAATGTGGAGTTAAATCCAGGGCTCTTTGTTCCCTTTGCTGCCCCTGCTGACCTAACCCAGTTAAAAGGAATCAGCTTCCTCCACATCAACGCATCCAGTCTATTGAAAAAAACTGGACCTTGTACAGGCCTGGGTGTTGCACGCAAGACCGGACACACTGGTGATTTCAGAATTGTGACTAAGATGCTCCACCCCAGATCAAAGCATCAATATCCCCTTCATATAACATTTTCAGATCTGATACACATAACAAGGGTGGTGAGATTGCAATATATGTTTCGAACAAGTTGTCAGCCTCAACCATCAACTCTTCCTCTAAAAATAAGGAATATGAATGCCTAGTCTTAAAAGTCTCCTTATCTCCAAGTGAATCCATTTGTGTTACAGGCTGCTACAGACCTCCATCAGGAGGCCTTGAGTTACTACACCACCTGCATCTTTTGTTAAACTCCACTGACTCTGAAACAATAATTATGGGTGACCTAAATTTGGACTGGAACTCCCCTTGTTCCTCACCCTCAAGGACTTCTGTGATGCTTATGGCCTACATCAGCTAATCCCTGATGCAATCCATCCTAGTACTAAGAACCCAACAAGCAGTACACTCCTGAACATAATCCTTACTAACAAACCCCACAGAATCTCACATGTAGGAGTATTCCATACTGACATCAGTGTTCACAGGGCAATAGCCTGTGTGAGGTACATGCCTAAAACTGCCTCAGTGTCAGGGTACACCTATAAAAGGAGTTAGCATAAATTTAACTCCTCTGCCTTCCTGTCCTACCTTAGCAGGATTAATTGGCAGGTCTTCTACCTTGCTCCTACATTCTCCGAAGCCTATGTCATTTTCCAGACCATAGTTCTGAAGGTGATCAACACCATTGTTCCTTTTGTGAAAGCCAGAGTTAGGAAAAAATCCTGTCATTCAACAGAACCCTATAAAAGGCCCTATGCTATAGGGATGCCCTTTGAAAAAAAGGCTAGGAAATCCAAGTTACATTTCGACTGGGTTGCATTCAGAATGACTAGGAATCACTGCACTAAGCTGATCAGGTCTGAAATGGCTAAATTCTTTCAAAGTGCCCTCGAGACATCCAAGAACAACAGTGCCAAATTCTGGCAGATTCTAAAAGAAGTAGAAGAACATAAATCCTCTTCCTCTTTACCATCCAAAATCACCTTCAGTGACTGTACCTTCACAAATAAATATGACATCCTAGAAGCCTTCAATAACCACTTTGCCACAGCAGGCCTAGCTATTGATACCTCCCCCTTAAGCAAATTACTAAATCAGCATAATAGCAATAGTGTCTCTTGGCCCCCCACCACTACTACTCCCATCAGCTCAGCTAAATTCAGCGTCACTCCCTCCACACTTAAGCAGACAGAAGACCTGCCATGCTCCTTAGATGTTTAAAAAAGGCACAGGGGCTGACCAAATAGATCCCGCACTATTGAAACCTGGCTACTACCATCTTGCCCCACCAATCACCCACCTTTTCAACATGTCCCTTAGTGAAGGAGCACTCCCTCCAGTGTGGAAAACAGCCCATGTTATCCCTCTGTTTAAATCAGGTGACCCAAGCAAATTAAACAACTACAGAACCATCTCCCTACTACCCATTCTGTCGAAGATACTGGAAAAACTAGTAAATTCTCAATTAAGAGAATTTTTAGGAAACCATAATCCTTTAAACCCTCTTTAGTCTGCTTTTAGGCCAAACTACAGCACTGTCACTGCACTAGCCAACGGCACCAATGATTGGCAAATTTCTCTCGATGCTAAAAATCACGTAACTGCGCTATTTTTTGATTTAAGTAAAGCGTTTGACATGGTGGACCACGATATACTACTGTCCCTACTGAAACTCACTGGCCTAGACAACACTGCCCTTAAGTGGTTTTCTTCTACCTTGTCAGCAGACAACAGCCAATGACATTGCAAGGTGGCTTCTCTCCAAGTAAAATACTACTCAGAGGGGTCCCCAAGGCTCAATCCTGGACCCCTTACTATTTGTGTTATATATCAACAGCATTGATCGTAACATTAGTACAGCCAGTACACATCTGTTTGCAGATGATACTGTTCTTTATGTTGCTCGGCCTTCCACTGAGTCTGCATGTATGGTTCTACAACAAGAATTCAATATACTACAGAAAATCCTGCTTCAAATGAAACTGCTTGTAAATGCTAAAAAAAAAAAAAAAAAGAATGCTTTTCTCTCCTCCGTCTAAACCTACATCCATATGAGACCATACAGCCCATGTTGGAATTACTACCATGATGGGTGAATCTCTGGAAATAGTGGACAAATTTAAATACTTAGGCTTTTGGTGGGATTGCAGATTTTCTTTTATCCCCCATATTGATGAGCTTTCCAAAAAACTAAAACAAAGGCTGGGATTATTTTTCCACATTAAAAGGTTGCTCACCACTGATGCAACTTTGAGGCTGGTTCAAACAAAGTTCCTCCCTCTTTTAGACAATGCAGACTTCCTTTATAGCAATTGCCCTAACACTATACTCGCTAAACTGGACTTACTGTACCACAGGGCCTTAACATCTGTGACCGGTTCACCATACAAAATTCATCACTGTGCTCTCTATGCCCAGCTAGGCTGGACCTCTTTAGCTACCAGAAGGTGGTGCAATGCCTCTATATGGACATTTAAAGCCCTCACTAAAAATCTGCCCCAGTACATATCAGATATCTATTTTTTAATTTTTTTTAACATCTGATTTTTCTGCACCTGCTGTGGCACCTTCCCAGTGGGGGCATCCAGCCACCGGCCCTGCCCACCGAGAGAGCAGCAGGCTCACTCGCATGATGGGGGATCCAGTACAGCTATCGCCGACCCGCTGAAGGGCCTCCCCATACCCTACCAGCCGGGCTGGCCCCCCTCTCGCGCGATTCCACGACAGTCCTCCCGGAGATGCAGGGTGCAGCCACCAAGCTGCATGGTCACACCCAACCATTTTCCTCCTAATTTACTCCCCACAGGAGCACGGACATGCAATGATGTCCAGCCACTACGTGCCATCATCTGCCACACTCCCCCCTCCACTGACACCTGAGTTTGTAGTGCCTCCGGGTGTCCCCAGGGGCTGCTACAGCATGGTGTGGTTGCCTGACCCTCCCCAGCACTAGAAGAGCAGTCAATGGATGCTCGATCCTAGTCCTCCCCTGCCGACCCCCGATGACCAGAGCTCGTTCCCGAACCTGGGTCACCAGCGTGGTGTGAGGTGTGGCGTCCAGTGCTTCAACCCTCAGCACAACTGGGCCAGACTTCATATCCTATATCTTTAAGTTTACACCCTGTGTGTACTCTCTCAGGAAATATGCTTAGATTCTGCTCAATATCCCCAGGATTAGATCACGCTTTGGCATCTCTTCTATCAGTTACTCTCTTCCTACATTATGGAATTCCCTGCAAAGGACCTTAAAGGACCACACAAATTCATCCAAACCAGGCAATTGAAGAAGATGGATGCCTCTGAGTTTTCCAAAGCTGTCCTAACCCAAGCCTGGTTCTTCACTGAAAACATTTCTGATATCTGCAAAGCACTTGAAGCCTTTAGCAATAAGTTACTTGCCCTCTGCAACTGCTTCATCCAACTTAAAAAAATCCGGGTTAAGGGTTCTAGTTAAGAATGGGTTACCCCTGAGCTTTGGAAACTAATGAGGGATAGGGACTGAGCCTGGAAGTTGTACAGAAAACATAAAACCCCCCAACTCCTCCAAGATTTCAAAACCCTCAGGAACAGGTGCAAATCTTCCACAAGATCTGCTAAATCCTCCATCATCCTGGAAAAACAACGTGCTGCTCAGGGGAACCATAGGAGGACCTGGAACATTCTTAACAACCTTATTGGTAGGGGAATTTCCAAAGAACATACTGTATTTGTCTCACCTCCGAAGGGACAACCACCACCGAGCCAAGTGAAATAGCCTCACTTTTCAATAAATACTTTGGCGACCTTGACCAGCACAAGCCCAGCTCCACTCCTACCCCATTTACCCCCGCACCCCTCCCAGTCTCGCACCCTAAGCTCCATCTCAGGTACCCAACCCCTGGTGAAGTGGTCAAGTTAATCAGAATAAATGACCCAAGACCATCCAAGGGCACTGACAGCATTGACTTCAGAGTTCTCCGTCTTGTCTGTGACTCCCTAGCCATCCCTCTCACTAACATCTTCAACTACTCCCTCTGCACGGGGTCCTTCTCAAAAGCATGGATGTGCACCAGTATTAGACCTCTTCACAAATCCAGTTCCAAGGATCTAGTATCCAACTACTCTCCCATCTCCCACCTTACCCCCTCTCCAAAGGTTTAGTGAACATGGTCCACAGGCAAACCACGGAATTCCTCTCCAAACACAACCTGCTCACAGAGGTCCAGCATGGGTTCCGTGCTTGACACACTACAGAAACTGCCCCCATCAAGTTCACCCACTCCATAGACAAAGCTAACAGCGAAGGCCTCTACACTGGTGCTGCATTCGTAGAACTCACCAAAGCCTTCAATCTTGGTGATCATGAAGTCCTCCTCCGTACCCTGGTTGGCCTCCATTTCTCACCTGAGGTCTGCCTCTGGTTCAAGGATTACCTAACGGGAAGATCCAGTTGCACCATTATTGGCAGTGACCTCTCTGAATCCTGCCCCATCAAATACGGCATCCCCCAAGGGTCCATCCTGGGCCCTGTTCTCTTCTCTCTGGTTGTTAACTCCCTGCCTGACATCTGCACCTCCTCTGAACTCATTCTCTATGCTGATGATACAGCCCTTTTCTGTCAGGACAAAAACCCCAACGCTCTCATTAACAAACTCCAATTTGATTTCAGCAGACTTCACACCTGCTTCATGTCCAAATGTCTTGTACTCAATTTCAAAAAAACTAAGTTCATGGTTTTCTCCAGCCCCCGCAAACCCCTTGGCTTTGACCTCTCCCTCTATGACAACCTTAGTAACTCCATTGAAAGAGTCAGTGAATTCAAGTACCTTGGCTTTCTCCTGGATAACCACTTCAATTTTGATGCTCACACTAGCCTCACAATCAAAAAAGCCCACCAACGCCTCGGTATCCTCCACAGAATCAAGCATTACCTTAACAGGGGAATCCAAATCCCTCTTAGTCTCCAGCTTCCTCCTTCCTGTCTTCAACTATGGTTCCCTTGTCTCCCTCCCCCACCTCTCCATCAAACATTTCTCCAGACTTCAAAGCTCCTACCACAACGCTATTCGCTTTGCCTCTGGTCTCCCTAAACCCACACACCACTGTGACCTTCATAAGCTCACCAGTTGGCCCTTCCTTGAGGTCCACCTCAACTGCAAGATGGCCACCTTCTTCTTCAAACTCTCCTGTCGACTGCTCCCTGATTGCCTCACCTCTCTCTTCCAGACAGCTGCCACCACCGGGACCACTAGACTGTCCTCCACTCTCTCTTTCACCGTTCCTTTCTGCCAGACCTCTCAAGGCCAGAAAACACTCTCTTTTATGGGACCCAAGCTCTTCAACTCTCTCCCCTCCAGAACTAAAACTCTGTCCCTCCACAAATGCCTTCAAACACAATATCAGGAGACATTTCTCCCTCACCTGCACCTGCTCACAGCCCTAATCTGGTTCCCCTTCTGCACTCTTTTCCCCTCGCCCTCGGGTTATCCACCTCTGGCACTTACCCTCTCTTTCTAGCACTTGCAGTATTGTTAATCCACTTAGGCTAGTTTTTAGATTGCACTTAAATTTTTTGTATCCCACTGTTATATTATATTATTGTTAAACCCTCACTGAATGCTTACTGTCACCTTGTATTTGTTAATTCACCAAGGCTAGTTCATGGTTTGCCCTTTAGTCTATATTATCCTGATTTTATGTACCATTGTATTAACCCTCACTGTAAGTTAAATGTTTTAGCCTATGTCATGTCTCATGATTGTTGTATGTAACTGGATGCTTGTGTAAATGGGCAGGAA
The DNA here is from genome assembly GCA_016271365.2 of Neoceratodus forsteri. Lineage (NCBI taxonomy): Eukaryota > Metazoa > Chordata > Ceratodontiformes > Ceratodontidae > Neoceratodus > Neoceratodus forsteri. Next base: position 239,770,788 of record CM028133.1, on the reverse strand, counting down.
TGCTCACATGCCTTCCCAGTATAACCAATAAAAATGAAATGAATGAAGTTGACCCACTTTGTTAATCTATCCTCCTTCAAATTGCTTTTAAAACCCCTGTTGAAGGAGAACTGCCAATGTTACTCTTAACCCCCCTCTTTGAGATCCTCTAGGATTCTGCTTGGCACATATTCTTACTTATCTTGCCCTCCGGCGTTCGCTGCTGCCTATCTCTTAATTGGCCACCCATCTCAGCTCCTCCTATCTCCCATCTCTACCTTAGCCCTCGTACCCCCAACCTTGCTCTCGCTGTCATAGTATCCATGTCCTTTCCTGTTCCGTACCCCTCTCCCCTATACTTAATCCTTCGCTTCCTCCTTTACCTTCTCACTGCATTCTAATCGATCAGTCAGTTATGTTGCAATTAAATTGTTACTGTGTATTCTGTATATCTATTATATCTGCAGCCTCCAGTTATACCCACTATGTACCGCACTAACTGTACTTATGTTCATTATTGTGCTTTGTATTGTCCCTCCAGGACCACCTTGCAAATGAGCATCTCAATGGTATATTTCCTGGTAAAAAAATAAAATTGAATTTAATTGATTTGTTTGAAGTTAGCTTTGTTATACTGTAGAATAGGAAATATTCACTGTACATAAATTTTTGCTATATTCACTGAAGTACTCAAAAGCGTGAAAATAAAATTATGCTAATTAGCACTTTTTCCATTAAGGTGAATGGAAGACTTTTAGTTTAGAGTGAAAATAAATTAACACAAATATGACCACTTTGTGGCTAGCGCTGTATATAATTGATATATTCTTTTCCTATTCTACAGTATAAGAAAAGTTATGTGCGTCCCTGTAATGGACAGAAACTATATTTGATTTTGTAGTGTATGATATTATATTTGCTACTACTAAGCAGTGTATTGGAAGAGCAGTTTTCTATTGTAACATCATCTGTAGAAATTACCAAGTCCAGAATATTTTCACCTCTTATGGCTGATTTTACATGTTGGGTTAAGTTGTTTTTATAACATGCTTCTAGCAGTAATTTACTAGCTGTAGCAGTTGCTGAATTAACTTCCCAGTTTATATCTTTCATGTTAAAATCTCCCATAATGATGCATTTCCCTAGTTCTCTGGCTTTAACAATTTCATCTATCAAATAGACAGTTATATCAGGAGGGCTATCTGGGGGACAATATATGTTCCATACAATAATTGATGGCAACACACCTCCAGTAATTTTTATCCAAAGGGACTCAGCATTGGGGTGTTGTTTAAGCAATAAGGCATGACAGGGTGTGCATAATCGCTGAATAATGTCACACCAATGGTAGGTCAAAGCACAAGGTCACATGTTGAGTGATTCCACCACCCTAGATGCGATGTTATTCAGGGATGACGCACACCCTGGAGTGCCTTTTTGTGGTTATAATATGGCTATAAAAAATTTAATAATAATTTAATGATTAAGCAATAGACATACAAAACAAATCAGAAGTTATTAACTTTATTATAATTAATTTAGGCATAAAATAGAGATAAAATAGTCCTTTCAAGAGCTTTATTGCATCCCTCCAGATTGCTTGCACACTGACTTTTTTATAGCTGATTTTATTGCTTTGAGCTTAGCAATATTTTTTATACTCCTGCTTTTATCTCATTTTTCACTTTGCAGAACTATACACATTAATACTGACTGTCCCATTTAGTGTTCCTATAGAGATCAATCGTGCTGTGGCAGAGGCATCCATATGGTTATTTTCTGTGTTTCCTTGCTTTTTGTTTTTTAAGAGGAGTGAAGACTGGCCTAACAAATAGAAAAAAAAATTAAGCAATAAGTTATGACAGGGTATGCATTGTGGCAGGATAGTGGCACACCTGGGTGTGGCATGAGGCATCATCGAGTGCCTTCACTTCAACCTCCCGAGAAGTGCCATTACCCCACCACAATGTACACCATGGAATGTCTTACTGTGATTATAAAATGGGTTCAATATGTTTTTGAGGGGGGGGGGTGTCAGCAGAAAGAAACATTATTATGACTTTTAAAATAGCCCCAGAACATCCCTGCACTGACATGCCATCTCAAGTTTAAATATTATGTACAGCAAAATTCATGTATTTTTAATTAACTGTTAAATTAGGGAGTACGCGACCATGGGGGGATTCAAACAGGCCCTAAAAACATTCCAGTGGAATAAGGCATACAGTGAAGATGTTGGCTGATATGTTTGTATTTATCGAATGTGATGATGTTTTTATATGTTTTAATTGCTCTGATTGTTATGCGCCTTGGTTTTGAAAAGCGCACTATAAATAAAGAATTATTATTATTACTATTATTATTAAATCCTCTAGTTTTCCCCAACCCACCCCATTTTACCCATTCCCTCACCTTTCTTTCTTCTTCTTTATAATATTCCCTTCCTTTTCCCTGTCTTGTTTATTTTCTGTCTTGCCAACATTCAAGAGATGGAATGTTTACTATAGATAGAATGCAAGAATTCAAACCTCTGCTCAGTTCTACTGGCAGAATGTTTACTCCCACTAGCACACAACAAAAGGCCTCAGATGGAACCAGGGCTTTTGTTTTATCTGTAACAGATTAAACAACACAGATTTCCCTAGTAAGCAGGTGAGGATAGGAGGGGGATTTTTCATGGTCAGCAAAGAAACACCATAAATTACAATTCTAAGTACTGTAGTACTTTATTTTTTAAGTTATGTGTGTGTGTAGCAAAAGTATTACGAGGGCAAATACCATTTAATTCTTATGTGTATAAATTTAAGACAATTTTATGTTTAGGGCCTAGTTGAAGGTTTTTAGTGAGTGAAGGTGATAGCCACATTTGTGGTGGCAGTCAGGAATAGCTGGTACTATAGATTTTTTTTTGAAGAGGCTACTGGACCCTCTTCCAGGGCCGTCATCATGGGATAACAACACTGGGTTCCGAGCAACTTAGCCAATCAGATTACTGGATTTTTTATAGTCATATTATAATTAAGCAATAAGCCATGAGGGGGTGTGGGTTATCATGGGATTTACCACAGCTGGAGTGGTTTGCCCACAAGGTACAGCCGAGTGGGTAAATCCTCGCCAGCTGTGGTACATCCCCTGATAACCCACATCCTCTGAGTGGCTTACTGCAATTATACCAAGGTTAATTTTTTTTTACTATAATAAAATACAACTTTTAAAGAAGTTGCTTTGTTTGTATATTTTTATTGTATTTATTCCTGGACTGCAGTGGATTAGGATGTAGATGACCTTTTGTACCACCATTACCACTACTGTTTGCTCATCAGCCAGTGGTTATCAGAGGATTTACACCGGTGGTAAACTGCCAGTCTGACCATTTCATTGGCTGTTCACTTATGTCCATGGTATAATTAAGCAATTTATCCCTCCAGGGTGTGGGTACACTGGAGGATTTACCAGCGGTGTTAAGTCCTCCAGTGTACCCACACTCTGGAGGGATAAAATTTTATTATACAATGCTGAATGTTGTTTCTTTAATGTTTTTTAACTATGTTCTAGCTGACTGAGGTCCCTACACTTCGAAAGAGGAGGTAATTTTGTAAACAATTTAGCGAGGTGCTTTAGCGAAGCGGCGACTGGACAAATCGCGACAGTTTCGTTTGAAGTGAAAGTGACCGGATTAGCAGGCTATAAGGTTGGCTGGCACTTCTTCCAGTGGGTACACTGGAGGATTTATCACGGTGGTAATTGTGCCAGCCGACCAATCAGGATGCAGAATTTGGGACTTTGGATTTACCACATTGTATAATTAATTTTATTTGATATATTTGTATACATAATTTTGTTAGTTACGAATAATGCCGCTCCACCCCCCTTCTTGTTAGTTCTACTTTGTGTATACAAGGTGTAGCTATCGAGGTGATTTCCCCATAAATCCTTATTGTCTTTCCATCAAGTTTCTATGATTGCTATTATCACTGGTGGTGTTACTTATTATTGCCCTTAGTTCATCTATCTTTCTATTCGTACGTTGAGCATTTAGATGCATAACATTCAGGTGATGGACTCTATTAACTATAGGTTTTGAGGTAGAAAGATTATGTCCCTGTTTGTTACTTGTATTTTTTTCCTTCTTTGGTAGAGTTTAATGCCAGCTTCCCACCCCCTTCTTTACTAGTTTAAATTTACTTTGTTGATTATGTTATTTATCCTATGTGCCAGAATTTTAGTTCCTTTCTGACTTAAGTGGAGTCCATCTTTTGCATATAGTTCAGTTTTGTTGTAAAAAAATGTCCCATGAGTTTATACATTAGATCCCTTGCATTTCACATCTATTTTGTAATCTTATGTTTATACATTCAATTGTATTGTTTTTTTTCTGGGTGTCCTTTAAGTGCAGATAGCATACATGAAATAATTGCCATTTTCCCTTAACTTTTAATGAATTCAGCATGTTTCCATAACCTCTGCTATAATATCTTTTTCATGGTCTCTACAGATATTATTAATGCCAACATACAATGTAACTGTTTGTCCATCCTCGTTTGTACTCATAATGTTAGGCAGAATTTTTATAACGTCACTAATTTTTGCACATGGAAGGCAATTTCCTTCTCTATTAGCTTTATGCCTGCCACAAATTGTAGTGTCACACCTTCTGAGTAAAGAGTCCCCAATAACGAGGACATTTTTTGCGGGGTTGTTTTGTCCTCTTGTTATATTTTCAGTTTGGTCTGGGGGTGTCTGCTCCATTTCATCATCATTTACTAGTACATCAAATCTGTTTGTAAGCAATAGTTGAGAGCTGCAAATGGCCCTTCTACTTTTTTTATTAGGGTTACTAGGGACCAAATACCAGCCATCATTATCAGGATTATATGCACTAGTGCTAGGGATTGGTGAACCATTTTCTGTAACTAGTTCTGAGGGTATGGTGTGATTTGTCTTTCTCTTGTCTTGTCTCTAGGGGTTGAGTTAATTGCCTGAAGCTTCTCGTGTTGAAGGCTCTTTACTTTTACTTTCAGACTGTTTAGTTTGTTTAGACCATGTCATCTACATACATGTGGATATGCAGAGAGACACAAGCAGAGGGGATGTCATTTAGGAAAAAAGAGAACAGGACTGATAAGAGGCTTCTGGATGTGGTGTGGCTTCTGACACAGAATGAAACCAGATGTAGCTAATCCAGATACCTCTGACACTAAATATAATGGAGGCCTAGGTCTGGAAACATGAGCAGTCCAGGAGAAATTGCAGAAACTTCACCAGTGGCGGTTCATTATTCTAAATCACAAGAAAAAAATTAAACGAAACAGAAAACATTTCAGCATCTCTTCTCCTTCTTCAACAAATTAGAAGACAATTCAAGACATTAAATCAGCATGTCTCATCTAGTCTCTCTCTTCAAATCAATCTGTCCACCAAGACATCAGCAGCCTATCCTGTCTCTGTTGAAAATCCATCTCTCCACCCATCCCCTCTGTAAGACAGGCTTTTGTAGTTGCTGGTTGCTAAGTATAAGATTGTGACCCATCTAGTAGCCAGCCAGAGCACTGCGACAGAGTACATCAGTCTGAGGTCACACTCTATCACAACTGTCTCTGGAATCATTTCAGCTATCTCTAGTTATATATCAGGGAACCCAGCTTCATATATATGCCTTACAAACATACATACATCAGCAAGGTAGAAATCAGAAATTAGAAAGTACAGCAGGTAGAGATAAGATTTGACTAAACAGTCTAACAGAAAGTTAGAAAAGGTATAGCAGTAGAATCCTTGCTTCAGATTCCCTCCCACATAACACAAATGGGACAGGGCCTAACTTAACCCTGTCACAAGGAAGGGACACAGGATGAAGCTCTGTAGGTAGGGGAGAGGAAGGGACAGGAGACCTCCCACCTGAACTGACTGTTGATGGCCCGTGAGGTATGACTGGAACCGGTCAACAGCAGATGCTGAGAGGCTAGCAGAGCTCAGCTTGTCTAGGAGGAGAAGGTGGGACACCGAGACAAAGGCTTTCAACAGATCGATGAATACAGCTGAGGTGATATGTCCCTGATCTATCCCATAGAGGACAGAGTCAGTCTGAGTTTACATGTCTCTTTCTCTATGTCTGCCTTTCCCTAATTTTTTTTTATACTTTCTTTATTATTAGGATTCAGAGAAGCATACAAAATAAGTAAGTTATCTCTGTCTACAAAGTGATAAGTGTCCAGCCTTCTGTTGCATAGGTATCACACACACTTGTAGAGTCCCAGTTCATTCATACATGAATCCAATGAAGTAAAGAGCAAAGGTGCACAAAAATATAATGTAACTATAAAACAACAAATAATTAAAAGAGACAGAACAGGGGCAAAATAAGTGTAACAAAACTATATGGCTCTCTGCAAAATTATGGTACCCAACCAGGTCAGGGAGCTATGTAAACATTCCTAACTATAATCAGTTTAACATATTTACATTTTCCATCTCAGGAGATAGAAACATTAAATGAAGTTTGACAAGCATGACACCAAATTTACAATAAAGCATTTAAAAAACCTTGACATGGTTATTCTCTACAACTCCCCCAGCAACACCCATCTAGACCAGCATTCAGTGAATTTTTCCATTCTGTTTTGTACTTTATATGTCAGTAGTTCCATTTCTTGCATACCCACTATAATTTGTTTCCACTCAGCCACAGTTGGGGGTTCAGGTTTTAATCATCTATGGTTAATCGCTTTGTTCATGGCGGCTACACAAATATACCATATATACAGTAGAGAGCATTAGTTCCCCTTACACCCAAAGGTGGGAGTCCCAAGACCATATTATAGAATGACAGAGGGCTAGCAATTTGGAAAAGGGACTCAATACCCTGCTTTACTCGCTGTCTAAAAATATTTAAAAAAGAGCAAAAATAAAAGATATGTGACTGGGAAGCCACTTGTTCCCCACATCCCCTCCAACAGTATGGAGAAATATTGGGATCTCATTTTGCTTGTATTCGGGTGGTATGAAAAAAGCTAACTTTCACCTTCCACATATATTCCTGCCATTGGGGTAAAGAGGTTACCCTGGATGAACCTTTCCAAATCTTTTCCCATTCTGAATATGTGAGGCGGAAGTCCGCTTCCTCCACCCATTTAGTGACCAGCAGGGTCACTGCATCTGCCCTAAGGGTATTAAGAAATTGATAAATTAATAAAGTAGCTCCCTTAGGGGCTGAAAGAGATAACAGAGCAGTAAGCTTTGGCTCTGAAATGACGACAATCTCTAAATTATGTTGTTGTCTCAACTTGGATTGAATATAGGCCTGTATCTGCAAATAATGAAACATATCTTTGTGGGTCCATCCAAAGGCCTCACAACATTCCATGAAGGAAAATATAGTGTCTCCTCTCATCAGCTGAGCTGAACAGCACACTCCTGCACTGGCCTGCCAGCCATACCAGGCATCCAGGGTACCCAGCAGGAAGTCTGAGGACCCTGTAAACCAGCAATAACACCAGAGATCTATGTTGACCTGGGAGTATTTTCTAAAATGGTCCCAAGCATATAGGGTAGCCTGAACTGCTGTAAATAGGTCTGGTATGTTGGGCCTAGCCTGCGGAGGGACAAACAGAAGAGACTGTATGGGTCGGTAAGGGGACAGGCTCCTTTCCATATCCTGCCAATGAGCCAGCGTGAGAAAACAGTCCCATAGTATGGCCCATTTAATCTGGGAAGCAATCCAATATTCCTGAAAATCTGGGAGAGCCCTGACTCCCCATTGCTTCCCAGCTAGTAGCAGCCGCCTCCTGACCCTTGGTCTCCTGTTTGCCCAAATGAATTTAGCAGTCTTCCCCTGTACTTCCGCAAACCATTTCTGGGTCAATACTGTTGGAGCACATTGAAAGACATATAGAAATCTGGGGAGGAGATCCATTTTGACAGCCTGTATGTAAGCATACATTGGAAGGGGTAGTATTGACCAGTGTGCTATGTCCTCTCCTAGTTGTTTAATCAAAGGTGTATAATTATCTAGGTAGAGGTATTTATTAGTGGATCTTAGAGTAATACCTAAATATCTAAGACTAGTCAGGTCTCACTTCATTGGAAACCTTTGTCAGATTCTTTGAAAAGGGGTATAAGATAATTTTAAGATCTCTGTTTTTGTAGAGTTAAGAGCACAACTGAGAGGGTGGAAAAACTCCATATCAAATGCATCACTCTGGGGAGGGAGGTGTCTGGGTTTTTTAGATGGAGGAGCACATCATCTGCATACAGAGCTATCTCATGCTCCTGCAGACTGAGCTTCACTCCCTGAACCTCTGGATCTTGCCTAATCCATTGAGCCAATGGCTCAATATACAATGCAAATAACAGGGGTGACAAAGGACACCCCGTCTAGTACCACTACCCAAGCCAAATACAGTTGAAACCATACCATTTGTACGTACATAGGCCTAAGGGTTTGTGTATAGCCTCCTGATAGCACCCAAGAAGGCTTCTGAGAACCCAAACCCAGCAAGGACCCCATATAAAAATTTCCAATTTACTTGATCGAAAGCCTTCTCGGCATTTGAACTTATAATCAAGGCAGGCGTTGAGGTGTTATTAAGGTGGTCTATAATATGAAGTGTACAGTGTACACTATCTGCCACCTGACGCCCCGACACAAAGCCCATCTGGTCCCTATGGACTATGGTAGGAATTATTTGTTTGAGTCGCTTGGCCAAGATAGCCATCAAACATTTGTAGTCAACATTAAGAATGGAAATAGGCCTATATGAGGCCTAGAAAGTTGGGTCCTTGCTGGACTTGGGTATAACTGAAATTACTGCCTGTCTCCACGAAGGAGGCAGCACCAAGTCATCCTGCATGATCTCCTGATACGCTGACCGTAATAAGGGGACCACTGTATCTTTGAATTTTTTGTAAAATTCAGCTGGGAATCCATCCATACCTGAACTCTTCCCAGTTTACTTATTCCTATAACTGAATAAATTTCTGCTTCGGTGATTGGGTGGCCTAACAACTCATTTTGAGTCTCCGAAAGGCAAGGCAATTGTAAGTTGCCTAGGAAAGTCTGAATCTTATCTACACCTGGCCTCAATTGCTGGGTGTACAGTTTCTGATAAAAAGCTGTAAAGGCTTCAGAGATTTCCTCCAACTGAGTCACTCTATTGTTCATCTGGGAATGAACTATCCTAGTTATTTGGGCATGTGCCCGTCTCACCCACATGTGCAGAGCTATGAGTTTTAGTGCTCAGGGTCCCCCTTCATAATATCGTTGTTTTAAAAATTTTAAGTTTCTTTCCACCTTCAGGTCAAAAAAAAGGTTAAGCTCTTTCCTAAGCTTTGTGAGATCCCTTTCTCTACCTTTATCCACCTTAGCCTGTTGCAACTTCTCTAGGGCTTGTATTTAGTCCTCTACATGTCTCTGCCTGTTCTGATGCTGCCGTTTTGTGGCCACAGCAATAGCTATAAGTTTACCTCATATCATCACTTTAATCATATCCCACAGCATCCCTTGACTTATGCCAGAGGTAGAGTTATTTTGCATTGTCGGTGTAATTAGAATAGGAACCTGTTCCAATACTTCTGGGTCATTTAGTAAGGAGAGATTTAATCTCTGAAAGGTGGCCTTTTTTGGAAGAAAAAAGTCAACATGCAGGATGAGAGGAGAATGATCTGACAGACCAAGTGGGCCAATAATGCATTGTTTAGTTTGGGCTATTGCTTCCCTAGACAGAAAAAAGTAGTCCAGCCTGAAATACATATGGTGTGTGACAGAGTAGTATGTGTATCCAGAGGTGGATCCTTCTAAAAACCTCCAGGCATCCTAAACCCTATTTGTCTACAAGGCCCCTCACTAATTTTGCTACTTTCTGGGACTTTCCAGGAATTTTGGAAGTAGTATCTAGGTTCGGATCGAGCATGATATTCCAGCCCCCTGCATACAGGAGCAGTCCCTCTGCCTTTTGAGAGATTAACAATAAGAGCTTACAGTAAAACTCATAAGGGGACTCAGGAGGGGCATAAATAGACACCAGAGTGAGCACTTGGTCGTTCAATTTCTCCTTAAGGATGACATAGGACCCTTCGTATCCCTGACCGTATCCAGCACCTCGAATGGGAGGTGCTGTGGGACAAGGATAGCCACCCCCCGCCACCTGCCTGTTTTATATGAAGAGAAACAGACCTCACTATAGCCAAAATCAATCAGTTTTTGATGCTTCACCTCTGATAAGTGGGTCTCCTGAAGGAGAACAAAATCAACTTTAAAAGTTAAAAAGTGTTTTCCTCTTTATTGGGCTCATCAAACCATTGATATTAAACGTTAGAACCTTAGAATTCATATCTCCAAGTATATTTACTCTGGTGTGAATCTGCTCCATACGGGTGTCCAAGTATGCCAGCTTTAAGTCAGCTTTATTTTCTTTCCTGGACACCTTAATTTCCTGAAGAAGTATGCCTTTCCCTAATTTCCCTCCCACAGAGTGGATAACAAAAATAATTTCTTCTGCATTGGCCCATCGGTGCAGCAGTTGAATTTCTGCTTGCGGCGTCAGCAACCCGGGTTTAGGAATGAGCCCGGGGAGCTGAAGTGCTGGCAGGGAGAGGAGGCTTGAGCATCCCAGGGATAGCTTGACTTCTCCAGGGAAGGAGGGGGGACAGCGTCTTGGTGCTTGACTGATCCCAGGCAGAGATCTGGGGCACAGCAAGCACTGGGGCAGGAGCAGTGGGGAGGACATCGCGGATGTTGGTGCTATGTGCCCTGACGTCAGGGCACTCGCAATGCCCATCAGAACAGGGGAAAAATATTCTCCAGGCTCCAGGTAGATGGAGCTCTGAAGCAGACCCCTCATGGCTCCCACCTGCCTAGCCAGTCCTGGATCCTGACAAGACAAGAAGTGTTCAGGGTGTAGCAGCCCCACCTCGTCCCCACCCAGGGGGTAGATCTACGACTCCATGGGGGATTCCAGGATAGTTAAGGTAGGTGGCTGAAGTGGGGGCAGACTCCACTGGGGCTCCTGAAGGTGTGGGGGTCTGGAGAGATGGGAAGGAGGATAAAGTACAATTAAAAAAAATAAATAAATAATTTCTTCTGACCTTCTCCTGATTTTGTTACTAGGTACCCTTTTCTACTGTCCTCACCAGCTTTCACATACCCGGCTATATATGCACCTAATTCATTGGATCATTCCCTCCAAGTCTCCATCTTTTTTTTCCCACCATACTATCCCTTCCTTCCCTCCCTGGCTGCTAGTTTGTTTGTTTTGTTTTTGTCTTACTCCGCATTTCACATCTGCGTAGCTCTTGCTCCTACAGACAGTCCAACTTTTAGTGCTCTCTTTGAACTGTCAACTTTTTGATATGCATGAAGGACTTTGTAATCTATCATGCACAAAGTATTATGGTTTTAGCAGTGTAATTATGCATATCATATAAATCATTTTGCTCTGTGTTATTGTACTCATTATGCATTATAAAACAATGATTGGAAACAGAGCATTCTGATTGGCTAATAACAGTCTAAAGGGTCAGAATAACAGCTGCAAACCCTCATGTACAATAAAACAAAACAACAGAGCCATTTGACTTTAAACTGTTAAAACAGTCATTTGAAAAAAACAAACATATTTTAGTTATATAATAGTATTAAGGCACTCAAGGGGTTTGGTTACCGTTGTTAATCTAATGCTAGGGGTGTAAGGCTCTCAGCTAGTGTCTCATGCCCCCCCCAGAGACAGGTCATGTTTCCCCTTCACCCTCCTTTCTTCCTATCTGCCCTGGTTTCCTCTCTTCACCCTTCTTTAACCAGTTTCTCCATTGCAGCCTCCCCTCCTTCCCCCACCTCTCCCCATTGCTCCCCTCCTCCGTTCAAAGGAGCAGATAGTCCACTCCATCCTTTTGCTCTTTTTCCTGTCTGGTGAGGTGGAGTCCAACCCTGATCCCTCCAGAAAACTCGAGGAGTGGTCAGGGGTAAGGCGGCGGGGTTTAAATGCAAAAAAGTGCAAAGTAATGCACTTGGGGCACAGAAACTCAGGGGCAGAGTATAAAATGGGGGGAGTCTTACTGGCGACCTCCAAGCAGGAGACAGACCTGGAAGTACTCATATCAGATGACCTAAAGGTAGTCAGGCAGTGTGACAAGGCAGTTCAGAGGGCTAGTGGGATACTGGGGTGCATATGGAGGGGTATCAGCAGTGGAAAGAGGGAAGTAGAACAGTAAAACCCCATTTACTCAAATGTCTTGGTGAACATGAAACACATTTGGATAAATAGGGTTTCGGATAAGCGAGGTTCCTATTCTTACTACAGTGCTGAATGCATGTTGGCTCTCACACCACCACTTCCCTTCTCCTTTCTCACAATGACCAGCTTGAATTTCACAGCACAATTTAGTTCCCTGAGCTCAGCAACTATAGTACAGTACTTTACTTACAATAGACAGAGAAAGGACTTCTCATCTCCAGCACATGCTAGTAGTTTCAATTTTCAGTTAGGTTTCAGTGCTGGCAAGACAGTGAGGCTGAGCAGCTTTGGGCTGATGACTCACATGTGTCTTCACAGAAAAGATATTCAGTGCTTGTGGAGGAAACATGATCTAAATTTAATCGGAGCAGAAAAGATCCAGAGCCAGTTTAGCACAGTGAAGAGAGGTGCTTATGGTGGGGCTAGCAGCTTCAATTTTCGATCGTTTTTCAGTGTTGGCAAGACCGCACGACTGAGCAGTTTCAGCTTCAGTGCTGTAGTGAGTTTGTGGGGTGGGTTTCGCTAAACTTGTAAAAGTCTCAGCCTAGCCTGAACTAATTAGCCTAATCTGGCTATTTACTACACTCTAAGCAGCTGGCTAAGCAGGTGCTGAGAAATGAATGCAGTGCTGAAAAGTGCTAATGAATAAATTAAGGTACTAGAGGCTCTGTTTAACAATTCCCTGTGGTGGACATAACTTAGTTTCGGATAACAGGTTTTCGGTTAAGTGGGGTTCAGTTAAACAGGGTTATACTATATTGCCTCTCTATAGATCACTAGTAAGACCCCAGCTAGAGTACGTGTCCAATTCTGAAGACCACATCACTGGAAGGACAGAGACTGGGTGGAGGTGGTTCAGAGGAGGGCAACTAAAATGATGCAGAGTCTGCATCAGAAGCCCTATGAGGAGAGACTTAAGGACCTAAATATGTACACCCTCGAAGAAGGCAAGGAGGGGGGATAAAACAGAGACCTTTAAATAGCTCATGTGGGTAAAGAAGGTACAGGAGGGAAGTATTTTTCAGAGAAAAAAGCTGCTCAAAGACAAGGGGGTACAATAAGAAGCTGGAGGGGTAGATTCAGGAGAGATGTGAAGAAGTAACTCAATAGAAAGAGTGGGGGATTCCTGGAACAGTCTTTCAGCAGAAGTGGTGAGATCAAAAACAGTGGTGGGGTTCAAGAATGCATTGGATAGGCATAAGGGAACCTTAGAGAAATGGAAGGGAGGGTGGGTGAATGGGCCGGAGATCAAGTAGGATCCGTATTGATACTATAAGCAGGGACAAAATTGGCAGACTAGGTGGGCCAAGTGGTCCTTATCTGCCAGCAAATTCTGTGCCTATATTTGTAGGTTTCTAGGTTTCTCCCCCCCAATCCTTCTCCACCTCCCCCAGCTACCAAAGGTTTGAGAATCTATCACCTTAATGCTCCGAGCCGTCTTTCAAAATTCAACCTCCTGTTTGTCTGGGTTTCATAATACTCTCTGATATCCTCTGTATCTCAGAATCCTGGCTGCTCTCCAGGATTCCAGACTCTAGCCTGGCCCTTCCTGACTATCATCTCTTCAGGCAGGACAGGGGAAATCGTGGTGGTGGTATTGCCATCTTTGTCCATTTGAGCCTCTCTTGCATAATGGCTATTGGAGAGGCTCCCACAAGTTTCTTCTTGTCAGGCTGTCATTCCCCTACTCAAAGCCTATCTTCATTGGGGTTTTCTATTCTCACCCAGAATTTCCACCTCCACCCTGGTTGATTCCCTTTCTACCGTTACCTCTCATTCCTCTGTTGGTGATCACATCCTACTATGGGATTTCAATATCAGTTGACTTTACCTGGCCTCCAGGCTGACCATAAACAAGGTTGAATCCCTTAATCTCTCACAGATTATAACTGAACCCACTTGACTCAACCCTCACTCCCAGAACCATTCCCTCTTGGATGGGGTACTCTGCTCACCCCTACCGCACTGTTGCAGCAGGTATCTTGCCAGATGCTTTCAGTGACCACTGCATGATTTTCTGCATCAGGAAAATCCAGTGTCCACCATCCAACCTAAAATACATCTGGATCAGGTCCATCTGGTCACTCAACATCAATGCTCTCTTGAGTGACCATGCTGCAACAGAATGGGCAGCCATCCTCTCGGCCACTGATATTGGTGTTGCCCTCTCCCTGTTCCACTCTAAATATTCCTCAGTTTGGGACACACATGCCCCACTGAGTAAATCCAGGGTCAAAACTCATCACCACCCTGGGGATACCCCCCCAAACCATTGACCAGTGCAAGTCCCCTGAAATCATCTGGACACACTATACATTATCATACTCCCTTCCTGGTCTTCTCTTATATAGGACTATTAGAAACTCCTGCACAAAGGTTTCCCAGGCTGTGAAACTACATTATTTCAAGGCCAACCTTCAGAATAATTTTAACACTTCATCTGAGTTCTGAAAGGTAACTCACTCCCTTTTTGACCCTCCCACTTAGTCGCCCCTCCAGTCTCTTGCTGACCAGTAACCTTGCTGCAACAGATTGGACAGCCATCCTCTCGGCCACTGATATTGGTGTTGCCCTCTCCCTGTTTCACTCTAAATATTCCTCAGTTTGGGACACACATGCCCCACTGAGTAAATCCAGGGTCAAAACTCATCACCACCCCAGGGATACTCCCCAAATCGTTGACCAGTGCAAGTCCCATGATTTCATCTGGACACGCTACACATTATCATACTCCCTTCCTGGTCTTCTGTTATATAGGACTAATAGAAACTCCTGCACAGAGGCTTCCCAGGCCATGAAATTGCATTATTTCAAGGCCAACCTTCAGAATAATTGTAATACTTCATCTAAGTTCTGGAAGGTAACTCACTCCCTTTTTGACCTTCCCACCTAGTCGCTCCCCCCCCAGTCCTTCTGGCAAATGGGTCATCTGGGTCTGACCCCCTCCTCTGTCGCTTCTCACTTCATTGAGTTTTTCGCCACTTGTGCTCTCCCACTCCCCCTTCAACCTCCTCCGCTTCATCTCATGTTCCCTCTCCTCCCTCCCCCCCTCCCCTCCCCTCCCAGGGTTTCCTTCCCCACTGTTACTACCCAGGAAACTTTGATTATGCTTTCCTCCCTCATCCTGTCCAAATCCAGTCCTGATAGACTGGATCCTAAACTCCTCCACATCTCTGCTCCTGCCAAAGCATCTCCTCTGACTCACCTACTCACTCTCTCCCTCAGTGCTGTTCCTCAGTTTTGGAAATTGGCCAGAGTTCTTCCACTTCACCAAGGGGGCCCTTTCTTCCATAGTGATTTCCAGCCAATGTCCCTCCTCCCCTCTCTTGCTAAACTGCAAGAGAAACTTGTCTTCATGAGACTCTCCAGTTTCTTCTTCTCCACCAATCTCCTGTCCCCATTCCAGTCTGTCTTCTGGAAGCATCACTCCACCATCTCCTCTGTCCTGCCTGTAACTGATTCCATCTTCTCAGGGATGGACCAGGGGCACGTCATGGCTGCCTTCTTCATCCATCTGGCCAAAGCCTTTGATTCAGTATCCCACCCTTTCCTGCTGGATAAACTGAGATCTGCTAGCCACTCAGCTCCCACTGTTGGCTGGTTCTGCTCTTAGTCACTGGCCATCTAGAGTCAGCTGAGGTTGGTAGTGCCCTGTCACAACCACTTCCCATCCAGGTTGGGGTCCAACAGGGCTCAACCTTGGGTCTCATACTCTTCTCCACTTTTCTTAATGACCTTCCCTCTGCCTTTATCAACTCGCATATTCACATGTTTGCAGAGGACACAATCATCTACACCTCCAGTCCCTCTGCTACAGCCATGGAAGGTCTGCTCCAGCAAGACATCTACAGTGCCCTGCGTTGGTTCAAATCCAACCAGTTCCAGGTCAACACAAAAAAACTGTGTTCATGACTTTGGCACCAGCCAGAAACTGTCCAGACTCCCCTACTCTGCCCTTCTTCTCCACCTTAGATGGCTTTCCTCTAGAAATGGTTCAGTCTTTCAAGAACCTCAATGTGTGGCTAGACAGCAAGCTTGACTTCTCTGCCCACATTGACATCATCCATGCCAAGCTCTGCCCTAAACATGGTACCTTGTACTGCAGTAAAGATTGTTCATCTCCACAGGCCTGCCAAGAACTTGTTACCAAAATGGTGTTCCCAGTCTTTGACTGTATGGACGTGGTCTATAGCACCACCCCCACCTCCCTGGCCAGACTGAACACCCTCTGAAACTCCTGTTGCCACTTTGCTACCAACTCCCCCTTATACTCATCATTGCTCACTTTACTCCTCCTTATCCATTCTCCCACTACCCTCATGTCACCAGATCCTCTGCACCTCCTTCACATCCAAATACTGGTTTGGGTCCTTTTCCTCTTACCTTTCATCACTCTTCTCTGTCATCACCTCTATTTCCTGCTTCTTCCACTCCAGGGATGCTCGCACTTTCACCATTCCTCATCCCCATCCCTCTGCTGGGCAATCAGCCTTTTGTTATCATCTTCCCGCACTTTGGAACCAGCTCCCCACATCCCTCCACTTCACTGCCTCCCTTGACTCACTCAGGTATCAGCTGAAATTCCTTCCCCCCACTCCTGTTTCCCTCTCCCTGACATTTTGCATGCAGATGTTATCCTACCCCAATGTAGGTGTGGCTGAGGTGCTTAATTGTTTATTCTTGCCTAGCTTATTCATGCTGCACTTACAGCTGTACTCATGCTATTCTGACTGCACTTTTTTGTAACTGCAAACTGTGTCTGTGCTATGTATTTTTATCCCGTATCCCCTTCCCCTGTGTTGCATCTAGAAACAAGACTCAGCTCAGTGTGCCTTTCATGGTAAAAAATTTCAAATAAAAAAAATAAACAAATAAATATTAACAGATGGTAACCAAACCCTGATTGTGCTTTAATGCTTGATTTTCTATTTCTCTCCCCACCTCTTGTTCCCCATCAATCTAGGTCACACCTGGAAACAAGTCTCCTCTGTATGTCTATCTGAGTCATCACATTAGAAATAAATAAATAGAAACATGAATAAATAAATAAGAATTCTGTGTAAATTATAATTCATTTTTAGTAAAATTTAAGGAGGATTTCTCAAAGTGAGAATATCATTAAATTCTCAAACAGAAATTGTTTTCAAAGTGGATCTTTCAACTTTACTGTTAAGTTCTCCTATAGATACATTGGGATCTTCTACTTTTATCATTCAGTTCTCCTACAGCAATTATTTTGAAAATGGGAACTTCCATCTTTATCATTATAATTCTCATATAGAAATTATTAGAATGACTCCTTTATCTCATTTTTCTCATTCACTCCTCTCATTCTCTGCACCTACAATTTACTGCCTTCCTCATTTCAGTAATGGAATTAAAATGATATCTCTTTTTGTTTGGCCAGGGCAGTATCCTAGAATTGAATATGGAGTTCTTCAAATGATTGAGTAGAGGGGGTGCTTGTTACCAAATTCAGAGTATTACTTTTGGTCCTCCCATATAAGTAATTTGTAAATGGTTGAATGAGGATTATACTGTGCATGAGGAATATATTGGTGTGCAATTACTTCTTTTTCTATATAATAAACCACTACCAGCTAATCTAAGAAAAGAGTTAGCTTACCTTGCTGATGCCTAGATTGCCTGTTCTTTTTTGATATGGCATGTATTATTTTAAAAATATCATCTACATTTCTTCCCTATGCTGTTTGACTCTGATTTTATTCCTACAAGTTTAGATCTTGGCTTTAGACTTTGGGAAAATAGAGACCTTGTTCACTACTTTCAATTGATAGCTAATGCCATTAGTGTTTCAATTTTGAAGCAGTCAGAACAATATGGTCCATCTAGGCATTATCTATTTACGGGTTTTCTTTTCTGTTCAGACACTGCATGCAAATGGCCAAAGTAGTTTTTAGCCCAGTTCAGGAATGCCACTGGGAACACCCATATCTTTGCCAAGCTTCAATATGAATAGGGTGGGGCTGTATGTACTGCATGTGCTCAATAACAGCTCAGTCGGTGGCCAGCATTGGTGGAGGGAGAAGGGCTGTGCTGGTCGCAGGCTCGATTTCAGGGATGGTGGTGCGGGGTGGTGGGTCACTACCTGCCAGGGTGTGGTGTGGGTCCACTAGACCACCAGGGAAAGGGTTACGTTAGCGATGCAGGGGATCAGGGACGGGGGGATTACACTGCATACCAGGGAATACTGTTTATATGTATTGGGTGGATGATCAGGTGGGGGGAGGGACCACTAGCCTCCAGGAATATTTTTATTTCTGAACAGGACAGCAATGGGGGAATAGACCACTAGACCACCAGGGGCCACTGTATTGGGGCTCGGGGGGCTGCCACACTTCCTCTGCCAATCACTAGGGTTGCACAGGAGTAAGTCAGGGTTTCAATCTGCAGTATGTGCACAGTGCAAGGGGGCCATGCAAAATGACTTTGCACGCACACATACTCTCAATATTGGACTGCACCAATATGCAGGTCCATGCCCTTTCATTTACACTGTGCCCCCCTCTGTTTTTTGCTCAGGCACAAACCGAGTTTGCTCATGCTAACCAGGCTTTTCAATATAGCCGTTCCACACAAAACTCGGTTTGCAAAGACAAACTCAGTTTAGCAATTGGGCAAAGTTTTGAGTATCGTGCCTCAGATGGGAAGACTTTGGGGTTATTTGTAAACTGCGAATAAAGTGTTCTATTCTCCATTAATTCAAAGTACGGCACTGTAGATAGATACCTATTAGGGTTACTCAGAATCCATCAAATGGAATCAGATTTGTCAGATTTCAATCCGATTTTAGAATTTAAAAATCCTAATTCCTAAATTGATTTTTTAGCATAGAAATTTCAGATTTTTAAATCAGATTTAGGATTCCAAATCCAAATCCAATTCCTATTTTGAGGTTCATTTAGAATTTAAATTGGAGAAGGATTAGAAATCGGGATTTCCTACAATAACTAAATAGGCTAATCAGATCCAAATTGTTGGAGTCTGAGCAATCCTAATACCTATTTCATGTTTTGACAATAGCACCTAAAATGTCTGCAGCTACATTATGATTACATCATGCTCCTTTGACCTTGGTTTTGGTAAATAGTATTTAGCCTTTGCAGAAAATTATATTTACTTTGCAAGGTAGGCCAGAAAGGATCCAAGAGATATAGATTAGGGCTTATTTATACAGTACCTAAGCTGCCTGATTTTTTCCCCCCAAAAGCTGTGTTAGAGGGATAGATCAGAGCTCTGTTGTTGGGTCAGCTTATTTACTTTTTGTTTTGCCTCTCAGGGTTTGTTGAGCCTACTGATTTATCTGACTCTTGTCTTCGTCATTCTTCATGCACCAGACTATACATAAAAACATAGAAACATAAACTTTGATGGCAGATAAGGACCGCTTGGCCCCTCTAGTCTGCAGATCCTAGTTAACCAACAGCCTATTTCTTCCTACCCCCCACAAGAATTGCCTTATGTCTGTCCTATGCATTCTTGAATTCTCCCACAGTTTTAGACCCCACAACCTCCTCAAAAGGCTGTTCCATGCATCCACTACCCTCTCTGTGAAATAATACTTCCTCACATTGCCCCTGAACCGCCCTCCTTCTATCTTTAAATTGTGTCCCCTTGTTCTTGCAAGTCTCTTTTTCTGAAAGATGCTACCCTCTTGGACTGTGTTGATTCCACTGAGGTACTTAAAAGTTTCTATCATGTCCCCCCTCTCCCTTCTTTCCTCAAGGGTATACATATTAAGCTCCTTTAGTCTCTCCTCATACGGCTTCTCTTGCAGACCCTGCACCATTTTAGTTGCCCTCCTCTGGACTACCTCTATCCTGTCTATGTCCTTGCGGAGATGGGGTCTCCAGAACTGGACACAGTACTCCAGATGGGGTCTCACCAACTGTCTGTACAGAGGGATAACAATTTCCTGTTTTCTGCTGATGATGCCTCTCCCTGTACATCCCAGTATACCTCCAGCCCTCCCTACTGCCTTCTCACATTGCTTGCTAACCTTAAGGTCATCTGATATGATTACCCCAGGTCCCTTTCCTTTTTTGTTGTTGTTACTACCTCCCCACCATTGTGTATTCTTCCCCTGGGTTCTTGTTTCCCAGGTGCATTATTTTCACTTTGCATTGAATCCTAGCTGCCATACTTCTGACCATTCCTCCAATCTTGCCAAGTCCCTTTTCATCCTTTCCACGCCTCCTTGTGTATCAACCCTGTTGCAGATCTTTGTGTCATCTGCAAAAAGACATACTTTTCCTTCCAGTCCCTCTGTAATGTCACTGATGAAGACATTAAAAAGGACTGGACCCAATACTGAACCCTGCGGTACCCCACTAGTAACCCCTCTTTCTTCAGAGTGTACTCCATTTACAATTACCTTCTGCGTCCTATTGTGCAGCCAATGTTTTACCCAGGCTACCACCCTTGGACCCACTCCCAGGCTGGTTAATTTGACTATTAATCTTTTGTGTGGGACTGTGTCAAATGCCTTGCTAAAGTTTAGGTAGGCCATGTCCACAGCCCCTCCCTGGTCTACTACTTTGGTCTCCCAGTCAAAGAAATCTATTAGATTCATCTGACATGACCTTCCTGCTGTGAATCCATGCTGCCTTGGGTCCTGTGCTCCACTGGCCTCTAGGTATTCAACTATTCTTTCCTTCAGAACTGTAATTTCCTTCTTCCTTACAAAACATATTAAGACATCAAACTGTAAAAAACAAAAACAAGGCGCTGCGTCAGCATGTGGTCTGAAAGCAAAACAAAATGGTTATATTAAATGCACGCTGAAAATAGAAAATAGAGTTAAAAATCTATGTTTCGACCTCAGGTCTTCTTCAGGAAATATCTAAAAGAGAAAAAAAAAAACAAGTTAGTGTAGAGGAGAGGTAAAACGAGAGAGATATATATGTGGAGAAAGAAGAAAGGGGAGGCTCAGGGAGAAGAAATGATAAATGATAAGATTAAGAGAGAATCTGTGAAACAAAAAGGTGATGATGGGAAAGATAAAGCATAATGGGAGTGAAAGAGCTGGGGAAGTTCCCAGGTGGGGACTAATTAACAGGGCCTAGTAAGAAGGCTGAAAGGTGGCAAATGTGTGGGAAGGAGACAGAAATGGAGACTTATGGTGAAAATGAAAAATAAATTAAATGAGTACAAAAACAAATAGACTTTAGGGAAATAAAAGGGATGGCTGAAAGATGTTAGTGGAAAATAAGTCTATCATTTAAACCAGAGGGCTGCTGGGAGCCAAGGCGGATGATCAGCTTGGCTTCCATGTTTTTTCTATGGTTAGGATCCCGGAAGCCCTGCTGAAGGGCACAAACAGAAAGGTCATTGACATTGTGGTCCCTGGAGATAAAGTGGGATACAACGGGTTTAGCAGTTTCACCATTCCTGACTGCTCTGTAATGTTCCCTGAAATGGTCAGCAAGACGCCTACCAGTTTCTCTGATGTAAATAGCTGTACACTTCCTGCAAAGAATACAATACACCATATTAGTGGAGGTGCATGAGAACTCCTTGGGGATGTGAAAAACACCTGTAGGCCCCCGAATCTCAGTCACACTGGAAATAAATTTGCAGGTGTAGCAGCGAGTCCTGTTGCAAGGTTTGGTACCTGGGAGGGAGGAACTTTTAGGAGAAGGTAGGCTGCTTTTAACCAGGAGATTCTGCAGGTTAGGTGGCCGGAGGTAGGAGGCAATAGGTGGTTCTGTAAAGGAAGCACCAATGTTAGGGTCAGTTTGCAAAATGGGAAAGTTACTAGTGATGATCCTGTGAAGAGAAAGTGTGCTCTGATAGAAAGGAAGAACTAGTGGAATTTGCCGTTGTTCTTGTGTGACAGTATCCTTCTTGCAGGGGTCAAGGTTATGGGGCATGTTACTGACCCGGAAGAGTGCTCTATCCACTGTGCTTTTTGGGTATCCCCTGTTGATAAAAAAACTATGTATTATTTGGGTCTGCTCAGCAAAATCATCCTTTTCACTGCATAACCTGTGAAGTCTAAGAAACTGAATAAGGCAGGCCATTCTTGACATGTTTAGGATGGAAGGAGCTGTGGACAAGGAAACTGTGAGAGTCAGTGGGTTTGTAATAGACTGATGTCTTCAGACCAGTGTTCTGGACTGACAGCTGGATATCCAGAAAAGGCAGTGTAGAGGAGGACACTTCAACTGTGTATTGAAGGGAAGGATGGGCCCGTGGTAAACTTGTCAAGGAAGACTTGGAGGGTCTCCCTGGAGCAGGAAGTGGCCCCCACACAGTCATCAATGTAGCGTTTGTAGAGTTCAGGCACATGAATGAGAGAAAAAAATGTTCCTCCACCCAACCCACAAACAGATTAGCCATCCCCATATTAAGACATCCCCCAGCAATATGGAGATAATAACTCTTACGTCATAGGTGACGCCACCAGCTGTCGTCTGTTTTCGTGCCTGTAGCTGAAATAAAAAAAAAAAAGTTTCAGGAATATGGTTTCTAACTTCGTCATTCACAAGATCAAACATAAAATGGTGTCAGAAGTGAATAAACATCATCTTCTCAGATACAGGGAAGCAGAGATGTGGGCCATGGTGGAACCAAATGCCTTAATAAATTCTTTGTAATTCCTGGGCTGTGTACAAATGCTGCAAATGGTTTCTCTTACCCTAAGGAATTCATCCCCTACCATTAATGATGGATATTTCCTTAGCCTAAGGAATGGAATTACTTATGTATTTATTAGGTTATTTATTTATTAACCAGGTAGGTTCTCTGGACTAAACAATCCTGTTCTTAGGAATATTCCAGGCCTCTAGATGGACATGCAGGAGTAACATAGGTAGGAAATTAATCACAAGGTATATGGTATAGCAGTTATTGTATTACAGGTAGTAATTCGCAAGATCAGTATATGTCCGTAAGATAAGAATATGCATTAATGCAGCACAGTGCAAGAGAATTTACATACAGTTAAACAGAGAAGTACTTTTATGTATGTGCATGGGCAATTTTCCAGAAGACGGTTCTTTCGCATAGTTTTAAAGATGAGCTGACCTGGTGCAGAGCGCAGGAAAAAAATGGCAAGGTATTCAATAGTACTTTCCATTCAGCAAGGTACTGGCATTACAAAGTAACCTGAAAATACTTTGTTGTTATTGACTTTGGTAATAATGCATGTCTTGAATTACAAAGTAACCACATGGCGAACCCATCCTCCATGCTGACATAGGGGTCATTCTGTACTCATTCTCCACCCTGACATTACGGTCATTCTTTACCTGTCCTCCACCCTGACATTGGGGTCATTCTGTACCCATCCTCCATCTCAACACTGCAGTTATTCAGTACCCATACTCCACCCCAGCATTGGTGTCATTCTATACCTATCCTCCACCCCAACACTGGGGTCATTCTGTAGCCATTCTCCACCCTGACATTGGGGTCACTCTGTCACTCTGTACCCATCCTCCACCCCAACTTTGGGGTCACTCTGTACCCATCCTCCAGCCACACATTGGGACATTCTGTACCCACCCTGTGCTATGACATTGTGGTCCCTCTGAATCCATCTTCCACCCTGACGCTGGGGTCATTTTGTGCCCATTTTCCACTCCAACATTGGAATCATTCTGTACACATCTTCCACCCTGACATTCAGGTCATTCTGTACCCATCCTCTACCCTGACATTGGGGTCACTCTGAACTCATCCTCCACTCTGACATTGGGGTCACTCTATACCCATACTTCACCTTGACATTGGGGTCACTATGTACCCATCCTCAAGCCAACATTGGGGTGACTCTGTATCCATCCTCTACCCTGACAGTGGGGTTACTCTGTACCCATCCTCTACCCTGACATTGTAAACACTCTGAAGTCATACTCTACCCTGACAATGGGGTCACTCTGTGTCCACTCTCTACCCTGACATTGGGGTCACTCTGTACCTATTCTTCATCCCTACATTGGGGACACTCTACACCCATCCTTCACCGTGACATTGAGGTCACTCTCTACATTATCCCTGACACAGGTGCATTGGGCTCTCTTATACCCCATCAACCACACTGTCCTTGGGGTCATTCTGTACCCATCTTCCGCCCCAGCATTGGGGTTACTCTGTGCCCATCCTCCACCCTGTCACTGAGGTCAGCTTGTGCCCATCCTCAGTGCTGACACTATGGTCGCTCTGTACCCCTCCGCCACACTGACATTTGGATCACTCTGTACCAGTCCTCAACTCCAGTACTGGGGCACTCTGTACCCATCCCCTACCTGGACATTGGGGTACCTATTTTCCCATTCTCCACCCCAAAATTAGGGTCACTCTGTACCCACACTTTACCACAACATAGAAGTCACTGTGTACCCATCCTTCACTTCAACACTGGTATCACTGTATGTGCACCCTCCACCCCAAAATTAAGGACCCTAAGTACCAGTCCTCAACCTTTACATTGGGGTCACTCTGCACCCATCCTCCACCCCGATATTGGAGTCACTCTGTACACATCCTCCACCCCAACACTGGGTTTATTCAGTACCCATCTTCCACTCCAACATTGACGTCACTTTGTACCAATTCTCCACCCCAACATTGGGGTAACTCTGCATCTATTCTCTACCCTGACATTGGAGTCCCTCTGTACCAATTCTCCACCCTGGCACTGGGGTAACTCTGTACCCATCCTCCACCACTGACACCAGAGATATTCTGTACCAATGCTCTACCCTGACATTATGGTCACTCTGTATACAGTTTCCACCCTGAGACTGGGATCATTCTGTAGCCATCCTTCACCCTGACATTGGGGGTCACTCTACATTTATCCACCCTTCACGCTGACAGTGGGGTTACTCTGTACCTGTCCTCTGCTCTGATATTGGGGTCACTTTGTGCCCATCTTCTGCCCTGATATTGGGGTCACTCTGTACCCATTCTCAACCCTGACATTGGGGTCACTCTGTACTGCACCCCCTTCACAGGTGACATTGGGATCTTCTATACCTCATCAACCACCCTATCATTGGGGTCATTCTGTACCCATCTTCCACCCCAACACTGGGGTCACTCTGTACCCATCTTGCACCCTGACATTAGGGTCTCTCTAGACCCATCCTCCACCCAGACACTGGGGGTAACTCTGTACCCATCATCCATCCCAACATTATGGTCACCCTGCCCTGTACCCATCCTTCACTGTGACATTGGGGCCATTCTGTGCCCAACCTCCAGCCAAAGTCAAGGAAACTGTTTACCCATCCTTCACTCTAATATTGGGGTCACTCTCTATCTTACCCCACCACAGATGGCACTGAGATATCTTATACCCCATCAACCACCATGTCACTGGAGTCATTCTGTAGCCATCCTCCACCCCAACACTATGGTCACTCTTTACCCATCCTCCACTCTGACATTGGGGTCACCCAGTACCCATTCTTAATGCTGATACTGGGGTCACTCGGTACCCCCCACACTGACATTTGGGTTGCTCTGTACCAGTGCTCCACTCCAGTACTGGGACATCTGTATCCATTCTCTACTCTAACATAGGGGTCACTTTGTACCCATCCCAGACCCTGGCATATGGGTCACTAGCCAACATTAGGGTCACTGTATCCACCCTTTACTCAGATGTTCAGAGTCACTCTGTACCCATCCTTCACCCCTACATTGCTGTCACTCTATATCCATCCTCCACTATGACATTGGGGTCACCCTGTATCCATCCTCCACCCCAACACTGCGGTCAATCTGTGGTCATCCTTCACCCCAAAATTGGGAAGTTTTGTACCCATTCTCCATCACAAGGTTAGGGTCACTATGTATCCATCCTCCACCCCATCATTGGGGTTGCTCTGTACCCATTCTTCACTCTGATATTGGGGTCACTATATACCCATCCTCCACCCTGCCATTGTGGTCACATTGTACCCATCCTCCAGCCTGACATTAGGGTCACTCTGTATACATCTTCCACCCCAACATTGGGTTAATCTGTACCAGTTGCCCACCCAGACACTGGGATAACTCTGTACCCATCCTCCACAACTGACAATGGGGCAATTCTGTACCCATCCTCCATCCCAACATTGGGTTCCTCTATACTCATCCTCCATCCTGACACTGGGGGTCACTCTGTATCTGTCCTTTACCTTGACAGTGAGGTCACTCTGTACTCATTCTGTAAGGCAAGGCAAGTTTTATTAATACCACGCCCATTCCCGGAGGCTCTGGGTGCTTTACATCAAAACAGAAACAGAATAAGGCAAGCAAGAAATAAATAAAATAATAAAATAAATACAGATAATCTAGAAAAACTCAGCAGCAATATTAAAATTCATACTGGTCATAACTCCTCACTCAGGAAGGCCAGGGCAAAGAGATGGGCCTTGAGACCCCTTTTAAATACGTTGACCGAAGGGGCCTCCTGCATTGACGGTGGTAGAGCATTCCACAGGACGGGGCTGGTGACACTGAAGGCACAGTTGCTGGCAGTTCCCAACCTAGTCTTGGGAACCTCTAGGAGGCCCCTGGCCAAGGAGTGGAGAGAATGGACTGAAATGCAGGGTGTTAAGAGCTCAGCCAGGTAACCAAGGTCTAGACCATGTAGGGCCTTATAGGTGAGAAGATTCACCTTGAAGATAACCCTCCACCTGAGAGGCAGCCAGTGCAAAGAGTACAACACTTGGCTCACATGGCTGGACTTCAAAAGGCCGGTCAGTAACCAAAGTAAAGAGCATTGCAGTAGTCAAGCCTGGAGGTTACAAAGCCGTATACTAGCATAGGCAGGTCCTCGGTGGAACAAGGGATTTGATCCTGGTGATATTTCTTAAGTGGGAAAAAACACTTTGGGCCACTGCCAAGACCTGAGCTTCAAGTGTCAGTCTGTCATCTAGGATCCTGCCAAGATCTCGCACCCTAGCAAAGGTCAACAATAGTGCAGGACCCAGGTGAAAAACTGACATCCTAGGGTTGGTGACACTTCCATCACACCCACAACCCAACCCAACCACTAGTACCTCCGTCTTGTCTGGGTTCGGTTGCAACCAGCTGGAGGACATTCAGTCATTTATCTCAGCCAGGTAGTTATTCAGCACTTCCACAGTTTCTGATGTCCTGGGGGCAAAGGACAGATACAGTTGGGTATTATCTGCATAGCAGTGAAAACCCACACTGTAATGCCTAATGAGCTCACCCAGGGGCAGCATATACACTGCAAACAATATTGGCAACAAGATCGACTCCTGAGGCATGCCACACGGCAAGAGCCTTGGGAAGGAGGAGAAATTCCCCATCACCACTGGTTGCTTCCTTTCAGAGAGAAGGACTCAAACCAGTGGATGACAGTGCCAGTGAGTCCACAATACTCTCTGAGGCGATTGAGAAGCACAATGTGATCCACAATATCAAAAACGGAGGAGAGAGCTAGGAGAACAAGAATTGTTTTGTCTCTTCTATCTCTCTCCCTGAGAAGGTCATTATGCACCCTGACTAATGCAGTTTCGGTGCTATGCCTTGCTCTGAAACCAGACTGAAGTGACTCATAGATGTCAAAGGTCATGAGGTGCTCCTCGAGCTGTTGCATCACAATTTTCCCTACAACCTTACCCAAAAATGGGAGGTTGGAGATAGGACAGTAATTCACTAGAATGTCTGGGTCGAGAGAGATTGGTTCTTTAGCAGGGGCCTCACCAGAGCCTCTTTCAAGGGATCTAGAAAATCCCCCTCCGGCAACGATCACCTGACTATTCCAGCAAACACTGGGCCAATGGAACCGATACATCCCATCAAGAAACAAGTTGGTGTGAGGAGAGCAAAAGCACAGATCACTAAAATAGAAGAATCAGGACAGCCCCAACCCCATACAAAAACAAAAGACATAGCAAATGCTTTTGCAAAGTACTGCAGAGAGCTGTACACCCCCACTGCAAGTGCCCAACAAATGCAAACTGAGGGATATATGAATCAATTGGAACTCCCCAAATTGACAGAGCAAAATCATAAACAGTGATGAACCCCATAATGATAGAGGAGATCCATGGAGCCATAGGGTGGAGTAAGACAGGGAAATGTCCTGGCCGATGGATTTCCCACTGAACTTTATAAAAAATGTCAATCTAAAATAATACCAATCCTACAAAAAACATACATAGAAGTCATGAAAACAGAAGGGAAAATACCACCATCCTGGGCACAAGCGTTAATCACAGTGATCCCAAAACTGGGAAAGGATCCTGCTGCCTGTTCTTCATACAGACCCATATCGATCCTAAATGTGGACTACAAGCTCCTAGCTTCAATAATAGCAAAAAGAATAGATCAGCTGCTACCAAACTTAATAAACCTAGACCAAACGGGGTTCATAGCGGGAAGGCAGGCAGCTGATAACATAAGAAGAGTCATGTATATTATAGACCACCTGGCCAACAACAGAACAAGAGCAGTAATGATGAGCTTAGATGCAGAAAAAGCATTTAATAAAGTAGAATGGCCATACTTACAGGGGTTGCTGGTAAATTTTGGATTTGGGGAAGAATTTAACCAGATGGTATAAAGACTATGTAACTACCCCATAGTGTATATAAGAGCAAATGGACCACAGATACCACTTGGCAGGGGAACCAGACAGGGCTGCCCCTTATCCTCTCTCCTTTTTGTCCAGAAAATCAGACAAAATAAAGAAACAGAATGGGGGGGGATGGGAGGAAGGGAACAGAAGATAGCCCTATACGCAGATGACGTATTATTATTTATCACGAATCCCCAAATATCCCTACCTAAACTGACATACCAAATAGCAGAGTTCCATGAGATTTCAGGTTACACCCTAAACCAGGCCAAAACAGAAGTACTTACCTTTAATTACTCCTCCACTTCTTAACTTAAACAGCAATTCCCCATGAGATGGTCAATGCCCAACATAAAATATTTAGGGATAACTTTGAAAAATGCTAACAAATTCATCTATCAAGACGACTATTTACCACTGGCTACGAAAAATAAGGAAGACATGGAGAGATGGGGAACTCTACCACTGCCACAACATGCAAGGATTCAGGCAGTCAAGATGAATATCTTACCTAGATATATGTATGTATTTCAGTGCGCACCAGTGGCATTGAGTAAAACTTGGTTTAAAGACCTGCAGAGAATACTATGTAAATTTATCTGGGCAAACAAGAAACCACAAATAAGAGGGAGGGTGTTGCAGGTGGGTAGATGCTCAGGAGGATGGTCCGTCCCAGACATGGAGGGGTACTGGGTCTTGGCTCAAATAAAATGGGCCTTGCAATGGGGAGACACAGAGATAGAGGCTAACTGGAAACAAATAGAAACAGGAAAAATGTTAGGAATAAACCCAAGGTCACTCATACTGCAACCTCAAATAATAGAGGATGAACAGATGAATTGGAACACAGCAATGAGGGTGTCCCCGAGGGCCTTGACAAGGTTACAGGATCACCCCAGGATCAAGAGAAACAAGTGCAGGTACTCCTGGCTACATAGGGACCCCAATTTCCTACCTGGGAAAATAGACAAATGGTTCGCTAGACTGACAGAGAGGTTTTTACAGCATACATCAAATAATGACAGGAACTAGCTTACACACATTTGAGGATTGTAAGAACAATTACGCTTGGCAGGAGGCTGATAGAATTAAATACCTACAGATACAGGATTACACTATGGTACAGATTAGGAAATCATACCAATTACAGATAGCAGGGGAAGGTGACACAACACAGAGCAATTGCTAGACACACTGGGGTCAAAGGGTGTGATAAAAATCTATAAATACCTCACATCCATACCCACCATCAGTCATCAAATATACCCCAGACCACGCCCCCGTCCACCCAAAATTGTGTTAGGTCCCCCCCCCCACTCAATACCTTACAACGTCTTGGACTCCTCCTCTTAAAGACATACTGCACTGTGGCAGCCTGCACCTAATTACCTCTTTTGGTATGCAGAAGTGGACTCCGTAAGTCTATACAACACAGGCTACCCTGGTCAGCATCTATTTCAGTAGTGCACTCACCTCTACTGACCCGTGCTTCTCACCACAACCACAATGATGCTGTCACCACCTAGTTGGCTCACCATACTTATACTGGTTGCCCTGATGCTCCCTGTGTCCCTATCCAACAGATGAAAGAATATAGTCATTGAGCCCCTTCCAATATATAGGGATGGGCTCCCAAACTCAGCATCTACAAAAGGCCTCTCACCACCAGCCATCAGCCCAATGGCAGGTTCATTAAGCAGGCCCCCATCGGGCTTCTGCTACCCACTCCCTCCTCCCATTATAACCACGATACCTGTTGTATGCATGGCTAGAACCCAAGTCCACACCCACCGCTATCCACCGCGCTCTGCTAAATATCTCAAGCTCTATGCATTCAGGGTAGCATTGCTGCTGCTATTGGTGTCGGGCAATGTACACCCTAACCCTGGCCCAAGACACAGTACTACCGGGGTACCCTGGAACAGAAGCCTAATCTCCATTGCAACTATTAACATCTGTAGCCTCCTCCCTAAACTGGACCTGTTGCAAGCCTGGGTGGTTCAGCACAACCCAGATATCCTGTCTGTCACTGAATCGTGACTCACACCCAAGACCATGGAATCACAAGTCAAACTCCAAGGGTATACCCATTTCCGGCTAGACAGGCTCTTCAAAAGAGGTGGCAGCTGCATTCTCTACATAAAAAATCACCTTCAGTGGATAGCTCTTCCACAGTTAAACACCGGAAAGAATGTGCAGATAATCTCAGTGTGGCTAACCCTTGGTGCCCAAGGTAAGGGCCTTACACTTATCTCTGTCTACATACCCCCCAGAGAACAAGCTGAAGGCTTTAGAATACTGCAAGAGCACCTGACCAATCTTCACCCTGACAATGAGATCATAGTCTTGGGAGATTTTAATATAAACTGGTTATCACAAGACATTGCTACCATCAAAGATACAGTCTCTGCAATCAACTTTCAACAGCTAGTGGACCAGCCTACCCGAATAAATTAACAAACGGGAACCTGTACCCTTAAAGACTGGGTAATAACAAACCACCCTGAGCGGGTCTCCAATCTAAAAGTGCTCCCGGACTTGCTGAGTGATCACTCGCCAGTCATTTTCTACTGGTTGAATAAGGCTCCTAAACCCCTGCCAAAGGTCATAATCTCCTGTATACTAAAAAAGGGCAAGCTCTGGTGTTTTAAGCAGCATCTGAAACAACAGTGCTGGGCCCCAATCCTAACAGCGGAGGATGTCAATACAGCACTAGCCAAATTCATAGAAATTTTCAACACTGTCTGTGACACCTATGCCCCCATAACCAAAAGAAAAGTTAGGGGAACCCACAAAACCTGGATCACCCCCCACCTACTTGCCCTGATGAGCTCATGGGACATCCTCTGGCAAAAATACAAAAGCACCCTCGTAGACTGTGATAAGCAAAACTACTAGGCCGCACGGAATAAATGCACCCAGGCTATACGCCTGGCCAAAGCCAATCACTGCAGAACTGAGCTCAACTCCTCCTGGGATGATGGCCGAAGATTCTGGGAGAACATTAATATGGTCATAGGAAAGTGGGATACCTCTACACCTGCTCTGCTGTGCTGTGAAGGGTCTACTATACAATACCCCAAAACTATCGCTGACATTTTCAATAAAGCCTTTACCGACCTCAGTGCCTTTCTCCCTCCTAACATTTACAGCTTCGCATGCAACAACCCACTAAACCCTGAAAGAACAGTGCCAGTAAATCATGCTCCCCTTTCTACCTTAAGGTGATTTCCAAGGCCGAAGTGAAAAAATACCTCTCCAAAGTCCTGACTAAATCTAGGCACAGTGCTGAGGGCCTTGATCTAAAACTGATCACCCTTTCACTTGAAGAACTGCTAACACCCCTAACTAGAATCATTAACCTGTCCCTCACAACTTGGACAGTTCCGAGATTCTGGAAAGCCGCAGTTGTAACCCCTGTCCACAAAGCTGGTACCATGATGGACCACGCCAACTACCGTCAGATATCAATACTCCCCCTCTGTCTAAAGCTGCAGAGTGAATAGTCTATGACCAACTGGTCGACCACCTTGAAAAATACCAGCTCCAATACCATCAACAGCATGGTTTCTGAAAACTCCACAGCATTACTATAGCACTGTTGGAGTTCATGGGATTCATTTACAATGCCTTTGACCAAGGGCGCTTGGTGGGTGCAACCTTCATTGACCTCGCCAAGGCCTTTGACACAGTCATCCATGACCTCCTCCTAGCCCAACTGGATGCAACAGGGCTCTCAGCCCATTCCCTGGGTTGGTTCCGGAGCTACCTCACAGACCGTGAACAAAGGGTAAAAATAAGTAACACACTATCTGACCCCCTGCTAGTTTTCTCTGGGGTTCCCCAAGGCTCCATACTGGGACCCCTCCTCTTTAGCCTCTTTTTAAACAACCTTCTGAAAGCATATCAACATAAAATACTCCTCTGTGCAGAAGATGCAGTTATCTACTCCAGCCACACTGACCCAACCACCCTAGAACAACGTCTGCAAGAGGACTTTAGCAAAGTGGAGGACTGCTTTACTGATGCCAGGCTACTAGTTAACCACAAAAAAACCAAGTCCATGCTCTTTGCCCCAGCCCATAGCCGCCACAAGTCGTCCACTATAAATATCCATACTAATCAAAACGTAGCCATTGAAATGGTTCCTAATTTCAAGTACCTAGGGCTCAAGTTAGACAGCTCTCTCTCTCCTTCTCCTCTCATGTTGACACATCGGCTAACAGAAAGATAGGTCTACTGTACAAACACAGAAACTGCCTCACCAATCAAGCCCTTTGGCTTACCATCACCAGCTCAGTCTTCTCAACCATCGACTGTGGGCTTGCCATCTACAATGCTGCACCAGACAGCACCCTCAAGCGGCTGGCTACCACACTTAATAAGGCCTGCAGACTAGCCCTAGAAGCTCCAAGTCACACCCATACCTGCAATATCTATTCACAAACAGGTTGGCTAAGACTAAGTGATAGGGCCCGCTACCAAGTCTGCCTTCTTGCCAAAAAAGCAGTCCTGGGATTGCTGCCCCCTGCCACCAGTTCCTTCCTCCAGCAGGTCAAACCTGCCAGGTCTACAAGGGCATCTAACAAACCCTCTGTCAAGGTGCCTTTCCGTCACATCTCCCAAGGGCAGCGTTCCTTCGAATACTGAGCTCCACTCTGGCTGAACTCTCTCCCAACAGAGATAGCCTCCATTACCAAAATAGGCCCTTTCAAATTCATGCTTAAAACTCACCTGTCCAGCCAATCGCGATGCTCCTGCCACCTCTGACCTCTGCCTCCCAAAGCACATCCTGTGTAACCCAACTATGCCCTCCTTTATGACCCCACAATCTACTTCCACCCTTTTGTTCTTCCCTCTCACCCCTTTCTCTCCTCCCACTCTCCCCTCACTACTCTAGACACTCTTACCACCCTCCCCCATTTTCCTACCTTAGTCAACCCCCCTCCCATCTACTGACAAGGTTTCTTGAGTCCGAGGAACAGCTACCTCCCACCTCCTGACCAGCTATCCTGGCCTATCAGCCACCTAATCCCCTATTACTACCCCACATCACCTCTGCTTAGCAGCTGCTGAACCCGTATATCATTTAGTACCTGATCTACAGTCTGTTAGCTAGGATTCAGTTATGTCAGTGGCTGCTAGCACCTGTATATGCTTGTGTTTTTTTGTGACTTTAAGTTGCTCCACTTTGTTTCTGTGTCTTGACGTGGAGCCTTTGTAAATGAGCTGGCAGCTCAAAGGTTGTAATCTGAGAACTTAATAAATTAAATAAATATGGAGGATGCCACAGAACACATATAAAAGAAATGGGAAGAAGAGGCAGAGTTCCGTATAACAAAAAAAGAATGGGTTAAAATATGGAAAATAGGATACCATGAGATGGAAGCAGCACTTAAAAACCTTTTCAACTTAACCCTGGAACTAGGCATAGAACACGCAATATTAGGACTTCCCCCACCAGAAGTCAGAGGACCAGACGGCAAGTACATGTGGGCAATTTGTACAGCAGCCATGGCTAAATCCATCACCTGTAAATGGTTATCACCAACTGGCCCAAGCAAACAAGACTGTAGGAAACAAGTAGAAAATATACAAGAGATGGAAAGATTAACGTACTCAGTACAAGATAAAATGGACAAATTTTTAGAGAGATGGATGAGATGGGCAATGCAAACTGAGGAAGAAGAATGTGGAAGAGTATAGGGAAGAAATAGAGGTTCAGAGACCACACCCACTAAAGCTAGGCAGGTTTCCTCAACAACATAGGCAATAAAAATAAGGGAAAGAAGCACAGAACACAAATTATTTAATGTAGATAGGACAGGGGAAATATATATAACATCAAAGGGAACAACACATTGACAGATATAAAGGGAAATATGACACATACAGACCAAAGACAACAGAGAGTAAATGATATCAGACAGCAGCTCTGAGAATGTTATATAGTTTTTTTGAGTGTTAAAAATGTCATAGCAAAGGGAAAAATGTAACAGTGCAATAACAGTTGGAATACATACTTGTAATGTATACAGATATAAGCTTACTGCACAATAAAGAAAATACATTAAAAAAAAAGAAACAAGTTGGTGCCGGGTCCAGTTCACAATATACATGCTTCAGCTTTGAGATAACCTCAGTGACCTCAGCCACCTCCACTGGTTTAAACTCCTCCCAGACAGGTGGGACACCTCTATTCACTCCCGGCTGACTACTGTGGAATGCAGTACAGTCCACTGAAGGAATCCCCAGGTGGATAGAGGACACTCTATCAGAGAAGAATCGAGCAAACTCCTCACACAATGTGACAGAAAAAGTCTTCTTCAGCTGAAGACAGACAGGATGCAGAAGTCTGTCGACAGTCCAAAAAAGCTGAGCAGGTTGGTTCTTCCCTGTGGCAATCTCCCTGGACAGGAACTCTGCCTTCTTATGGTTGATTGCCTCTTGGTATTCACAGTAGTGAGTAAGCAAGGCTAGTTTGTCCCCACTTGGCTTGGTCCTCATTCAGCAACACTCCAACTTCTGACCCTTGATCTTCATCGCCTTGAGATCCCCACTGAACCAAGAACATCTCAAGTGAGAGGATCTGGGTTGAACACGGGCCAGTGCGATGGCATCAAGTATCCCGGAGACAGCCCTATTATAGATGGCCACTGCTTCACGCATGCCAACCGAACATGCAGTGACAACACTAGATAAATCAGCTGCTGCCAGTAGTCCCTCTGGAGACAACCCCTTTAAAGGGTGGTAGCTGACCATTTCAACAGTGGGGGGACTTTTGGCGGGGCTCTGAATGAGAATTCCACTGTGCCATGGTCAGATCAAACAACCTGATCAATCTTGAGATTAATTATCTCAAGCCCCAGTGAGAACACCAGATCCAGTGTGTGGCCATGGTGGTGGGTCACAAAGGTAACAACCTGTGACAGGCCCAGTGAAGACATCAACTGGAGGAGGTTAGATCCTGACTGCAAGGATTTGTCATCAACCCAGGCATTGAAATCCCTCCAGAACCAAACACCTGGGGACTCTAAAACCTCGCCAATGACGAAGTCCACAACCTCCTGAAGGAATTCTTCCCCTGCCCAAGGGGGGTGGCCTATAAGGAGAATCCTGCAACCTGTATCTGGATCTCTGCGCACTGCCACACACTCAAAGGACCTACAGGTCCCCACTCGGTGCAGCGTGAAGTTCAGGCCAGATCTAAAACAGATGGCCACTCCCCTGCCCCTGTGTTTCCACCTCAAGCAGTGTACTATGGAGTACCTGGTAGGGACGGCTGCCTCCAAAACTGGACTGGTATCATCACCCAACCAGGTCTCTGTAATACAATGCAGACTGAACGAAGAAATCAAGTCCACGATAATGACAGTCTTGTTTCTCATCGATCTGGCATTGCATAACACTGCCCAAAGGGGAATTTGAGCCACTGCAGCCCCTCTGGCTACCTGCCCACTTGGTCTGGTGGGAGCCCTGGTGACAGAAACCAAACATGTGAGGCCTCTGTCTAGGTTTTGTCTTAACTCAGGGCATCTCCTGCACCCCACCACCTCAATACCTCTCACTTCTGTCTGGCCCAAGACACCTTGCAGTTGCCTGCCACCTTTACCCCTAAGGATGCAGACCCTCCCTACAGTGCCTTGCTGTCACAGCTGGTATAGGGAGGTTGGCAAAGGGGTGAAGGTTGAACAATTGGGCAGCATCATAGGTGATACGTTGGAGTCTCGGGCCTCGGCACATCCCAAGCTGACCAGCTAAACCAAATCCCACAAAAACAACTCACTCAATTCCACCCACCCAAAAATAATGAAAATTCCTAAATACACTCACACCACATTCAGTCTAATACAATTTCCTAACCATACAGTCACACGACAAGCACACCACTAAAACCTCAGCCCACCACCAACTAAAGACCAGCTCACAAAACCTATAACTAAACTACAATCTAACAATACTCATTTCACACTCCTCAGACAACTAATCAACACTCATACATACATACACACACACACACACACACACACACACACACACACACACACTCAATATACCTAGCTAAACAACCGAAATATTAATATAATCCCCAAACTTTAAAACCTCAGTCTATCAGCAAATATGTTACAGGAGAAAGAGAGAGTAGAGGATTTGCAAACACTCCGAATGGAGCAAAGTCCAAAGTTAAATAATAAGTTGTAATAATGTTCTGCATTCTTTAAATTTCAGCAACTACTAACACAGAGTTTGGCAAAATGCTCTCACTGGTTGAAAAATGCCTGTATTGAGAGCAGCAGCAATACTCATTCACTCCCAAGATGAAATGTAGAAGTTGCTGGCTGAAAAGTTAGTAATAGAGAAATACTCAGGAGGGCCAAGTGTGTAGTGGAATTAACCCAGCAGGACTCTTACTTGAGCCAGGGATTCCCACTACCAAGATACACTCAAGATGTTTAGGAACAAAGACTCACTGGGAATGGTGCCAAAAGTCACAGATGCTCCTCTCACCAGAATCTGAAGTCCATGGAACTGAAGAAATTCAGGGAAAAATCCCCAACCGGGTCAGAGGCAAATGGCATCTCGGGAGCACCTCCACCAAGACTAGGAAGGACAGTCCTCTTCCGGCAGTCACTGCACACAAGCAGGGCTCTGCGTGCAAAGTCCAGACACACTGAGGTCCCCAAGGAACATGGAAACCTGCACTATACCGCACAGGTTCCCACAGTCAAACGGAACACCAGAGGCAATCCCCGGCCACCTCTAGCAGCTGTACCCATTCTCAGCCCTGACACTGGGATTATTCTGTACCCATCCTCCACCCTTTGCAGTCAACACTAATGCCATTCTAGAGTTGTCTCACAGGGTTTGCATAAATGCTTAACAATCTGCTCCCTTCCCTCCTCTCTTGGAAGCCAAGTACCTCGCTTTTACCATGTGTCCAACTCCCTATTGACACCTGTGTGGGCTTTCAGGAATTGAACACAAACCCCAGTCTCCCAGGTGATAACTCTATAAAATGCAACAATGTGACTGGGACAACTTAGGGATTATTAAACTGTCACTGCAGGAAATGTCATGTATTGCAATATAATTACACAGTAACACTGCAGCAAATAGAGCAGCAGTCTAGGGATTAAAGTGTTATTGAATTACCTTGTATGAAATGGCATGTATAACAATGTAGTTACACAGTAACATGGTTCTATGTTAAAATCACAAAAAAAACTTGGTTGGTAAAATACGGGTATATAATAGCGAGATAATAAATAGCAAGGGAAAACAAAGGTGAATTTCAAAATAGCAGGTTGTCTATTATAGCAAACATAGCGATGAACCGGAGAACAGTTTTAAAACAATGCGTCTCACTGTAATGAAGCTTCTAGCTATTGGGAATGTTGACACGGTCAAAATAGCGATGAACCAGAGCGCCGTCTCACAGTTATGAAGTCAAAATAGCGGTGGAACAGTTGTAAAACACAGCACTGACCATAGTATGCTTTCAGCAGCGAACATAATATTTTGACGGCTATTACCATGATCCGTCAGTTAATTGCTCAACATATCACAGTGAGACAATTAATTATTGTAGCTTCATCTTAGGGAAACCCTAATTACAGTGAGACTGCTCAACGCTATTTTTAACCGTGACAACATTCCCAATAGCCATAACAGGTGCCTGTGGACTTGTGCTTCATCTCCTGAAGCTGTCCCATGGTTTTTGCCAGGGAGTCCTGAACATGGTATGGTGTGCTGTGTTTTCTAACTGTGACAACATTCCCAATGGCCGTAACAGTGAGGGGCATTGTTTTAAAACTGCTCTCCGGTTCATTGCTATTTTGACGGTGACAACACTTGCTATTTGCTGAGATAGCGATTTGGGTACGGTCGCTATTACTGTTTTCGCTATTTTAAAATTGAGATTTTACACTCGCTATTATTTATTCACTGTTTTAACGTGATATCAGGAACACTAAGGAGACTAGAACAGCAGTCTGTAGGGGTTACTCTGCTACTACATTACCTTGTATGAAATGTCATGCATTACAATATATTTACACAGTAACACAAGGGGGAATTGAGCCTCAGTCAGTAGGGGATGCATTGTTATTGTATTTTATGAACCGAGGGTCGTAAATAGAGGAATCTGATTGGCCAAGAGCTCTTTGAAGCCATGATGATATCGGGCTACATCATTACGGCTTCAAAAAAGTTCCAGCATCACCAGCCTCTTTGCTGTCTACTGTCTGAGACTATTTTTTCAAAATGTACTCCTACACCACCCAAAAGCTCATTCATAAATTGTTTTAAAACCTGTTTTTTTAATTTTTTTTTTATTTATAAAACTTTAAACTCGGTTCATAATAGCAATAAGTCACTCCAGGGTGTGGTATGTCATGGGATATCTTCACTTCTTGGGTGGTTGGACGCACTCAGCCTGCGGTTTCATGCCCAACCACCTGAGGCATGATGATATCCCATGATATACCACACCCTGTCATGCCATATTGCTTAAACAGTACCTTGTATGAAGTGTCATGCATTACAGTATAATTACACAGTAACACCGGGGGGGGGGGAATAGTGCAGCTATCTGTAGGTATTAAGTTGTTACTGCATTACCGTGTATAAAAACAATGTCATGCAGTACTGTGTAATTGTACAGTAACACTTCAGAGACTAGAGCAGCCTTCTGTAGGGATTACACTACTACTGCATTACCTTGTCGGCAATATCATGCATTACTGTGCAGGTTTGTAGGGATTAAAGTTGCTTGGGCACACTCTAATAAAATATTTAAATTTGTACACAAAATTTCAGCTTGGACCTCGATATATAACAACAAATGTTTGCCTCCCTCTATGAAAGACAAGGTTGTTAAAGAATGGTATTTTTGTAAACAGATTCGGACACTGGCTGATTTTTATGAAGGTTCTAACATTATGACCTTTGAACAAATTCAAATAAAATATGATTTACCATCAAAGCATAGATGACAGTATCTACAGGTCCAAAATTTTGTTTATAAGAACTATAATTCTATTGCCCTATCCATTACTCCTTTGGAAGAATTTTTTGCTCAGTTGGAGTCCAGCAGCCACTTGATCTCTGAAATATATACATTTTTTGTGGACTGAGTCTCCATATGGGGTTGAATTGGATAAATCAGCTTGGAAAAGGGAGTTGAATACCTGGATTACAGATGAAAATTGGTCTCAGGCTGTAAATTTGGATAACACCAAGATCAGGAATAGCCGTCTGTTGCAGATTTACCTTAATATATTGCATCAGATATATTACACTCCAGTTAAATTTCATAGGGTTGATGCTTCAATCCCGGA
Source organism: Neoceratodus forsteri (assembly GCA_016271365.2). Classification (NCBI taxonomy): domain Eukaryota; kingdom Metazoa; phylum Chordata; order Ceratodontiformes; family Ceratodontidae; genus Neoceratodus; species Neoceratodus forsteri. Next base: position 239,730,670 of record CM028133.1, on the reverse strand, counting down.
ATTATGTAATAGATATGGGGGGGGGGCACCCTATCTCACATGTTGATAAATTGCCCTAAGATCATGCCCTACTGGACTTCTGTATGGGCCACCTTATCTAAGATTCTGGGTTATGACTTTCCCTTTGATCCTGAGATTGCCATTTTCGGATTCTCGACAGATTATCAGGATCGGCCGGGAGGTCAGAAAACCTTTCGGAGTACTGGTGGCCATTAAAATAATTTTACAACAATGGAAAAATGTGGCTCCACCTACATATGGAGAATGGGTCCAGGGGATGCTTGATCAGGGCAATGCTGACAGGTCCATTTTTTATTTTGAGAATGATTATAACGAATTCGGACACATTTGGCAACCATTTTTGATCATTTGGACAATTTGGCCTAAGGATGAAGTTAGCAGTGATGAAGTTAAATGAAAGTCTTCATGAGACAAATCGATGATTGAAGCACCCATGCTCTGAGCTTTCTTCAAATAAGTTTGGAAAAAAAAAGAAAAAAAAATTGTAGGGATTAGTGTTATTGCATTACCCTGTATGAATGTCATACATTACAAGGTAATTACAAAGTAACACAGAGGAGAACAGATCAGCAGTTTGTAAGGATTACAGTTACTGCATTACCATGCAAGAAATGGCATGTGTTACAATATAATACTATAGTACTACAAGGGGGCACAATTTGAAGATAGAAGGGGGGCGGCTCAGAGGTAATTTAAGGAAGTATTTTTTCACAGAGAGGGTTGTGGATGCAAGGAATGGCCTTCTGGAGGAGGTTGTGGAGTCAAAATCAGTGGTGGAATTCAAGCATGCATGGGACAGTCATAAGGCAATTCTAGGGGGTGGGGGTAGGAAGAAGTAGGCTGCTGGTTAACTAGGATCTGCAGCTTATCCAATAGGTAGGGAAATGAGCAGACTGGGTGGGCCAAGCGGTCCTTATCTGCCGTCAAAATCTATGTTTCTATGTTCTATGTAGTAACACTGTGTAATAATGCAGTAACACTATGGTGAATAGAGAAGCAGTTTGTTTGGATTACATGGTTTTTGTAGTAGCTTTGTGGAAATGTCATGCATTACAATGTACTATATAGAAGGTTATTTTCACTGTGTTTATTTTCACCATATTCACTGTTTCTGACAATCAGTGAAAATACATGAATAGTGAAAAATAATGGGCAGCTGATTGTCAGTAGTACTGTACTGAAGACTAAGCTGTCTGCACTAATTCTATTAGAAGTTAATATATGTAGAAGGTTGACTCCTGCTAAATATAATTGATGTTAATTCAACCTGCCATACAGTAAATACAGAGCAGCACAGAGGGAAATCATGCAGCATTATGATATACAGCATGCATAAAAACACTACAGTATATAAAACCAGTTTACACCGTCTGGCCTGGCAGTGCAGAGGGTGGAGGTGCCTTGAGTGCCTTACCTCTCCCATGCCATTTGAGGACCGAGAAGCCAGTGGGGCACAGGACCCAAGGCAGCATGGTTTCGCAGCAGGAAGGTCATGTCAGACGAACCTAATAGATTTCTTTGACTGGGTGACCAAAGTAGTAGACCAGGGAGGGGCTGTGGATACGGTCTACCTAGATTTTAGCAAGGCATTTGACACAGTTTCACACAAAATATTAATATACAAGTTAGCCAGCCTTGGAGTGGGTCCCAAGGTGATAGCCTGGATAAAGAACTGGCTGGACAACAGGACACAAAGGGTAATAGTAAATGGAGTCCACAGTGAAGAAAGGAGGGTAACTAGCGGGGTACCGCAGGGTTTGGTACTGGGACAGGTCCTCTTTAATGTCTTTATAAGTGACATTGGAGAGCACCTGGAAGGAAAAGTATGTCTCTTTGCAGATGACACAAAGATCTCCAACAGGGTTGATACACAAGGTGGGGTGGAAAGGATGAGAAGAGACTTGGCAAGGTTGGAGGAATAGTTAAATATATGGCAGCTCAGATTCCATGCAAAAAAATGCAAGGTAATGCATCTGGGAAACAAAAACCCAGGTGAAGAGTACACAATGTGGGGTGAGATAATAACAACAATAAAAATCAAAAGAGACCTAGCAGTAATTATATCAGATGACCTAAAGGTGGGCAAGCAATGTGAGGAGGCAGTAAAGAGGGCTAAGGGATACTGGGATGCGTAGGGAGAGGCATCAACAGTAGAAAACAAGAAGTTGTTATCCCTCTGTACAGACAGTTGGTGAGACCCCATCTGGAGTACTGTGTGCAATTCTGGGGACCCCATCTCCGCAAAGACATAGACAGAGTGGAGGCTGTCCAGAGGAGGGCAACCAAAATGGTGCAGGGTCTGCATCAGGAGACATACAAGGAGAGACTAAAGCAGCTTAATGTGTATACCCTTGAGGAAAGGAGGGAGAGGGGGGGACATGATAGAAACTTTCAAGTATCTCAAGGGTATGAACAAAGTACAAGAGGGTAGCATCTTTCAAAAAAAGAGATGTGCAAGAACAAGAGGGTACAATTTGAAGATAGAGTGGGGACAGCTCAGAGGTAATGTTAGAAAGTATTTTTTCACAGAGAGGGTTGTGGATGCATGGAACAGCCTTTCTGAGGAGGTTGTGGAGTCAGAAACAGTGGGAGAATTCAAGAATGCATGGGACAGACATAAGGCAATTCTAGTGGTGGGGGGTAAGAGGAAGTAAGCTGTTGATTAACTAGAATCTGCAGCTTATCCATCAGGTAGGGAAATGGGCAGACTAGGTGAGCCAAATGGTCCTTATCTGCCATCAAATTCTATGTTTCTGTGTTTCTATGCCTGCAACCCAGCTTTGGGAACAAGCTCGGGCTTCTGGGGATCAGCTGGGGCAGAGGGCTAGGAGTGAACTGAGCAATCGTTTGGCAGCTCTCCTCTCCTGGATTGAGGAGGCAAGTCTTCCTGGCTCTTGGCTGCCACAGAGTGGAGGCTTAGTGGCACTGCCGAGCAAATTGGGGGCTGGTGCAAGGCCAGGGGTTGGTGGAATGGGGTCACTGGTTCCAGTGCACATTCATGCCTCCACAAGCACGCATGCATGGCCATGTTGCTGAGGCCTCAGGGAACTAGGGAGAGAGAAAACTAGAAAACTAAGTCCCCCATCACTGTGTGTGATAGCCCTTGGAGGACTTCTGGGTCCTGCACTGTGGAGATTCCTGCCGGTGCAAGGGCAGGACAAGTGGCAGATGGGACTGGGAGACCCCGAGCCAGGACCCAAATGCAAGGTGTAGGTGGTGGCCAGCAGGCAAACAGCTCTATGGAAAAAAAAGACAAAAAAAAGTTTACCTTGTATTGAACTGTATTCTGTAGTGAATGACCCTGACACTTTTCTGGTTACTCATGATATTACTAATCTGTTCATATTAGTGCATGTCTTTAGCTGTGGCATTATACCAGGTAAGGATTACATTACTATTGTAGATAATAAGACAGGGTAACATTTAGGATATTATTTTATGAGTTGTAAGCCTTACCTTAAGTCGGCAGTACAGAACAGTTAACACAATACCATAGAGAAAGAGGATGGCATCGAGGACATAGCAGATCTCAGGCTCCTTCAGTGCATCTGGTGGCAAAAACATAAATTCAGCACATTTTATTTATTTATTTTATTCATGTATGTATGTATGTATTTATGTGTTTATTATTAATCTGAAAATTGGTAACTGGGAAAGGCACACTGGGCCAAGTCTCACTGCTAGGTGTAGCCCAGGGGAAAGAGGAGTACAGTATTACAGCATTACATCAGACATGGTTCAATAGTACTGTACAAGGAAAGTGCATAACAGTGTACAAACAGACCAAAATTATAAAACAATACATGAGAAATATTTTCATAAATGTTCACAAAAATGAATTTGCTCTTTGACATAAGGCTCCCCTGGTATACTTCCCCCCATAACACACTGTATGGGCCCGACTTTCAAAGGTTGACGCAAGGTTTGCGTCAAGCCCAGCATCAACCCCGATGTTTGGCACAACTGTGCCAAACTCCTTTTTAACATAGCTGTGCCCAATTTTAGTACATCTGGTGCAGCTGCAACAGTTTCTACACTTTACGGCAGCTTGTGCCAAATATTTGGTGCAAGCCCAGTGAAATGGGTCCCCTGAATAGTGTACCTTAGACCAGGGGTGAGCTGGCCTAACTTGCAGCATTTCGCGCAAGGGATTTTGGCACAGCTGTGTTAGGATTTGATGCAGGCTGCCTTAGAAAATTGCAATTGATGCAATTGTTGATGCAAGTCACCCCAAGCGTCAAACTCTTTTGACACAAGTCCCTTGTGTCGTTTCAAGCCCTTTGAAAATTGGGCTGTATGCCTCTCTGTCATAAGTCTCCCCTCTGATATAAGGCTGTTTTTCCTCAGATCCAATTAAAGCCCATCAGATTCTCCCTCCCTATAACACATTTTATGTCTCTCTGTTATAAGGATCCCTCTGATATAAGGCTGCTCTAACTTTGCTCCCATTAAATCCCATTAGAAGCTCCCAACCTATAAAATACCTGTCGCCCCCATTAAAAGGTTTCCTCTTACATAAGTCTGCTCTACCTCTCCTTTCCCATAACACACCTTTCAGTTCCTTTAAAAGGCTTGCTCTACCTGCTATAAGGCTGCTCTACCTTAGCTTCCATTAAATATCATTAGAATGTTCCTCCCTATAACACACTCTACATCTCTTTGATATAAGGCCCCCCTCTGATATAAGGCTGCTTTACCTCAGCCTCAGTTAAAACCCATTAAAATTTCCCTCTCTATAACACACTCTACATATGTCTGCTACAAGGCTCCCTCTGATATAACTTAAAGCATAGCTGGAGGAGGAGGAGCGCAGTAAGGCCCAGAATGCAGGCTCCTAAGTTGTATCAATAAAGTTTTACTGAGTACTGAAAACAAATCACCAAAAGCAACAATGCCTAAGTGCATCAGCAGTAACAAATTTACAAATAGCAGCATATAGAAACAAGAAAGGATGAAAAATGACTGGACCTGACCACCCCTACGTTTTGCCTCTCAATGAGACATTTGCTGCGGGCTGTTCCAGTTTGAATCTTTTTTAGCTTGCTTTGATGTAAAGCTCCTGTAGGTCAGCTCACATTAAATCCCATTCAAATTTCCTCCCTATTGCCCACTCAACATTTCTCTTCTACCTTGGTTAGCATTAAAGCCCAATACAATCTCACACTCTATAAAATCCTTTGTGTCTCTTTGTTACAAGGGTCCTTCTAATAAAAGGCTGCTCCACCTCATCCCCCATTTTAGGAGCACTCCATATAGCTTGTGGGATGGTCAGAGCACCCCGGCACAGTCCCCAGTGGGCCTTCTTCTCACTTTTAGGCCTTTGCCACAGAGACCGTCTAGACTAGTGCCACCACCATTAAGGTCCCTGCTTTAGCATGAGCATGGACCCAGTACTCCGATTATCCTTTTCCACCACCTTCTCTCCTTTAGACTCACCACAGTGAGGGTCTGTGCTCTGGGAAGGTTACACTCTCCTCTCTCTCAGAGACTTTTATTGTGCATCCCTTTTTCCAGGTGCCCTTGTCGCAGAGATGCAGTCACAAACAACCAGTTACTCCAGTCTTTAGGAAATTAATTATTACAAAACACTGGTTGTCCAAATATAGCAGTGATATTATTTGCATATTTACAGTGTTTACGCATACTTAAACAACAGCGCACATACAGGATTACAAAAGAAAGCTGACTCACGTGTGCAGGAAAATGCTTCCATCTTCCCTACTGTTTATATGGTTTTCTTAGCTTACTGTCCACGCTATGCTTTGTTACCTGAAGTCTCTCTACAGACCAGGGTCTGGCTGTCTCCTTTGGAACCAGCTCACACAGAATCCACAGCGGAAAGGGAGCGATCAAAGCTGAACTGGGGAATTTATGCCCTCTTCTTCTCTCTCAATGGTGACTTGGTCAAGCAAGGCTGTGAAATCACTTCCCCTTACACAAATTCATCCAACTGGCTGAAGCTGATTCAGACCTAGAATCTAGGTGACACCTTCCCTGCAGTATTATCTGTCACCCTGGGTCTCAGGACCCAATTTCCTCTCAAAGATTTCTTAGCATTTGAAAGAATGTGGGTGGGCTGAGTTGAGACAGAGTATCTCAAAGCCCATGTTCACTAATGATCTCCTCCCACTTCCAGGAGTCCTCCACAATGAAAGTTTAAGCACCACTTAAAGGAATGTTTACACTGCCGACTTTACAGCACATCAACCCATGTGCATGAGTTGATGAGCTGCAAAGCTGGCAGTGTGGACACTTACTGGAGCATACTAGAAGTGTTTCACAGCCTGTTTTTGTTGTGGCTCAGGAGTGGGTACCTGTATCAGAATAAGCAGATTATAATGTTGTGTGAATCCACTGCTCCGATCAAAAGCCTCCTCTCCCATGCTCCTCCTCTACTGTTGATCTCAGGGATGAAGCACCTGGGTCCCAGAATCCACAGCCCTTCTCTGCCACAACCTCTATCAGCACGAGGGTGGCCTGTGTAAATAGCTAATTGGGCCTGCTCCAACAATCGAAGCAGAAATGGAGTGGCACAAATACCACAGTGCTGCGGCCATATAAACATGGCTTAAGGTTCTGCTGGGGCTGCTGAAATCTCCAATATAGGCCAGTTTTGTGTCACAGTTGAGTAATGCATCCTGGCCCCGACATGTCTCCAGACAGTAAACTAACAGATGACAAAATAATTCAGACTACCAACTAAAACGTTGTTTGGTCTTCACAGTTTGCACTTTTTTCTTTCTTCTGTAAAACCCATGTTTCCAATACTGGTTCATAGGTGATTATTCTTCCAGCTATACTGGTCTTATCCCACATTTATTGTGTGCTTCTGAATCTACACACTGCTGGTAAGGACCATTTTAAAACTGTGGTTATGTTATGTCCTCTTACACAGTTGGCACAATAAATCCACGATCTTCTGTAGAACTCTGTGGTTGAAAGGGACTTAATAGCATCACATGGTTCTAAGCTGGTACTTTCTATCAGTGTTTAAACCAGAAAGACCCACTAGATCTGCTCTCACTGCCATGCAGGAGTAAAAAGAGCCTGGGGATCACAAAAGAAAAGGGGCGAAGCATGACAAATAGTGTGCCATTACTGTGAAGCAGAACAACAGAATGTCGGAGTGCATCAAAAGGGGGTAACCAGCAGAGCAGGGGATCATATCACATTTCAAGGCCCTGGTCAGGTCCCACCAGAAGTACATTGGACAGCTCCGGGCTCCTCAATATGAAAAGCACCTTGAAGCAATCGATAGGGTGCAACACAGGGCCACCAGGATGATATGGGGTACTGGGAACATAAGCTGTGAAGTGATGATTGAGTCCCTTAACATGCTTGCTCTGAGAAAAAGAAGAGTGGGGGGGGGCATTTTCTCAGTCTTTTCCATACTCAAGGGTATCAACAAGGTAACCAGGCAGAGATACTGAATCTTGTATCCTCCAGCAGGATACAGGAGCAGGCCCCGAAGATTAGATGTGGTAAATTCAGGGGGGATGATAGGAGGTTCCTGTTCTCTGAAAAAGTTCTGAACCTATGGTACTGTAGATATGAAGGTCGAACAGGCCTTCAAGGTATGCCTGGACAAATTTTGGCTTACCAAGAGAATTACAGGTTGCCATGGGTAGTAGAGTGCATTGGGAATCCCTATAAATGAGTATGGGTTTGCATATTTATTCATAGGTGCCTTATGAAGCAAGGGGGGTGGGGTAGGTATAATGGGCCAAGAGTTCTTTCCCAGATTTGACAGAGATAGGAATTTTATGGAAATCTGCAGCACTTTGTTATGTTGTTAGTTTCAGAAAATTATATTTATACCACCTGAGTCACATTCTTTTCACTGAGAGGATGTTAGCGTAATGGAACGAGCTGCGGGAGGAAGTTGTCTCCCTAAAAACTGCGGATAGCTATAAGACAGGACAGGACAGTGTAAAAGGGAAAGTGACATGGGGGACTGGGGGAGAGAACATCATTGGAGGGGAGGAGTGGATAATGGGGAGCGGTCAGATCCCTCAGTAGGTGCTGAGAGGTCTGCAAACTTGAGTAGACACGATAGACAGCAAAGCCTTTTTCTGCTAGTTCATTCATATGTTTGTATATTCATCACTGTACCCAACTGTAACCAAACCTGAATACATGTGAAAAACTGTGTTTCATAAGGTTTTCTTTTAATAGCAATATTGTGTACCTTTCTCATTATGGAACGATTGTGTTGGTATGTTGACTATGCCCTTATATGGATTCAAAACTCTTAGCACTACTGATAAGTCAGTAGTTTGTGGTCTGTGTTCTGAATACATGCAGTGATGTAGTCACAGCTCCAAAGTCCTACTTCCATACAGAGAGCTGTACAGAATGATGCCCAACAAAGCAAACCATATAGAATAATTTCACTGACCTAACGAGGTGTTGAGAACCTGTGAGTTATTAACAAAGAGGGGTTTCATTATTTTACATACTGCAATCCTAGCCTGTTTCACAAAATTTCTCTGTATTTGTGTTTTAAGAAGTGCTCAGTGTCAAAATAGTAATGATTATATTTCTGTCATTAACAATACATGAGGGAATAGCTGCAGTTTAAACTGTCTATTTTGAATCAACATGCAATGCTTTCCTTGAACGAATCCCAATATATTTAATTAATTTCCTTGGTTGATTAGTAGGGCTATGAAAACTTCTTCACATTCTAAAGCATTAAGAACAACAGGTTCTACTGTCCTAACATTTTGAAATGTGAAGAACAAATTTTGAAAACCATGGGTAAACATGCTTCAAGCATATTATAATACAAAACACTATTTTTGCAGCAACATTTATTCAGGTACAATTAACCCCTGCTGTGCTGTGGACTGATATATCTGTCCCAGAATTCCTATATATTTTAATTCTATCGGCAGTCTATGGATTAATTGACAGCACATTTTGTGCTATGTTATAATGTGAAAACAGACCTTTTAAAATGTTTTTTACAGTTAAAATAATTTTAATGCCCTAGTCCAGACAGGGCATTATTCATTCATTCATTTAGAATTTGTGTATCAACATATCCCATTTAGGCTCAGACCTAATTTTTAAGAGGATTTTAGCAATACAGATACAGTACTAGGTGTTACTAACAGTTAACAAAACTAGCATAGCATTGTTCCCATTAGTTACAACAAGACAGCATAGCATTGTTCCTAACAGTTACAACAGAACTAGCTTCAGCATTGTCCCTAACAGTTACAACAACACAGCATAATATTGTTCCTAACAGTTACAACAAAACTAGAACAGCATTATTCCTAACAGTTACCATTGTTCCTAACAGTTACAACAGGGCTAGCTTAGTGTTGTTCTTAACAGTTGTAACAAAACTGGCATAGCATTGTTTCTAATAGTCACAACACGACTAACATAGAGTTGTTCCTAACAGTTAAAACAAGACTAGCTTAGCATTCTTCCTAACAAGTACAAGAAGACTAGCTTAGCATTGTTCCTAACAGTTACTAGAAAACTAGCATAACATTGTTCCTAACAGTTACTAGAAAACTAGCATAGCATTGTTTCTAACAGGCACAACAAGAGTTGCATAGCATTGTTTCTAACAGTTACAACAAGACAGCATGGCTTTGTTCCTAACAGTTAAAACAAGACTAACATAGCACTGTTTCTAACAGTTATAACAAGACTAGCTTAGCATTGTTCCTAAGTTACAACACAATTAGCTTAGCAATGTTCTTAACAGTTACAACAGCACAACATAGTATTGTTCCTAACAGGTACAAAAAAACTAGCATAGCATTGTTCCTAACAGTTACAAGGCTAGCTTAGCATTGTGCCTAACAGGTACAACAAAACTAGCACAGCATTGTTCCTAACAGTTACAAAACTAGCTTAGTATTGTTCATAACAGTTACAACAAGACTAGCTTAGCATTGTTCCTGTTACAATAAGGGTAGCATAGCTTTGTTCCTAATAGGTACAACAAGACAGCTAAATATGGTTCTGAACAGGTACAACAACACTAGCTTATCATTTTTCCTAACAGTTACAAGTAAACTAGGTGGCATTGTCCCTAACAGGTACAACAAGGCTAGCATAGCATTGTTCCTAATAGTTACAACAAGACTAGCATAGCATTGTTCCTAACAGGTACAAGGTTAGCACAGCATTGTTCCTAACAGGTACAAAAAGGCTAACATAGCATTGTTCCTAGCAGATACAAAAAGACTAACTTAGCATTGTTCCTGACAGATACAAAAAAATCTAGCTTAGCATTGTTCCTAACACGTACAATAAAACTAGCTTGGAGTTGTTCCTAACAGGTACAACAAGACTAGCTTAACATTGTTTTTAACAGTTACAACAAGACTAGCATGGCAGTTCCTAACAGTTACAACAAAACTAGTTTAGCATTGTTCCTACCAATTACAACAAGGGTAGCATAACATTGTTCCTTACAGTTACAACAAAACTAGCATAACATTGTTCCTAACAGTTACAACAAGGCTAGCATACCATTGTTCCTAACAGTTATAACAAGACTAGCTTAGCATTGTTTCTAACAGTTATAACAAGACTAGCTTAGCATTGCTCCTAACAGTTACAACAAGGCTTGTATAGCAGTTCCTAACAGTTACAACAAAACTAATTTAGAGTTGTTCTTAACAGTTACAAGAAGGGCCACATAACATTGTGGGTAACAGTTACAACAAGGATAGCGTAGCATTGTTCTTATTACTTACAACAAGACTACCATAGCAATTCCCAACATTTACAAGCTAGCTTAGCATTGTTCCTAACAGTTACAACAAGGCTAGCATAGTAATTTCTAACAGCTACAACAAATCTAGCTTAGCGTTGTTCTTAATAGTTACAACAAGGGTAGCATAGCATTGTTCCTAACAGTTACAAGTAGACTAACTTACCATTGTTCCTAACAATTAAAATAAAACTAGCTTGGCATTATGCTTAATAGTTACAACAAGGCTAGCTGTGTTCCTAACAGTTACAAGACTGGCTTTGTATCGTTCCTAACAGTTACAACAAGACTAGCTTAACATTGTTCCTAACAGTTATAAGACTAGCTTAGTATTGTTCATAATAGTTACAAGATTGGCTTAGCATAGTTCCTAACAGTTACAAAAAGACTAGCATAGCATTGTTCCTAACAGTTACAACAAGTGTAGCTCAGCATGGTTCTAAACAGGTACAACAAAACTAGCATAGCATTGTTCCTAACAATAACAAAAAGACTAGCATTGTATTGTTTCTAACAGTTACAAAAAGAGTAACTTAGCATTGTTCCATAATAGTTACAACAAGACTAGTATAGCATTGTTCCTAACAGTTACAACAAGACCAGCATAGCATTGTTCCTAACAGTTTACAACAAGACTAGCTTAGCATTACTCCTAATAGTTACAACAAGACTAGCTTAGTATTGTTCGTAATAGTTACAAGTCTGGCTTAGCACTGTTCCTAACAGTTACAAAAAGACTTGCATAGCATTGTTCCTAACAGTTACAACAAGATCAGCATAGCATTGTTCCTAACAGTTACAACAAGACTAGCTTAGTTTTGCTCATAACAGTTACAAGACTGGCTTAGCATTGTTCCTAACAGTCACAAAAAGATGAGCATAGCATTGTTCCTAACAGTTACAGCATGTGTAGCTTAGCATGGTTCTGAACAGGTACGACAAATCCAGCATAGCGTTGTTCCTAACAGTTACAAGACTAGCATTGCATTGTTCCTAACAGTTACAAGACTAGCTTAGCATTGTTCCTAACAGTTACAAGACTAGCTTAGCATTGTTCCTAAGAGTAAGAAGACTAGCATAGCATTGTCCCTACCAGTTATAACAAAACTAGCATAGCATTGTTCCTAACAGTTACAATAAGATAGCATAGCATTGTTCATAACAGTTTACAACAAGACTAGCTTAACATTGTTCCTAACAGTTTACAACAAGACTAGCTTAGCATTGTTCTGAACAGGTACAGCAACACTAGCATAGCATTGTCCCTAACAGTTACAACAAGATAGCATAGCATTGTTCCTAACAGTTTACAACAAGACTAGCTTAACATTGTTCCTAACAGTTTACAACAAGAATAGCTTAGCATTGTTCTGAACAGGTACAGCAACACTAGTATAGCATTGTTACAAACAGTTACAACAAGACCAGCATAGCATTGTTCCAAATAGTTTACAACAAGAATTGCTTAGCACTGTTTCTAACAGTTATAACCAGACTAGCTTAGCATTGTTCCTAACAGTTGGATCATGACTAGTTTAGCATGTGATTAAATAGATAGTAACAGTTACTTTCCACTGTAGAACTCGAAAACAGACTCTCAGGCTTGGCATTAGTGAGTAAACTCTCAGCTCTGAAGCAAGGAGTATAGGCTTCATCTTGCAGATAGAGAGTAAAATAATCTCTCAACCTTTCAGATGAACAGAAAACTCTCAGACTTGGATAGTAAACTTTCAACCCTGGAACCAGAGAATAATTTCTCAACCTTAAAGATGAAGGGTAAATTCTCAGCTTTGTGTCTGGAAGGTAGGCTTTCAACCGTGCAGCATAAACATTGCGGGAGCTTATTAGGAGGTATATTTACTTTGGATCTACGAGATTTTAAGATGGGTAACTATAAAAGATAATTATTTCTTTTATTCATCATGAAGCATCCCCCCCCCCACCACCTCTATCTCTCTCTCTGTCTCCCTCCACCCCCCGATTCTCCTTTCACACTTCCTTCTCCTCTCCTGCAGGCTTGTAAAATACATTTTCCTGTAATCCCATGAATTACCCATTTTATCTTTAACCCTTTCACACTTCCTTCTCATCTTTGCAGACTTGTACAATATCTTTAGTGTAACCCCTTTAATCACCATTTGTTTATTAACCCTTTCACACTTTCTTCTTCTGTCTTTATACTTGTACAACATTCTTTCCTGTTACCCCATTAGGTAATCTTCCCCTTTATGCCATATATATTTGGTTCCTCTGCAGAAATGTAGAGTAAGCCATGCTGTAACCCCACTGGATAATTAACCCTTTTAGTTTACCATTGACCCTTTCACATTGAGTTTTTCCCCTCTGCTGAGCTGTACAGTAACACCCAGTGGAACCTCATCAGATAAACACTCCTTTGTTTATTCTTAACCCTTTCAAATTCTGTTTTACCCATCTGCAGACCTACAGTGTATTGTCCTCCTGCTGTACCCAATTACTCTCCATTGTGTCCAGGAGTGCAGAACCATGAATGCACTCAGGAGAATGGATTTTGGCCCCTCTCTGGAGCAACCATTTTGATGTTATGGAAAGCAAATTAGTTCAGCTTCTGTTATAGCAATCAAACTATAATATCTGGTGTAGCTCGTTTGCAACACGGGCAAAAAATAATCTAAATGGTGGTTGTCAAGGAATACCACCAACTGCTGATCTGCAAAGTCTGTGGTTTGTTTCATCTCACTCAACGATACTATCAAACTGCATCTCACACAAGCCCTGCACTTTGTTTTACAGACGTTAATGGTTTGTGTCTTATAAACATATTTATTAAATTAGTTTTTGTTGACTGGGGAAGGAGGACTTGGCAATTCAATCTATCTTCAGCCTTGTCCTGGGGTAAGGGGAATACAGATGGAAACCAACTGACATTGAACCAGGTTAAGGTGTTTGTGATATTTTTAGTGAATGAAGGAAAGTTGGCCAGGACACCAGGGAAATTCTCTACTCTTTTTGAGAAGTGCCATGGGATCTTTAATGTCCATGTAAACATCCACCAGAACAGGCAGACAGGGCCTCGGGTTACCATCTCATCTGAAAGACGGCACCTCAGGAGTGCAGAACCCCAAACCCATGCTGCACTATAGTGTCAGTATTGGGATTCTACCCCCAAGTTCCTGGTGTGGGGACAGAACCCACAGCCTTCCAATCTTCTGGCCTCAAATGAGAGTGTGCAACCTGCTGAACCATTGACACTGTACATATGGGGCCTCTTTCGGTCATACGGGAGAACATTTGTCACAGACCCATCTCCCCTTTTAGAACAAAACATACAAGAACAAGAATAAGATGCTGGGATATATAGGAGGGGGGATTAGCAGCCAGAAGAGTGAGGTGATTCTGCCACTCTACAGGTCACTGGTACATTCTTGAAGAAAAACTGGGATGGGGTAGAAGCAGTGCAGAGTAGGATGACCAGAATGATTCAGAGGTAGCAAGAAAAGACTTATGTGGTGAGGTTGTCAAATCTCAACATGTATACTCTGGAGGCAAGAAGGGAGAGGGGGACTATGACGAAGATATACAAATACTACTTATAGAAAAGGGCACTACATCTTCTTCCAATAAGAAAGTCTTAGGCTGACTTAGAATAGTGCCAAAATATTTTTATTTCTTATAATGCGTTTCTGTTTTTGTGTCCATATAAATGAATGATGGACCCTGTAGCACGTGAAGGCCTCTTATACAGCCAAGAGCTCTTCCTGTACCACAGCCACCCTGCCCAGCTACATTCTAAATTATTTTTTTTTGAAAGGCTGTAAGCCAGTAGTTTAATGGCTGAAGCAACAGCCACGCCCCCCCCCCCCACCGCTTGACCTATTTTAAACCCTTCTTTCCTGCTTCATTAAGAAGCTTTTTTCTTTGCGACTGATGGCTTTGTACATCCTCTCTCTAGGCCCGGCCTTTCCATGGGCTCTGTCCCCCACATATGTATTGTTTGTCTCCTACCTTCCCTTGTGTTTGGAACCCACTGGCTGTGCTGGACTCTCTGTCTGGTTTGTATATTTCTGCTTCTGGGTCAGTATTTTGCCTCTGGCTGCAGTCTGTATTGCTTCTCTCTCAGTAGTTTGTTTCTCCCTTCTGCTCCGGTGCTTGTGTTTGCTTTGTTTTCTTTTGGGGCTTTTAGTTCTAGCATCCCTTGTTTGCTTTGTTATGTTCCATGCAGTCTCTCTTTTATCTGTACTTGTTAGCTGTGTGCTCTCTGTTCCAGTTGCTGTTTCTGTGCAGTCTCTGTGCTCATCAGCTTAATTGTTTACGCCTGCCTCTTTCAGTACCGGCTCCCAGTTATAGTGTGTCTGTTCTGCAGCTCTGCCTTTACCCACTCAGTGCTTTCTACCTGCACTCCCTGTGTTTGCATTATCCAGGCTTATATGTTGCTATTTCAGCATAGCGCCCTGCTTCTTCCAGGCTTCTGGCTCATTCGGCCTCCTCAGCACTAACCTGCTATCTAATCTACAGCCTCAGAATTTTACCAAATCATACTTTTACCAAGGGCCCTGCAGTCCATTTCTCACCATACTTTTACCAAAACCTCAGCAATCTGTTTCTGACTTCTATCATACTGAAACATCAGCATTTCAACTGGCTGTATTATTTTTGGGGGGATTTTACCCTAGCAACATTATAGCATCTGTTTGGTCTCACGGTGCTTGGCTCATGACTTCCCTGTTATTCCCACGGTGGGGGACTGTGATGTCACAATGGGGCATCGTAGCTCCAGATAGCAGGAGCATGCTTTTATCTAAGTTAAATGAATCCTGCTCCTTTGCCTACATGGCTTCTCAGCTATCTATGAATAAATATATTAACCTTGTAGACAACATGGCTTGCTCAATATTCAACGCGTGGATTTCAAGATTTTAATTCCTTTCAATTACCATGTTGCAAGTGCTCTTTACTCGAATAACTTAACTCCACCTTTAAAGTATTTAAGGCATTCATGCCACCCATATCAATTCTCTATTTACGCTGCAACCTTAGAAATCACTGCTAAACCTCATCGATTCAATTTACTAAACCCCATTGAATAAATTTCTGGCATTGCTGCCTCTCAATGCTTAATGGTTTCACAGCCTCTCACAACTCCTACACCTACCTTCCATGACACCATTAATCTGGTTTATGCAGTGAAATTGGTTGGCTTGCTTTCGTTGGCTCTGCTCATATCACTTAATCATATTAAGCATTCCTATCCATCAATTTCATTAGCCAATTGTATCAGTCCATTGTATCAGTCAATCATCTCAGACAATCATACTGTATACCACTACCTAACTGATGGCCGCTGGCTTCACCCAGGCCACCTCATATGTGCCACTTCCTAGTTATCTGTCTGCTTTCATTCATAAATCAGAGGCTTGCCAACCATGATCATTACTTTCTATGGCTCAGGGCTTCCCTGCAGCTGACGTTCTCTCTCTGCACTGAAGTCCGCATCTTGAGCATGTGAACCTTGGGGTGGGATCCTTCTCATCTGGCCCATACTGGGAATGTCCTCACTCTGAGCAGAGCTTTAGACATTTCCTCTATTGATGGCAGCTCTCAATGTAGAATTTAAGACTTCAGCTATGAGGGATGGGGCCCTCACACCCAAGAGCACTCCTTTAGCTGGCCAAATCAGGTTCGGTGGCATCCTCTACACTGTTCTCCCCATGACCGCCACTGGTTCACCCAGTCTGTTTTAGTTGGTAGGCTGGCTGAGTGCCTCAGTGGTCATTGCACTCTTTCTCTTGCCTTGGGGGTCCTGCACAAAATTCAGAGCTTCTGTTGTTGCTGAGATCTCTCATAACCCTTCATGGCATTCCTGTTAGAGGGGTTGTGAGAGTTTTCCTCCAAACTGGAATATTTTCCTCCCCTTAGATTGGGTTTCTAAACTATAATAACACAGCCATCCCTAAATAAAACACTCCTAGCCTGGAGGGAAGGCGACCTAGGCCTCATATCTCCAGAGGTTTCCTCCTCTTAAAATAGTTTTTTTCTCTCCTCAGCACCAAAGGTCATAATATGTAGTCAGTTGTTCGTAGTATATTCCCTAGTTTCCTTAGGTAGGTTTCCGCTGTTGAATGGAGATGGATGGTGTCTCTCCTTTGCCATTGCCTCTCTCCTTGGGAAATCATGCTTTCTTATTACTATTCATTCAACTTATGTTCAAACTATTACTCATTTTAGTTATCTCTGACCCCTGCCCTCATCTCTGATGACCATGTATATATGCCAATCTCAATGTCAACTCATTACACTCACAATGTCTTCTAATCAACTCGTTACTTCTGCAATGCTTTCTGATCTATACTCTTTTGAGGGCTTTTTCTAAGCTACCTTTAGCCAAAGGGAATCCTTTCCATGGCACTTCTAGGGGTGGAACCCTCCTCCAGGGTTCCTGCCTTCAGCATCCCTACAGGGTGGTATAATGGCCACAACAAAGTTTATTCAGCAAGTTGTATAAGCACAACACCACACTAATTTGCATAAGCACATTGAATTGAAAGATTGTAAGCCTGTAGTTCATTGGCTGAGGCAACAGCCACACCCCATGCCTGACCTATAGTATTTAAATCCTTTCTTCCTGCTTCACTCAGAAGCTTTTTTCTTTGCCCCACAATCTTCCTCTCCTCCTCCTGTGGGTAGCCTCTCTCCTCAGGGGCTTTTCCTAAGCTATCTTTAGCCTAAGGGAATCATTCCTGTGGCACCTCTAGGGGTGGAACCCTCCTCCAGGGTTCTTGTCTTCAACATCCCTACAGGGTGGTATTCCTGAGGCACAGAGAGGTGAACGGCCACAACAAAGTTAATTCAGTGAGCTGCATAAGCACAACACAGAGTTGTGTAAGCACATTGAATTAAACAGTAAGCAACCATTTTTAACTGACCCTCATACAAACCACATCTGTCTGCATTTCACATGATCGCCTTTGAAACTTCATAATTTATTTTGCCCGTAATCATTGTTTCCTGTCTTTAAAGAAGAAAATCCCTGATCGGTTGTGCAGAATTGATCACAGTTTAAAAAAAAAGGATTGGCTGCATTTGACCTTGTGTCCAGTTACCACTGCACTGCGAACACAACACAAGCACCAACTTGAAGAAAATAAATAAAAATAAAGGTTTAAATAAATTATCATGGCTACACTACTCACAGTTGAATACATATAGAATGTGAAACTTATTATTAATTTGTGCTTCTCAGCATTGCCAGAAAATAAATCAATAATGCACGGCATGTAAGTACACCCCCATACACAATCTACAATATGGAAACTGTACCTCTCCTTTTGTTTTTCATAGATCACTACTGTTAAATAATAATTATTGGTGACCTCTCATAATACATGGATTTACTTGCTGATTTAAATGCCTTAATAACTGGATTACCCAGTTATTATGGTGTTTCCTGACCACTTTTGTTTCAGTCTCTATAAAGATGGAATCTACGGTCTTGAGACAGTGAAGGTTGACTCACCATCGGTGCTGCGCACTAGTCTTCCAGCATTCTAAAGCAGTCTCCATTCTCCATTTCTAAACCACTCTGTTTAAGTCTGTTTAAAATAAATCTCAAGAACTGTTTTGTGGAGGAGCAAGCCCCAGTGCTGTGGGAGCTGTGGGAGTGCAGCAGTTGCAGTAAGTGGGAGTGGCGGCAGTAGCAGTGAGTGGGAGTGGCGGCAGTTGCAGTGAGTGAGAGTGACAGCAGTAGCAGTGTTGCTTTATTAGATCTGCCTTCAGTTTACTTTTAAATCTGTCCATTTAGGCATCACTCAGGGCTCAGTACTAGGACCACTGTTTTTCTCACTCCTCATCAACTCGCTACATCATTGCTGCAAAAACAGCACATCCCTTTTGTATGCCAATGACCTTGTCTTCCATGCTAATGCCAAGGACGCTGTCAACCTAAATAGAAAACTGACTTCCAACCTAAGGAGTGTCCAAGCCTGGCTCCTTCCGAACAGGCTGGTAATGAACTCAGCCAAGTCACACACTATGATATTTGGCACTCCAAATAAGCTAAAGAAAATCCTAGTAGCACTGTTGGTAACCTGTGATAATGGTAACCCTCTTAACACAGTCCCCTCATTTAAATACCTTGGGATCACTTTGGACTCATCCCTTGATTTCTCCCTTCATGTGAACACTATCTGCAGAGAAGTTAATTCTAGGTTGGGATTCACGTATCGTGCCAGTTGTATTCTCATCCCTTCTGCTCACATATCTGTAGCCAGGAGCATTCTGCTCCCTAAGCTAACCTATGGACCTCCCATCTTCTAAAATATCTCCACCCAGATCCTGCATAAATGGGATGTGGCTTATAATAATATCTGTCACTTTCCTCTAGCTAGCATTCAACTAGTCCATCACTGTCACCTATATTCCAGACTTGGATGGCTGTCTTCCGCTGGTCCTTGTGACCTCTCCTGTGGAGATGTCATACATAATGTCCTACAAAACCACTCCCCCTCATCTCTAGCCCCCTGCTTGGTGCCATGCAGATCTGGCTACCTTCTTAGGTCTACAGATTTTGACTTGCTTAATACCCCTAGGACAAAGACAAAGCTTGGATAGGCAACCTTTGCTGTATCTGCCCCAAAACTGTGGAATAATGTCCCAACTAACGTTAGAAATTGTGTAAGTGCCAGAGCTTTCCCAGAAATAGTACTGATCTCACCTACTTCAGCTGTATGCATGTTCCGGTCCCTAGACATCAATATTATGGTCTCTGTATGCAATCCTACCATCTATATCTGCATACCACATTACCCTTTGTAAATATGCCTAAGCTACAGAGCTAGCTTCTGTATTTCTGCCTTCTCTTGAGTTGTCTTACTTGTCTTTATTCACTCAAACACTATGTCAGCTGATGAACCTCCGGCAAGTACATTGCTCTATATTGACTTGTAATTGATGCTTCTCAAATGTTTGTGAATAAATACCATTGACTGGGTAGTACTCTATTGTCTTGGTATGTACTGTTGAATATAATGGCTTGTACTCTCCTGGGTCATGCCTAAAAATAGGCAATTGCTTGTCTAGTGCACCTCGGCCAGTAAATGAAAGCTAACTAAATAAATAAATTAATTAATAAATTAAAATTATTTATTTTGTTTCTTTTCTTTTCTTTTTGGTGGAGCTAGCCAGGGATGAGAAGGGGACTTGCGGCAGTTAAAGTGAAGTTGCAGCAGTTGCATCAACGGAGAGAGGCAGCAGGTTCCATTCTTTTAGGGGGAGAAAAAGGTAAATAAAAATAGAAACTGAATGTTTGTAGGATGCTAGAAGCCAGCCTTAGTTACCATACCTGTGGCAGAAGTCAGGGACATGATAAAAAGATGGTTCGTTTTTCAGGTATGTTTGAAGTAAAGACAGCAGTGCTGATAGATCAGGGTGAGATACTGTGAATGTTGTGATGTTGCAAACTTTCTGCACCAGTAATTATAAAAAAAGAAAACATAGATGAGTATGTGACTATGGATGTTTTTACACACCCTTGGTGTGTGATGACCTCATGAACCTCTCGTGCTCCACTCTTGAGGTTTATAAGTCATCACACACCTTGGGTGTGTAAAAACAAAATCCACAACACACAGTAGCCAATACATTATTCTCTATGTAATACATCTAAAATGATTATTACTTTTGTTGTTAACAAATCACATTAACAAAAATGATGTTGCTTCATTGTTGTAACCCATGCAGTAATATTCGCAATGATGATCAGGAGCCATGATATGAGGGTAAGTGGACTAGTCGGGCTGAGCACCGTAGTTTATTTAAAGATTGGTAGCAGGGAAAGGCACACTGAGCCAAGGTTCATTTCCAGGTGCGACCCGGGGAGAGAGGGGAAACAGGAGTTACAATGTATAAAAAACAGTTGCATACAAAAAACAATATACATACAGATCCGATATATATAGAGTAGTACAGAAGTATATACAAAGTAGTGGTACACAGTTTGACTCAGAATGTAAATTACAGGAAACAGAGTGATAATGTGCGAACATAATAAATTTATTTGCAATAAATAGAGTGCAATATATGCTCTTCGCCTCTGACCCCAACCTCAACACACTCCAGGCCACCCTCCAACAAGCTTTTGATAGAGCTGAGCATTGATTCACATCACGAAGGCTAGTCCTGAACCTAAAAAAGACTAAAGCTATGCTCTTCTCGCATCGCCAAGCAAAGCCAGTGGTGCCCCTCTCATGATACTGCCTAGCACACTAAACCCATTGAGCAGGTTTCCTCCTACAAGTATCTGGGCATCACCTTTGATTCAGCACTCTCCTTCCATTCCCATATCAATGCCCTTTCTGCTGCCATCAATGTCAGGATTGGACTGTTATACTGCCATACTGCTGTTGCTAGCCTTGCTGTAGAGGAGAAAGCAGCTAACTAAAAGAAGCTACATTTTCTTATTAATTTAACACTTATATCTTAGCAGGAGTCAGTGTCTGTTGAGTTTAAGCAAACAGATACTTTATTAGAAGTAGAAGGAACCTTATTTAGGGTTTAAAAAAAAAGAAAGAAAACAAAGAAAGTCAGTGTGTGTTCTGTGCTGGGAAGGGTTCTGTATCAGTTTACTTTGCTAAACCAGTAGGAGGAGAGAGAGAGCTTAATTGGGGGTGTGGATTAGACACTATAAAAGCAGATGACTCAAATTACAACTTCCTGTTGCTAGCCTTTTTCTTACTAATTGCCCTCCATCCCACCCTAAGCCAGTTCTACTTTTATAGCCACTGGATTTGACTGTCAACAGGAACTTCCTGTTTGGCAGTAGGAAGGGAAGGATCATAGAGAAACATTAGTTTTGTCAACCCTAAAGGAAAAAAGAAGCTCACTCCCCCCCACCCCAGCTGCTGGTGGTCTAACACTGAGCAAGGAAGAAGGAGGCTACTGAAGAATATAGGAAGTTACTGTCCCAGAACAGGAAAGGTAAGAGTTGTAAGGAGAGGAGAGAGTAAGCATACAGAGAAACAGGAGAGGGGACACAAAATAAGACATGATAGGAGTGGTGCAGTGCAATGGCTGTGGGGCAGCAGTGTTCCAGAAGACATTCTGGAGGCTGTGCTGCTGCCCTATTTGCAGGAACCTCTCTGGTCTGAGAGAGGAGGTTGCCTGTCTCCAGGCTGACCTGGCTAGGATTTGTGAAACCTCCTCCCCCACCCAGGGACCACCAGGGCCAATGCCACTACCTCAGAGGTTGCCAAGAAAGAGGAGAGGCTGGACCAGAGTGGGCTCAGGGAAGGAGAGGGTGCTGGAACAGATTTGCATCCCTCCAGCTGTACCTCTCCACAATTCATTCACTCTTCTGGTGGATAGTGGTTCCTCTACGGAGGCACCTGCAGTGGAGACCAAGGAGGATGCTGGGAACGTTCACAAAGGAGAACCACAGGAGGGTGGCATGAGACCCCACAGGGGAAGGAAACAACTCCTCATGGAGGACTCAATCATTAGGGGGGTAGAAATGGGGGAGGAAGGGGAGAGGGAGGTAAGGTGCCTGCCTGGGGCCATGGCTTGGAGGGACAGGAAGCGAATCCTCAGGATCATGGGGACAGCTGCATGAGGGAGGGAGCTGGATGCTATTGTCCACCTAGGGACAAATGACCTGGCTAGGAATGGGATCAGAGCAGTGCAAGAGGAGTTTGTAGAGTTGGGGAGGGGCCTTAGACAAGTAGCACATACAGTAACCTTCTTGGAGGTGCTGCCTATCTATGGCAAGGGTGATGCTAGGGTACTCCTCACCAGGGAATTCAATGAATGGTTGAAAAACTGGTGTGGAGCTCAGGGTTTTGGCTTCACTGGGGACTGGGGAGCCACCTGGAGGAATGCAGATCTATACTGGCGCGATGGTCTGCATCTGTCCAGGGGGAAACCAGGATCCTAGGTGAGAGGCTTAAATGCTTCATTGGCAAGCATTTAAACTAGCCAAGGGGGAGGCTCTGAAAAGGAGCATGGAAATCCCAGCCTCTCCCCACAAACAACAGTAATTAGTGAGGTAAACACCAAGGTAGAGAAGTCATTAGGGAGCAGGCCAGAAGTAAATGTAAAAAAAGGCAAAGGCAGTAAGGACAGGATGGGGCTAAAAGGAGCAAGGTCATCAAAAAGCGGAGGGTGATGAGTACCAATGCCCACAGTCTGTGTAACAAGCTCCCTGAACTAGTGGCCTTGATGGAAGAGGGTTGCCTGGATATTGTGGCAGTCACAGAAACATGGTACACAGAGAACCATGACCGGGATGTCAACATACCAGGATACACAATCTACAGGAGGGACAGGGAGGGTAAAGAGGAGGAGGAGTAGCTCTTTATGTAAAGGAAAGGATCAAAGCAATAGAACTAAAGAGTAAACAGGGAGCAGATGAGACATTCTGAGTCACCCTGGAGACAGGAAATGGCACCACAATCCGCATGGGGGTCGTATACAGACCCCCATCTCAGGGGGAGGGTATGGACAAGGAAATGATAGAAGGCTTCCTTAGAATGGCAGCAAAAGGGGAGATATTGTTGATGGGGATCTGAATATGCCAGCTGTTAACTGGAGCACCTTTGCTGCAGGCACATCCAAGAGCAGGGTCATTCTTGATGCCCTACAGGGGGCATGCCTCAGACAGCTAGTACTGGAACCCACTCGGGAGGGAGCAATCTTAGACCTGGTACTCTCAAATGGGGACAGAGAAAGAATCTCAGATTTAGAAGTGGGTAGCCATCTGGGAACAAGCGACCACCAAACAGTGTGGCTCACGATAAGCACAGCCATAGAGTAAGCCATACAAAAGCAAGAGTATTGAACTTTAGGAGGGCTGACTTTGGGAAAATGAGAGAGTGCCTCAGAAAAGCACTAGCGAACAGGCAAGAAGGAAGGGTGGAGGAACAATGGAGAGTAATCAAAACAGCCATCACAGAGGCAACAAGCCTTTGTGTAAAGCAAATCAACAAAACACAACGAAGGAAAAAAGACACCATGGTTCTCAAAAGAGGTGGCAGGGAAGGTTAAGGAGAAAAGGATAGCATTCAGGAAATATAAGGAAACACAGAAGGAGAAGGACAGAGAACTTTATCAGTTAAAGCAGAAAGAGGCTGGGAAGGCAGTCAGAATAGCAAAGGCCCAAACCGAGGAAAGGATAGCCAACTCTGTTAAGAAGGGGGATAAGACCTTTTATAGGTACATTAGGGAGTGAAGAAAGACCAAAGGAGGGATACTGAGGCTTAATAAAGGGGAGGGAATGTGGGTAGAGGGTGACAATGAAAAAAGCAGGGATACTGAATGAATATTTCTGCTCAGTATTCACAAAGGAAGAGGAGGGGGAAGTACTTAAACCCAACAAGAGAAACACTCTGAAGATGAGGGTCGATACCACTCCATTTACAGAAGAAAGGGTTCTGAAAGAACTAATAAAATTGAAGGTGGACAAAGCAATGGGGCCTGATGGGATTCACCCAAGAATTCTAAAAGAACTAAGGGTAGAACTAATGACTCCGCTGACTACTCTCTTTAACAAATCATGGGAGGATGGGGTGGTACCTGAGGACTGGAGGAGGGCAGATGTGATTCCTCTTCACAAAAGTGGGAGCAGGACAGAGGCAGAAAACTACAGACCAGTTAGTTTGACCTCAGTGGTAGGTAAAATGATGGAATCACTTCTGAAGGAAAGAATTGTTGAGTACCTAGAGGCCAGTGGGGCACAGGACCCAAGGCAGCATGGATTCACAATGGGAAGGTCATGTCAGACAAATCTAATAGATTTCTTTGACTGGGTGACCAAAGTAGTAGACCAGGGAGGGGCTGTGGACATGGCTTACCTAGATTTTTGCAAGGCATTTGATACAGTCCCACACAAAAGATTAATACACAAGTTAGCCAGCGTTGGAGTGGGTCCCAAGGTGGTAGCCTGGATAAAAAATTGGCTAGACAACAGGACGGAAAGGGTAGTAGTAAATGGAGTCCACAGTGAAGAAAGGAGGGTTACTAGTGGGGTACCACAGGGTTCAGTACTGGGACCGGTCCTTTTTAATGTCTTTATAAGTGACATTGCAGAGGAACCGGAAGGAAAAGTATGTCTCTTTGCAGATGACACAAAGATCTGCAACAGGGTTGATACACCAGATGGAGTGGAAAGGATGAGAAGGGACTTGGCAAGGTTGGAGGAATGGTCAAGTGTATGGCAGCTCAGATTCAATGCAAAGAAGTGCAAGGTAATGCACCTGGGAAACAAAAACCCAGGGCAAGAGTACACAATGGGGGATGAGATACTGACAACAGTAAAAATGGAAAGGGACCTGGGAGTAATTATATCAGATGACCTAAAGGTGGGCAAGCAATGTGAGAAGGCAGTAAGGAAGGCTGGGGGATATTGGGATGCATAGGGAGAGGCATCAATAGTAGAAAACAGGAAGTTTTTATCTCTTTGTGCAGACAGTTGGTGAGACCCCATCTGGAGTACTGTGTGCAGTTCTGGAGACCCCACCTCTGCAAAGACATAGAGTGGAAGCTGTCCAGAGGAGGGCAACCAAAATGGTGCAGGGTCTGCACCAGAAGACATATGAAGAAAGACTAAAGCAACTTAATATGTATACCCTTGAGGAAAGGAGGGAGAGAGGAAACATGATAGAAACTTTCAAGTACCTCATGGGAATCAACAAAGTCCAAGAGGGTGGCATCTTTCAGAAAAAGAGATGTGCAAGAACAAGGGAGCACAATTTGAAGATAGAGGGGGGACAGCTCAGAGGTAATGTGAGGAAGTATTTTTTCACAGAGAGGATGCATGGAACAGCCTCCCTGAGGAGGTCGTGGAGTCAAGAACAGTGGGGGAATTCAAGAATGCATGGGACAGACATAAGGCAGTCCTAGTGGGGGGTAGGAGGAAGTAAGCTTTTGGTTAATTAGGATCTGCAGCTTATCTGTTAGGTAGGAAAATGGGCAGACTAGGTGGGCCAAGCAGTCCTTATCTGCCGTCAAATTCTATGTTTCTATGTTTCTATACGGACTGCCTACCACAAGAGGCCCTTAGATTGGCAATCACCTCCTCTGTCCTGTCGCTAATCGACTATGGGCTGCCCATCTATGCTGCAGCCAACAACACTGCACTTGCAAGAATCCAGCTCTCTATAAACAAGGCCTGAAGGCTAATGCTGGGAGCCCCTAGGTGCACCCGTACGTGCCTGCTGTACTCCACCACTGACTTGCTCAACCTTGAAGAAAGACTCCATTTCCAAACCTGCCTTCTTGTAAAAAAGACTCTGCTAGGGCTCTCCCTCCCTGCAGCATGCCTCCCCCTCAGTCTCCACCCACAGCACTGTCAAAACCTCCCTTATTGTCCCCAGGGTAAGGACCTCTGTAACCCAGAGATCCTTTTGCTGTTGGGCTCCCTCCTGGTTCATTTCCCTCCCAGCCAACATAATTAACTCCACTAAGCTTGGTCCTATCAAGGTCTTCCTCAGAAGCCATCTGACAAGTACTCGCTGCTGCAACTGCACATAATCCACCACCTGCCCCTTACCCTCACCCCTAGGCTGGGTTTGCCCTGTCTACTTTTATTGTATATGCCTGGGGTCTCAGGCAACATCTACTGACTAATGTAATAAAATATCTCTGGTTACTACCTGACATGGTACACATGTACCTATATGATGACTACTGTGATCTACCTATTATCAGGCTTGTACCACCAGTGAATTCCTGCAACACTGGTTGCTTTTTAAATCTAAGTGTTATGTACTGTACTGTTTTGTTTGCTGTGATGTATTGCTGTCTTGACAAGGTGCCTTTTTAAATGAGTCTTTGACTCAAAGGCCTGTAAACCGATGATATAATAAATAAATAAATAATATATAAGTGTCTGGTGGGATACGACGAGGTGGGAAGACTAAGTGGAGACTGATAAGTAGAAGATGGGAAACAACTAATTAGGGCAAGGTAATAAAAAATGTAAGGAGGTAGAGAATGTGTGGTAACGAACGGCCTCAGAAACAGCAGCAGGAGGTTACAAGAGGCAGTCTAAGCAAATGCTTTAGGGCTGGAAAAGTGGGGCAAGGTGAATAAAGGAGGGGAGCTTATTACAGAGTGAGGGAAGGCTAAAGGAGAAGGCATGTTTGCCTTTTGAAGTGCATGTATGGGGATGGAAAAGGTATGGGATAAACGTGAGCAGAGGGTGGGGGTGGTGTTGGGGAGAGGAGTGAGGAGAGAGAAGATGAAAGGGAGTTCAAACAGAATTTTGAGATGAAAGTGAGGCTGTGCGCCAGTCATCTCTGCTGGAGGGTGGGGGGGGGAGAGAGAGGAAGGAGTAGAGACTGCAATGGTGAGTGAGTGAAGGGGTGTTGGTGTCGAAATGACAGAAGTTATTGAAGAGAACATCCAGCTTTTCAAGGGGTGAGGAGGATGCTGAGCTGTAGATAATGTCAGCATAACTGAATGCTGGGAAAATCCATTTGGTAATAAGTTCGTGTCGGACCAGGAGGGACAAGCTGTCCTCATGTCTATAGAGCAGCCCTAGTTTAGGGCATAGTTTAGTGTGCATAACAGTGATGTGGGCTGAGAAATCTAAGTATGGGTCAAGCCAGACACCTAGGTATTTGTAGGTAGGAACTGTTTTGAGGGCTGTGCCATAGAGTGTGGTGAATGCTGGGGGAGGTAATAGTCTGTTTAAGTTTTTGCCTCGACCTAAAGGTCATGGCAACAGTTTTTTAGTATTCATTTTAAGCTGCTGATCTTGAAACAATTCTATAGCTGCAAGACAATCTTGTTAGAGAGGAGTCTGTCAGCCTGAAACAATGGGAGCACAGAGGTAGATGACGGTCTTATTGGCATCCATATATATATGGGAGTGGGAGCAAACTGAGGGGAGATCATTAATAAACAGAGAAAAGAGGACTGGACTAAGGATGGAACCCTGTGGGACATCAGATAGGACTGGGAGGGGAGAGGACATTACTGATTTGAACAGCCTGCTGCCTGCCAGTTAAGTAGGATTTAAACCATTTTACTGCTGGTGGGGACAGTCAAGCTGCCTGTAGTTTTTTTATGAGGAAGGGGTGAGAGACAGAGTTGAAAGCTTTAGTGAAGTCAATGAATATAGCGGAGGTAAAATTACCTATATCGATAGCGGAGAGTATGGAGTTGGTGAGATGTAGTACGGAGGAAGTGGTGGAGTGAGATATTCTGATGCCTGATTGAACAGGGGAGAGGGTGTTTGTGGATGTCAGAAATTCATTTAGTCTTGAGTGGGCAATGGATTCCTGGAGTTTGGCTAAGGAGGGGAGTAGGGAGCTGGGCTGGTAGTTGCCTGGGGAGGAGGGATCACTTTAGCATATTTCCAGGCGGATGGGACTGAGGATGAGGTGAAAGAAAGGTTTAGGAGGTGGGTAAGGGGGATCAAAATGGGGGGGTGGAGATTCTGAGTAGTTCAGGATGGAGGCCATCAGTGCTAGACTTGGGTTAGGGACATGATCGTCTGAGAGACTTGCAGTTGAGAAACAGAGGAGAAATGGAAGCTGTTTGACTTGGGGGGACCTAGTGAGGGTACTTGGGGTGGCACCAGGGGGGGTGTGCAGGTGGTGAAATATTTATTTAGGAGATTGGCAGACGTTGATGGGTCAGAGTACTGGACACTGGACTCCTGAAGGATGGGTGTTGGAAGTTCAGAGAGGGGGTGAAGGAGTGAGCGTAGGTCATTCCAGAAGGAGGAGGTGGAGTGAGAAAATGGTTGTAGGCGTGATTTGAAAAAAATCAGCTTTGGCAAGGCAGACTGCCTTGGTGCAACTATTTCAAAGAGCCCTATAGTGTTGAAGATCTGTAGTGGACTGGAAAGCTTTGAAATGAGCCCAGGCATGGTCACATGATTTGCATTTTGTGAGCAGGTCAAGGGTGCTCCAAGGATGGTGACAATGTTTAACTCTTTTAGTTTTTGGTGGGGCGTGGACATTCCATATTCTTTGGAAGGTGTTGGTGAAGTGGGTGAGGGCGGAGTCGATGTTGGTGGGGGAAAATATCGGGGACCAGTCAGCTGAAGCGAGGTCCTGGAAAAGGATATCAATATTTACTCAACTTCTATTTATTCAACTTCTATTCAACTTCTATAGTCAACTTCTATGTTTCTATGTATTTAGCATTCTGAGAGGACAGTGCCAAATACATTTGGGTGGAATGAGAGGTGGGAGGATTTTCCTAATGCAGAAAGTGAGGCAACGGTCACTAAACACATCTGGGAATGTGTCCGAAGAGATTATTTGGGAGTGCTCGGGAGGCATGATTTGTCATAAGCAGGTAAGGAAGCCACAGAGAAAGAAGCCATGGGGAAAAAATAATACACTTACTAAAGAATAAATGGTATTTACAAGATATTTCTTGGCTAATGGCGAGTATCATCTCAAAACATCTTTGCTTTGCTTCGCATTCTTGAACACAAAGCTGCCTTGAGATGACGCTGTTGATTAGATGAAAAACATTTTGGATATACCTTTTACGTATAGCTTAAACAGTAATGTAAACACACAGGACAGCCTCGGCTGGTCTGCGTAGACTGTTGTACTGCTGTTTAAGCAAAATAAAATATTTCTGCACTGTCCCATGCACTGGTGTGAGGAACTTAAAAGGGATATTAGAAAAACATATTTTCACAGAAAAAGTAGTGGGGGAGTGGCTTTGACTACCAACAGTGGTAGTCTGTGCAGAATTGGGGGTGGGTAGATATCGGTGGAATTAGGCATATGGGGATGGTGATAACTGGATCAAAAGGGGAGGGAGAAAAGGAGGGAGAAGGTAGGTAGGACTGGGCAGGGCCCTCACAAAAACAAACACAAGAATAGATAATGCTGGGCAGGGCCCTCAAGGAAAAAAACACACCTGGCCTATCAGCACAGCAGTAATGCTACTGCTCACAATGCTGGCGACCCAGGTTCGGGAACAAGCTTGGGTCATCAGGGGACGGGAGGAGATTCGAGCACCCCACAGGATGCTCTCCTCCTCCAGGGGAGACGGTTTTCACACTGCCTTGTTCCTGCTGCCAGTTGAAGCACGAGCGCGGCACAGGACCAGCAGTGTGTGGGGAGGTGTGGACACCATTAGGCACATGGCTGAGATGTGCATCAGCACATCTATAGCCTGGAATTCTGTCCTTGTGTGGCACCCTCAGGAGTAGAGCTTTGAGAGGGGCGCAACATAAGATCAAAAGCCCCCAGTGCTGTGCAGTACAATTCCTTATAGTGGGAAAGTACAAATGGTAGGTACAACTGCCACCAAGCCTTGCAGGTAGTGGGGGATAAAGTAAAAAAACAAAACAAAAACACAACAGTAGGTAGCACTGGGCAGAACCCTCACAAAACTAAACACAACAGTAGGCAGTGCTGGGAAGCAAGGCCTTCATAGAAACAAACACAACAGTACATAGCCCTGAGCAGGGCCCTCACAAAAACAAACACAACAGTAGGAAGTGCTGGGCAGGGCCCTCTTAAAAACAAACACAACAGTAAAAAGTGCTGGGAAGGGTGCTCTCAAAAACAAACACAACAGTACGTAGTGCTGGGCAGGACCCTCACAAAAACAAATTGAGGTACAAGGACAGTGTATTAGTGATTGCCAGCTTATAGCCTCAGCAATGAACCACCACTTCACCAACCTTGATGCATACAAGGTAGTGCTACCAACACCCATGCCTGTAAAGACCTTTGATGAATCCCCCTGTCTGAACAGACCCCAATTTCACCTGAGAATGGTCAAGGTGAGTGAGGTCCGTAAACTTCTGGTAGCTCTCAAACACAAAGGCTCTGTTTGCCCAGATGAAATCAGCCCGAGGCTACTCCAGGAAGGTGCACTGTCCCTGGCCAAACCTCTGATCTGGATCATCAACAGGTCTTTACTTGAAGGGTATGTTCCATACCAGTGGAAGGCTGCCAACGTGGTCCCCATTTACAAGGGTGGCTCTCGTGAACAAATTGGCAATTACAGGCCCATCTCCCTGCTGTGTACCCTGGCCAAATTGCAAGAAAGGCTAGTTTATGGGCAACTGAGAGACTACCTGGAGCCCCACCAACTCCTAACCCCTTCACAGCATGGCTTTTGGGCAAACCATGGAACAGACACGGCACTCATCAAACTCACAGTGGACCTATTCAGGGCAACGGATGAGGGCATGTCGATGGGTGCTATCTTCATAGACCTGTCCAAGGCATTTGACCTTGTGGACCACAACCTTCTTCTTACTACGCTTCAAGGCATTGGACTTGATGCCCAGGACCTAAACTGGTTCAAGAGCTACCTCTCAGGCCACTCCCAGAGGGTCATTTGGAAGGGAGAGCTCTCCACCCCTTTACCCATCAAGGAGAGTGTGCCTCAGGGCTCAATTCTTGGCCCCCTCCTGTTCTCTCTCTTCACAAATGACCTAAACCAGCACTGTGGGGATAGCTCAGTAGTTCAATATGCAGATGATAATGTCATCTTCCAAGCCAGGTCCACACCACATGGTCTGGGCCCTCTCCTACAAGGAGAACTAAACACACTCAAGGCCTAGCTCACATCAAACAGAATGATTCTCAATGCAGCAAAAACTAAAGCCATGCTGTTTGGTCCTAGATCCCTTGGCCAGGATCGGACCAATTCCCTAAAATGTACTACCCTTGGGGATAAACAAATAGACATAGTTGACAACATAAAATACCTAGGGCTAACTATTGACCAGGGTCTCACCTTTAAGACCCACATTGAACAGGTAACAAGTTCTATTCACGTCAAACTTGGCACCATGTACAGGCTAAAAAAACAACTTATCCCAGAGGCTAGAGGAGCAATTACCTCCAGTGTCCTCCTACCCACATTAACCTATGCTGCCCCGGTAATCCAGGGCATGGCAGAAAGTGAGGTTAGAAGGCTTCAGGTCCTGTACAACAAGGTCACGAGGTTTGCAACAATGTGTCAACCAAGAAGCCACCCCTGCATCTCACTAGCCCAGCTGCAATGGCCTTCTTTTAAGGCTCGTCTACAGTATCCCCTGCTCTGCCATGCATACAAATTGCAGAGCCTGGCGGCCCCACCAAGCCTGTCAGGAATAATCATAGCTAAGCCTAACCCTCGAATGCTTAGGACCTCGGATCGGTCCCTACTGGCAAGCGCCCAGAATCAAGACTCACAAGGGAGGCAATTTCTTCGCTCTCACAGCCCCTAAACTGTAGAACATTCTCCCACCTCCAGTACAGAAAGCCCCCTTGCTACCAATCTTTTGCACTAGGCTTAAGTCCCATTTACTCGTGACAAGCTCATGCCACTGCAAGGGTATAGTATAATCACCTCTGATCATAATCACAGCACCCGTCCCCCCCTTCTCACCTTAACCTACATTAAATCATGCCTTAAATCCTTAAATCTTTCAAGTGTTGCACGGTCAATGATTTGAATAATTGCCTGTACTGTTATCCTCATTATCTTGTCTACTTCTCGTAACCCTGTATCACCTGACTGCATGTATTGGATTGCTTCTGGATCACCTGATTGTATGTTGTAACATAAGGCACCTCACACATGTCTTGTAGATGTGATTTTATTTCATCGGTATAGTTATAAGTATATACATGCATGCATCCAGGAATATATTCCACAAACAGTTCACTGTGACAGTCTTTTATACAGAAGACTTGAGGCTGCACCCTTTGATCACATAAGCTGTGGTATGACAAGAATTTTGGTTACAGTTTAAACAGGTTTGTTATCTTACTTTGTTCTGACCAGTGTTATCTTATATTGTTCTGACCAGTCTTCAAAAGACCATCTGAACATTTATTACCTTGTTTTCTGTCCAGTCTTCAAAAGACCATCTGGACATTTATGACATTGTTTTCTGTCCAGTCTTCAAAAGACCATCTGGACATTTATGACATTGTTTTCTGTCCCACACCGCATTCTAATCACCTTTTGCCTGGGGCATACTAGTAAACATCAGCATACATTCCTCTGCCCAAACTTGCCTTAGCAATAGCTTGATGTTACCTTGCATTGTATATTTCATTACATGGTTCAATATTATATTGCATTACATGGCTCAATATTGTGTTGCATTATATTTTACATTACAACCCCCTGTTTGAGACCATTAAAACAAAAGAAACCTACGGTATCATAATATAGGTTGCTGTTGCCGCTGTAGATAATGCAGTTGTCTCATTAGCTTTTTAATTTTAGCATAAAGACAGTATGAGAATATAGAAAGTGTCAATTTAAGGGCAACAAACATCAGTACCATCACCAGGGTTGGACTAGTTCCTAAAACAGCCGAGCCCCAACCCACCAGGAGAGAACTGGCAAATATTGGGCATTGTGTGCAAACTGTT
The DNA here is from genome assembly GCA_016271365.2 of Neoceratodus forsteri. Classification (NCBI taxonomy): domain Eukaryota; kingdom Metazoa; phylum Chordata; order Ceratodontiformes; family Ceratodontidae; genus Neoceratodus; species Neoceratodus forsteri. The sequence goes on along the minus strand of CM028133.1, from coordinate 239,697,577 downwards.
GACAAGTGTGTCGTTGTTTCAAGACCAGGTCCCTTGTCTGCTGTCTCTGCTGCATTGCTGCCAACTGTAAAGGAGTGAAGGCAGGCCACGTCATATGTGGTGGAACCGCTAACTGGAAAAGCCCAGTAATTCCTAGGGAAGCATCATTCAAGTGAGTGATATTAACCCGTACGTAGGCTGGCCTCTTGAAGAGTGTCCAATTAGCCACCTGCCAGGTCTCATCACTGCATTCCCACACCTTCCACGGTTGTCCAGCCAGGACACACCATGATTGATTACACCACACTGCCTCACGGTACCCATTGGCACGAGTTAAAGTAAAGGGGTATTGGTGCAGGACCCAGGGTGAGACCGGGGTCTCCTCACCACACACCAGAGAATGATCCTGCTTTAAGCAGCGATCCTGTTTGAGGACATAATATTGTCCTTGTTTGGCAAAAACTGTGTCACCCGCTGGCTGCAGTCGCATAATCTGGTCTTGCATCAAAACACCCAGATTGTGTATTTGCCAGGAGATGGTGAGTGGTTCAAAGCAGACAGAAATGACCAACAGGACAGGGATGATATGTGTTAGTACATGATGGTGCTCATTAGGTGTGGGACACACCTTTATTAAATCTAGATTTGGAAGTACCACATCTTTTCGACCTAATAGGGTAGAAATATTACCTTTTGATATTCCTAGTGGCAGTCCATTAGTTTCAATGCGGTTAAGTTCACCACATAAATTGTTGTGAGCCTTTGAGGCAATTTGAGCACATGCAAGCTCCAGAAAAGTAACATTTAAATTTTTAACAACAGAGAAATTAAGCATATGAACCATATTAGCAATCAATTTAAAATTAGTAAGAGTATCCCCAAATGCTAACCAATCTAAATATTCATTTTTCCAGGATAACTGCACAGTTTGAGCCAGGGGTCCAGCCATGAGACTCCCGAGGGTTACCTCCAGGGATCTAATATGCCCTTTGAGAACAGCCGCATCAATACCATTGGTGAGCCCCATGCCAGCCCCCACCCAGGCAGCTGCATCGGAAATGTCATGCCTTCTCCGTGACAAGGGAGGCTCCTTTGGAGGAGAGTCAACAGACACTAGCCAGTCACTATGACGAGCATGGTAGTGTCTCAGAGTTTCATTATAATAGTTTATTCACACCAGCACAGGTTGTGTGGTGTCACAGACAGGGGGCAGTTTGAGGAAGGGGACATGTAACAACAGGTTATAATATTTTAAACGACAGGGATAATACAAGAGGTATATATATTTTGGGTCAAAATTAAACCATCAGTAGGAGGGGAAAATTTTCTTTTGTGCACACTATTCTGACAGCAAGGGCACGGGTTTGATTATGCAGCCATTTTGGGTCACACTTTGTGTCTATGTGTCCTGGCATTACAGATACAACAACCTTATTAAGAGTAACATCTTAAGGTAATAACAATGTCAACTGTACAAGTCCGATAGTGTAAGCAGCATTTGAAGCCTTAGCTTGGCAGTTCCATCAATAGGATCGATTTCTTAATGTGGGCTCCTCCTCCATGGTAAGCAAGCGCTTTTGTTTTTGCCAAGCTTCAACATATTCAGTAATAGTCCCATCTTTGTTCTGCACACACATTGCCTTTTCAGGCCATCCATAGTTGCCTGCTTCGGTGAAGTATCGGGCAACAAATTGCTTTTCATTACACGCCGAAGAAAAGTTACTGCATATTATATACAAGTTCATGTCCCATTGTCCCTCATGACCATGACCTTGACTAGTAACTAGCGTTGTCCAGTTCCATGAGTACGTCGCTGATTGTGCACTTAAAATTCACAGATACAGAGCAAACAGCACCCATATATTTATCTACAACAGAAACAAAAAATGCAGTATCAGGTTTTATCAGATTAAAGGCCGATACACCTTACAATGGTCTACATGCTCCCATTGTAATTGTTATGTTTTTTTCTTTAACCCTTTCAATTTGCACTACCCATGATCCTAATAATTGAACCACCCGGAATGGCCCCATCCAATTTGCTTCCCAAGGCCATTTTTGGGCAAAGTGTTTGACCATTACCTGATCACCCAAGCCAATTGGTGGGAGTGGGTCTTTTTCCACTCTTTGTTTGTTCTTCCAATGTGCTCTACGCATTGTTTGTGCAGCCTGTGGCAGGTATCTGTTCAGTTGTGCCTGTAATTTCTGCAAGAACAGATCCGCCCCAATATGGTCTTTTACTGGGGTGGACAGGTACGGATCTGAGGGGTAGTAAATTCGCATGTCCCTCCCTTTCATTAACTAATAGGGTGTAAATCCAGTGCTCTGGCTGGTGGTCTCTCTGATGCCCATAAGAATTCCAGGTAAGTTAGTGACCCAGTCCTTACAAGTATCCATGACTGCCTTTTGGAGGGCCGTTTTGAGGGTCCAATTCATGCATTCCACCATACCCGAGGACTGTGGGAGGTAGGGGACATGCAGTCGTTGTTCGATGCCCAAGATGCCACACAATGCTGACATAATTTGAGAGGTGAAATGTGTTCCTCTGTCACTTTCCAGTGCAACAGGAAAGCCCAACAGGAGAAAACTTGTTCCCATAAGACCTTGGCTGTCACCACTGCTGTATCAGCGTGGAGAGGGCATGCCTCGACCCATTTGGAGAAAGTGTCCAGAATGACCAGCATATACCGATACCCTCCCTTTGCTGGTGGCAGGAGACCCATAAAATCAATTTGTAGATTGGCTCAGGGGCCATCTGTGAGTGGCACCCTGCCCAACAAAACGTGTTTGCCTTTGGGACGGGGGTTCATTTCACAAATGAGGCAAGATTGCAGTTGCATCTTAATTTGCCTGCCCATGGTAGGCCACCAATATTTCAAGGCGACTAATTGGCAGGTCTTATGCAGCCCACAATGACCTCCAAGGCAGTGGTTCTCCATAATAATGTCTTGGCGCAGCTTGAGAGGGGGAACCCACTTAAGGAAACCCTCCTGTCTTTCCCAAACGAGAGTATCATTTTGGACCTTAAGGTGCCGACGAGGGTCCTTGAACTGGTACCTTCGTTCCACCTGCTGACGACAAGTGACTAAGAATGGGTCTGTTTGCTGAATATCTTTTAGACCCAGAAGAGTACACAGAGAGGCAATCCACCTTTGGTGGTGCTGATCAAAGTCATGGATCTCCCACAACTGAGAAGTATCCTCAGTGTCTGGGAGAGGATTTGTCCACCGTTTACCATGTCGGGACGCTTTATTGGCCAACTGATCAACAATGTTATTATTGATTTGATGCACCTCAGTGGTGTGCTGCTGGTGGGTTTTGACTTTACAAATGGCAGTCTGCATGGGTTTATCCTGACCCAACTCCCGGATGTGTTGAAGTACCGAAGCAAATGCAACAGGTTCACCCGATGCCTTTTGCATACCTCTGTGAGCCCATATTGGCAGGTGCTCTGTCAGAGCATTAGCCACAAAGGCACAGTCAGTAAAAATGTTAACCGCGCAGTGCCTGGACATTAGAACTGCTTCTCGAACAGCTTCAAGCTCAGCATGGGTTGCCGAGAAAGAAGATGGGCACATCACCAAGACCTGGTACTTTGTTTTGGGAGCCCACATGGCATAGCCTGTGTGAAAGTACCCATCCTCCCAATAGCGGGAGCCATCTACATAGGGATGGACCAACAACGTAGAGGGTGAACAGGCAAAAATCAGTTGCAGGGTTTGGAGTGGGACATGTCCACAGTCATGATCCTCTCCCTCCCACTGTAACATATCTACCAGCAATGGCGTCGTGCACCATTGCACCATCAGATTACGGTCTCGCAAAACCAAGGTCCATCTAACCAAATGCTGTGAGGAGACACCCTTTACTTCATTTTCCAACAAAAATTTTAAGGGGGAATGGGTCATTTGTAAGATAACATGGGAGAAACCCACAATGTGTTCTGCAACCTGTACCGCCCAATATACCCCCAGGAGATGGCGAGCACACTTTTCAAATATCTGCTCCACTGGGGAGAGCACTCCTGAAAAATACCACACTGGTCACAGTTGGTCATGCCATTCCTGTAATAGGACAGCATTGAGTGCCTTGGGGGTGCACAAACCTGTAACACAAAATCCTGGTTGGGGCAAGGGTTGATAAGGGCGGGTACCCTCATCATAGCTTGTTTGGATTCTGTAAAAGCAACTTGGTGTCAGGCATCCCATGGAAGATTGTCATTAGTGTCCCCTTTAAGGAGATCATACAACGGTTTTGCCTTGACTGCAAAGGTTTCTATAAAATCTCTACAGAACCCTACCATGCCCAGAAACTGCCAGAGTGCAGTTTTGGTCTTAGGGAGTGGCAACTGCTGGATAACTTTATTTTTGTGAGGGTCCACAGCACGCCCTCCCTTATCTATCTGAACGCCTAAAAACAAACCTTTAGATTGGGAAATTTGAGCCTTTCTTGGGTTCAGTTTCAACCCAGCAGAAAGTAGCAGCGAGAAGAGCTCCACCAAGTGCTGAACATGATCCGACATGGAATTGGACTGTACCAATATATCATCCATGTATTGTATTATCTGACCTGGCTCAGAGAAACCAGCCAGGATCTGAGCCAGACACTGACGGAACAGAGTGGACGATGAGTGGAAACCTTGAGGTATGCATGTGAAAGTATATTGCTTATCCTCAAAGGTGAAGGCAAATTTGTACTGGGAGTTGGGGTGCACAGGTACTGACCAAAATCCATTAGATACATCCAGCACTGTATAAACAGTTGCTGATAGTGACAATCTAACTATTAGGTCTGGGAGAAGTGCAACCACCGGGGTTATCAACAGGGTAACCTTGTTAAGGACCTGACAGTCAATTGTCAGTCGCCATGCTCCACTGGGCTTTAAAACTGGCCAAACTGGCAAATTTACCATGGAGCATATGGGGCAAATCACTTCTTGGCTGAAAAGTTGGTCGATGACCTGTTTAATGGCTTCCCTCGCCTCCTAGGGGAAGGAATATTGTCGCTGTGGGGGTGGATCAGGTCCCTCTATTTTTACTATGTGATTATTGACTCTCCCGCAGTCATTTGAATGTTTAGCCCAGACTTGGAATCGATTTGCCACAACCACTTTTAGTTCCTCAGGGAGATTTCTGACCAGTAAGTCAAGATCATAGGCAGGATCATTTAAAACAAAACCTTTGACAGTAAAGCCGGAGTGGGTATCCGTTACTTTTGGTTTAACCACTTTACTGTCACACACCCAGTGTCATGTTACTCAGGTCCACCACCCATTTCCATTTGGGCAAAAGGTCCACTCCCAAAATAATACCCTTGTGACTCTTACAGGTCCAGAAGGGACAATATTTGGTGGTTTGATCAATTACCACCTGACAAGGCTCTGTGAACCACGACACTGTTTCCCCCCGTCAGTCCCTGTAAAGTGATAACCTTAGTCTTTTTCTTTTGTGTGGGCAATGGTAAATTTGTGATGCTGACGGTGGATCCGGTGTCTATTAACACAGAAGTTTGGCGGCCCCCTACCACAGCTGATACCACTGGTATGCCCTCACCATCTTCCCCGAGGAGTGCCACTCTATGCATCTGGGGGGCCTGTGACCATCAGTCACTGCCCCCACCCTGTTCAGAGGCAGATGACTTAATTGCTGAGATACTCTTAGTTTTTAAGTCAGATCAGGGTTTCTAGGACCGCTGTTAGATCACTATTTGTGTTGTTTCCTGACCTATTGTCGCTCCTTTTTTGGAAGACTTGATTTCTCCTGCCTTCCATTCCTCCTCCCCCTTTAGCCCAACAGTCCTTCCTAAAGTGACCTTCCTTATTACAGTTATGACTTGTCACTTTTACCTTGCCCTCATTGCGTACCATGACAGATATCTTTTTCCTTTTTATCCTGTCCCGGACACTGCCTTCCACATCATCTTGCTACATTCGCTACCAATCAGTGAGAATTTCTTCTTTGGCTGCACATGACTCTGCTTGCTTGTATAACAACAGAACAGAGGCAGGAATCTGCGTGGCTTGCCTGTCTGTCAATCCTAGAAAGATAGGGTCCTCTTTGGACGGTCTAGCCGTCCCCCCCACAAGTGGCATATGCAGCATATAATTTGTTTACAAACATTATTGGAGACTGTCCCGGCCGCCATTGCACTTCATGCACCTTTCCCCAATCTACTTGGGTAACACCATACATACCCTGCAGAGCGGTGAGTATGTCTGGGATTGATGCCCAGCTGTCAGGATCATCTACATCTTCTTGCAGGCCCACAATATTGTCTGGTAAACTCCCCAAAACCACTGAAGGCAATGCCAAAGTCAAAATTTTACATGCATCCTGATTTGTCAGGTTAAAACTTTTTACCAGATTTTTTAACTTGTTGCAAAAGGGGGCTGGGTTCTGACCCGGCTCCCATGTATCTAATCTTTCCCCTAGACCCATGGCTTCCTGGATGGTTAGCTCCTTTTGGGACACCTTTTGCCTAACGTCCACTTCCAGCTCTTCATCTGACTTAGGTTTGCTTGCTTCTCTAGCCTTTTCACCATTGTCTATTCTCTGTTGTATTTTCTTAACCTCCTCCTGCATCTCCGCTATTTGGGCTTCAATCTCTTTCAGTTTAGGTTTTTCCATTTTTGGATTTTGTCTCAATCGGTCCTGTAACTTATAAACCCTTTTTAAGGTGTCCATCATATCGGACATAAGTTTTCCCTAAGTTTTGGAGATAATTTTCTAAGCTTTTGTTTGTGTTTGACTGCCAGTCCTGTCGTCACCATCTTTCGGACATATGGGGTCATCCTCTTTGATTTATATTTAGACTTGTGATACTTAGCTTTGTCAGATGAAGGGGGATCATCCTCCATTTCACAGGACATAGAAGTCAAGGAAGATTCTGAGGTGGGCTGTTTGACTGTAGCAACCTTACACTTTTTCTTATTTTTTTTCCGTACGGTCTCCCTGACCTCGCTTAACTGCTGTCACAGTTCTAAGGAAATTTGGGTCTGCAACTGCACCTCAGTCTGCAAATGAATGATTTGCTGTTGTTTATAACCTGACTCTTGGACATGTTCCTGACTTTGCTGATGCATTTTCTCCTCATAATGGTCCTTTAGTCTTACCATTTTTTCTTCTTTTAACAAAAGATTATGGGCATGTTCTTCCTACAACTTAGCAACCTTATTTTGTAATAACATAATTTCCTGGTTCAAATTAGTTTGCGTCTGTTGACTAGATTTATTTTGGTATTTTGACAGTTCACTAAGACGAGACTGCTCTTGCAAAAGGAGACACTCTTCTCCCTGAAGATTGTCATTTTGACTCTCTTTTTGTTTTAATAATTCCTGCACTTCTTTTAGTTGTTCCTTTAATTGTTTCTTTTCTGTCTTATCTTCCTGTTTAATTTGATACATTAATTCTACACGCTGTTCTACTTCTACTTGATACTGTACAAACATCTGACAAATATTAGCTAATTTGGTTTTGTCCACCTTACACTTTTCATTTCTTTCGTCACACTGCTTCTTTAAACATTGTCCCATGATTTCCCCTTTTTCAGGATCCCGAAAGGGACCTTCCTTTAAATGTTTTTCTAGGAAATTTCTTAGTATAATTTCCATACTTACTCCTGGTCTGGCGAAATTGTCCTTCCCAGCTTTATTCGGAGTCATTTCTTTACCGAGCTGTTTTACAACCCCCCCCCCCATCCTGGGTGATCAGTCCAGTGATAGCAGAGCTAACTATACCTCTTTTCTTCCTCAGCAATTCATCTGCAGCATCCTCAACCATGAAATACCAACAGCAATGACAGGAGTGTGTGGCGATCAGTATCAGAGTCACGGCACCAAATGGTAACATAAGGCACCTCACACATATGTCTTATATATGTGATTTTGTTTCATCGGTATAGTTATAAGTATATACATGCATGCATCCAGGAATATATTCCACAAACAGTTCACTGTGACAGTCTTTTATACAGAAGACTTGAGGCTGCACTCTTTGATCACATAAGCTGTGATATGACAAGAATTTTGGTTACAGTTTAAACAGGGTTATTATCTTACTTTGTTCTGACCAGTGTTGTCTTATTTTGTTCTGATCAGTCTTCAAAAGATCATCTGAACATTTATTACCTTGTTTTCTGTCCAGTCTTCAAAAGATCATCTGGACATTTATGACATTGTTTTCTGTCCAGTCTTCAACAGACCATCTGGACTTTTATGACGATTGTTTTCTGTCCCACACCACACTCTAATCACCTTTTGCCTGGGGCATACTAGCAAACATCAGCATACATTCCTCTGCCCAAACTTGCCTTAGCAATAGCTTGATATTGCCTTGCATTGTATCTTTCATTACATGGTTCAATATTATGTTGCATTATATTTTACATTACTTATGTATTGTATTGCTTCTGTTCCCTGGGTCACCCCTGAAAAAGGGACCTTCGGGGCCCAGTGGGCCAACCCGGTCATCAAAATTCAATAAATAAATAAAAACTAAATAAAAACAAACCAAATAATAGGTAATGCGGGACAGGGCCCTCATAAAAACAAACACAACAGTAAATAGCACTGGGAAGGGCCCTCACAAAAACAAACACAACAGTAGATAGCACGGGGCAGGTCCCTTACAAAAACAAACACAACAGCAGGTAGTGTTGGGAGGGGCCCTCACAAAAGCAAATACAACAATAGGTAACACAGGGCAGGGCCCTCACAAAAACAAACACAACAGAAGGTAGCGTTGGGCAGTGACCTCACAAAAACAACCACAACATTAGGTAGCGCTGGGCAGAGCCCTCACAAAAACAAACACAACTGTACATAGCACTGGGCAGGGCCCTCTCAATAACAAACATAACAGTACATAGTACTTGGTGGGGCCCTCACAAAAACAAACACAACAGTAGGTAGTGCTGGCTGGGACCCTTACAAAAACAAACACAACAATAGGTAACGCTGGGCAGGCCCTTTCTAAAACAAACACAACAGTACATAGCACTGGCAGGGCCCTCATAAAAACCAGCACAACAGTACATAGCACTGAGGAGGGCCCTCACAAAAACCAACACAACCATAGGCAGCGCTGGACAGGGCTCTCACAAAAACAAATACAACAGTAGGTAGTGCTGGGCAGGATCCTCACAAAAATAAACACAACTGTATATAGATCTGGGAAGGGCCCTCACAAAAACAAACACAATAATAGGTAGTGCTGGGCAGGGCCCTCACAAAAACAAACACAACAGTACATAGCACTGGGCAGGGCCCTTACAAAAACACAAAACAACAGTAGGTAGCGCAGTGCATGACCCTTTACAAAAGCAAATGCAACAGTAGGTAGTGCTGGGCAGGGCCCTCACAAAAACAGACACAACAGTAGGTAGCACTGAGCAGGGCCCTCACTAAAACACAACAGTAGGTAGCGCTGGGCAGGGTACTCACCAAAACAAACACAACAGTAGGTTGTGCTGAGCAGACTCGATGGATGGGGGGGTCTTTTTCTGCTGACAAGCAGTAGCATCATTTCACTAGAATTATAGGGGTTGCAAAGTCCTTATTAGCAGAATCATGGGGATTGCAAAGTCTCTACACCAATCACATTTCAAATAAATAAATGCTAAAGAAACCTTGCTTAGGGGTTCATAGGGTTACAGGGTATTAAATAGCTGGAATAACACAGCAAAATACTACACAAAACAGGGGGTAACGCTAACCATTTCCACAAATGCGTAGTGGTAAAATGCTATCCATTTTTAAAGGGAGCCCGTGCAACAGTGGACAAAATTGATAAAACTACATGTATTTTCTTTAAATTTTGCTAACCATTCTATGACATGTGCTATGTGTTTTCTCAACTGACTTTTACTTTCATGTATAAAACTGCTAATCATTTTTTTCAGCTTATTTAATATTCTGGGGTAGCAGTGAACATCATAGGGGTTCCAAAGAAATCATGGGAGTATCAACTGCAACCCCTGGCTACCCCTAAATGATGCCCCTGCTGATGTCTATGTTTCTAAGATGATTATAAACTTTCAACCCTGATTTCCCCACAAAGGAGAGGCCTGTTCTAATCCTGTTTAAGGAATCATTTTTGTGAGGACGGTCATTCCTTTCAGAGCAGGAAGGTTCTAAACTTTCAACCTTAATTTCCCCATGAAGGAGAGGCATTTTCAAGCCCAGTTTGAGGATAATTTTTCTCAGAATGAGCTGCCCTTTCAGAACAGGATGGTATGAACCTTTAGCTGGAGTTGAAAGTGTATAACAATTCTGTACTAAAAGGAGAGATCGTCTTGAGAAAAATGATCCCCCAAACAGGATTAGAATAAGATGCTCCTTCATGGAAAATTAAATATTTTCCATGAAAGACAGGTCATTTCTTGGTATTTAGATCATGTTACACTTGCATTGTACCATCTGCACCAGCTACCCACTAGATGGTGCACCACCTTCAAGATCATTTTGTTAACTTACAGAGCAGTACAAACAAAAACTCGCTCCGCAGTGAAGCACCGTACTGGGTCAAAAAAGCAAAACCAATACAGAACATACTAGCACATAAGCTGCTTTATCTGTTTTATTACACAAAAACCAATTGCTAAAATATAAATTCACAAGGTACACTCACAGCATATATTTTAGCAGCAGCAGCACAACGGGAAGTTATGCATATAAGTAGCCTAACTGGTTTCGCCCAGTAGTTTCATCAGAGGGGGGTTCTGTGAGCTACTACTGTGTCACTTAAATAAGATCCAATTTAAAGTGACAGACACACAATTCATAAAGTTAAAGATAAGGATAAAGTTAAAAACACAGTAGACTCCAAATTTAAACTGTGAACTGCATCATTTAGAAAAGCCATTACATCATAACTGCAGCAATGATTCTGATTTTGAGGCTCAAAGTGCTGAACTATTTAATAAGTTTAGGGTGGGGCATGTCACAAATGCACTCAGCAGGTCAGACCCCCTGCTCCCACAGTGCCAACCTCCAAGTGCAGTATTGTGAACAGGTAACAGAACAGGGTAACCCTCCTGTCTGTTTGTGGGTCCGAATCACCTTTGGTCTCAAGTTCTGGGGGGATTCAAACTGTGAACCTTATGCTAGCGTACCCAAATGTACAGGCTCAGATAATTCTGCTCTTCAGGGAATGCCAGATATCTTTCGCCTAAGGGCACCTAATCAGGTATCCAAAATGAACCCTTAAAATTCTATAAAAGACCTTAGGTATATTCTTACCTTTTCCCAGTTTAGTACACCATCAAGCTTTGAACAGTTTAGTCAGTCCTAGCTGTCTGTACTTCACATGCAAAAGAAAGAACTTCAAAGGCACACCAGGCAGTCTCTTTAAAATAAGAGATTTACTTAAAAATGGATAAAAATATGTAAAATGTAAACACAGAACACTATATCACAAAGCATACAATCACTTAAAAGAAAACAAGGGAAAGTACAAACATAAACTCCTACCATAATACAATTAGACTTTCCTATTTAATGTATTACTTTCTTACACTGCTTTTAGTTAGTTCTTGTTTCTAAGAGCCCACAAAGAAAATGTGTCTAAGTGGAAATACAGAATACAGTTTAAAATGCTGTGTTATCACCCCTTCGATGATCTAATTTAGGCCTCCTTTCAGAATATAAAAAAATATACAAAACGGGATGTCCTATCAGGAGGTATATTAAATAAGGTGACATCAGCAAAAAACTAATTTCCCAATATGACTTCTTAATTAACATTCTCTCTTTGATCTTGAGCATTTCTTCTTTCCATGGCACATCTAAGGGTTTTTATGACTTTTCATACCTACATGCAATAAGGTTTTACAGGGATCAGATTATCTGAAGTCATAAAATATATATTTTAGTTTCCCAACTGCAAAGGCAGGAGGCCATAAACTCAGCCATAAAATGCAACTCCTCAAGGAAGTTAATTTCCTTACTGAAATCTCCTGTTAGTTTTATATACCCTGTTATTTTAATGAAACCTGGTAGGGAGGGGCATCATCCCAGTGGAACAGGATGTCTCCTGTGAGGCAGGTCACATAGCACATTCTACATTACAAATATCATGGAGCAATCATAACCAACCGGCCAAGCATCACAATCCTCCACACCTAGACTGAATTTGGGGGCTCTATCCCCTGAATGGGATGAGCTTCTCAAATCAGTTCAGTCCTCATACAAACACAAAAGGCCATCGTTGTTCTGATTGGTCGCTCCAGCCCTATGTAAGATTGTCATGTCATACCCTTGTAAGGCAAGACTCCATCTTAACAGTCTACCATTAGTTTTTCCCATTTGCGTCAGCCAAACCAGGGGGTTGTGGTCAGTTTGTACCACAAAATGCTGCCCATATAAGTATGAGCCTAACTTCTTTAGGGCCCACACTATGGCAAGACACTCTTTTTCCACAGTAGAGCATGCCTGCTCCCTGGGAAGTAACTTTTTACTCAAGTACACTACAGGGTGATCTTTCCCTTGGTTGGATGTCTCACTCAGTACTGCTCCAATACCCATGTCTGTGGCAACAGTCTGAACTATAAAGGGTCTGCTATAGTCGGAACTTGTCAATACAGGAGCACTGCACAGTGCCTCCTTCAGTCTGGTAAAGGCTTTTTCACAGGATGGTTCCCAGGTAATTTTCTTAGTGATCTTTTTCCTTACCAGGTCAGATAGGGGAGCAGCCAGGGTACTGTACTTGGGTACAAATTTCCCATAGTACTCTGCTGTCCCAAGGAAACTCCTGACCTGCTTCTGCATTTCTAGTCTGGGCCACACATTGATCACCTCTATTTTTGCTTGGTTAGGATGGAGCTGTCACCAGCCTACAACATGCCCAAGGTATGCCACTTTGGACATGGCCACCTGGCACATCTCAGCTTTGACAGTGAGCCCGGCCCTCTGTATCCTGCCCAGAGCTTCCCTAAGGTGGGACAGGTGTTCCTCCCAGCTGGCACTGAAGATGGCAATGTCATCCAGGTATGCCACAGCATACTCCTCAGCACCATTTAACACCTGGTTCACCAACCTTTGGAAAGTGGCTGGGGCATTCTGCATTCCAAAAGGCACTACTTTAAATTCAAATAAGCCTACTGGAGTGATGAAGATTGACCTCTACATAGCTCTATCCATTAATTCTACCTGCCAATACCTCTTTGTCAGGTCAATAGTTGTAAAGTAGGTCACCCCTCCCAACTTGTCCAGGAGTTCATCTGTCCAGGGCATCAGGTGGGCATCTGACTTTGTGACTGCATTCAGTCCACGATAGTCCACACAGAAACAAGTAGAGCTATCTGGCTTGGGCAGAAGGACTATGGGTGAGGCCCAGAGGCTGTGTGATCTCTGGATTACCCCTAAATCCAGCATTTCCTCCACTTCCCTCCTAATGTCCTTTTGGACAGCCTCTGACACCTGATATGCAGTCCACCATATGAGCATCTGTGTCCCTGTCTCCACATCGTGTGTCGCTAAGGGGGTTAGTCCAGGCTTGGCACTAAACAGTAGGGTAAAATCTGCTAGAACCTCCCTTACTTCCTGGATCTTGTCTGGGGCCAGCTAGGGAGACAATTTAACTGCCTCCACAGAGGACTCCCACTTGCTTTCTTCCAGCAAGTCCAGAAGGGGGCCTCCTTCATCCGTCCCCTTCCCAGGACTACATACTGCAAACACCATGTCAGCCCTATTAGCATATGGCTTCATCATGTTGACATGGTACATTCTTTCTGTCTGTCTTCTGTCAGGTAACTCTATGATATAGTTCATTTCATTTATCTTCCTAACTAGTTTGCATGCTCCTGCCCACTCAGCCTGCAGCTTGTCTTTCCGGACCAGAACAAGAACCATGACTTCCTGACCCACCGTGTATGAGTGAGCTCTGGCTCTGTGGTCGTACCACACTTTTTGTTTCTGTTGGGCAGCTGCCAGGTTGCTCTGGGCTGTCCCCATAAGCTCCTTTAGCTTTTCCCTTAACCTAAGGACGTAATCCACTATGGGAGCTCCCTGGGTGGTGTGCTTGCCTTCTCAGTCCTTTCAGATCAAGTCTAGGGGCCCACGTACCCGGCGTCCATATAAGAGCTCAAAGGGGGAAAATCCTGTTGTCTCTTGGAGCACCTTCCTGTATGCAAACAACAGGTGGGGAAAGTATTTCTTCCAGTCCCTTCCATGCTGTTCAGCAAACGCTCTGAGCATTGACTTCATGGTACCATTAAATCTTTCCACAAGTCTATTGGCTTGTGGATGATATGGTGTTGTGCATCTCTGCACCACCCCACACTTCTCCCATAAACATTTCATCAGCTCCGACATGAAGGAACCCCCTCGATCAGTGATAACCTCCTGTGGAAACTCAACATGTGAGAAAATTCCAAGTAAAGCATCTGCCACTTTGTCTGTCCTCAGTGAGGATAAGGTGACTACCTCTGGGTACCGGGTGGCATAATCCACCACAGTCAGGATGAATCTCTTCCCTGAGAAGCTGGGGGTATTTAAAAGCCTCACAATATCCATTCCCATCCTCTGGAATAGTTCCTCCACTTTAAGCAATGGAATTAGGGCAGCTTGGATTTTCTTGCCCATCTTCTGTATTTCTTGGCACTGGTGACAAGACCTGCAATACTCCTTCACCTGCTGGGTGAAGTTGGGCCAAAAGAAATTCTGATCCAATCACTGCATAGTGCACACGATTCCCTGATGACCAGACAAGAGAATATCGTGTGCAATCTTGAGCAACTGCTCACAATACCCCTGGGAAATGACAAGCTGCCTGCCTATCACCCCTCCCTCTGTTTGCACAGCCTGAGTATACATCAGTCCATTTTCCCAATAAACATTATGTTTACCGTCACCTCCCTGTGCACTGTCAGAGTCTGCCCAAGCCCTCAGCTTCTCTAGACTAGGGTCACTTTTCTGAGCAGCTGGAAACTCCTTACATATTCCCAAGGTATAGGACAGGTCCCACTCAGTCTCTAAACTAGGGTCCCTAGCACTAGCACCAGGGCACTCATGATCACTGTCATCTCTAACCCTCTGACAATGGGTCACCCCTCCCTCTTCGGAGTAACCCTTCGCAGCTGTGTGGTTAACTGTTACTGGGGAATTATCTACCCCCTTTTCATTAGTCTCCATATCAGAAGACACAGGCTGGGGAATCAGCCTCCCAGTGATTTCCACAATGGCTTCAGTGGGGTTCAGGGAACTACAATTTTCCCTTGCTGCTTGGCTATGGGTAACTGCACACATCATCCCCTGTTTGAGATTGTTGCCAAGGATGATGTCCACTGCTAACATTTTGGCTACATCCACCTGTTGCACAGTTCCCCTGTTTCACCCCAGTCTAGGAGAACACTAGTGAAGGGCAGTGTTTTCTCCTCACCAGTAAAGTCTTGTACAGTGACATATTTAGTGGGTATAAGCTGACCAGGCTCTACCAGATCCCCTTTTACCAATGTCAGGGATGCCCCTGTGTCCCTTAACCTTTGTGTCTGTACACCATTCACTATGACTGGGTGCATGTGTTCCCTCATGTTCACAGGTATGCTTCCAGGGACACACAACCAACCCACTTGTTTCCTAGCCCCCTGTTGCATATTGCTTTCCTTGTGGGACACTGCCTGGCAATATGCCCAGTTTCTCTACAGACCCAACATTCATTTCTTTTCTCAGTGAAATCTTTTCTCTGAAACTTGGAGATAACTGGTTCAGTGGAGGCAGGAGGGGTTTAGCTGCCCTGGAGTGCTTTTTCCCTTTCTGTGCTGCCATGCTCATTCCCCATTCACTCTCAAAGCAGGTCTGCTCTTGGCATAGCAGTCTGAGAGTTCAGCAGCCTCTTGCACTGTTTTGGGATCTCGGTCCTCCAGCCAGGTTTTCAGCTCTGCTGGGCATGCCCAAAAAAACCTTTCTAACAGAATAGCATTTTCAGTTTTATCTACAGAGTTTGCTTCAATTCCTTCCCACCAACGTTTTAAAAACTGATGTTGTTTCATGGCTAGCTCCTCGTAGCTCATGTCAGGGCTTCTCCTGAGCTTATGGAATTTAGCTCTGTATGCTTCAGCAGTTAAATCAAACTTTTTTAAAAGTGCAGCTTTAAGTTTTCTGTAATCATTACTGTCCTCATTGTCCATTTGAACCAATGCATTCCAAGCTTTCCCGGTAAGTAGCGGGGATATCTGGAAGCTCCAGGACCCTCTAGGAATTTTAGCCTGAATACAAACTTTTTCAAAGGAATTTAAAAAGGCACCCATATCCTCCCCTCTTTAAATTCAGCTATCAATTTGGAATTTAATTTGTAACCCAGTCCTGTAGTTCCAAGTAAACCCAAGCCACTTACCTGCTCTGGTGCGGGTGGTTGGAGTCATAGCTTCTCCAGTTCATGTCACCTCTGGCACTCACACTCCTCACGCTCTGCCTCTCACTGTTCATGCTCCGCCTCTCACTGTTCTTGCTTCCTCTTCTCCTCTGGAACTTGCTGGTGCTCACGTTCCTCACGGTCAGCCTCCTGCTGTTCTCGCTCCCTCTTTTCCTCTGCATCTCGTTTCTCTTGCTCAGTGTCTTTCTGGAACTCCAGCTCCATTCTGTGTAACTCAATCTGCAGCCTGACTGCTTCTGGCTCCAGAATGCTGGTGACCTTGCCCTGCTGTGGTGGCCCTTCACTGTCACTGGCCCTGCTGTCATCCTCATTGGATCTGGACACTGCACTGGCTGCTAGCCCTTCCACACTCAAGGTTTGGTCTTTTACAGTCACAGTCAGTGACTCGATGCTCTGGGTATCTGCTACCATCAGGGCATCCACAAGGTTCTGCTTGGTGGCTCTCACCTCATACAGGACTCCTCTGTCCCTGCACAACTGCCTCAAGTAGTCTACAGTGCACCCGCTGTAGTTGGAAGCCATCTTCTTCCCTAACTATGGCTACTGTAACTTGCACTTTAAAAAAAATAAAACAGGTGGGAACTTGACTGTAAGCCAAATTATATAGTTCTGTTTCCTTTAAAAAAATAAATCACTGCCTTATTTTGCAAGTGAGCTGTACAGTATCAAGCTGACACACTGAACAATTAAAGCTTGTGTTACCAAATGTATCTGCACCGCTGCCAACCAATCTGTCACAAACACGCTCAGCAGGTCAGGTCCTCTGCTCCCAGAGGCCAACCTCCGAGCGTAGTATTGTGAACAGGTAACAGAACAGTGTAACCCTGCTGTCTGTCTGTGGGTCCAAATCTCCTTTGGTCTCAAGTTCTGGGGGGGAATCAAACTGTGAAACTTATGCTAGTGTACCCAAATGTACAAGCTCAGATAATTCTGCTCTTCAGGGAATGCCAGATATCTTTCACCTAAGGGCACCTAATCAGGTATCCAATATGAACCCTTTAAAACTCTATAAAAGACTTTAGGTATATTCTTACCTTTTCCCAATTTAGTACACCATCAAGCTTTTGAACAGGTTAGTCAGTCTTAACCATCTACACTTCACATGCAAAAGAAAGAACTTCAAAGGCACACCAGACAGTCTCTTTAAAATAAGAGGTTTACTTAAAAATGGATAAAAACATGTAAAATGTAAACACAGAACACTATATCACAAAGAATACAATCACTTAAAAGAAAACAAGGAAAAGTACAAACATAAACTCCTACCATAATACAATTAGACTTTCCTATCTAATGTATTACCTTCTTACAGTGCTTATAGTTAGTTCTTGTTTCTAAGAGCCCACCAAGAAAATGTGTCTAAGTGGAAACACAGAATACAGTTTAAAATGCTGTATTACCACCCTTCGATTATGTAATCTCACTCCTCCTTTCAGAATATAAAAAACATACAAAACAGGATGTCCTATCACAAGGTATATTAAATAAGGTGACATCAGCAAAAACTAATTTCCCAATATGACTCCTTAATTAACATTCCCTCTTTGATCTCAAGCATTTCTTCTTTCCATGGCACATCTAAGGGTTTTTATGACTTTTCACACCTACATGCAATAAGGTTTTACAGGGATCAGCTTATCTAAAGTCATAAAATGTATATTTTAGTTTCCCAGCTTCAAAGGCAGGAGGCCATACATGGATCTAAAATGTAACTCCTCAAGGAAGTTAATTTCCTTACTGAAATCTCCTGTTAGTTTCATATATCCTGTTATTTTAATGAAACCTGGTGGTGGGGTGTCATCCCAGGTGCATAGGATGTCTCCTGTGAGACAGGCCACATACCACATTCTATATTACAAATATCATAAAGCAATCATAACCAGCTGGCCTAGCATCACAGGGGGTACTGAGTAGATGTTGTTAGGGTGGCATGGGATCATGCTAGGAGGAGCATGAATTGTTGTTTTAACATTGGTTTTGGCTCAATAAAATAAAGCAGTTTACTCCCGTGCTAGTCTGTTCTATTTTGGTCAACTTACAAAGAGCAGTGCAGTTTTGGCCCTGGGTGCCTTAAAGATCTTTTGGCATGGTATACTGCTGGTCATTCACTCCACCCCACTCCACTCCACTCCACTGAGGAACCATTATTGATCTTCCAAAGGTCAGGCTTGAAACAGTCAGGCAACAGGGTCTTCTGGGTGGCAGTCCCATTTATCTGAATCTCACTACTTTGCCACATTTGGAGTTCCCCCTTGGTGGAAACATTTAAAGGCAAACTGTCATCTATATGATTTCTTAACGTCTGAAGGCCCATAAAAACTAATATCAGTGAGCCATTGTGTTTATCTGTGAGTCTTTGCAGTCCAGAGTTATTCATATGTATATCAGCCTGTAATTAAGGGCTGGTGGCAGCCATATGTTTTGGGCTCCTGACAGAAAATGATGTCACTGAGGGTCTTGGTCCTTTTTGATTCTGACTGTATTTAATCCAACAGGTTAAATAAGAATTCAACTTTTTTATTAAGTATGTTTTAAGATATTATTACAACACTTTCTATATCTATAATAATTGTTTTGTATGTGCATTGAAACTAGTGAGTAAACATCTTTTCATTTCAAACTGTTAGTAAAAATAATCCATCTTCAGGATTGCTTTAACCTCTAGGCTATACTGCCAGCTGAACATGTCAATACAGATTTCTGGGGCTGCCACACTATCAACTTCTGTTTTTTTTCCATTTCCTCTCTTACAGCCTTTTCTCTTACAATTTTTGGTGTGAACTCGGGTCTACAAGATGCAAATGTGGCTATGTACCTACTGGCCTGGCATCATGGCCTCCCTGTGCTCCCACAACACACCCGGGAACAAGCTGTTGCTCAGTGTGCCCTTCCTGACCAAAGACAGTAAAAACAATCTGTGCTTGTGTTATGATTCTGAAAATATTATGCTCTTTCTGTCCTGATTTGACTTGAAAAGAAAAAAATAGGACACAATTACTTGTTCATCAATTGCAAAACACATAGATGGATAACATTGTTAAAGCATGCATAATCTGAAATACATTATTAAAAGAGTATTTTACTTCTTTTGATGAAGTTAAAAGTATAGCAGTTTCTCACTGAAATACTTTGGCTGGAATGGGATTTTATAATTACAACTCTTTCTACATTTATAATAAATGTTTTGTATGTGCATTGAAACTAACAAGTTACCACCTTTACATTTCAAACTGTTAGTAAAAATAATCCAATAGAATTCTAGCATTGTTACGGTAGAAAATCCCAATCTGTCCAAAGTATTTCAGTAAGAAACTATTATACTTTTAACTTCATCAAAAGAAGTAAAATACTCTTTAATTAATGGTGATCATTTTTTACATACAGATAAAGACACTTTAGTCTCCAGTTACAACCTCCTGGTCGATAATTTTGGTTATAACCAGGAGGTTGTAATAAGCATCTGTCAATCAAGTGTCACCACAGAAAGTTAACTGGCACCTAATTTCACTGTGGGTGGGCTGAACATCTTGCCCAATGTGGCAGCTCCATTACCGAGCACCGGTACCGGCACTCAAGCTTTGCCACACACTGGTAAGTCAAGTAAGATTTTAAATGTTCTTAACTATCTATCTAGTTGATCCTGCCTTGAAAATGAAAAAAATCCATCTGATTGATCCTGCCACTCATACCCTTCAAGCACATCTTATACTATGCAGCTATGATTATGGACAGCGCCTTTCCAGAATGCTGTTACCACTGTAATGTAAAAAAAAAGAAAAAAAAAACACAAATGAAAAAAAAACCAAAAGCGAGAGACAGGCGGTTTGTGTGTGTGTGTGTGTGTCTATCTCTCTGACAGAAGTACTGAACTAACTGAACTGTGCTGAAAGGGAAAACAAATTATCACTATTAATTAAATAAAGTAATGTGTGTGTGTGTGTGTGTGTGTGTGTGTGTGTGTGTGTGTGTGTGTGTGTGGTGTGTAAAACAGAATTTACACATACACTCAATCTAAGTTCTTTATAAACCCATAGGGCTTCGCCCTAGGGGATTATGTAGCACCCACACCTCGGGTGTGTAAAATTTTGGTTACACCCAGCCATATTTTATTCTATACTTTCATAATGCATTTCAGGTTATGCATGTTTTAACAATGTTGTCCATCTATGTGTTTTTGCAATTAATAAACAAGTAATTGTGTTCTATTGTTTTTTGGTTTTTTTTAGGTCAAATCTGGATAGAAAGAGTATAATATTTTCAGAATCTTAACACATGCTCAAAACCCATTCTGCTGGGTGAATGAAGCTTGTTCAAATCTCTTTGCTTTAACCATTGGGATGTACTGCCAGCTGATCATCAAAAGCTACAAATTTCATGACTGGCCCCATGATGCCAGGCCAGTAGGTATAGTATGTAGCCACATTTCCATCTTGTAGACCTGAAATTGTAAGCGAAAAGGCTGCAAGATAGGGAATGGAAAAAGGCAGAACTTGGTGCTGTGACTGTCCCAGAAATCTGTACTGACATGAACACAGCCAGGGTTTAGAAGTCCTGATATAGGGCCCCAGTACCTGTTGGCACCACAGAGCCAGCCTTGAGATGTGTAGTTTTTGATGATCAGCTGGCAGTACAGCCTAGAAGTTAAAGCACTTCTGAAGATGGATTATTTGTACTAACACTTTGAAATGTAAAAGTGATAACTCACTAGTTTCAATGCATATACAAAACAATTATTAAAAATGTAGAAAGTGTTGTAATAACACCTTAAAACACACTTAATAAAACAGATGATCTCTCATTTAATCTGTTAGATTACATACAGTGAAAGGAGGACCAAGAACCTCGGTGACATCATTTCCTGTCAGGAGCCCAAAACATATGGCTGCCTCCAGCCTTTAATTACAGGCTGATTTACATATGAATAACTTTGGACCACAAAGACTCACAGATAAACACAATGGCTCATTCAAATTGGCTTTTTATGGGCTTTCATGCATTAAGAAATCCTGTAGGTGACAGTTCTCCTTTAAGAAGGGGATACAATGTTATGTGTTTATTCAAGCTTTCGGCACTGATTAGCCATCTATAGTACTGTACCTTTGTAAGACTCCATTTTATATTTATGTATGTATGTATTTATTAGTGTTTGATAATATTGTAAAGTTTTTTGGTGTATGTTTCCCTTTTGTGAAGTGCCCTGAGCCCTTAGGACATGGTGCTATTTAAATAAAATTGCTTTGCTGTTCCTTTTTTATTTCTTATTGGGGAACCATTATTTGCAGGAACATATCTCATTTCAAATATCCAACTCAGAGAACAGGGTGGAAGAAAATATTTGACTAGAATGGATGTAACAACAGTTTTAGTCTAAAGTGAGATACCCACTGGCACTTCTCCAATGTTTCCGCATATGGCACCCATGACCCGGGTTCACATTCCAACCATGACATGCATAGGAAGGTTAATGAGAGGAGAATCCAGCATCCCTGAGGACACTGTCCTCCTCTGGGGGGGGTGTTACTGAGCCTCACATCACTTCAGGGGGAGGTGTAGCTGAGTGCTCACTCGAGTTGGACATGTTGTCAGGCAGTGCCCCACCACAACATGTTATATATGCACAGTCTTAGAGTTTACCAACACATGCACCCCAGGGAGAAAAACTAAAAGTCTGTCAGCAGTAGGATGAAGGAAATGGATTCAATGAAAAAATTTGCTGGTTAGACAGAAACCTCTGGACACGGACTGGATGGTGAATTATAGACTGGTGTCTAGCCACCCTTTTTTGATGAAGGTTTTCAAGAAGATGGTGTTGCTGCAGCTTGAAGAACATCTCACAACTTTTGATATCTATGAACCTCTCCAGTGCAGGTTTAGGGTGAGGCACAGCACTGAGACCACATTAGTCAGGGTGCATAATGAATTTCTCAGGGCAAGGGACAGAGGGGGAGTGCTAATTTCTTGTTCTTCTCGATCTCTCTTCAGCCTTTGACACCCTGAGCAATGCGTTGCTGTTGTTTCATCTAAGGGAGTACTGTTGACATGCTGACATAGCCATCTGCTGGTTTGAATCCTTCCTTAGGGATAGGACACAGATGGTGGTGATAGGGAAATTTCTCTTCACTCCCAAAGCTCCTGCCCTGTGATGTGCCACAGGGATCAATCCTCTCTCTCTCATCCTGTTCACTACCTATGTGCTGCCCCTGGGATGGATCATTAGACAGTACAATCTATTAATACTCAGTTGTACCTGTCTTTTGCACCTGGGATGCCGGATGCAGTTAAGGTGCTAAATTTGTCTTTGGCTGAGATTCAGGACTTGATGTCAGCAAGCTGGCTAACACTTAACCCTGACAAGACTGAGGTATGGATGATTGAGCCTGGTCAATGGGGGGGGGTAGAGGCTTCTAATGATATGGCAGGTTTACTGCTTTGTTCTTATAGTTTGGTGGCCTCTGTTAAGGTGCAGAATCTGAAGATCATTCTGGACGAGAGGCTGACATTTGAGGCTCAGGTGTCAGCCGTATTCCGGAGTGGCTTCTACCATCTCAGAAACATTACCCAGATCAAAGTCTTAATCCCCTTGAAGACTTGCCCTCACTGGTACATGCCTTTGTCATGTCCAGACTTGACTACTGTAATGGTTTATACCTCAGGATGAGTGGAGGTGTCCTATGGTGCCTGTAGCTGGTGCAGAATGCTGCAGCCAGGTTACTGACAGGCCTTCCCAGGTCTTGTCACATAACTCCAGGTTTGCACGAACTGCACTGGCTGTTGGTTAAGTGGTGTATCACCTTCAAGGTCAGTCTTCTGACCTGTAAGACCTATACAGATTGGGTCCTGGCTATCTGAGAGACCTGCTGACTCCCTATCAGATCTTCTGCCCGCTCTGCTCTTCTGAGGTTGGCCTCCTTGCCATTCATAGGGCTACATTGAAATCTTCTGGTTGATTGGGTGTTCATGCTCACAGAAACTGCCCAGTGGAACAGGCTTCCTTTAACTGTTCAGGAGGCTCCCTTGGTTGAGGCCTTTAAGAGGAGCCTAAAATCCTTTTGTTATTTACAGGAGGCTTTTGGTTTGGTGTAGTTAGTCCCTGAAAAGATGCTGCCAAATTACATTACTTTATTTGAGCTGTATTACTTGTGTTTTGCACATATTTATTCTGAACAGTTATTAAATTTGTATTGTATCATTGTATTGTATCATTTCTGCTGTACAGCACTCTTGAGTCTCAGAGAATGGGCACATGACAAATACATTTTACTTACTCACTTTCACACCCCTCCCTCCACTTGCTTCACCAATGGTACATTGAGTCTGGCATGACAAGTCCCATCCCCCTTTCTAGCCCTATCATGGAGTGGGGGATAAACAGTGGGGTTGTCAGGATAGGAGACGGGGGTTTGTGGGTCAAAGATCAATCCAGAAGTATGAACATTTATATAGTGCTTTTCATACACACTGTATCCCAAAGCACTTTATATGCAATGCAAGACTGGTGACTATAAATGTGTAGTGGTAGGCAATTCATGCATCAACACCCACACACAGACTTGGACAACTGTGTGAACCAGTTTTATGGGAAGGGGAATGTTAACCGGGACACCGGGGCAAATCCCCGAGTCTTGCAAAAAGTGCCTTGGATTCTTTTACTGCCACCTGGACACCCACTAGGACAGCACCAGAGATGGGTAGAAGGAATCTTCATTTAAGGCCTCATTTGAAGGACAGCACACCCCAACAGTACAGCACCCCTATAGTGCTGTACTCAGGTCTCCAGCATTTATAGTATGTGCTCAGTCCCGTTGTGGGATGAGAACCCATGACCTTCCGGTCCAGAGGCAGATGTGTTACCAACTGAGCCACACTAACCCCGGTTCCTAACCTTAATGTCCTGCAAATGGTCCAGATTGGGGTAGCTGAGATGAAAGGGGCAAAAATAGATGATTAAAAAAAAGTTTAGAAATGTAGAAACATAGACGATGACAGCAGAAAAAGACCGATGGCCTGTCTAGTCTGGGGTGCATAGGCAGAGGTATCACTAGCAGAAGGCAGGAGGTGGTGATGCCATTGTATAAAACACTAGTGAGGCCAGGCCCAGCTTGTTGGTGCAGCTGTTCGATTTCCACTTGCGACGCTATTGACCCAGGTTTGGGAACAGACCTGGGTCGTCGGAGGGCCGGCCGGGGGAAGATGGATTGAGAGTCCCATGGACTGCTCTCCTTCTCTGGGGGGAGGGTGTGGGTGTTGCCAGTACATGGGGGACCTCTGGCCGAGACCAGAGGTTCCACAAGCAATTGGCACCAGCAAGGACCAAGGGGGTGAGATGGACACTGGCGTCATTGCATATTCCCGGCCCCCACAAAAATCGGGGAAAAACACGCCTGCCTGCCGCCTCTATGAAGCCCGCCCCTCTGGCTGCAATCAGCTTCCTCAGGCTGACTCCTGCCCTGTCCCAATGTTTGTGGCACTTTGGGCCAGGGTGCCACCACCCCGCCCTGGGGGGAAATCCAGGGGGTCACAGGAGGGTGGCTAATGTGGGGGAACTGCGGCTGTGGGGGTCCATGACCAGGGCAGATACTTGGCAGTAGGAGGGAGCACATAAAGAATAAATATTAAAAAAAAAAAAAACACTAGTGAGACCTCACCTAGAGTACTGTGTGCAATTCTGGAGGCCATACCTGTGCAAGGACATTGATAGAGTGGAGGTGGTCCAGAAAGAGCAACTAAGATGATACATGGATTGCACCACAAAACATATAAAGAGGGGGCGCTAATGAGCAGCTGAAGAGAATAGACGTGCCTTTGCATTGCTCTGTCTCCACGAGCAATTAAAAGTAAAATTAAGTAAAAAACTGACCTGTTGTAAGAAATATTGCAGGTGCAACGTGTGTTGGAAGGAAGGATGGAGGAATATCTGGTGGCAGGAGGTGGGAAAAGCCAGAGACAATCTGGAAAGACTGGCAAGAAGTCGGCGGTCCTTGCAGCCTCTGGTGTGGGTGAAAGCGCTGGAGTAATCTCGCTATCAGCAGCTGAAATTGGAGCCCTTGGTCGCGAGGTGATGGGCCAAGTGATAGCGGCCCTAGAACCTAGATTGCTCAAGCTTGAGGGCAAGATAGATCTTAAGCTACAAGAAATCCTAGAGCAACAAGCAGCCCACACGAACCGGATTACAGAGGCTGAGGAGAGAATATTGCGTTTGGAAGATGATATAGGAGAAGTACTGAGTCAAGTAATACGCCTGCAAAAGGAACTGGAGGAGTTGAAAGATGCGATGGATTATCAGGAAAATTACTACAGAAGGCTGAATTTAAGGATCAGAGGGTTGCCGGAAGGTGCAGAAACGGGTGATATGCTGAGTTTTTGTGCCAAGACTTTGCCAGAGTTGCTGGGATTGCAGCCAAAAAATGGGAAATTCAAATTAGAAAGGGCGCATCGTGCTGTAATACCCAGGCCACTGGGGGGATCGCCCCGCGACAAGTCATTATTCACTTTCATTCCTATCAGGATAGAGAGGCGACCCTCAAAGCATATCGAGAAGCAGGAACGCTGGAATATCAGGGCACGCGATTATATATCTCCCAGGATTATTCGATGAGGCTATTGCAAAGGAGGAAGGCCTTTAATGGACTGATGGCCCAGTTACGGAATCTTAAAGTAGAGAACTTTATGGTGTACCCAGCGGATCTGAAAATAAAGCATGAAGGAGTGACTTACTCTTTTTGGGAATTGTGTAAGGCCAAGCAATTCGTTGCAGAGCTGCAGAAGAAGATGACTGGGTGAAACTGGGACCGGAGAATCACATGGATTTAAGGGGAAGTCACGCAGCATTGGACAGCTTTGGCAAATTATGGGACTTTTAGAGACAAATGGATGTGATGGGGGGGGGTATAGGGGAAATGTGCTCTGCTCTTCTCCGCTTCTCCCTCCTTCTAGTAATGTGGGAAGGATGATTATTGGAAAGGTGAATGGGGGAAATGGGAGACTATGCCTGACGGAGGGTGGAGGGGGGGAAGTGGCGCAGAGCGTTGAGCAACAGCCAGGCCGCATGAGGAAGGTCATACTTGGAGAAATATGTGAAATGGATAATTAAAACCATGGGGACGTCATAGTAAATAATATGAGGACCTGGGGGATAAGGGAAGATTGGGTGGGTACATCTGGGGTGAGGGTCTGGGGAAAAATGGGGAGTGGAAAGGAATTCCAAAGGGATTGACAATGTTATATTAACTGCTGCTATGAATGGATGGGAGGGGGATGGAAGGAAGAGGGAAGGGAGGTCTGGTGTGCATGGAATTGGGCTGAATGGGAGTTGAGGGGGGTTCCAAATTGTTCCTGGGGGATGGTTGGTGAAAAAATGGATCTTAAAGGGGAGATCTGCTTGATAATCTGCACCTATATGACCTTTTTCTATGTCTCTTGGTAATCAACTAATGTAAGGTGACATAGTTTTGTTATGTAACTGAAAGAAACAGGTCGATGAGTTGAGAATTGCTCGTGGGCAGGGCGGGGGGCACGTGTCTATAATGGAGTTTGTTTGATAGACACTCATGCAGATTCTGCAATTAGTGTCAAAAAGGGGGAGGGACAGTGGGTTTGGGACAGAGTGTGTTCAAAGGAAACCAATAATGGAAACGGAGGGAGGGCAAGAGGGAGAGAAAGGAAAGTACCAGAAAAGACTTAAAAGAGGGAATATTGCTCTTGTTACTGTGTATATAGTTGAATTGTTTAACTGTTTTCTTCACTGTTTGTTGACAGATGCACTTCATATAAAACAAAGGTTAATAGGGGCTTGCAGATGGGAAGGTAAAGATGGGGCGGGCGGAGTGGGGGATTGGAAAAGAATATAGGAAAGCAGATGGATGGATGTGGGGAACATGTGATACAACTAGATGACTAATAAGCAGGAAATGGTGGTAATTTCTTGGAATATTAAAGGAATTGCAAACCGATTAAGTGCGCACAATGTTGCTGACCCACTGAAAAAAGGGGCACAGATTGCGTTATTACAAAAGCACCTGACAGACATAGAATCATAAAGTTAGCGCGGGGTTGGGTGGGCAGATGCTTTGCGTCTTCTTACTTGTCACGTAAGAGAGGGGTGGCCATCCTCGTGCATAGAGGCCTACCACTGGAGATCCATCATATTGTAAAAGATAGTAAGGGTGGTAGATATATATTTTTGGTAGGGAAGCTATATGGGGAGTTATTTACATTGGGGAATGTGTATGCCCCGGCCCAGTATGACCCGCAGTTTTTCCCGAGGCTTTTGGATCTGATTAATAGGGAGCAGTTCCCAAACCTAATTTTGGGAGGAGATTTTAACAGCACTCTAGACCCTGTGTTAGATCACTCAGAGGGTAAGGGGCGAACACCGGAGGCAGTGGCCCAGTGGCGAGTGGGGATCTCAGAGTTGGATTTAATAGACAGCTGGTGAATGACAAATCCGGGGCCCAGAAATACACATTTTATTCCAACCCGCATGGAACATGGTCCAGATTAGATTATATTTTGATCCCTAGGGCATGGCATGGAAGGGTTATAGATATCTTGCATAGCCCTATTCACATACCGGACCATGCTACGGTAGTGGGTAGATTTCATATGCAGGAGGAGAGCGATATAAGGCTGCAGTGGAAATTCCTTACGTATATGCTCCAGCATAAGGACTTCCGGGAATACCTGAAAACACAATGGGAACTATATAAGGAGACTAATGGGGGCACGGAAGTAGATGGGGCAGTTTATTGGGATGCAGGAAAAGCCTTTATTAGAGGCTCTATAATAGCATATATGGCTAGAGTTAAGAAGGAGAGACGAGATAAACGGCAAAGATTAGAAAGGCAGTTAAAGGAATTAGAAAAGCAGGTCACTGGGGGAGAGAGAGGGCAAACGGAGCGTCTGTTAACAGTCACGAGAGAGGCATTAAATTCTTTGGTAAGGGGAGAGGCCCGAACCTCTTGGTTTTTCTGTAAAAGACAGATGTTTGAATGGGCCAATAAACCAGGACCACTGTTAGTGAGATTACTGAAAGGGGGAAGATGCCCGGTTAAGATAACAGGGATTAAAGATAAAGAGGGTAGAGTACAGAGAGGGGAGAGGCAAATGAGGGAAAGGTTTGAGGAATTCTACGCCCACCTGTATAAGATGGAGGGTGAAGGAGAAACAGAGTATCTTGGGAGTTTCTGGAAAAGATCAACTTGCCTAGTCTTACAGAGGATCAGAGAAAATGTTTGGGACAACCACTGACAAAGGGGGAAATACTAAAAGTGATTGGAAGACTTCAGGTGGGGAAGGCGAGTGGGTCGGATGGGTACCCTATAGAATTTTATAAGGCATTAGCGATCCCAATGGCAGAAACACTAAGCGAGGTCTTTAAGGTGGAAAAGAGGCAGGGGGTGCTGTGCCTCCCAGAGACGTATTATGATGCCACGATATGCCTGGTCCCAAAAGGGGCTAAGGATCCCTTGGATTGTGCATCATACAGGCCAATTGCACTGCTGAATTGTGATCTTAAGATTCTGGCCAAAGCATTGGCTCTGAGGTTAGAGGGATACTTGCCACTGCTGGTTCACCCAGACCAGACCGGGTTTATTAAGGGAAGATTTTCGTACCATAATGTACGTAGATTACTTAATGTTATATGGAAGGTGGGCCGAGAAGTGGGGAAAACATATGTTATATCAATGGACGCCGAAAAGGCTTTTGACAGGGTGGAATGGGAGTACCTCTTTGAGGTTTTAGGCCAGTTTGGTCTGGGTGACCCATATATACGATGGGTTAGGGCAATGTACCGCTCCCCATGGGCTAGTGTTATAGTTAATGGAACCCCTACGGCCCCCTTCAGGCTGGAAAGGGGAACCCGGCAGGGCAGCCTGCTCTCGCCACTATTATTCACCTTAGCGCTGGAACCACTGGCAGCAGCGATTAGGCAGTGTCGAGGGGTTCAGGGGGTGAGAGGGATGAATAACACTGAACACAAGGTCACATTATATACGGACGACATGTTAGTGTTTTTGGGAGAGCCGGGGGCCTCTATGCCATTGCTACTACAGTTGGTGGAGAGCTTTTCGGAGTTCTCTGGATATAAAATAAACTTGAACAAGTCAGAAATGTTATGCTTCCCCAGGCAGGAAATGGAGGATGAGCAATGGGGTATACAATGTAAATCTACAAGTATTAAGTACCTTGGGATTAATGTGGGAAGAACAATAGGTTCTTTGTATGAATTGAACTATGCCCCCTGATCAAAACAATAGAGTCAGACCTTAGAAGATGGATGCAGCTGCCAATATTTTTGTTGGGGCGAATAAATGTATTAAAAATGAATGTCCTGCCTGGAGTAATGTACCCTATGCAGATGCTGCCTATGCGAATAACTCGGAAGGACATAGATAAGTTGGAAAAGGTATTTAGCCAGTTTATATGGAGGCAGAAAAGGCCAAGAATGCGGCTTCAAAGACTCAAGGCGGAAGTGGCTAAGGGAGGCCTTAACTTTCCTGATCTACTAAATTATTTGTCCATCCAGCAGAGATATATAGCAGATTGGTGTTTAGACCAGAGGTAGCAAGCTGGGTGACATTGGAACAGGAAGGGCTGCATGGGAACAGCTGTCTTTCCTACATAGTGAGGGCCACTGGTATATAGAAGTCGGGAGGCAGAACCCATTGGTGGGAATGACCTTGGAAGCTTGGGCGATGCTGAAGAAGAGAGAGGTAGTTCAAGGAAAACTATACTTATGCAGTGGCGAGCAATCCGTTCTTCCTGCCGGGGTTAGAGGATAGAGGGTTTAGGGATTGGGAGAAGAGAGGGATAAAATGTATGGGTAGTCTGCTTGGAAGGGGAATGCTGCTTCCATTGGAGGATATTAAAAAGAAAATGAATCTACAAGGGCAACAGATGTTTCATTACCTGCAGGTGAAAGCCTTTATGGGTAGGATAGAGAGAGAGAAACCCAGAGGGCAGCGGTGGGACTCAGTGGAGATGGTGATTCTGGGAGCACAGAAAGATCCTAAGGGATTTATTGGGAAAGCTGCAAGGATTGGGAAACAAGGCTGGCTGGATTATACTCAAAAAGTAAAGCAACAGTGGAGTAGAGATCTGGGGAGGAAAATTTCTGCAGAAAATTGGCAAAAGCTATTGTCGGGGCATATGGGTCTATTGATTTGTAACAGGCTTAAAGAAGCATATTTTAAATTTCTGCAACGGTTATATTACCCTCCGGCAGTGGTGCATAGGGCCTATTCGTCTGTTTCCCCATAGTGTGGAAGGTGCAAGAAGGAGGCGGGGACATATATGCATTGTTTTTGGGGCTGTCCAGTCTTGAAATCTTTTTGGGGAAAGATACTTAAAGAGGTGGAATCGATGGCAGGGACTCCTATCCAGTTGGACCCTATTAAAGGGTTATTTGGCTTAAATACAAAAGGGGTGGAGGATTGGGAAGCAATGCTACGTTGGTTCAGGATTCTTATGGTGATGGCTAGGCATTGCATCCAGAATACATGAGTTAGTAATGTCGCACCTACAGTTCGGCAATGGCGCCAGTTAAAACTGCAAAATCTGGCACTGGAACGGTTATCTCTGTTATTAGCGAATAGACTAGAAGTATTTTATGACCAGTGGATGCCATTTCTCGCCACACTTGAAATACAGGAGATGACCACCTTATGTGAGGGACTGATCTAGATAGATGGGGACTGACTGGATGGATTTCCACCCCGCCTCCCCCCCATTGGCGCACCTAAATGAAGATGCACCTAAGGGGAGCATATATTGGTACTTGTGATATATGGATTTGATGATCAATTCATATGCTGGAGTGTCCTGCCCCTTTCTTCAACATGTTAAATGAGCCCCTGAGAATCAATCAATTATATGGAATCAATTGTATGAAACGGGTTTGCTGGATGTAGGAAAAGTTATATGTAAGTGCATCTATTTATATGTGTGATGTATCTGCCAATAGTAATATGCATGTATGGCTGTCTGTTTATGTATTGTATGTCTGTTGATATAAGCAGAAACAATAAAAAGATTATACAAAAAAAAAAACATATAAAGAGAGAGATTAAAGGACCTCAATATGTACTCACTGGAGGAAGGGGGGGGGACATGATAGAAACATTCAAGTACCTCAAAGGCATTAATAAGGTACAGGGGATAGATGTATTCCAGTGTGGAAGAAGTACAAGAACAAGGGGGCATGATAAGAAATTGGAGGAAGGAAGA
The DNA here is from genome assembly GCA_016271365.2 of Neoceratodus forsteri. Classification (NCBI taxonomy): domain Eukaryota; kingdom Metazoa; phylum Chordata; order Ceratodontiformes; family Ceratodontidae; genus Neoceratodus; species Neoceratodus forsteri. The sequence goes on along the minus strand of CM028133.1, from coordinate 239,666,006 downwards.
CTAAGAGAAAATGTGATAAAGTATTCCTTCACAGAGTGGGTGGTGAACACATGGAATAGTCTGCCACAGGAGGTGGTGGAATCGAGCACAGTGTGGGGTTTTAAACATGCCTGGGACAGGCACAAGGGAACATTGAGGTGGGAGGGAGGAGGGGATGGAAAACCACTGACCAGTTAGGGTCAGAGGCAGCACACAGGTATAGGGCTTACAGGCAGACTGGATGGGCCTAGCGGTCCTTATCTGCCATAAATTTCTATTGTTCTGTGTATTCAGACAGAGGTCAAGTGGAGATGCGTCTGTCTGTTACAAGGTGCTCTAGAACTGGGAGCCTTTCAAGATCTTCTCTGTTGTTAAAGAATGCAAGCCATTTGGCATTGAATTTGTCCTGTTGCAGTCTAAGCAGGGTTGTAATGACTTCCATCGTCTTAACTGTATATATAACTATGTGGAATTGTTGAGGAAGCTAGGGTCAACCATGTCTGGTGAGAACTTTGCCCACTGCAGCCACAAGGATTAAGAACAAATACCTTTTGTGGTTTGACCTGGCCCGGGGGGTGGGGCACCCATAATTAGATTTCCAGAAGTGAGGCTCTGATTAATCTTATATTCATTTTATGTTACTGCTGGCCTCTATGGGGCAATCCCATAGTATGTGGAAATGAGAGGCCTGCCCCCCACAGTTCCTCCAGCAGTGGTCTCAGTTTATTGTACCACAGTGTTTAGAAACCACTAGAGTAATGAAATGCCATTTCCCATCGAAACTCACGTCAGGATAAAGACGCTGTGGTATGGTGTACCCCCTGCCAGATATGCCTAATATGGGACCAAGAGTCCTGAGAGAGTTGAATGCCTGCTTCCTTTTCTTACAGCATTTGCACCCTTGCTAGGGCCTTGGATCCTTCTTCTTTATACAGTAATTCATGTGCCTGTACTATGAACCCATTTGGGTTTGGTGTGCGGTCTCTATTCCACAGAAAGGTTACTCCCTGAGGTGGACCAGTCTTGAGGCCTGCTAGTGTTAGATGTTTTAAGATGCAGACTCGACGCTGCCAGTATCAGTAAAAGTCTACCTGTCACAGACCAAATTCCTGGACCACCTACTGGAATCTTTTAATTCTATTTTGATCCAAAATCAATTGGGCAAGGTAGACCAGACCATTCCTGGCCCATGTCTGAAGCCCACTGTCTGTCCTATTGGAGGGGAAACTATGGTAGCCACTGTATGGGAATTGTTTGCCATATGTTTGTTTATTTATTTGTTTATTTGAAAATTTCGGAATTACAACCTTTGAGTCAAGGACTCCTTTGCAAAGGCTCCACGTCAGTCATGACAGGACAAAACATCAAGATAGAGTGTACAAAGTTCTCAAAACAGAGATATTACATTATGACAAAGATCAGAATCATAGCATAAGTAAAAGGCTACTCGTCAGTTGTAATAGAAGATTTACACAGAGAACAGGTTGTACAGAAACTTCCAAAACAGGACATTACAAGGTTCAACAATCACAGTGTAGGGTTACTGCCAAGGCTCAGAGAAAAATCTGAGGGTTGAGATGTTCCAACCAGTGTGGTGGCCCTGTAGTCAACAACCTAGGGGAAAGATGGAGAACAGTTACACGTCTCGAGTTAGGAGAAACTTCTTGAACCCGGTTTTGAATAGACTTAGATTGGGGGCATGTAGGATGGAAGATGGTAGTTTGTTTAGCCAGAGGGACACGATAGCGGAAGGATCTTTGCCTAGAGAGGTCCTACAGTAGGGAACTATGTAGGAGGTCCTGGCCAAGCGTCTAGGGTGCCCTATGGGGGCAGGTTGGATGGTGCAGACACGCTGGTGTGAGTTTCATAAGGATCTTTTGGCTTGGAGGCAGGTTTGGTATTTAGCGTCCCTTCTAAGGTTAGCCAGTCCGCCGAGAGTAGAGAAAACAAGTATGTGTTTGTCTATTGCTGCTAGATGACCATGCGGCAGGCTTTGTTGAGTGCTGTATTGATGCTGTTTAGGGCTGACTGGTCAGCAGTGCGTGAATAGTTATTCCATAATCGACCAAAGAGAGGACTGAGCTAGTAATGAAGCTAGCAGAGTGCCTGTGGGTAAGGAAGGTTTGTGTCTGTAAAGAATGCCAAGTCGGGTATTGACTGAGGGAGAGAAGTTTAATATGTTGGTGGTAGGTTAGGGATGTGTCCAGAGTGATACCTAGATATTTAAAACATGTGACCTGTTCAATGTGGGTACCATGTAAGTTTGAGATTGAGAGCTGGGAGTTGTTGAGGGGGTTTTGGCGATGGGCAAACAACATGGATTTTGTTTTGTCATAGTTAAGTATTAGGCGGTGCTCAGTGAACCAGTCTTCAAGCTCCCCAAAACAGCCTTGAAGGGTGTTTTGGAGATGAATGAGGTTGGTGTGTTTCCAATATAGCATGGCATTGTCAGCATAAAGTAATAGCTTTCCACTACAGGCTTGGGGGAGTGAGTTCAGAAAGAGACTGAACAATAGAGGGCCAAGTATTGACCCTTGAGGGACACCAGCAAGAACTGGTTGTTTGGAGGAGAGTGTGTTTCAAATTTTTACTTGCTTCGTTCTGTCAGTCAGATAGTTTTTGAACCAGGAGATAGTTTCAGGTGCAATATGGAGGGATGCAAGGGCATGAAGAAGAAGCTCATGATTGACAGTGTCAAATGCCTTGGTCAAGTCAACGTATATTGCCCCAACTGCTGACCCCTGATCAAGAGCTTCATGAATGTAAGATGTAAATTCTAGTAGTGCTGTGCCCTTTTCTGAAACCATGTTGCTCATGGCAAAGGAGTCCATATTTGTCTAGGTATTCCGAGAGTTGGTCAGATACAATTTTTTCTAGTGCTTTTGAGAGGGGAGGAAGGATCGTAATAGGCCTATAGTTGCCCGGGGTAGTCGGATCACCCTTTTTTTAGGATAGGTGTGATAATACCCCTCTTCCATATTGTAGGGATTTGGCCAAGGCACAGTGAGTAGTTGAGGAGATTGGTGAGATGTGGCATAGTCTCATTAAGGGTAAGCCGAAGAACTTTAATGTCAAGAGAGTCACTGCTATAACGCGTGTTATGCAGAGCTTTTGAGAGGTAGCGTTTAGCCTCAGTGCAGGAGATTATGCGCAGCCTGAAAGGAGGGTGTGTAGGGGAACAAGGTGTAATAGTAGGTGTGTGGGGAGTGGGGTCAAAGAAGTTTATAGGGAGGACATGACTAAGGTCAGAGAAGGTGGTGTTTAGGATATTGGCTATGGCGGTAGGGTCGTGGGAGAGAATACCCTGAACTAAGAGCTGGGTTGGGTCTGTGCTGGTGGCTTTCCCACCGAGTTCCTTTACATTGTTCCAGAAAGATTTCGCAGAGCTCCAGGTGGTGGTAAAGGCTTGGTGATAGTATGTGACTTTGGCTAGCCGAATAGCCCTTGTGCATTTATTTCTTGCTTCTCTGTAGAGCTGTCTATCATGGGGCAGCTGAGAGGATATGGCCCTGTGCCAGAGGTTATCCCTATGGTGCATAAGTTGTAGGAGGGACTGAGTAATCCAGGGGGTGTGCCAGGTTTTTATTACCTTCTTTGTGAGGGGGGCAAATATGTCACAGGCAGCGTTGAAGATGGTAATAAATGCTGAAGCTGCATCTAAAGATTGGGCAGTATAAACTGGATCCCAGTCACAGGTGGAGAGGTACACTCTGAGGCAAGAGAGGCACCTTTTTGAGGCGCCTTTGGATGGAAGTTTTTGGTCTGTTGAGAGTATTTTTATTTGTCCACCAGCATACGACAGGGGAGTGGTCACTAAGTACATCGGGGAGCACACTGACTTCTGTAAGATGGCTCGGGAGGTTTGTAAAGATAAGGTCTATAAGTGTGGAGGAGCCTGTACGAGGATCCTGCCTAGTGGGTGATGGTACTACTTGGGTGAGGTCATAGGCACAAGCTGCATCTTTGTAGGCAGCCGATGTAGAGGATACCCAGTTTACATTAAAATCACCCATAATAATCAGTTCACTTTTTGGGGGGAGATATGTGATTGCAGCTAGAATAGAATCAAATGCTAGCTTCTGGTTTGTTGGGGGGATGTAAACTGCCATAATATAAAGAGGTTTACCAGGAGTACCAAGGGCAACTTTGATGGTAGTGGCCTGGCGCCATGTTCAGGCAGGGAAGTGTGACTAAGAGAGGCTGAAGGGATGATTTAGCATATGGCACATCCCACCCGTTTGCCTGCCCTATCAGTTCTAAAGATGGTATAGTCCCTGAGGGAGACCGAGGCATCAGGGACATTTTGAAACCAGATTTCTGATAAGGTAAGGATGTCTGCGGGGTGTTGTGCAAGCTCATCCTTGCAGCAGGGTAAATTTTTGGTAGGCTGCAGATATTGAGGGAGGCCAGAAATAGGCCACTCAGCGAGCCCTTCTTATTGCCACTGGGCATGGGAGGACCTGGGTTGGGATGGACATTCCGGATATAAGTAGGAGGAGAAGGAGAGTTTGCCAGAGGCGAGTTTCCTCATCAGTTTAGTTGTGTGCAGCGAAGCCCTGTATTAGTGAAGCGATTTGGTGGGGCTAGTGGGTATAGGGAGGGTGGATACTAGATGAGTTAAGATGGCTAGGGATACTGAGGGGTATGGGCTAGATAGTGGGGCGTGCTGGTGGGGAGGGTGTTAGGGCAAGCCAGATGCCATTAGTGGTGCAGCTAAAGCTAGGGACAGTTTCTGCTGTGAAGGACTGATGAGAGATGTTGTAGGCTTTTGACCCAGATGCATTTCAGTGAGATAGGCAGAGGGGCAGGCAATAGGGTCCCAGGTAGTTTGAAACACCCAGGAGGTCAGTAGGGATTGAGAAACAAAAATCAAGATTAAAACTAAAAGAGGTAATATACCAGAGGTGGAGTTCATATTGTCGAAAAAATGTAAGCCTCAAAATGTATGAAAAGAGAGTAAGCCCTCTGGTGGTGCTGCCGTATAAGCTGCAGATGGCAAAGTGGGCTGATTGGTTTTCTACACCACACGTGGTCTTAGCTATAAAATCAGATGTCGACCAAGGGTGGTGGTGAATGAGTGGGGAGCAGGCGCGGCGGCCGAGGGAAAAACTCGCTGTAGAGTTTTAGGTTTTAGGAGGAGATGGCTGAGCACGAGGTGCCGCTGGTCCATGTTTCAGAGACTGGCATTTTGTGCAGGGAAGGGCTGCTGGAAATTCAGCCCCTCACGATCTCGGGCAACCGGAGGGCTTCTTGCAGGGAGGGCAGCTTGAGGAAAACCCCTCGCGACCTCTTTCGTTCAGGTCTGCTGGCGTTTTGTGCAGAGAAGGGCTGCTGGAAATTCAGCCCCTCGCGACCTCGGGCAACCGGAGGGCTTCTTGGAGGGAGAGCAGCTTGAGGAAAACCCCTCATGACCTCTTTCATTCAGGTCTGTTGTGGACAAGGGAGAGAGGGTTCGTTTTTAAAGGTAGGCTGAGGGGAGGGTACGAAAGGCACACTGAAAAGGATTACAGCCTGCTACATTAATGTTAACAACCCTGCTAGGGGATAGGAGAAGCAGTTTAAGACTCAGGAAAACAGTCAATAAACTAAGTAGAAATGATTACTTTAGCGACTAGGTTAACAGAAATTCATCTGGTTAAGGAAATGCAATTAAACGTTTTAAATCATGTTTGGCGCCAAAAAAACCAAAAACTTCCACGTCCCAATTCAGCAAGGTTTTCAAACAGAGGCCCCAGAAAGTAGAACTCCTTACACAGCTTAGTTTACAAATACTTGTGGAGAAAAAATAGCTTGAAAAGCTTAAAATAAAAGTACTATCTTTCATGTGAGGGGACAACTTGGCTGTAGAGTTTTCCTTTTGGAGGAGAGGCAGGCTGAAGCGATGTGCGCTGGTCCATGTTTTGTACCTGGCGTTTTGTGCAGGGAAGGACTGCTGGAAACTCAGCCCTCGCGACCTCGCGAACCGGAGGAGGCTTCTTGGAGGGAGGGCAGCTAGAGGAAAACACCTCGCGACCTCTTCGTTCAGGTCTCCTGGCGTTTGTGCAGGAAGGGCTGCTGGAAACTTAGCCCTACGACCTCGGGCAACGGAGGGTTTCTTGGAGGAGGGCAGCTTTAGGAAAAGCCCCTCGCGACCTCTTTCGTTCAGGTCTGGCGTTTGTGCATCAGGAAGGGCTGCAAATTCAGCCCCTCGTGACCTCCCGGGCAACGGAGGGCTTCTTGGTGGGAGGGCAGCTTGAGAAACCCTCGCACCTCTTTCATCAGGTCTGCTGGCATTTTGTGCAGGAAGGGCTGCTGGAAATTCAGCCCTAGCACCGGCAACCGGAGGGCTTCTTGGAGGACGGCAGCTGAGTGAAACCCCTCGACCTCTTTTCATTCAGGTCTGCTGTGGACAAGGGAGAGGGTTCGCTTAAAGGTAGACTAAGGGAGGGAAATGAAGGGCACACTGAAAAGGATTACAGCCTGCTACATTAATGTTAACAACCCTGCTAGGGATAGGAGAAGCAGTTTAAGACTCAGGAAAACAGTCAATAAGCTAAGTAGAAATGATTACTTTTTAGACTAGGTTAACAGAAATTCATCTGGTTAAGGCAATGCAATTAAACGTTTTAAATCAGGTTTGGCGCCAAAAAAACACAAAAATTCCACGGTCCCAATTCAGCAAGGTTTTCAAACAGAGGAGCCCAGAAAGTACAACTCAGTTGCACAGCTTATTTACAAATACTTGTGGAGAAAAATACAGATGAAAAGCTTAAATAAAAGTACTATCTTTTCATGTGGGGACAACTGCGCTGTAGAGTTTTCCTTTTTAGGAGGAGAGGCAGGCTGAGCGCGATGTGCCTCTGGTCCATGTTTCATACCTGCCGTTTTGTGCAGGGAAGGGCTGCTTTAAATTCAGCCCCTCGCGACCTCGGGCAACCGGAGGGCTTCTTGGAGGGAGGGCAGCTTGAGGAAAACCCCTCGCGACCTCTTTCGTTCAGGTCTGCTGGCGTTTTGTGCAGGGAAGGGCTGCTGGAAATTCAGCTTCTCGCGACCTCGGGCAACCGGAGGGCTTATTGGAGGGAGGGCAGCTTGAGGAAAACCCCTCGCGACCTCTTTCGTTCAGGTCTGCTGTGGACAAGGGAGAGAGGGTTCGTTTTAAAAGGTAGGCTGAGGGGAGGGTATGAAAGGCACATTGAAAAGGATTACAGCCTGCTACATTAATGTTAACAACCCTGCTAGGGGATAGGAGAAGCAGTTTAAGACGCAGGAAAACAGTCAATAAACTAAGTAGAAGTGATTACTTTTGCGACTAGGTTAACAGAAATTCATCTGGTTAAGTCAATGCAATTAAACGTTTTATATCAGGTTTGGCGCCAAAAAAATACAAAAAATTCCACGGTCCCAATTCAGCAAGGTTTTTAAACAGAGGAGCCCCAGAAAGTACAACTCCATTCACTGAGCTTAGTTTACAAATACTTGTGGAGAAAATAATACGAAAAGCTTAAAATAAAAGTACAATCTTTTCATGTGTGGGGACAACTGCGTGTAGAGTTTTTCCTTTTAGGAGGAGAGGCAGGCTGAGCGCGATGTGCGCTGGTCAACGTTGCGTACCTGGAGTTTGTGCAGGGAAGGGCTGCTGGAATTCAGCCCCTCGCGATCTCGGGCAACGGAGGGCTTCTTGCAGGAGGGCAGCTTGAGGAAAACTCCCTCGCGACCTCTTTCGCTCAAGGTCTGCTGGCGTTTTTGTGCAGGGAAGGGCTGCTGGAAATTCAGCCCTCGCGACCTCGGGCAACGGAGGGTTTCTTGGGGAGGGGCAGCTTTAGGAAAAGCCTGCGACCTCTTTCGTTCAGGTCTGGCGTTTTGTGCAGGGAAGGGCTGCTGGAAATTCAGCCCCTCGCGACCTCGGGCAACCGGAGGGCTTCTTGGAGGGAGGGCAGCTTGAGGAAAACCCCTCGCGACCTCTTTCGTTCAGGTCTGCTGTGGACAAGGGAGAGAGGGTTCGTTTTTAAAGGTAGGCTGAGGGAAGGGTACGAAAGGCACACTGAAAAGGATTACAGCCTGCTACATTAATGTTAACAACCCTGCTAGGGGATAGGAGAAGCAGTTTAAGACTCAGGAAAACAGTCAATAAACTAAGTAGAAATGATTACTTTTGCGACTAGGTTAACAGAAATTCATCTGGTTAAGGAAATGCAATTAAACGTTTTAAATCATGTTTGGCACCCAAAAACAAAAAATTCCACGGTCCCAATTCAGCAAGGTTTTCAAACAGAGGAGCCCCAGAAAGTAGAACTCCCTTACACAGCTTAGTTTACAAATACTTGTGGAGAAAAAATAGCTTGAAAAGCTTAAAATAAAAGTACTATCTTTTCATGTGTGGGGACAACTGCGCTGTAGAGTTTTCCTTTTTAGGAGGAGAGGCAGGCTGAGCGCGATGTGCCGCTGGTCCACGTTTTGAACCTGGCGTTTTGTGCAGGGAAGGGCTGCTGGAAACTCAGCCCCTCGCGACCTCGGGCAACTGGAGGGCTTCTTGGAGGGAGGGCAGCTTGAGGAAAACACCTCGCGACATCTTTCGTTCAGGTCTCCTGGCGTTTTGTGCAGGGAAGGGCTGCTGGAAACTTAGCCCCTCGCGACCTCGGGCAACCAGAGGGCTTCTTGGTGGGAGGGCAGCTTGAGGAAAACCCCTCGCAACCTCTTTCGTTCAGGTCTGCTGGCGTTTTGTGCAGGGAAGGGCTGCTGGAAATTCAGCCCCTCACGACCTCGGGCAACCGGAGGGCTTCTTGGAGGGAGGGCAGCTTCAGGAAAACCCCTCACGACCTCTTTCGTTCAGGTCTGCTGTGGACAAGGGGGAGAGGGTTCGTTTTTAAAGGTAGGCTGAGGGAAGGGTACGAAAGGCACACTGAAAAGGATTACAGCCTGCTACATTAATGTTAACAACCCTGCTAGGGGATAGGAGAAGCAGTTTAAGACTCAGGAAAACATTCAATAAACGAAGTAGAAATGACAAAGAACCTCTGTGCATAAACACTGAAGCAAGGGTTACCCCAAAGGGCATTTGGCTGGAAGCCAAGTTTCAAGAATACAAAATCATGCCCCCACACTGCAAAGCACCATGGGCTGCATATGCAAATCAACACAGAATGTTATGCTGGTCCAACTTTAAGCAAAATTGCATGGTGCCGAAAGGCCTCTCACACAGTTTGCAAAGAGTGCTAACAGAAAACATAGACACATGTTTTGTCCTACCAGGACTCATCAGTTTGCCTCGCCTGTTTGACACCCCAGTGGAATGGACGAGCTACCCCTAAGGCAGTGTGCCTGGGATACATTGTGGTGAGCCCATTAAAATAAAAACTGTTTAAAGACAAAGAACCTCTGTGCATAAACACTGAGGCATGGGTTACCAAAAAGGGCATTTGGCTGGGAAGCCAAGTTTCAAGAATATACATAAAAAATACGAAGAATTCTGTGGTGATTTGCATATGCAGCCCATGGTGCTTTTCATTGTGGGGGCATGTGTGATTTTGTATTTTCTTTTAAGTAGAAATGATTACTTTAGCGACTAGGTTAACAGAAATTCATCTGGTTAAGGCAATGCAATTAAACGTTTTAAATCAGGTTTGGCGCCAAAAAAAAACCAAAAATTCCATGGTCCCAATTCAGCAAGGTTTTCAAACAGAGGAGCCCCAGAAAGAACAACTCCATTGCACAGCTTAGTGTACAAATACTTGTGGAGAAAAAATAGCTTGAAAAGCTTAAAATAAAAGTACTATCTTTTCATGTGTGGGGACAACTGCGCTGTAAAGTTTTCCTTTTTAGGAGGAGAGGCAGGCTGAGCGCGATGTGCCGCTGGTCCACGTTTCGTGCCTGGCGTTTTGTGTAAGGAGGGCTGTAGCAAATTCCAGCCCCTCGCGGCCTTGGGCAACGGAGTGCTTCTAGGAGGGAGCGCAGCTTGAGGAAAACCCTCGCAACCTCTTTCGTTCAGGCCTGCTGGCGTTTTGTGCAGGAAGGGCTGCTGGAAATTCAGCCCTCGCTACCTCGGGCAACGGAGGCTTCTTGGAGGAAGGCAGCTTGAGAAAACCCCTCGCGACCTCTTTCGTTCAGGTCTGCTGTGGACAAGGGAGAGAGGGTTCGTTTTTAAAGGTAGGCTAAGGGGAGGGTACGAAAGGCACACTGAAAAGGATTACAGCCTGCTACATTAATGTTAACAACCCTGCTAGGGGATAGGAGAAGCAGTTTAAGACTCAGGAAAACAGTCAATAAGCTAAGTAGAAATGATTACTTTTGCGACTAGGTTAACAGAAATTCATCTGGTTAAGGCAATGCAATTAAACGTTTTAAATCAGGTTTGGCGCCAAAAAAAAACAAAAAATTCCACGGTCCCAATTCAGCAAGGTTTTCAAACAGAGGAGCCCCAGAAAGTACAACTCATTGCACAGCTTAGTTTACAAATACTTGTGGAGAAAAAATAGCTTGAAAAACTTAAAATAAAAGTACTATCTTTTCATGTGTAGGGGACAACTGCACTGCTGAGTTTTCCTTTTTTAGGAGGAGAGGCAGGCTGAGGCGCGTGTGCAGCTGGTCCATGTTTCGTACCTGGCGTTTTGTGCAGGGAAGGGCTGCTGGAAATTCAGCCCCTCGCGACCTTTGGCAACCGGAGGGCTTCTAGGAGGGAGGGCAGCTTGAGGAAAACCCCTCGCGACCTCTTTCGTTCAGGTCTGCTGGCGTTTTGTGCAGGGAAGGGCTGCTGGAAATTCAGCCCCTCGTGACCTCGGGCAACCGGAGGGCTTCTTGGAGGGAGGGCAGCTTGAAGAAAACCCCTCGCGACCTCTGTCGTTCAGGTCTCCTGGCGTTTTGTGCAGGGAAGGGCTGCTGGAAACTCAGCTCCTCGTGACCTCGGGCAACCGGAGGGTTTCTTGGAGGGAAGGCAGCTTTAGGAAAGCCCCTTGCGACCTCTTTCGTTCAGGTCTGGCGTTTTGTGCAGGGAAGGGCTGCTGGAAATTTAGCCCCTCGCGACCTCGGGCAACCGGATGGCTTCTTGGAGGGAGGGCAGCTTGAGGAAATCCCCTCGTGACCTCTTTCGTTCAGGTCTGCTGTGGACAAGGGAGAGAGGGTTCGTTTTTAAAGGTAGGCTGAGGGGAGGGTACGAAAGGCACACTGAAAATGATTACAGCCTGCTACATTAATGATAACATCCCTGCTGGGGGATAGGAGAAGCAGTTTAAGACTCAGGAAAACAGTCAATAAACTAAGTAGAAATTATTACTTTTGCGACTAGGTTAACAGAAATTCATCTGGTTAAGGAAATGCAATTAAACGTTTTAAATCATGTTTGGTAGCAAAAAAAAAAAAAATTCCACGGTCCCAATTCAGCAAGGTTTTCAAACAAAGGAGCCCCAGAAAGTAGAACTCCGTTACACACCTTAGTTTACAAATACTTGTGGAGAAAAATAGCTTGAAAAGCTTAAAATAAAAGTACTATCTTTTCATGTGTGGGGACAACTGCGCTGTAGAGTTTTCCTTTTTAGGAGGAGAGGCAGGCTGAGCGCGATGTGCCGCTGGTCCACGTTTTGTACCTGGCGTTTTGTGCAGGGAAGGGCTGCTGGAAACTCAGCCCCTCGCAACCTCGGGCAACCGGAGGGCTTCTTGGAGGGAGGGCAGCTTGAGGAAAACACCTCGCGACCTCTTTCGTTCAGGTCTCCTGGCGTTTTCTGCAGGGAAGTGCTGCTGGAAACTTAGCCCCCCACGACCTCGGGCAACTGGAGGGTTTCTTGGAGGGAGGGCAGCTTTAGGAAAGCCCATCGCGACCTCTTTCGCTCAGGTCTGGCGCGCTTGTGCAAGGAAGGGCTACTGGAAATTCAGCCCCTCGTGACCTCGGCAACCGGAGGGCTTCTTGGTGGGAGGGCAGCTTGAGGAAAACCTCTCGCAACCTCTTTCGTTCAAGGTCTGCTGGCGTTTTGTGCAGGGAAGAGCTGCTGGAAAGTTAGCCCCTCGCGACCGGGGAACGGAGGGCTTCTTGGAGGAAGGCAGCTTGAGGAAAACCCCTCGCGACCTCTTTCATTCAGGTCTGCTGTGGACAAGGGAGAGAGGGTTCGTTTTTAAAGGTAGGCTAAGGGGAGGGTACGAAAGGCACACTGAAAAGGATTACAGCCTGCTACATTAATGTTAACAACCCTGCTAGGGGATAGGAGAAGCAGTTTAAGACTCAGGAAAACAGTCAATAAGCTAAGTAGAAATGATTACTTTTGCGACTAGGTTAACAGAAATTCATCTGGTTAAGGCAATGCAATTAAACGTTTTAAATCAGGTTTGGCGCCAAAAAAAAACAAAAAATTCCATGGTCCCAATTCAGCAAGGTTTTCAAACAGAGGAGCCCCAGAAAGTACAACTCCGTTGCACAGCTTAGTTTACAAATACTTGTGGAGAAAAAATAGCTTGAAAAGCTTAAAATAAAAGTACTATCTTTTCATGTGTGGGGACAACTGCGCTGTAGAGTTTTCCTTTTTAGGAGGAGAGGCAGGCTGAGTGCGATGTTCCGCTGGTCCACGTTTCGTACCTGGCGTTTTGTGCAGGGAAGGGTTGCTGGAAATTCAGCCCCTCGCGACCTTGGGCAACCGGAGTGCTTCTAGGAGGGAGCGCAGCTTGAGGAAAACCCCTCGCAACCTCTTTCGTTCAGGTCTGCTGGCGTTTTGTGCAGGGAAGGGCTGCTGGAAATTCAGCCCCTCGCGACCTCGGGCAACCGGAGGGCTTCTTGGAGGGAAGGCAGCTTGAGGAAAACCCCTCGCGACCTCTTTCGTTCAGGTCTGCTGTGGACAAGGGAGAGAGGGTTCGTGTTTAAAGGTAGGCTAAGGGGAGGATACGAAAGGCACACTGAAAAGGATTACAGCCTGCTACATTAATGTTAACAACCCTGCTAGGGGATAGGAGAAGCAGTTTAAGACTCAGGAAAACAGTTAATAAGCTAAGTAGAAATGATTACTTTTCCGACTAGGTTAACAGAAATTCATCTGGTTAAGGCAATGCAATTAAACGTTTTAAATCAGGTTTGGCGCCAAAAACAAACAAAAATTCCACGGTCCCAATTCAGCAAGGTTTTCAAACAGAGGAGCCCCAGAAAGTACAACTCCGTTGCACAGCTTAGTTTACAAATACTTGTGGAGAAAAAATAGCTTGAAAAGCTTAAAATAAAAGTACTATCTTTTCATGTGTGGGGACAACTGCGCTGTAAAGTTTTCCTTTTTAGGAGGAGAGGCAGGCTGAGCGCGATGTGCCGCTGGTCCATGTTTCGTACCTGCCGTTTTGTGCAGGGAAGGGCTGCTTTAAATTCAGCCCCTCACGACCTCGGGCAACCGGAGGGCTTCTTGGAGGGAGGGCAGCTTGAGGAAAACCCCTCGCGACCTCTTTCATTCAGGTCTGCTGGCATTTTGTGCAGGGAAGGGCAGCTGGAAATTCAGCCCCTTGCGACCTCGGGCAACCGAAGGGCTTCTTGGAGGGAGGGCAGTTTGAGGAAAACATTTCGCGACCTCTTTCGTTCAGGTCTGCTGTGAACAAGGGGGAGAGGGTTCGTTTTTAAAGGTAGGCTGAGGGGAAGGTACGAAAGGCACACTGAAAAGGATTACAGCCTGCTACATTAATGTTAACAACCCTGCTAGGGGATAGGAGAAACAGTTTAAGACTCAGGAAAACAGTCAATAAACTAAGTAGAAATGATTACTTTTGCAACTAGGTTTACAGAAATTCATCTGGTTAAGAAAATGCAATTAAACGTTTTAAATCAGGTTTGGCGCCCAAAAAAATCAAAAATTCCACGGTCCCAATTCAGCAAGGTTTTCAAACAGAGGAGCCCCAGAAAGTAGAACTCCATTACAGAGCTTAGTTTACAAATACTTGTGGAGAAAAAAGCTTGAAAGCTTAAAATAAAAGTACTATCTTTTCATGTGTGGAACAACTGCACTGTAGAGTTTTCCTTTTAGGAGAGAGGCAGGCAGGCGCAATGTGCCGCTGGTCCACGTTTTGTACCTGGCATTTTGTGCAGGGAAGGGCTGCTGGAAATTCAGCCCCTCGCGACCTCGGGCAACCGGAGGGCTTCTTGGAGGAGGGCAGCTTGAGAAAACCCCTCGCGACCTCTTCCGTTCAGGTCTGCTGTGGACAAGGGAGAAGTATTCGTTTAAAGTTAGAGCTAAGGGAGGATAGAAAGGCACACTGAAAAGGATTACAGCCTGCTACATTAATGTTAACAACCCTGCTAGGGGATAGGAGAAGCAGTTTAAGACTCAGGAAACAGTTAATAAGCTAAGTAGAAATGATTACTTTTCCGCTAGGTTAACAGAAATTATCTGGTTAAGGCAATGCAATTAAACGCTTTCAAATCAGGTTTGGCGCCAAAAACAAACAAAAATTCCACGGTCCCAATTCAGCAAGGTTTTCAAACAGAGGAGCCCCAGAAAGTACAACTCAGTTACAGCTTAGTTTACAAATACAGTGGAGAAAAATAGCTTGAAAAGCTTAAAATAAAAGTACTATCTTTTTCATGTGTGGGGACAACCGCGCTGTAGAGTTTTCCTTTTAGGAGGACAGGCAAGCGCGATGTGCCGCTGGTCCAAGTTTTGTACCTGGCGTTTCCACAGGGAAGGGCTGCTGAAACTCAGCCCCTCGCAACCTCGGGCAACCGAGGCTTCTTGGAGGGAGGGCAGCTTGAGGAAAACACCTCGCGACCTCTTTCGTTCAGGTCTCCTGGCGTTTTCTGCAGGGAAGTGCTGCTGGAAACTTAGCCCCCCGCGACCTCGGGCAACCGGAGGGTTTCTTGGAGGGAGGGCAGCTTTAGGAAAGCCCATCGCGACCTCTTTCGTTCAGGTCTGGCGTTTTGTGCATGGAAGGGCTGCTGGAAATTCAGCCCCTCGTGACCTCGGGCAACCGGAGGGCTTCTTGGTGGGAGGGCAGCTTGAGGAAAACCTCTCGCAACCTCTTTCGCTCAGGTCTGCTGGCGTTTGTGCAGGAAGAGCTGCTGAAAATTTAGCCTCGCGCATCGCTGGCAACCGGAGGGCTTCTTGGAGGGAAGGCAGCTGAGGAATACCCTCTCACCTCTTTCATTCAGGTCTGCTGTGGACAAGGGAGGGAGGGTTCGTTTTTAAAGGTAGGCTAAGGGGAGGGTACGAACGGGACACTGAAAAGGATTACAGCCTGCTACATTAATGTTAACAACCCTGCTAGGGGATAGGAGAAGCAGTTTAAGACTCAGGATAACAGTCAATAAGCTAAGTAGAAATGATTACTTTTGCGACTAGGTTAACAGAAATTCATCTGGTTAAGGCAATGCAATTAAACGTTTTAAATCAGGTTTGGCGCCCAAAAAAACCAAAAAATTCCACGGTCCCAATTCAGCAAGGTTTTCAAACAGAGGAGCCCCAGAAAGTACAACTCCTTTGCACAGCTTAGTTTACAAATACTTGTGGAGAAAAAATAGCTTGAAAAGCTTAAAATAAAAGTACTATCTTTTCATGTGTGGGGACAACTGCGCTGTAGAGTTTTCCTTTTTAGGAGGAGAGGCAGGCTGAGCGCGATGTGCCGCTTTTCCATGTTTCGTACCTGCCGTTTTGTGCAGGGAAGGGCTTCTTTAAATTCAGCCCCTCGCGACCTCGGGCAACCGGAGGGCTTCTTGGAGGGAGGGCAGCTTGAGGAAAACCCCTCGCGACCTCTTTCGTTCAGGTCTGCTGGCGTTTTGTGCAGGAAAGGGCTGCTGGAAATTCAGCTTCTCCCGACCTCGGGCAACCGGAGGGCTTCTTGGAGGGAGGGCAGCTTGAGGAAAACCCCTCGCGACCTCTTTCGTTCAGGTCTGCTGTGGACAAGGGAGAGAGTATTCGTTTTTAAAGTTAGGCTAAGGGGAGGATACGAAAGGCACACTGAAAAGGATTACAGCCTGCTACATTAATGTTAACAACCCTGCTAGGGGATAGGAGAAGCAGTTTAAGACTCAGGAAAACAGTTAATAAGCTAAGTAGAAATGATTACTTTTCCGGCTAGGTTAACAGAAATTCATCTGGTTAAGGCAATGCAATTAAACGTTTTTAAATCAGGTTTGGCGCCAAAAACAAACAAAAAATTCCACGGTCCCAATTCAGCAAGGTTTTCAAACAGAGGAGCCCCAGAAAGTACAACTCCGTTGCACAGCTTAGTTTACAAATACTTGTGGAGAAAAAATAGCTTGAAAAGCTTAAAATAAAAGTACTATCTTTTCATGTGTGGGGACAACTACGCAGTAAAGTTTTCCTTTTTAGGAGGAGAGGCAGGCTGAGCGCGATGTGCCGCTGGTCCATGTTTCGTACCTGCCGTTTTGTGCAGGGAAGGGCTGCTTTAAATTCAGCCCCTCACGACCTCGGGCAACCGGAGGGCTTCTTGGAGGGAGGGCAGCTTGAGGAAAACCCCTCGCGACCTCTTTCATTCAGGTCTGCTGGCATTTTGTGCAGGGAAGGGCAGCTGGAAATTCAGCCCCTTGCGACCTCGGGCAACCGAAGGGCTTCTTGGAGGGAGGGCAGTTTGAGGAAAACCTTTCGCGACCTCTTTCGTTCAGGTCTGCTGTGAACAAGGGGGAGAGGGTTCGTTTTTTAAAGGTAGGCTGAGGGGAGGGTACGAAAGGCACACTGAAAAGGATTACAGCCTGCTACATTAATGTTAACAACCCTGCTAGGGGATAGGAGAAACAGTTTAAGACTCAGGAAAACAGTCAATAAACTAAGTAGAAATGATTACTTTTGCAACTAGGTTTACAGAAATTCATCTGGTTAAGAAAATGCAATTAAACGTTTTAAATCAGGTTTGGCGCCCAAAAAAACAAAAAATTCCACGGTCCCAATTCAGCAAGGTTTTCAAACAGAGGAGCCCCAGAAAGTAGAACTCCATTACAGAGCTTAGTTTACAAATACTTGTGGAGAAAAAATAGCTTGAAAAGCTTAAAATAAAAGTACTATCTTTTCATGTGTGGGAACAACTGCGCTGTAGAGTTTTCCTTTTTAGGAGGAGAGGCAGGCAGAGCGCAATGTGCCGCTGGTCCACGTTTTGTACCTGGCATTTTGTGCAGGGAAGGGCTGCTGGAAATTCAGCCCCTCGCGACCTCGGGCAACCGGAGGGCTTCTTGGAGGGAGGGCAGCTTGAGGAAAACCCCTCGCGACCTCTTCCGTTCAGGTCTGCTGTGGACAAGGGAGAGAGTATTCGTTTTTAAAGTTAGGCTAAGGGGAGGATACGAAAGGCACACTGAAAAGGATTACAGCCTGCTACATTAATGTTAACAACCCTGCTAGGGGATAGGAGAAGCAGTTTAAGACTCAGGAAAACAGTTAATAAGCTAAGTAGAAATGATTACTTTTCCGGCTAGGTTAACAGAAATTCATCTGGTTAAGGCAATGCAATTAAACGTTTTAAATCGGTTTGGCGCCAAAACAACAAAAAAAATTCCACGGTCCCAATTCAGCAAGGTTTTCAAACAGAGGAGCCCAGAAAGTACAACTCCGTTGCACAGCTTAGTTTACAAATACTTGTGGAGAAAAAATAGCTGAAAAGCTTAAAATAAAAGTACTATCTTTTCATGTGTGGGGACAACTGCGCAGTAAAGTTTTCCTTTTTAGGAGGAGAGGCAGGCTGAGCGCGATGTGCCGCTGGTCCATGTTTCGTACCTGCCGTTTTGTGCAGGGAAGGGCTGCTTTAAATTCAGCCCCTCACGACCTCGGGCAACCGGAGGGCTTCTTGGAGGGAGGGCAGCTTGAGGAAAACCCCTCGCGACCTCTTTCATTCAGGTCTGCTGGCATTTTGTGCAGGGAAGGGCAGCTGGAAATTCAGCCCCTTGCGACCTCGGGCAACCGAAGGGCTTCTTGGAGGGAGGGCAGTTTGAGGAAAACCTTTCGCGACCTCTTTCGTTCAGGTCTGCTGTGAACAAGGGGGAGAGGGTTCGTTTTTAAAGGTAGGCTGAGGGGAGGGTACGAAAGGCACACTGAAAAGGATTACAGCCTGCTACATTAATGTTAACAACCCTGCTAGGGGATAGGAGAAACAGTTTAAGACTCAGGAAAACAGTCAATAAACTAAGTAGAAATGATTACTTTTGCAACTAGGTTTACAGAAATTCATCTGGTTAAGAAAATGCAATTAAACGTTTTAAATCAGGTTTGGCGCCCAAAAAAAAAAAAAATTCCAAGGTCCCAATTCAGCAAGGTTTTCAAACAGAGGAGCCTCAGAAAGTAGAACTCCATTACAGAGCTTAGTTTACAAATACTTGTGGAGAAAAATAGCGAAAAGCTTAAAATAAAAGTACTATCTTTTTCATGTGTGGGAACAACTGCGCTGTAGAGTTTTCCTTTTTATGAGGAGAGGCAGGCAGAGCGCAATGTGCCGCTGGTCCACGTTTTGTACCTGGCATTTTGTGCAGGGAAGGGCTGCTGGAAATTCAGCCCCTCGCGACCTCGGGCAACCGGAGGGCTTCTTGGAGGGAGGGCAGCTAGAGGAAAACCCCTTGCGACCTCTTTCGTTCAGGTCTCCTGGTGTTTTGTGCAAGAAAGTCCTGCTGGAAACTCAGCCCCTCGCGACCTCGGGCAACCGGAGGGTTTCTTGGAGGGAGGGAAGCTGTAGGAAAGCCCCTCGCGACCTCTTTCGTTCAGGTCTGGCGTTTTGTGCAAGGAAGGGCTGCTGGAAATTCAGCCCCTCGCGACCTCGGGCAACCGGAGGGCTTCTTGGTGGGAGGGCAGCTTGAGGAAAACCCCTCACAACCTCTTTCGTTCAGGTCTGCTGACATTTTGTGCAGGTAAGGGCTGTTGGAAATTCAGCCCCCCGCGACCTCGGGCAACCGGAGGGCTTCTTGGAGGGAGGGCAGCATGAGGAAAACCCCTCGCGACCTCTTTCGTTCAGGTCTGGCGTTTTGTGCAGGGAAGGGCTGCTGGAAATTTAGCCCCTCGCGACCTCGGGCAACCGGAGGGCTTCTTGGAGGGAGGGAAGCTTGAGGAAATCCCTCGTGACCTCTTTCATTCAGGTCTGCTGTGGACAAGGGAGAGAGGGTTCGATTTTAATGGTAGGCTGAGGGGAGGGTACGAAAGGCACACTGAAAAGGATTACAGCCTGCTACATTAATGTTAACATCCCTGCTAGGGGATAGGAGAAGCAGTTTAAGACTCAGGAAAACAGTCAAGAAACTAAGTGGAAATGATTACTTTTGCGACTAGGTTAACAGAAATTCATCTGGTTAACGCAATGCAATAAAACGTTTTAAATCAGGTTTGGCGCCAAAAAAAAACAAAAAATTCCATGGTCCCAATTCAGCAAGGTTTTCAAACAGAGGAGCCCCAGAAAGTACAACTCCATTGCACAGCTTAGTTTACAAATACTTGTGGAGAAAAAATAGCTTGAAAAGCTTAAAATAAAAGTACTATCTTTTCATGTGTGGGGACAACTGCGCTGTAGAGTTTTCCTTTTTAGGAGGAGAGGCAGGCTGAGCGCGATGTGCCGCTGGTCCACGTTTCGTACCTGGCGTTTTGTGCAGGGAAGGGCTGCTGGAAATTCAGCCCCTCGCGACCTCGGGCAACCGGAGTGCTTCTAGGAGGGCGCAGCTTGAGAAAACCTACTCGCAACCTCTTTCGTTCCAGGTCTGCTGGCGTTTGTGCAGGGAAGGGCTGCTGGAAATTCAGCCCCTCGCGACCTCGGGCAACCGGAGGGCTTCTTGGAGGGAAGGCAGCTTGAGGAAAACCCCTCGCGACCTCTTTCGTTCAGGTCTGCTGTGGACAAGGGAGAGAGGGTTTGTTTTTAAAGGTAGGCTAAGGGGAGGGTTCGAAAGGCACACTGAAAAAGGTTACAGCCTGCTACATTAATGTTAACAACCCTGCTAGGGGATAGGAGAAGCAGTTTAAGACTCAGGAAAACAGTCAACAAGCTAAGTAGAAATGATTACTTTTGCGACTAGGTTAACAGAAATTCATCTGGTTAAGGCAATGCAATTAAACGTTTTAAATCAGGTTTGGCGCCAAAAAACAAAAACTTCCACGGTCCCAATTCAGCAAGGTTTTCAAACAGAGGAGCCCCAGAAAGTACAACTCCGTTGCAGAGCTTAGTTTACAAATACTTGTGGAGAAAAAATAGCTTGAAAAACTTAAAATAAAAGTACTATCTTTTCATGTGTAGGGACAACTCGGCTGTAGAGTTTTCCTTTTTAGGAGAGGCAGGCTGAGCGATGTGCCGCTGGTCCATGTTTCAGTACCTGGCGTTTTGTGCAGGGAAGGGCTGCTGGAAATTCAGCCCCTCGCGACCTTTGGCAACCGGAGGGCTTCTAGGAGGGAGGGCAGCTTGAGGAAAACCCCTCGCGACCTCTTTCGTTCAGGTCTGCTGGCGTTTTGTGCAGGGAAGGGCTGCTGGAAATTCAGCCCCTCGTGACCTCAGGCAACCGGAGGGCTTCTTGGAGGGAGGGCAGCTTGAAGAAAACCCCTCGCGACCTCTGTCGTTCAGGTCTCCTGGTGTTTTGTGCAGGGAAGGGCTGCTGGAAACTCAGCTCCTCGCGACCTCGGGCAACCGGAGGGTTTCTTGGAGGGAGGGCAGCTTTAGGAAAGCCCCTTGCGACCTCTTTCGTTCAGGTCTGGCGTTTTGTGCAGGGAAGGGCTGCTGGAAATTCAGCCCCTCGCGACCTCGGGCAACCGGAGGGCTTCTTGGAGGGAGGGCAGCTTGAGGAAAACCCCTCGCGACCTCTTTCGTTCAGGTCTGCTGTGGACAAGGGAGAGAGGGTTCGTTTTAAAGGTAGGCTGAGGGGGGTACGAAGGCACACTGAAAATGATTACAGCCTGCTACATTAATGATAACATCCCTGCTGGGGATAGGAGAAGCAGTTTAAGACTCAGGAAAACAGTCAATAAACTAAGTAGAAATGATTACTTTTGCGACTAGGTTAACAGAAATTCATCTGGTTAAGAAAATGCAATTAAACGTTTTAAATCATGTTTGGCACCCAAAAACAAAAATTCCACGGTCCCAATTCAGCAAGGTTTTCAAACAGAGGAGCCCCAGAAAGTAGAACTCCCCTTACACAGCTTAGTTTACAAATACTTGTGGAGAAAAATAGCTTGAAAAGCTTAAAATAAAAAGTACTATCTTTTCATGTGTGGGGACAACTGCGCTGTAGAGTTTTCCTTTTTAGGAGGAGAGGCAGGCTGAGCGCGATGTGCCGCTGGTCCACGTTTTGTACCTGGCATTTTGTGCAGGGAAGGGCTGCTGGAAATTCAGCCCCTCGCGACCTCGGGCAACCGGAGGGCTTCTGGAGGGAGGGCAGCTTGAGGAAAACACCTCGACATCTTTCGTTCAGGTCTCCTGGCGTTTGTGCAGGAAGGGCTGCTGGAAACTTAGCCCCTCGCGACCTCGGGCAACCCGAGGGCTTCTTGGTGGAGGGCAGCTTGAGGAAAACCCCTCGCAACCTCTTTCGTTCAGGTCTGCTGGCGTTTTGTGCAGGGAAGGGCTGCTGGAAATTCAGCCCCTCACGACCTCGGGCAACCGGAGGGCTTCTTGGAGGGAGGGCAGCTTCAGGAAAACCCCTCGCGACCTCTTTCGTTCAGGTCTGCTGTGGACAAGGGGGAGAGGGTTCGTTTTTAAAGGTAGGCTGAGGGAAGGGTACAGAAAGGCACACTGAAAAGGATTACAGCCTGCTACATTAATGTTAACAACCCTGCTAGGGGATAGGAGAAGCAGTTTAAGACTCAGGAAAACATTCAATAAACGAAGTAGAAATGACAAAGAACCTCTGTGCATAAACACTGAAGCAAGGGTTACCCCAAAGGGCATTTGGCTGGGAAGCCAAGTTTCAAGAAAATACAAATCACACATGCCCCCCACACTGCAAAGCACCATGGGCTGCATATGCAAATCAACACAGAATGTTATGCTGGTCCAACTTTAAGCAAAATTGCATGGTGCCGAAAGGCCTCTCACACAGTTTGCAAAGAGTGCTAACAGAAAACATAGACACATGTTTTGTCCTACCAGGACTCATCAGTTTGCCTCGCCTGTTTGACACCCCAGTGGAATGGACGAGCTACCCCTAAGGCAGTGTGCCTGGGATACATTGTGGTGAGCCCATTAAAATAAAAAACTGTTTAAAAGACAAAGAACCTCTGTGCATAAACACTGAGGCATGGGTTACCAAAAAGGGCATTTGGCTGGGAAGCCAAGTTTCAAGAATATACATAAAAAATACGAAGAATTCTGTGGTGATTTGCATATGCAGCCCATGGTGCTTTTCATTGTGGGGGCATGTGTGATTTTGTATTTTCTTTTAAGTAGAAATGATTACTTAGCGACTAGGTTAACAGAAATTCATCTGGTTAAGGCAATGCAATTAAGCGTTTTAAATCAGGTTTGCGCCAAAAAAAACAAAAATTCCATGGTCCCAATTCAGCAAGGTTTTCAAACAGAGGAGCCCCAGAAAGAACAACTCCATTGCACAGCTTGTACAAATACTTGTGGAGAAAAAAGCTTGAAAAGCTTAAAATAAAAGTACTATCTTTTCATGTGTGGGGACAACTGCTGTAAAGTTTTCCTTTTAGGAGGAGAGGCAGGCTGAGCGCGATGTGCGCTGGTCACGTTTCGTGCCTGGCGTTTTGTGTAAGGAAGGGCTGCTGGAAATTCAGCCCCTCGCGGCCTTGGGCAACGGAGTGCTTCTAGGAGGGAGCGCAGCTTGAGGAAAACCCTCGCAACCTCTTTGTCCAGGCCTGCTGGCTTTTGTGCAGGAAGGGCTGCTGGAAATTCAGCCCTCGCTACCTCGGGCACGGAGGCTTCTTGGAGGAAGGCAGCTTGAGAAAACCCCTCGCGACCTCTTCTGCGTTCACGTCTGCTGTGGACAAGGGAGAGAGGTCTGCTTAAAGGTAGGCTAAGGGAGGGTAAGGAACGGCACACTGAAAAGGATTACAGCCTGCTACATTAATGTTAACAACCCTGCTAGGGATAGGAGAAGCAGTTTAAGACTCAGGAAAACAGTCAATAAGCTAAGTAGAAATGATTACTTTTGCGACTAGGTTAACAGAAATTCATCTGGTTAAGGCAATGCAATTAAACGTTTTAAATCAGGTTTGGCGCAAAAAACATACAAAAAATTCCACGGTCCCAATTCAGCAAGGTTTTCAAACAGAGGAGCCCCAGAAAGTACAACTCATTGCACAGCTTAGTTTACAAATACTTGTGGAGAAAAAATAGCTTGAAAAACTTAAAATAAAGTACTATCTTTTCATGTGTAGGGGACAACTGCACTGCTGAGTTTTCCTTTTTTAGGAGGAGAGGCAGGCTGAGGCGCGTGTGCAGCTGGTCCATGTTTCGTACCTGGCGTTTTGTGCAGGAAGGGCTGCTGAAATTCAGCCCCTCGCGACCTTTGGCAACGGAGGGCTTCTTGGAGGGAGGGCAGCTTGAGGAAAAACCCTCGCGACCTCTTTCGTTCAGGTCTGCTGGCGTTTTGTGCAGGGAAGGGCTGCTGGAAATTCAGCTCCTCGCGACCTCGGGCAACCGGAGGGCTTCTTGGAGGGAGGGCAGCTTGAAGAAAACCCTCGACCTCTGTCGCTCAGGTCTCCTGGCGTTTGTGCAGGAAGGGCTGTTGGAAACTCAGCTCTCGTGACCTCGGCAACCGGAGGGTTTCTGAGGGAGGGCAGCTTAGGAAAGCCCCTGCACCTCTTCGTTCAGGTCTGGCGTTTTGTGCAGGAAGGGCTGCTGGAAATTCAGCCCTCGCGACCTCGGGCAACCGGAGGGCTTCTTGGAGGGAGGGCAGCTTGAGGAAATCCTCGTGACCTCTTTCGTTCAGGTCTGCTGTGGACAAGGGAGAGAGGGTTCGTTTTTAAAGGTAGGCTGAGGGGAGGGTACGAAAGGCACACTGAAAATGATTACAGCCTGCTACATTAATGATAACATCCCTGCTGGGGGATAGGAGAAGCAGTTTAAGACTCAGGAAAACAGTCAATAAACTAAGTAGAAATTATTACTTTTGAGACTAGGTTAACAGAAATTCATCTGGTTAAGGAAATGCAATTAAACGTTTTAAATCATGTTTGGCGCCAAAAAAAACAAAAAATTCCACGGTCCCAATTCAGCAAGGTTTTCAAACAAAGGAGCCCCAGAAAGTAGAACTCCGTTACACACCTTAGTTTACAAATACTTGTGGAGAAAAAATAGCTTGAAAAGCTTAAAATAAAAGTACTATCTTTTCATGTGTGGGGACAACTGGCTGTAGAGTTTCCTTTTAGGAGGAGAGCAGGCTGGTCGCGATGTGCCGCTGGTCACGTTTTGTACCTGGCGTTTTGTGCAGGGAAGGGCTGCTGGAAACTCAGCCCCTCGCAACCTCGGGCAACCGGAGGGCTTCTTGGAGGGAGGGCAGCTTGAGGAAAACACCTCGCGACCTCTTTCGTTCAGGTCTCCTGGCGTTTTCTGCAGGGAAGTGCTGCTGGAAACTTAGCCCCCCACGACCTCGGGCAACTGGAGGGTTTCTTGGAGGGAGGGCAGCTTTAGGAAAGCCCATCGCGACCTCTTTCGTTCAGGTCTGGCGTTTTGTGCAAGGAAGGGCTACTGGAAATTCAGCCCCTCGTGACCTCAGGCAACCGGAGGGCTTCTTGGTGGGAGGGCAGCTTGAGGAAAACCTCTCGCAACCTCTTTCGTTCAGGTCTGCTGGCGTTTTGTGCAGGGAAGGGCTGCTGGAAAGTTAGCCCCTCGCGACCGCGGGCAACCGGAGGGCCTCTTGGAGGGAAGGCAGCTTGAGGAAAACCCCTCGCGACCTCTTTCGTTCAGGTCTGCTGTGGACAAGGGAGAGAGGGTTCGTTTTTAAAGGTAGGCTAAGGGGAGGGTACGAAAGGCACACTGAAAAGGATTACAGCCTGCTACATTAATGATAACATCCCTGCTAGGGGATAGGAGAAGCAGTTTAAGACTCAGGAAAACAGTCAATAAACTAAGTACAAATTATTACTTTTGCGACTAGGTTAACAGAAATTCATCTGGTTAAGGCAATGCAATTAAACGTTTTAAATCAGGTTTGGCGCCAAAAAAAAACAAAAAATTCCATGGTCCCAATTCAGCAAGGTTTTCAAACAGAGGAGCCCCAGAAAGTACAACTCCGTTGCACAGCTTAGTTTACAAATACTTGTGGAGAAAAAATAGCTTGAAAAGCTTAAAATAAAAGTACTATCTTTTCATGTGTGGGACAACTGCGCTGAAGAGTTTTCCTTTTAGGAGGAGAGGCAGGCTAGCGATGTTCCGCTGGTCCAGGTTTCGTACCTGGCGTTTTGTGCAAGGAAGGGTTGCTGGAAATTCAGCCCCTCGCGACCTTGGGCAACCGGAGTGCTTCTAGGAGGGAGCGCAGCTTGAGAAAACCCTCGCGACCTCTTTCGTTCAGGTCTGCTGGCGTTTTGTGCAGGGAAGGGCTGCTGGAAATTCAGCCCCTCGCGACCTCGGGCAACCGGAGGGCTTCTTGGAGGGAGGGCAGCTTGAGGAAAACCCCTCGCGACCTCTTTCGTTCAGGTCTGCTGTGGACAAGGGAGAGAGGGTTCGGTTTTAAAGGTAGGCTAAGGGAGGTCTGAAGGCACACTGAAAAAGGTTACAGCCTGCTACATTAATGTTAACAACCCTGCTAGGGGATAGGAGAAGCAGTTAAGACTCAGGAAAACAGTCAACAAGCTAAGTAGAAATGATTACTTTTGCGACTAGGTTAACAGAAATTCATCTGGTTAAGGCAATGCAATTAAACGTTTTAAAATCAGGTTTGGCCAAAAAAACAAAAACTTCACGGTCCCAATTCAGCAAGGTTTTCAAACAGAGGAGCCCAGAAAGTACAACTCCGTTGCAGAGCTTAGTTACAAATACTTGTGGAGAAAAATAGCTTGAAAAACTTAAAATAAAAGTACTATCTTTTCATGTGTGGGACAACTGCGCTGTAGAGTTTTCCTTTTTAGGAGAGGCAGGCTGAGCGATGTGCCGCTGGTCCATGTTTCGTACCTGGCGTTTTGTGCAGGGAAGGGCTGCTGGAAATTCAGCCCCTCGCGACCTTTGGCAACGGAGGGCTTCTAGGAGGAGGGCAGCTGAGGAAACCCCTGACCCCTTTCTGCTCAGGTCTGCTGGCTTTGTGCAGGAAGGGCTGCTGGAAATTCAGCCCCTCGTGACCTCGGGCAACCGGAGGGCTTCTTGGAGGGAGGGCAGCTTGAAGAAAACCCCTCGCGACCTCTGTCGTTCAGGTCTCCTGGCGTTTTGTGCAGGGAAGGGCTGCTGGAAACTCAGCTCCTCGCGACCTCGGGCAACCGGAGGGTTTCTTGGAGGGAGGGCAGCTTTAGGAAAGCCCCTTGCGACCTCTTTCGTTCAGGTCTGGCGTTTTGTGCAGGGAAGGGCTGCTGGAAATTTAGCCCCTCGCGACCTCGGGCAACCGGATGGCTTCTTGGAGGGAGGGCAGCTTGAGGAAATCCCCTCGTGACCTCTTTCGTTCAGGTCTGCTGTGGACAAGGGAGAGAGGGTTCGTTTTTAAAGGTAGGCTGAGGGGAGGGTACGAAAGGCACACTGAAAATGATTACAGCCTGCTACATTAATGATAACATCCCTGCTAGGGGATAGGAGAAGCAGTTTAAGACTCAGGAAAACAGTCAATAAACTAAGTAGAAATGATTACTTTTGCGACTAGGTTAACAGAAATTCATCTGGTTAAGGAAATGCAATTAAACGTTTTAAATCATGTTTGGCGCCCAAAAAAAAAAATTCCACGGTCCCAATTCAGCAAGGTTTTCAAACAGAGGAGCCCCAGAAAGTAGAACTCCCTTACACAGCTTAGTTTACAAATACTTGTGGAGAAAAAATAGCTTGAAAAGCTTAAAATAAAAGTACTATCTTTTCATGTGTGGGGACAACTACGCTGTAGAGTTTTCCTTTTAGGAGGAGAGGCAGGCTGGAGCGATGTGCCGCTGGTCCACGTTTTGAACCTGGCGTTTTGTGCAGGGAAGGGCTGGAAACTCAGCCCCTCGCGACCTCGGGCAACTGGAGGGCTTCTGGAGGAGGGCAGCTTGAGAAAACACCTCGACATCTTTCGTTTCAGGTCTCCTGGCGTTTTGTGCAGGGAAGGGCTGCTGGAAATTTAGCCCCTCGCGACCTCGGGCAACCGGAGGGCTTCTTGGTGGGAGGGCAGCTTGAGGAAAACCCTCGCAACCTCTTTCGTTCAGGTCTGCTGGCGTTTTGTGCAGGGAAGGGCTGCTGGAAATTCAGCCCCTCACGACCTCGGGCAACCGGAGGGCTTCTTGGAGGGAGGGCAGCTTCAGGAAAACCCCTCGCGACCTCTTTCGTTCAGGTCTGCTGTGGACAAGGGAGAGAGGGTTCGTTTTTAAAGGTAGGCTGAGGGAAGAGGTACAGAAAGGCACACTGAAAAGGATTACAGCCTGCTACATTAATGTTAACAACCCTGCTAGGGGATAGGAGAAGCAGTTTAAGACTCAGGAAAACATTCAATAAACGAAGTAGAAATGACAAAGAACCTCTGTGCATAAACACTGAAGCAAGGGTTACCCCAAAGGGCATTTGGCTGGGAAGCCAAGTTTCAAGAAAATACAAAATCACACATGCCCCCACACTGCAAAGCACCATGGGCTGCATATGCAAATCAACACAGAATGTTATGCTGGTCCAACTTTAAGCAAAATTGCATGGTGCCGAAAGGCCTCTCACACAGTTTGCAAAGAGTGCTAACAGAAAACATAGACACATGTTTTGTCCTACCAGGACTCATCAGTTTGCCTCGTCTGTTTGACACCCCAGTGGAATGGACGAGCTACCCCTAAGGCAGTGTGCCTGGGATACATTGTGGTGAGCCCATTAAAATAAAAAACTGTTTAAAAGACAAAGAACCTCTGTGCATAAACACTGAGGCATGGGTTACCAAAAAGGGCATTTGGCTGGGAAGCCAAGTTTCAAGAATATACATAAAAAATACGAAGAATTCTGTGGTGATTTGCATATGCAGCCCATGGTGCTTTTCATTGTGGGGGCATGTGTGATTTTGTATTTTCTTTTAAGTAGAAATGATTACTTTAGCGACTAGGTTAACAGAAATTCATCCTGTTAAGGCAATGCAATTAAGCGTTTTAAATCAGGTTTGGCGCCAAAAAAAACAAAAATTCCATGGTCCCAATTCAGCAAGGTTTTCAAACAGAGGAGCCCCAGAAAGAACAACTCCATTGCACAGCTTAGTGTACAAATACTTGTGGAGAAAAATAGCTGAAAAGCTTAAAATAAAAGTACTATCTTTTCATGTGTGGGGACAACTCGCTGTAAAGTTTTCCTTTTAGGAGGAGAGGCAGGCTGGCGCGATGTGCCGCTGGTCACGTTTCGTACCTGGCGTTTTGTGTAAGGAAGGGCTGTAGCAAATTCAGCCCTCGCGACCTTGGGCAACCGGAGTGCTTCTAGGAGGGAGCGCAGCTTGAGGAAAACCCTCGCAACCTCTTTCGTTCAGGCCTGCTGGCGTTTTGTGCAGGGAAGGGCTGCTGGAAATTCAGCCCCTCGCTACCTCGGGCAACCGGAGGGCTTCTTGGAGGGAAGGCAGCTTGAGGAAAACCCCTCGCGACCTCTTGCGTTCACGTCTGCTGTGGACAAGGGAGAGAGGGTTCGTTTTTAAAGGTAGGCTAAGGGGAGGGTATGAACGGCACACTGAAAAGGATTACAGCCTGCTACATTAATGTTAACAACCCTGCTAGGGGATAGGAGAAGCAGTTTAAGACTCAGGAAAACAGTCAATAAGCTAAGTAGAAATGATTACTTTTGCGACTAGGTTAACAGAAATTCATCTGGTTAAGGCAATGCAATTAAACGTTTTAAATCAGGTTTGGCGCAAAAAAAACAAAAACTTCCACGGTCCCAATTCAGCAAGGTTTTCAAACAGAGGAGCCCCAGAAAGTACAACTCCGTTGCACAGCTTAGTTTACAAATACTTGTGGAGAAAAAATAGCTTGAAAAACTTAAAATAAAAGTACTATCTTTTCATGTGTGGGGACAACTGCACTGTAGAGTTTTCCTTTTTAGGAGGAGAGGCAGGCTGAGCGCGATGTGCCGCTGGTCCATGTTTCGTACCTGGCGTTTTGTGCAGGAAGGGCTGCTGAAATTCAGCCCCTCGCGACCTTGGCAACGGAGGCTTTAGGAGGGAGGGCAGCTTGAGAAAACCCTCGCCACCTCTTTCGCTCCAGGTCTGCTGGCGTTTGTGCAGGGAAGGGCTGCTGAAATTCAGCCCTCGTGACCTCGGGCAACCGGAGGGCTTCTTGGAGGGAGGGCAGCTGAAGAAAACCTCGCGACCTCTGTCGCTCAGGTCTCCTGGCGCTTGTGCAGGGAAGGGCTGCTGGAAACTCAGCTCCTCGTGACCTCGGGCAACGGAGGGTTTCTTGGAGGGAGGGCAGCTTTAGGAAAGCCCCTGCGACCTCTTCGTTCAGGTCTGGCGTTTTGTGCAGGGAAGGGCTGCTGGAAATTTAGCCCTCGCGACCTCGGGCAACCGGATGGCTTCTTGGAGGAGGGCAGCTTGAGGAATCCTCGTGACCTCTTTCGCTCAGGTCTGCTGTGGACAAGGGAGAGAGGGTTCGTTTTAATGGTAGGCTGAGGGAGGGTCATGAAGGCACACTGAAAATGATTACAGCCTGCTACATTAATGATAACATCCCTGCTGGGGATAGGAGAAGCAGTTTAAGACTCAGGAAAACAGTCAATAAACTAAGTAGAAATTATTACTTTTACGACTAGGTTAACAGAAATTCATCTGGTTAAGGAAATGCAATTAAACGTTTTAAATCATGTTTAGCGCCAAAAAACAAAAATTCCACGGTCCCAATTCAGCAAGGTTTTCAAACAAAGGAGCCCCAGAAAGTAGAACTCCGTTACACACCTTAGTTTACAAATACTTGTGGAGAAAAAATAGCTTGAAAAGCTTAAAATAAAAGTACTATCTTTTCATGTGTGGGGACAACTGCGCTGTAGAGTTTTCCTTTTTAGGAGGAGAGGCAGGCTGAGCGCGATGTGCCGCTGGTCCACGTTTTGTACCTGGCGTTTTGTGCAGGGAAGAGCTGCTGGAAACTCAGCCCCTCGCAACCTCGGGCAACCGGAGGGCTTCTTGGAGGGGGAGCTTGAGGAAAACACCTCGCGACCTCTTCGTTCAGGTCTCCTGGCATTTTCTGCAGGGAAGTGCTTGAAACTTAGCCCCCACGACCTCGCGGGCAACTGGAGGGTTTCTTGGAGGGAGGGCAGCTTTAGGAAAGCCCATCGCGACCTCTTTCGTTCAGGTCTGGCGTTTTGTGCAAGGAAGGGCTGCTGGAAATTCAGCCCCTCGTGACCTCGGGCAACCGGAGGGCTTCTTGGTGGGAGGGCAGCTTGAGGAAAACCTCTCGCAACCTCTTTCGTTCAGGTCTGCTGGCGTTTTGTGCAGGGAAGGGCTGCTGGAAAGTTAGCCCCTCGCGACCGCGGGCAACCGGAGGGCTTCTTGGAGGGAAGGCAGCTTGAGGAAAACCCCTCGCGACCTCTTTCATTCAGGTCTGCTGTGGACAAGGGAGGGAGGGTTCGTTTTTAAAGGTAGGCTAAGGGGAGGGTACGAAAGGCACACTGAAAAGGATTACAGCCTGCTACATTAATGATAACATCCCTGCTAGGGGATAGGAGAAGCAGTTTAAGACTCAGGAAAACAGTCAATAAACTAAGTACAAATTATTATTTTTGCGACTAGGTTAACAGAAATTCATCTGGTTAAGGCAATGCAATTAAACGTTTTAAATCAGGTTTGGCGCCAAAAAAAAACAAAAAATTCCATGGTCCCAATTCAGCAAGGTTTTCAAACAGAGGAGCCCCAGAAAGTACAACTCCGTTGCACAGCTTAGTTTACAAATACTTGTGGAGAAAAAATAGCTTGAAAAGCTTAAAATAAAAGTACTATCTTTTCATGTGTGGGGACAACTGCGCTGTAGAGTTTTCCTTTTTAGGAGGAGAGGCAGGCTGAGTGCGATGTTCCGCTGGTCCACGTTTCGTACCTGGCGTTTTGTGCAGGGAAGGGCTGCTGGAAATTATGGCCCTCGCGACCTTGGGCAACCGGAGTGCTTCTAGGAGGGAGCGCAGCTTGAGGAAAACCCCTCGCGACCTCTTTCGTTCAGGTCTGCTGGCGTTTTGTGCAGGGAAGGGCTGCTGGAAATTCAGCGCCTCGCGACCTCGGGCAACCGGAGGGCTTCTTGGAGGAAGGCAGCTTGAGAAAACCCCTCGCGACCTCTTCTGCTCAGGTCTGCTGTGGACAAGGGAGAGGGTTTGTTTTAAAGGTAGGCTAAGGGAGGGTACGAAGGCACACTGAAAAGGTTACAGCCTGCTACATTAATGTTAACAACCCTGCTAGGGATAGGAGAAGCAGTTTAAGACTCAGGAAAACAGTCAACAAGCTAAGTAGAAATGATTACTTTTGCGACTAAGTTAACAGAAATTCATCTGGTTAAGGCAATGCAGTTAAACGTTTTAAATCAGGTTTGGTGAAAAAAAAAAAAATTCCACGGTCCCAATTCAGCAAGGTTTTCAAACAGAGGAGCCCAGAAAGTACAACTCCGTTGCACAGCTTAGTTTACAAATACTTGTGGAGAAAAATAGCTTGAAAACTTAAAATAAAAGTACTATCTTTCATGTGTGGGGACAACTCGCTGTAGAGTTTTCCTTTTTAGGAGGAGGGCAGGCTGAGCGGATGTGCCGCTGGTCCATGTTTCGTACCTGGCGTTTGTGCAGGGAAGGGCTGCTGGAAATTCAGCCCTCGCCACCTTGGCAACCGGAGGGCTTCTAGGAGGGAGGGCAGCTTAGGAAAACCCCTCGCGACCTCTTTCGCTTCAGGTCTGCTGGCGTTTGTGGGGAAGGGCTGCTGAAATTCAGCCTCGTGACCTCAGGCAACCGGAGGGCTTCTGGAGGAGGGCAGCTTGAAGAAAACCCGCCACCTCTGTCGCTCAGGTCTCCTGGCGTTTGTGCAGGGAAGGGCTGCTGGAAACTCAGCTCCTCGCGACCCGGCAACCGGAGGGTTTCTTGGAGGGAGGGCAGCTTTAGGAAAGCCCCCTTGCGACCTCTTCGTTCAGGTCTGGCGCTTTGTGCAGGGAAGGGCTGCTGGAAATTTAGCCCCTCGCGACCTCGGGCAACCGGATGGCTTCTTGGAGGGAGGGCAGCTTGAGAAATCCCTCGTGACCTCTTTCGCTCAGGTCTGCTGTGGACAAGGGAGAGAGGGTTCGTTTTAATGTAGAGCTGAGGAGTGCAGAAAGGCACCTGAAATGATTACAGCCTGCTACATTAATGATAACATCCCTGCTGGGGATAGAGAAGCAGTTTAAGACTCAGGAAAACAGTCAATAAACTAAGTAGAAATTATTACTTTTACGACTAGGTTAACAGAAATTCATCTGGTTAAGGAAATGCAATTAAACGCTTTTAAATCATGTTTGACGCAAAAAACAAAAATTCCACGGTCCCAATTCAGCAAGGTTTTCAAACAAAGGAGCCCCAGAAAGTAGAACTCCGTTACACAGCTTAGTTTACAAATACTTGTGGAAAAAAATAGCTGAAAAGCTTAAAATAAAAGTACTATCTTTTCATGTGTGGGGACAACTGCGCTGTAGAGTTTTCCTTTTAGAGGAGAGGCAGGCTGAGTGACGTGCCGCTGGTCCACGTTTGTACCTGGCGTTTTGTGCAGGGAAGGGCTGCTGGAAACTCAGCCCCTCGCGACCTCGGGCAACTGGAGGGCTTCTGGAGGAGGGCAGCTTGAGAAAACACCTCGCGACCTCTTCGTTCAGGTCTCTGGCATTTTCTGCAGGAAGGGCTGCTGGAAACTTAGCCCCACGACCTCGGGCAACTGGAGGGTTTCTTGGAGGGAGGGCAGCTGGGAAAGCCCATGCGACCTCTTCCGGGTCAGGTCCTGGTTTTGTACAGGAAGGGCTACTGGAAATTCAGCCCCTCGTGACCTCAGGCAACCGGAGGGCTTCTTGGTGGGAGGGCAGCAGGGAAAACCTCTCGCAACCTCTTTGATTTCAGGTCTGCTGGCGGTTTGTACAGGAAGGGCTGCTGCTGGAAAGTTAGCCCTGGGCAGCGGGGAACGGAGGCTTCTTGGAGGGAAGGCAGCTGAGGAAAACCTCAGAACTCTTTCATTCAGGTCTGCTGTGGACAAGGGAGGAGGGTTCGCTTTTAAAGGTAGGCTAAGGGAGGACACAAAGGCACACTGAAAGGATTACAGCCTGCTACATTAACGATAACATCCTGCTAGGGATAGGACGCATCAGTTTAAGACTCAGGAAAACAGTCAATAAACTAAGTACAAATTATTATTTTGCGACTAGGTTAACAGAAATTCATCTGGTTAAGGCAAAATGCAATTAAACGTTTTAAATCAGGTTTTAGCGAAAAAAAAAACAAAAATTCCATAGTCCCAATTCAGCAAGGTTTTCAAACAGAGGAGCCCAGAAAGTACAACTCCGTTGCACAGCTTGGTTTACAAATACTTGTGGAGAAAAATAGCCAGAAAGCTTAAAATAAAGTACTATCTTTTCATGTATGGGGACAACTGTGCTGTAGAGTTTTCCTTTTAGGAGAGAGGCAGGCTAGCGCGATGAAACCAGCTGGTCAGGTTTCATACCTGGCGTTTTGTGACCGCAGGAAGGTTGCTGGAAATTCAGCCCCTCGCGACCCTAGGCAACGGAGCGCCTAGGAGGGAGCGCAGCAACGAAAAACCCTCGAAACCTCTTTCGCTCAGGTCTGCTGGCGGTGCAGGGAAGGGCTGCTGGAAATTCAGCCCTCAGCGCCTCGGGCAGCGAGAGAGCTTCTTGGAGGGAAGGCAGCAAAACCCTCGCAGACCTCTACCGTTCAGGTCTGCTGTGGACAAGGGAGAGGTTTGTTGTTTTAAAGGTAGGCTAAAGGGAGATGCAAGGCACACTGAAAAAGGTTACAGCCTGCTACAATGGTAACAACCCTGAGGGGATAGGAGAAGCAGTTTAAGACTGAGGAAAACAGTCAATAAGCTAAGTAGAAATGATTACTTTTAGACTAAGTTAACAGAAATTCATCTGGTTAAAGGCAATGCAGTTAAACGATTTTAAATCAGGTTTGCGAAAAAAAAAAAAAAAATCTCCACGGTCCCAATTCAGCAAGGTTTTCAAACAGAGGAGCCCCAGAAAGTATAACACCGTTAATACAGCAGATTACAAATACTTGTGGAAAAACTAGCGTAGAAAACTTAAAATAAAAGCACTGCTTTCATGTGTGGGGACAACTCGGCTGTGGGATTTTCCTTTTTGGGAGGAGGCAGGCTGAGAGCTGTGATGTGCACGCTGGTTCCTGCGTTTAAAACACATGGCGTTTGTGCAGGGAAGGGATGCTGGAAATTCCGCCTCGCGATACCGGGCAACGGAGGGCTTCTTGCAGGGCAGCCTCAGGAAAACTCCTCGTGACCTCTTTAATTCAGGTCTGCACGTTTTGTGCAGGGGAAGGGCTGCTGGAAATTCAGCCTTGATGTCAGGCAGCGGAGGCTTCTTGGAGGGAGGAGGGCAGCAGGAAAACCTCGCGACCTCTTTAGTTTCAGGTCTGGCGTTTTATTGCAGTGAAGGCTATGGAAATTCTGCTCCTCGCGACCTGCGCGCAACGTGAGCATCTTGGAATGAGGACAACGAAAGAAAAACCCCTCGCGACCTCTTTCATTCAGTTCTACGGTGGACAAGGGAGAGGGTTCATTTTAAAGGTAGGCTAAAGGAGGGTGCGAAGGCACACTGAAAAGATTCGGCCTGCTACATCATGCTCAACAACCCTGCTAGGGATAGGAGAAGCAGTTTAAGACTCAGGAAAACAGTCAATAAGCTAAGTAGAAATGTTACTTGCGACTAGGTTATGAAAATTCATCTGGTTAAGGAAATGCACAAACGCGTTTTGAAATCGGGTTTGGCAAAAAAAAAAAATTCCACGGTCCCAATTCAGCAAGGTTTTCAAACAGAGGAGCCCCAGAAAGTACAACTCCGTTACACAGCTTAGTTTACAAATACTTGTGGAGAAAAAATAACTTGAAAAACTTAAAAGCAAAAGTACTATCTTTTCATGGAGGGGACAACTCGCTGCTAGAGTTTTCCTTTAGGAGGAGAGGCAGGCTAAGCGACATGTGCCGCTGGTCCACGATTTGTACCTGGCGTTTGTGCAGGGAAGGGCTGCTGGAAACTCAGCCCTCGCAACCTCGGGCAACCGGAGGGCTTCTTGGAGGGAGGGTAGCTTGAGGAAAACACCTCGCGACCTCTTTCGCTCAGGTCTCCCGGCGTTTCTGCAGGAAGTGCTGCTGAAACAGCCCAGCGACTCGGGCAACAGGAGGATTTCTTGGAGGGAGGGCAGCTCAGGAAAGCCCATCGCGACCTCTTCGTTCAGAACTCTGGCGTTTTGTGCATGGAAGGGCTGCTGGAAATTCAGCCCCTCGTGACCTCAGGCAACCGGAGGGCTTCTTGGTGGGAGAGCAGCTTGAGGAAAACCTCTCGCAACCTCTTTCGTTCAGGTCTGCAGCGTTTGTGCAGGGAAAGGCTGCTGAAAATTTAGCCCCTCATGAATCGCAAGAAACCGGAGGGCTTCTTGGAGGAAGGCAGCTGAGGAATACCCTCGCTGACCTCTTTCATTCAGGTCTGCTGCTGTGGACAAGGGAGGGAGGTTCGTTTTTTAAAGGTAGGCTAAGGAGGAGCTGCGAACGGGACACTGAAAAGGATTACAGCCTGCTACATTAATGTTAACAACCCTGCTAGGGGATAAGGAGAAGCAGTTTAAGACTCAGGATAACAGTCAATAAGCTAAGTAGAAATGATTACTTTTAAACTAGGTTAACAGAAATTCATCTGGTTAAGGCAATGAAGTCGCGTTTAAATCAGGTTTGGCGCCAAAACATATAAAGAATTCCACGGTCCAATTCAGCAAGGTTTTCAAAACAGAGGAGTTTCTAGAAAGTACAGAACTCCGTTGTACAGCTTAGTTTACAAATTTGTGGAGAAAAATAGCCTTGAAAAGCTTAAAATAAAATACTATCTTTTCATGTGTGGGGACAACTGCGCTGTAGAGTTTTCCTTTTTAGGAGGAGAGGCAGGCAGAGCGCAATGTGCCGCTGGTCACGTTTGTACCTGGCATTTTGTGCAGGGAAGGGCTGCTAGAAATTCAGCCTCGCGACCTCCGGGCAACGGAGGGCTTCTTGGAGGGAGGGCAGTTGAGAAAACATTGCTGACCTCTTTCTGCCCAGGTCTGCTGGCGCTTTGTGCAGGGAAGGGCTGCTGGAAATTCAGCCCCACGCCACCTCGCAAACGAAGAGGCTTCTTGGAGGAGGGCAGTTTGAGAAAACCTTCGCGACCTCTCTCATTCAGGTCTGCTGTGAACAAGGGAGAGGGCTC
This sequence comes from Neoceratodus forsteri, assembly GCA_016271365.2. Taxonomy (NCBI): domain Eukaryota; kingdom Metazoa; phylum Chordata; order Ceratodontiformes; family Ceratodontidae; genus Neoceratodus; species Neoceratodus forsteri. The sequence continues at coordinate 239,629,662 of CM028133.1, read as the reverse complement.
GTTTTAAAGGTAGGCTGAGGGAGAGGGTACGAAGGCACACTGAAAGGATTACAGCCTGCTACATTAATGTTAACAACCCTGCTAGGGGATAGGAGAAACAGTTTAAGACTCAGAAAGCAGTCAATAAACTAAGTGAAATGATTACTTTTGCAACTAGGTTTACAGAAATTCATCTGGTTAAAAATGCAATTAAACGTTTTAAATCAGGTTTAGGCGCCCAAAAAACAAAAAATTCAAAGTCCCAATTCAACAAGGTTTTCAACAGAGGAGCCCCAGAAAGTAGAACTCCATTACAGAGCTTAGTTTACAAATACTTGTGGAAGAAAATAGCTTGAAAAGCTTAAAATAAAAGTACACTATCTTTTATGTGTGGGAACAACTAAGCTGTAGAGTTTTCCTTTTTAGGAGGAGAGCAGGCAGGCGCAATGTGCCGCTGGTCACGTTTGTACCTGGCATTTTGTGCAGGAAAGGGCTGCTGAAATTCAGCCCTCGCGACCCGGGCAGCAGGAGGGCTTCTTGGAGGAGGGCAGCAGGAAAACCCCTCGCGACCTCTTTCGTTACAGGTCTGCTGTGGACAAGGAGAGAGTATTAGATTTTTAAAGTTAGGCTAAGGAGGATCACAAAGGCACACTGAAAAGGATTACAGCCTGCTACATTAGTAACAACCCTGCTGGGGATAGGAGAAGCAGTTTAAGACTCAGGAAAACCAGTTAATAAGCTAAGTAGAAATGATTACTTAGCAGCTAGGTTAACAGAAATTCATCTGGTTAAGGAACGAAATGCAAAAAGCGTTTAAAATCAGGTTTGGCGCCAAAACAAACAAAAATTCAATGGTCCCAATTCAGCAAGGTTTTCAAACAGAGGAGCCCAGAAAGTACAACTCCGCTGAACAGCTTAGTTTACAAATACTTGTGGAGAAAAATAGCTTGAAAAGCTTAAAATAAAAGTACTATCTTTTCATGTGTGGGGACAACTGTGCAGTAAAATTTTCCTTTAGGAGGAGAGGCAGGCTGGCAGCGATGTCACGCTGGTCCATGTTCGTACCTGCCGTTTGTGCAGGGAAGGGCTGCTTAAAATTCAGCCCCTCCGCGACCTCCGGAGCAACGGAGGGCTTCTTGGAGGAGGGCAGCTTGAGGAAAACCCCGCGACCTCTTTCATTCAGGTGCTGGCATTTTGTGCAGGAAGGGCGGCTGGAAATTCAGCCTTGGGCCTCGGGCGGCAGAGGGCTTCTTGGAGGGAGAGGCAGTTTGAGGAAAACCTTTAGCGACACTCTTCGGCTCAGGGTCTGCTGTGAACAAGGGGGAGAGGGTCCGCTTTAAAGGTGAGCTGAGGGGAGGTCTGAAAGGCACACTGAAAAGATTCACCTGCTACATTAATGTTAACACCCACTAGGGGATAGGAGAAACAGTTTAAGACTCAGGAAAACAGTCAATAAACTAAGTAGAAATGATTACTTTTGCAACTAGGTTTACAGAAATTCATCTGGTTAAGAAAATGCAATTAAACGTTTTAAATCAGGTTTGGACGCCAAAAAACAAAATTCACGGTCCCAATTCAGAAGGTTTTCAAACAGAGGCCCAAAGTAGAACTCATTACAGAGCTTAGTTTACAAATACTTGTGGAGAAAATAGCGAAAAGCTTAAAAAAAAGCCACTATCTTTTCATGTGTGGAACAACTGCGGCTATAGAAGTTTTCCTTTTGAGGAGGAGAGGCAGGCAGGCGCAATGTGCAGCTGGTCCGCGATTTTGTACCTGGCATTTGTGCAGGGAAGGGCTGCTGGAAATTCAGCCTCGCGACCTCAGCGAACGCGGAGGCTTCTTGAAGGAGGGCAGCAGGAAAACCCTGGCGACCTCTTTAGGTTCAGGTCTGCTGTGGACAAGGGAGAGAGTATCGTTTTAAAGTTAGGCTAAGGGGAGGATACGGAAGGCACACTGAAAAGGATTACAGCCTGCTACATTAATGTTAACAACCCTGCTAGGGGATAGGAGAAGCAGTTTAAGACTCAGGAAAACAGTTAATAAGCTAAGTAGAAATGATTACTTTTCCGGCTAGGTTAACAGAAATTCATCTGGTTAAGGCAATGCAATTAAACGTTTTAAATCACGTTTGGCGCCAAAAACAAACAAAAATTCCCACAGTCCCAATTCAAGCAAGGTTTTCAAACAGAGGAGCCCCAGAAAGTACAACTCGTTGCACAGCTTAGTTTACAAATACTTGTGGAGCAAAAAGCTTGAAAGCTTAAATAAAAGTACTATCTTTTGCATGTGTGGGGACAACTCAGCAGTAAGGTTTTCCTTTTTAGGAGGAGGCAGGCTGGAGCGATGTGCAGCTGGTCCATGTTCCGTACCACCGTTTGTGCAGGGAAGAAGCTGCTTTAAATTCAGCCCCTCACGACCTCGAAGGCAACGGGAGGCTTATGGAAGGGGACAGCTTGAGAAAACCCCTCGCGACCTCTTTCATTCAGGTCTGCTGGCATTTTGTGCAGGAAGAGCAGCTGGAAATTCAGCCTGCGACCTCGGGCAACCGAAGGACTTCTGAGGAGGGCAGTTTGAGGAAAACCATCGAAACCTCTTTCGTACCAGGTCTGCTGTGAACAAGGGGAGAGGGTTCGTTTTAAAGGTAGGCTGAGGGAGGGTACGACAGGCACACTGAAAAGGATTACAGCCTGCTACATTAATGTTAACAACCCCCGCTAGGATAGGAGAAACAGTTTAAGACTCAGGAAACAGTCAATAAACAAAGTGAAATGATTATTTTTGCAACTAGGTTTACAGAAATTCATCTAGTTAAGAAAATGCAATTAAGCGTTTTAAATCAGGTTTGGCGCCAAAAAATAAAAATTCACGGTCCCAATTCAGCAAGGTTTTCAAACAGAGGACCCAGAAAGTAGAACTCCATTACAAGCTTAGTTTACAAATACTTGGGAGAAAAAATAGCTTGAAAAGCTTAAAATAAAAGTACCATATCTTTCGGATGTGTAGGGAACAACTGCGCTGTAGAGTTTTCCTTTTAGAGGAGAGGCAGGCAGAGCGCAATGTGCCGCTGGTCCACGTTTTGTACCTGGCATTTTGTGCAGGGAAAAGGGCTGCTGGAAATTCAGCCCTCGCGACCTCGGGCAACCGGAGGGCTTCTTGGAAGGGAGAACGCTTGAGAAAACCCCTTGCCACCTCTTATCGTTCAGGTCTCCTGGTGTTTTGTGCAAAAAAGTCCTGCTGAAAACTCAGCCCGCGACCTCGGGCAACCGGAGGGTTTCTTAGAGGAGGAAGCTGTAGGAAAGCCCCTCGCGACCTCTTTCGAGCTCAGGTCTGGCGTTTTGTGCAAGGAAGGGCTGCTGGAAATTCAGCCTCAGCCCTACCCGACAAACGGGAGGGGCTTCTTGGAGGAAGGCAGCTTGAGGAAAACCCCTCATCACCTCTTTCGTTCAGGTCTGCTGTGGACAAGGGAGAGGTTCGATTTTAAAAGGTAGAGCTAAGGGGAGAGTACGAAAGGCACACTGAAAAGGATTACAGCCTGCTACATAATCGTAATAACCCTGCTAGGGGATAGAGAAGCAGTTTAAGACTCAGGAAAACAGTCAATAAGCTAAGTAGAAAAAGATTACTTTTACATTAGGTTAACAGAAATTCATCTGGTTAAGGCAATGCAATTAAACGTTTTAAAATCAGGTTTAGGCGCCAAAAAAAACAAAAACTAAACGGTCCCAATTCAGCAAGGTTTTTCAAACAGAGAACCCCAGAAAGTACAACTCCGTTGCAGAGCTTAGTTTACAAATACTTATGGAAAAAAAGCATTGAAAAACTTAAAATAAAAGTACTATCTTTTCATGTGTGGGGACAACTGCGCTAGTAGAGTTTTCCTTTTAGGAGGAGAGGCAGGCTTGAGCGCGATGTGCAGCTGGTCCATGTTTCGTACCTGGCGTTTGGACGGGAAGGGCTGGAAATTCCAGCCCCTCGCGACCTTTGGCAACGGAGGAAGCTAGGAGGGAGGCAACGAGAAAAACCCTCGCGACCTCTTCCGTTACAGGTCTGCTGGCGTTTGTGCAGGAAGGGCTGCTGGAAATCAGCCCCTCGTGACCTCGGGCAACGGAGGCTTCTGGAGGGAGGGGCAGCTGAAGAAAACCCCTCGCGACCTCTGTCGTTCAGGTCTCCTGGCGTTTGTGCAGGGAAGGGCTACTGGAAACTCAGCTCCTCGAACCTCGGGCAAACCGGAGAGTTTCTTGGAGGGAGGGCAGCTTTCCGAAAAGCCCTTGCGACCTCTTTCGTTCAGGTCTGGCGTTTGTGCAGGAAGGGCTGCTGAAATTTAGCCCCTCGCGACCTCGGGCAACCCGGGATGGCTTCTGGAGGGAGGGCAGCTGAGAAATCCGTGACCTCTTCGCTCCAGGTCTGCTGTGGACAAGGGAGAGAGGTTCGTTTTCAAGGCAGGCTGAGGGAGGCACAAAAGCACACTGAAAATGATTACAGCCTGCTACATTAATGATAACATCCCTGCTGGGGGATAGGAGAAGCAGTTTAAGACTCAGGAAACAGTCAATAAACTAAGTAGAAATATTACTTTTAGAACTAGGTTAACAGAAATTCATCTGGTTAAGGAAATGCAATTAAACGTTTTAAATCATGTTTGGCGAAAAAAACAAAAAATTCCACAGTCCCAATTCAGCAAGGTTTTCAAACAAAGGAGCCCCTAGAAAGTAGAACTCAATTACATAATCTTAGTTTACAAATACTTGTGGAGAAAAATAGCTTGAAAAGCTTAAAATAAAGTACTATCTTTTCATGTGTGGGGACAACTGCGTGTAGAGTTTTCCTTTTTAGGAGGAGAGGCAGGCTGAAGCGCGATGTGCCGCTGGTCCACGTTTTGTACCTGGCGCTTTGTGCAGGAAGGGATGCTGGAAACTCAGCCCCTAGCAACCTCGCAAACTGCAGGGCTTCTTGGAGGGAGGGCAGCTTGAGGAAAACACCTCGCGACCTCTTTCGATCAGGTCTCCTGGCGTTTTCTGCAGGGAAGTGCTGCTGCTGAGCACCTTCCCGACCTCCCGGGCAACTGGAGGTTTCCTTGGAGGAAGGCAGCTTTGGAAAGCCGCCACATGACCTCTTTCGCTCAGGTCTTACGATTTATGCATGGAAGGACATTGAAAGTCTACCCTCGTGACCTCAGGCAACACGGAGGCTTCTTGGTGGGAGGGCAGCTTGAGGAAAACCTCTACAAACCTCTTTCGTTCAAGGTCTGCTGGCGTTTGTGCAGGGAAGGGCTGCTGGAAAGTTAGCCCCTCGGCGACCATCAGGCAAACGGAGGCTAACGGAGGAAGGCAGCTTGAGGAAACCGCCACCTCTTTCATTCAGGTCTGCTGTGGACAAGGGAGGGAGGGTCTGCTTTTAAAGGTAGGCTAAGGAGGGTACGAAAGGCACACTGAAAAGGATTACAGCTCACAACATTAATGATAACATCCCCTGCTAGGGAGAGAACAGTTTAAGACTCAGGAAAACAGTCAATAAACTAAGTAACAAATTATTACTTTTGACACTAGGTTAACAGAAATTCATCTGGTTAAGGCAATGCAGTTAAACGTTTTAAGTCAGGGTTTGTGAAAAAAAAAAAATTCCACGGTCCCAATTCACAAGGTTTTCAAACAGAGACCCAGAAAGTACAACACCGTTGCACAGCTTAGTTTACAAATACTTGTGGAGAAAAAATAGCTTGAAAAGCTAAAAATAAAAGCACTTTCTTTTCATGTGTGGGGACAACACAAAACAAGAGTTTTCCTTTTGGGAGGAGAGGCAGGCTGGACCGCGATGGCCGCTGGTTCACGTTACATTACATGGCGCTTTGTGCAGGGAAAGATGCTGAAATTCAGCCCTCGCGACCTCACCGGGCAACCAGGAGGGCTTTTGTAGGAGGGCAGCTTCAGGAAAACTCCTCGCGCATATCTTTCATTCAGGTCTGCTGGCGTTGTGCAGGAAGACTACTGGAAATTCAGCCTTAACCACTAGAACAACGGAGGCCTTCTTGGGAGAGGGCAGCGGGAAAACCCTGAGAACTCTTTCGTTCAGGTCTGTTTTTGCGATGAAGGCTACTGGAAATGCTCCCTCGCGACCTCAGCGCAACGAGCATCTTGGAATGAGGCGCTTGAGAAAAAACCCTCGCGACCGCTCATTCAGTTCTGCTGTGGGAGAGGAGAGGGTTCATTTTTAAAAGGTAGGCTAGAAGGCGAAACACACTGAGGATTACAGCCTGCTACATTAATGTTAACAACCTGCTAGGGGATAGGAGAAGCAGTTTAAGGCGGAAAACAATCAATAAACTAGTGAAATGATTACTTTGCGACTGATTAACAGAAACATCTGGTTAAAATGCTCGAAGTTTTAAATCAGGTTTGGCGAAAAAAAAAAAAAAAATTCCACGGTCTCAATTCAGCAAGGTTTTCAAACAGAGGAGCCCCAGAAGTACAACTCCGTTACATGGTTACAAATACTTGTGGAGAAAAAAGCTTGGCTTAAAATAAAAGTACTATCTTTTCATGTGGGACAACTGCGCTGTGAGTTTCTTTTACAGGAGGAGGCAGGCTGAAGCGATGCAGCTGGTCCCAGTTTGTACCTGGCGTTTTGTGCAGGGAAGGGCTGGAAACTCAGCTCCTCGAACCTCGAACCAGGAGGGCTTCTTGGAGGAGGGCAACAGGAAACACTGCGACCTCTTCGCTCAGGTCTCTGGCGTTTTCTGCAGGGAAGTGCTGCTGAAACAGTCCCGCGACTCGGCAACGGAGGTTTCCTGGAGGAGGCAGCTGGAAAACCCACCGCGACCTCTTCGGTCAGGTCTGGCATTTGTGCATGGAAGGAGCTGCAATTCAGCCCTGAAACCTCGGGCAACGGAGGCCTTCTTTGTGGGAGGCAACTTGAGAAAACCTCTCGCAACCTCTTCGTTCAATTAATGTTAACAACCCTGCTAGGGATAGGAGAATCTGATAAGACTCAGGAAACATTCAATAAGTTAAGTAGAAATGATTACTTTTATGATTAGGTTAACAGAAATTCATCTGGTTAAGGCAATGCAATTAATGCTTTTAAATCAGGTTTGGCGCCAAAACAAAAATTCCACTGTCCCAATTCAGCAAGGTTTTTCAAACAGAGGATTCCCCAGGTACAACTCCATTGCACAGCTTAGTTTACAAATACTTGTGGAGAAAAAATAGCTTGAAAAAGCTTTAAAATAAAAGTACTATCTATCATCATGTGTGGGGATAACTGCGCTTGAAGAGTTTTCCTTTTTGAGGAGTAGGCAGGGTGAGTGCGATGTGCCGCTGGTCCATGTTTCGTACCTGGCGTTTTGTGCAGGGAAGGGCTACTTTAAATTCAGCCCCTCGCGACCTCTGGCAACCGGAGGGCTTCTTGGAGGGAGGGCAGCTTGAGGAAAACCCCTCGTGACCTCTTTCGTTCAGGTCTGCTGGTGTTTTGTGCAGGGAAGGGCTGCTGGAAATTCAGCTTCTCGTGACCTCGGGCAACCGGAGGGCTTCTTGGAGGGAGGGCAGCTTGAGGAAAACCCCTCTCGACCTCTTTCATTCAGGTCTGCTGTGACAAGGGAGAGGGTTCGCTTTTAAAGGTAGGCTAAGGAGGGTGCGATAAGGCACACTGAGGATTACAGCCTGCTACACATGTTAACAACCCTGCTTAGGGATAGGAGAAGCAGTTAAGACTCAGGAAAACAGTCAATAAGCTAAGTAGAAATGATTACTTTTGCGATTAGGTTAACAGAAATTCATCTGGTTAAGGCAATGCAATTAAACGTTTTAAATCAGGATTGACGCCAAAAACATATAAAGAATTCCATGGTCCCAATTCAGCAAGGTTTTCAAACAGAGGAGCCCCAGAAAGTACAACTCCGTTGCACAGCTTAGTTTACAAATACTTGTGGAGAAAAAATAGCTTGAAAAGCTTAAAATAAAGTACTATCTTTTCATGTGTGGGGACAACTGCGCTGTAGGTTTTCTTTTTTAGGAGGAGAGGCAGGCTGGTAGCTGGTATGTGCTGCTGGTCCATGTTTTGTACCTGGCGTTTGTGCAGGGAAGGCTGTCTTAAATTAGCCCCTCGCGCCTCGGGCAACCGGGGCTTCTTGGAGGGGGGCAGCTGAGGAGAACACCGCACCTTTTCGCTCAGGTCTGCATGGCATTTTGTGCAGGGAAGGGCAGCTAGAAATTCAGCCCCTTGCGACCTCGGGCAACCGGAGGGCTTCTTGGAGGGAGGGCAGCTTGAGGAAAACCCCTCATGACCTCTTTCGTTCAGGTATGGCGTTTTGTGCAGGGAAGGGCTGCTGGAAATTCAGCCTCGTGACCTCGGAAACTGAGGGCTTTTTGGAGGGAGGGCAGCTTGAGAACCCCTGGCGACCTCTTCTGCCCAGGTCTGCTGTGGGACAAGTGGGGAGAGAGAGTCTGCTTAAAAGGTAGGCTGAGGGAGGGTGGCATGAAAGGCACATTGAAAAGGATTACAGCCTGCTACATTAATGTTAACAACTTCTGCTAGTGGATAGGAGAAGCTAGTTTAAGACGAGGAAATGTAGTTGTAAACTAAGTATAAATGATTACTTTTATGACTAGGTTAACAGAAATTCATCTGGTTAAGTCAATGCACTAAACGCTTTATATCAGGTTTCACAAAAATATAAAAATTCCACGGGTCCCAATTCAGCAAGGTTTTCAAACAGAGGAGTCGTAGAAAGTACAACCCATTGCACAGCTTAGTTTACAAATACTTGTGGAGAAAAAATAGCTTGAAAAGCTTAAAATAAAAGTATTATGTTTTCATGTGTGGGGACAACTGCGCTGTAGAGTTTCCTTTAGGAGCAGGCTGAGCGAAAGGCCAGCCGCTGGAGTCCGTCGCTTCATACCTGGCGCTTTGTGCAGGAAGGGCTGCTGAAATTATCCCTCGTGACCTCGGGCAACCCAGAGGGCTTCTGGAGGAGGGCAGCTTCAGGAAACCCCCGCGACCTCTTTTCGCTCAGGTCTGCTGTGGACAAGGGGGAGAGGGTTCGTTTAAATGTAGGCTGAGGGGAGGGTACGAAAGGCACACTGAAAAGGATTACAGCCTGCTACATTAATGTTAACAACCCTGCTAGGGGATAGGAGAAACTGTTTTAAGACTCAGGAAAACAGTCAATAAACTAAGTAGAAATGATTACTTTTGCGACTAGGTTAACAGAAATTCAACTGGTTAAGGAAATGCAATTAAACGTTTTAAATCAGGTTTGGCACCAAAAAAAACAAAAAATTCCACGGTACCAATTCAGCAAGGTTTTCAAACAGAGGAGCCGAGGAGAGTAGAACTCCTACACAGCTTATTTACAAATATTTAGAGGAAAAAATAGCTTGAAAAGCTTAAATAAAAGTACTATCTTTTCATGTGTGGGACAACTGCGCTGTAGAGTTTTCTCCTTTTAGGGAGGAGAGGCAGGCTGAGGGCATGTGCCTCTGGTCCACGCTTTGTACCTGGCATTTTGTGCAGGGAAGGGGCTGTTTGGAATTGCCCCTCGCCACCTCGCAAACCGGAGGGCTTCTTTGAGGAGGGCAGTTTGAGGAAAACCTGTCGCGACCTCTTCGCTCAGGTCTCCTGTCATTTTGTGCAGGAAGTGCTTGAAACTCAGCCCCTCGCGACCTCAGGCAACCGGAGGGTTTTTGAGAGAGGCATCTTTAGAAAGCCCTCGTGACCTCTTTCTCATTCAGGTCTGGCGTTTTGTGCAGGGAAGAGCTGTTGAATTCAGCCTCGTGACCTCGGGCAACTGGAGGGCTTCTTGGTGGGAGGGCAGCTTGAGGAAAACCCTCTCGGGCAACTCTTTTCTGTTCAGGTCTGCTGTGCGTTTGTGCAGGGAAGGGCTGCTGGAAATTCAGCCCCTCGCGACCTCGGGCAACCGGAGGGCTTCTTGGAGGGAGGGCAGCTTCAGGAAAACCCCTCGCGACCTCTTTCGTTTCAGGTCTGCTGTGGGCAAGGGAGACAGGGTTCGTTTTTAATGGTAGGCTTTGGGGAGGGTAGGAAAGGCACACTGAAAAGGATTACAGCCTGCTACATTAATGTTAACATCCCTGTTAGGGGATAGGAGAAGCAGTTTAAGACTCAGGAAAACAGTCAATAAACTAAGTAGAAATGATTACTTTTGCGATTAGGTTAACAGAAATTCATCTGGTTAAGGCAATGCAATTAAACGTGTTTTAATCTGGTTTGGCGCCAAAATATAAAAATTCCCTTGGGTCCCAATTCAGCAAGGTTTTCAAACAGAGGAGCCCCAGAAAGTACAACTCCGCTGGTACAGCTTAGTTTACAAATACTTGTGGAGAAAATAGCTTTGAAAAGCTTAAAATAAAAGTACTATTTTTTCATGTGTGGGGACAACTGCGCCTGTAGTTTTCTCTCTTTTAGTAGGAGAGGCAGGCTGAGCGCTAGTGTTCCGCTGGTCCACGCTTTTGTACCTGGCATTTGTGCAGGGAAGGGCTGCTGAAATTCAGCCCTCGTGACCTCCGGGCAACTGGAGGGCTTTTTGGAGGGAGGGCAGCTTGAGGAAACCCCTCACACTTCTTTTCGCTCAGGTCTGCTGTGGACAAGGAGAGAGAGTTCGTTTAAAGGTAGGCTGAGGGGAGGGTATGAAAGGCACATTGAAAAGGATTACAGCCTGCTACATTAATGTTAACAACCCTGCTAGTGGATAGGAGAAGCAGTTTAAGACGCAGGAAAACAGTCAGTAAACTAAGTATAAATGATTACTTTTGCGACTAGGTTAACAGAAATTCATCTGGTTAAGTCAATGCAATTAAACGTTTTATATCAGGTTTGGCGCCAAAAAAATACAAAAAATTCCACGGTCCCAATTCAGCAAGGTTTTCAAACAGAGGAGCCGCAGAAAGTACAACTCCATTGCACAGCTTAGTTTACAAATACTTGTGGAGAAAAAATAGCTTGAAAAGCTTAAAATAAAAGTACTATGTTTTCATGTGTGGGGACAACTGCGCTGTAGAGTTTTCCTTTTTAGGAGCAGAGGCAGGCTGAGCGTGCTGTGCCGCTGGTCCACGTTTCATACCTGGCGTTTTGTGCAGGGAAGGGCTGCTGGAAATTCAGTCCCTCATGACCTCGGGCAACCAGAGGGCTTCTTGGAGGGAGGGCAGCTTCAGGAAAACCCCTCGCGACCTCTTTCGTTCAGGTCTGCTGTGGACAAGGGGGAGAGGGTTCGTTTTTAAATGTAGGCTGAGGGGAGGGTACGAAAGGCACACTGAAAAGGATTACAGCCTGCTACATTAATGTTAACATCCCTGCTAGGGGATAGGAGAAGCAGTTTAAGACTCAGGAAAACAGTCAATAAACTAAGTAGAAATGATTACTTTTGCGATTAGGTTAACAGAAATTCATCTGGTTAAGGCAATGCAATTAAACGTTTTAAATCAGGTTTGGCGCCAAAAAAATATAAAAAATTCCACGGTCCCAATTCAGCAAGGTTTTCAAACAGAGGAGCCCTAGAAAGTATTAACTCCGCTGTACAGCTTAGTTTACAAATACTTGTGGAGAAAAAATAGCTTGAAAAGCTTAAAATAAAAGTACTATTTTTTCATGTGTGGGACAACTGCGCTGTAGAGTTTTCCTTTTTGGGAGGAGAGGCAGGCTGAGCGCGATGTTCCGCTGGTCCACGCTTTCGACCTGGCGCTTTTTGCAGGGAAGGGTTGTTGAAATTCAGCCCCTCACGACCTTTGGCAACCGGAGGGCTTCTAGGAGGAGGGTAGCTTGAGGAAAAGCCCTCACGACCTCTTTCGCTCGTGTCTGCTGGCGCTTTGTGCAGGGAAGGGCTGCTGAGACCAGCCCCTCGCGACCTCGGGCAACCGGAGGGCTTCTTGGAGGGAGGGCAGCTTGAGGAAAACCCCTCGTGACCTCTTTCGCTCAGGTCTGGTGTTTTGTGCAGGGAAGGGCTGCTGGAAATTCAGCCCTCGCGACCTCGGGCAACCGGAGGGCTTCTTGGAGGGATGGCAGCTTGAGGAAAACCCCTCGTGACCTCTTTCGTTCAGGTCTGCTGTGGACAAGGGAGAGAGGGTTCGTTTTTAAAGGTAGGCTAAGGGGAGGGTACGAAAGGCACACTGAAAAGGGATTACAGCCTGCAACATTAATGTTAACAGCCCCCTGCTAGGGATAGGAGAAGCAGTTTAAGACTCAGGAAAACAGTCAATAAGCTAAGTAGAAAGTGATTACTTTTTAAGCTACTAGGTTAACAGAAATTCATCTGGTTAAGGCAATGCAATTAAACGCTTTTAAATCAGGTTTGGTGAAAAAAAAAAAAAATTCCACGGTCCCAATTCAGCAAGGTTTTCAAACAGAGGAGTCTCTAGAAAGTACAACACTGCTTGCACAGCTTAGTTTACAAATACTTGTGGAGAAAAAATAGCTTGAAAAGCTTAAAATAAAAGTACTTTCTTTTCATGTGTGGGGACAACTGCGCTGTAGAGTTTTCTTTTAGGAGGAGAGGCAGGCTGAGTGCCGATGTGCCGCTGGTCCACGTTTCGTACCTGGCGTTTTGTGCAGGAGAGGGCTGCTGGAAATTCAGCCCCCTCGCGACCTCGGGCAGCCGGAGGCTTCTTGCAGGGGAGGGCAGCTTAGGGAAAACTCTCGCGACCTCTTTCGTTGTCAGGTCTGCTGGCATTTGTGCAGGGATGGGCTGCTGGAAATTCAGCCCTTAGCGACCTCGCGGCTGGAGGGCTTCTTGGAGGGAGGGCAGCTTGAGGAAAACCCCTCGTCACCTCTTTCGTTCAGGTCTGGCGTCTTGTGCAGTGAAAGGCTGCTGGAAATTCAGCTCCTCGCAACCTCGGGCAACTGGAGGACATTTTGGAATGAGGGCAGCTTGAGGAAAACCCCTCGCGACCTCTTTCGTTCAGGTCTGCTGGCATTTTGTGCAGGGAAGGGCTGCTGGAAATTCAGCTCCTCGCGACCTCAGGCAACCGGAGGGCTTCTTGGAGGGAGGGCAGCTTGAGGAAAACCCCTCGCGACCTCTTTCGTTCAGTTCTGGCGTTTTGTGCAGGGAAGGGCTGCTGGACATTCAGCCCCTCGCGACCCTCGGCAACCGGAGGGCTCTTGGAGGGAGGGAAGCTTGAGGAAAACCCCTGCAACCTCTTTCATTCAGGTCTGCTGTGGACAAGGGAGAGAGGGTTTGTTTTTAAAGGTAGGCTGGGGGGAGGGCATGAAAGGCACACTGAAAAGGGATTACAGCCTGCTACATTAATGTTAACAACCCTGCTAGGGGATAGGAGAAACAGTTTTAAGACTCAGGAAAACAGTCAATAAACTAAGTAGAAATGATTACTTTTGCGACTAGGTTAACAGAAATTCAACTGGTTAAGGAAATGCAATTAAACGTTTTAAATCAGGTTTGGCACCAAAAACAAAAAATTCCACGGTACCTAATTCAGCAAGGTTTTCAAACAGAGGAGCCGCAGAAAGTAGAACTCCGTTACACAGCTTAGTTTACAAATACTTGTGGAGAAAATAGCTTGAAAAGCTTAAAATAAAAGTACTATCTTTTCATGTGTGGGGACAACTGCGCTGTAGAGTTTTCCTTTTAGGAGGAGAGGCAGGCTGAGCGCGATGTGCCTCTGGTCCACGTCTTGTACCTGGCATTTTGTGCAGGGAAGGGCTGCTGGAAATTCAGCCCCTCGCGACCTCGGGCAACCGGAGGGCTTCTTGGAGGGAGGGCAGCTTGAGGAAAACCCCTCGCGACCTCTTTCGTTCAGGTCTCCTGTCATTTTGTGCAGGGAAGTGCTGCTGGAAACTCAGCCCCTCGCGACCTCAGGCAACCGGAGGGTTTCTTGGAGAGAGGGCATCTTTAGGAAAGCCCCTCGTGACCTCTTTCATTCAGGTCTGGCGTTTTGTGCAGGGAAGAGCTGCTGGAAATTCAGCCCCTCGTGACCTCGGGCAACCGGAGGGCTTCTTGGTGGGAGGGCAGCTTGAGGAAAACCCTTCGCAACCTCTTTCGTTCAGGTCTGCTGGCGTTTTGTGCAGGGAAGGGCTGCTGGAAATTCAGCCCCTCGCGACCTCGGGCAACCGGAGGGCTTCTTGGAGGGAGGGCAGCTTCAGGAAAACCCCTCGCGACCTCTTTCGTTCAGGTCTGCTGTGGGCAAGGGAGACAGGGTTCGTTTTTAATGGTAGGCTTTGGGGAGGGTAGGAAAGGCACACTGAAAAGGATTACAGCCTGCTACATTAATGTTAACATCCCTGCTAGGGGATAGGAGAAGCAGTTTAAGACTCAGGAAAACAGTCAATAAACTAAGTAGAAATGATTACTTTTGCGATTAGGTTAACAGAAATTCATCTGGTTAAGGCAATGCAATTAAACGTTTTAAATCAGGTTTGGCGCCAAAAAAATAAAAAATTCCACGGTCCCAATTCAGCAAGGTTTTCAAACAGAGGAGCCCCAGAAAGTACAACTCCATTGCACAGCTTAGTTTACAAATACTTGTGGAGAAAAAATAGCTTGAAAAGCTTAAAATAAAAGTACTATTTTTTCATGTGTGGGGACAACTGCGCTGTAGAGTTTTCCTTTTTAGTAGGAGAGGCAGGCTGAGCGCGATGTTCCGCTGGTCCACGTTTTGTACCTGGCATTTTGTGCAGGGAAGGGCTGCTGGAAATTCAGCCCCTCGTGACCTCGGGCAACCGGAGGGCTTCTTGGAGGGAGGGCAGCTTGAGGAAAACCCCTCGCGACCTCTTTCGTTCAGGTCTGCTGTGGACAAGGGAGAGAGAGTTCGTTTAAAAGGTAGGCTGAGGGGAGGGTATGAAAGGCACATTGAAAAGGATTACAGCCTGCTACATTAATGTTAACAACCCTGCTAGTGGATAGGAGAAGCAGTTTAAGACGCAGGAAAACAGTCAGTAAACTAAGTATAAATGATTACTTTTGCGACTAGGTTAACAGAAATTCATCTGGTTAAGTCAATGCAATTAAACGTTTTATATCAGGTTTGGCGCCAAAAAAATACAAAAAATTCCACGGTCCCAATTCAGCAAGGTTTTCAAACAGAGGAGCCGCAGAAAGTACAACTCCATTGCACAGCTTAGTTTACAAATACTTGTGGAGAAAAAATAGCTTGAAAAGCTTAAAATAAAAGTACTATGTTTTCATGTGTGGGGACAACTGCGCTGTAGAGTTTTCCTTTTTAGGAGGAGAGGCAGGCTGAGCGCGATGTTCCGCTGGTCCACGTTTCGTACCTGGCGTTTTGTGCAGGGAAGGGCTGCTGGAAATTCAGCCCCTCGCGACCTTTGGCAACCGGAGGGCTTCTAGGAGGGAGGGCAGCTTGAGGAAAAGCCCTCACGACCTCTTTCGTTCAGGTCTGCTGGCGTTTTGTGCAGGGAAGGGCTGCTGGAAATTCAGCCCCTCGCGACCTCGGGCAACCGGAGGGCTTCTTGGAGGGAGGGCAGCTTGAGGAAAACCCCTCGCGACCTCTTTCGTTCAGGTCTGGCATTTTGTGCAGGGAAGGGCTGCTGGAAATTCAGCTCCTCGCGACCTCGGGCAACCGGAGGGCTTCTTGGAGGGATGGCAGCTTGAGGAAAACCCCTCGTGACCTCTTTCGTTCAGGTCTGCTGTGGACAAGGGAGAGAGGGTTCGTTTTTAAAGGTAGGCTAAGGGGAGGTACGAAAGGCACACTGAAAAGGATTACAGCCTGCAACATTAATGTTAACAGCCCTGCTAGGGGATAGGAGAAGCAGTTTAAGACTCAGGAAAACAGTCAATAAGCTAAGTAGAAATGATTACTTTTGCGACTAGGTTAACAGAAATTCATCTGGTTAAGGCAATGCAATTAAACGTTTTAAATCAGGTTTGGTGAAAAAAAAAAAATTCCACGGTCCCAATTCAGCAAGGTTTTCAAACAGAGGAGCCCCAGAAAGTACAACATCGTTGCACAGCTTAGTTTACAAATACTTGTGGAGAAAAAATAGCTTGAAAAGCTTAAAATAAAAGTACTTTCTTTTCATGTGTGGGGACAACTGCGCTGTAGAGTTTTCCTTTTTAGGAGGAGAGGCAGGCTGAGCGCGATGTGCCGCTGGTCCACGTTTCGTACCTGGCGTTTTGTGCAGGGAAGGGCTGCTGGAAATTCAGCCCCTCGCGACCTCGGGCAACCGGAGGGCTTCTTGCAGGGAGGGCAGCTTGAGGAAAACTCCTCGCGACCTCTTTCGTTCAGGTCTGCTGGCATTTTGTGCAGGGATGGGCTGCTGGAAATTCAGCCCTTCGCGACCTCGGGCAACCGGAGGGCTTCTTGGAGGGAGGGCAGCTTGAGGAAAACCCCTCACCTCTTTCGTTCCAGTCTGGCGGTTTCTGCAGGGTAAGGGCTGCTGGAAATTCAGCCCTCGTGACCTCAGCGGCAACGGAGGGCTTCTTGCAGGGAGGGCAGCTTGAGAAAACTCCCTGTGACCTCTTTCGTGCAGGTCTGCTGGCGTTTAGTGCAGGGAAGGGATGCTGGAAATTCAGCCCTTCACGACCTCGGGCAACCGGAGGGCTTCTTGGGGGAGGGCAGTTTGAGGAAAACCCCTCGCGACCTCTTTCGTTCAGGTCTGCTGGCGATTTGTGCAGGGAAGGGCTGCTGGACATCAGCCCTCGCGATCTCGGGCAACGGAGGGCTTCTTGGAGGAGAGCAGCTTCAGGAAAACCCCTCGCAACCTCTTTCATTCAGGTCTGCTGTGGACAAGGGAGAGAGGGTTCGTTTTAAAGGTAGGCTGGGGAGTGCAGAAAGGCACACTGAAAAGGATTACAGCCTGCTACATTAATGTTAACAACCCTGCTAGGGATAGGAGAAGCAGTTTAAGACTGAGGAAAACAGTCAGTAAACTAAGAAGAAATGATTACTTTTACGACTAGGTTAACAGAAATTCGTCTGGTTAAGGCACTGCAATTAAACATTTTAAATCAGGTTTGGCGCCAAAAAAAAACAAAAACTTCCACGGTCCCAATTCAGCAAGGTTTTCAAACAGAGGAGCCCCAGAAAGTAGAACTCCATTGCACAGCTTAGTTTACAAATACTTGTGGAGAAAAAATAGCTTGAAAAGCTTAAAATAAAAGTACTATCTTTTCATGTGTGGGGACAACTGCGCTGTAGAGTTTTCCTTTTTAGGAGGAGAGGCAGGCTGAGCGCGATGTGCCGCTGGTCCACGTTTCGTACCTGGCGTTTTGTGCAGGGAAGGGCTGCTGGAAATTCAGCCCCTCGTGACCTCGGGCAACCGGAGGGCTTCTTGGAGGGAGGGCAGCTTGAAGAAAACCCCTCGTGACCTCTTTCATTCAGGTCTAGCGTTTTGTCCAAGGAAGGGCTGCTGGAAATTCAGCCCCTCGTGACCTCGGGCAACCGGAGGGCTTCTTTGACGGAGGGCAGCTTGAGGAAACCCTCGCAACCTCTTTCTGCTCAGGTCTGCTGTGGACAAGGGAGAGAGGGTTCGCTTAAAGGTAGGCTGAGGGGAGGGTACTGAAAGGCACACTGAAAATGATAACAGCCTGCTACATTAATGTTAACAACCCTGCTAGGGGATAGGAGAAGCAGTTTAAGTCTCAGGAAAACAGTCAATAAACTAAGTAGAAATGACAAAGAACCTCTGTGCATAAACACTGAGGCAAGGGTTACCCAAAAGGCATTTGGCTGGGAAGCCAAGTTTCAAGAAAATACAAATCACATGCCCACACAGTGCAAAGCACCATGGGCTGCATATACAAATCAACACAAGAATGTTATGCTGGTCCAACTTTAAGCAATTGCATGGTGCAAAGGCCTTCCTCACGCAGTTTGCAAAGGATGCTAACAGAAGACATAGACACTTGTTTCGGCCCTACCAGGACTCATCAGTATGCCTCATCTGTTTGACACCCCAGTGTAATGGACCAGCTACCCCTCAAGGCAGTGTGCCTGGGATATATTGTGGTGAACCCATTAAAATAAAAACTATTTAAAGACAAAGAACCTCTGTGCATAAACACTGAGGCAAGGGTTACCCAAAGGGCATTTGGCTGGGAATCCAAGTTTCAAGAAAATACAAAATCACACATGCCCCCCATAATGCAAAGCACCATGGGCTACATATGCAAATCAACCAGAGAACATAATGCTGGTCCAACTTTAAGCAGAATTGCATGGTGCCGAAAGGCCTCTCACGCAGTTTGCAAAGGATGCTAACAGAAGACATAGACACTTGTTTCGTCCTACCAGGACTCATCAGTATGCCTCATCTGTTTGACACCCCAGTGGAATGGACCAGCTACCCTTAAGGCAGTGTGCCTGGGATACATTGTGGTGAACAAATTAAAATAAAAAACTATTTAAAAGACAAAGAACCTCTGTGCATAAACACTGAGGCAAAGGTTACCCAAAGGGCATTTGGCTGGGAATCCAAGTTTAAAGAAAATACAAAATCACACATCCCCATAATGCAAAAGCACCATGGGCTACCATAATGCAAATCACCAGAGAACATAATGCTGGTCCAACTTTAACAGAATTGCATGGTGCCGAAAGGCCTCTCACACAGTTTGCAAAGGTGCTAACAGAAGACATAGACACATGTTTCATACTACCAGGCCTCATCAGTATGCTTCATCTGTTTGACACCCCAGTGTAATGGACCAGCTACCCCTAAGGCAGTGTGCCTGGGATATATTGTGGTGAACCCATTAAAATAAAAAAACTATTTAAAAGACAAAGAACCTCTGTGCATAAACATTGAGGCAAGGGTTACCCCAAAGGGCATTTGGCTGGGAAGCCAAGTTTCAAGAATATACAAAAAAAATACAAAGAATTCTGTGGTGATTTGCATATGTAGCCCATGTTGCTTTGCATTGTGGGGGCATGTGTGATTTTGTATTTTCTTTTAAGTAGAAATGATTACTTTAGCGACTAGGTTAACAGAAATTCATCTGGTTAAGGCAATGCAATTAAACGTTTTAAATCAGGTTTGGTGCCAAAAAAAAACAAAAAATTCCACGGTCCCAATTCAGCAAGGTTTTCAAACGAGAGCCCAGAAGTACAACTCCGTTGCACAGCTTAGTTTACAAATACTTGTGGAGAAAAAATAGCTTGAAAAGCTTAAAATAAAAGTACTATCTTTTCATGTGTGGGGACAACTCGCTGTAGAGTTTTCCTTTTTAGGAGGAGAGGCAGGCTGAGATCAATGCCAGCAGTCAATGCTTTGTACCTGGCGTTTGTAGGGAAGGGCTGCTGAGAATTCAGCCTCGTGACCTCGGGCAACCGGAGGCTTCTTGAGGGAGGGCAGCTGAGGAAAACCCCTCAGACCTCTTTCGCTCAGGTCTGCTGGCATTTTGTGCAGGGAAGGGCTGCTGGAAATTCAGCCCCTCGCAACCTCGGCAACGGAGGGCTTCTTGGAGGAGGCCAGCAGAAAACCCTCGTGACCTCTTTCGTTCAGGTCTGGCGTTTTGTGCAGGAAGGGCTGCTGAAATTCAGCCCCTCGTGACCTCGGCAACCGGAGGCTTCTTGGAGGGAGGGCAGCTTGAGGAAACTTCGCGACCTCTTTCTTGCTCAGGTCTGCTGGCATTTTGTGCAGGGAAGGGCTGCTGGCAATTCAGCCCCTCGCGACCTCGGGCAACCGGAGGGCTTCTTGGAGGGAGGGCAGCTTGAGGAAATCCCCTCGTGACCTCTTTCATTCAGTTCTGCTGGTGTTTTGTGCAGGGAAGGGCTGCTGGAAATTCAGCCCCTCGTGACCTCGGGCAACCGGAGGGCTTCTTGGAGGGAGGGCAGCTTGAGGAAAACCCTTCGCGACCTCTTTCGTTCAGGTCTGCTGGCGTTTTGTGCAGGGAAGGGCTGCTGGCAATTCAGCCCTCGCAACCTCGGGCAATCGGAGGGCTTCTTGGAGGAGGGCAGCTTGAGAAAACCCCTCGCGACCTCTTTCGTTCAGGTCTGGCGTTTTGTGCAGGGAAGGGCTGCTGGAAATTCAGCCCCTCATGACCTCGGGTAACCGGAGGGCTTCTTGGAGGGAGGGCAGCTTGAGGAAATCCCCTCGTGACCTCTTTCGTTCAGGTCTGCTGGCGTTTTGTGTAGGGAAGGGCTGCTGGAAATTCAGCCCCTCGTGACCTCGGGCAACCAGAGGGCTTCTTGGAGGGAGGGCAGCTTGAGGAAAACCCTTCACGACCTCTTTCGTTCAGGTCTGCTGGCGTTTTGTGCAGGGAAGGGCTGCTGGAAATTCAGCCCTCGTGACCTCGGGCAACGGAGGGCTTCTTGGGGTGAGGGCTGCTTGAGGAAAACCCCTCGCGACCTCTTTCGTTCCAGTCTGGCAGTTTGTGCAGGGTAAGGGCTGCTGGAAATTCAGCCCCTCGCGACCTCGGGCAACCGGAGGGCTTCTTGCAGGGAGGGCAGCTTGAGAAAACTCCTCGAGACCTCTTTCGTTCAGGTCTGCTGGCATTTTGTGCAGGGATGGGCTGCTGGAAATTCAGCCCTTCGTGACCTCGGGCAACCGGAGGGCTTCTTGGAGGGAGGGCAGCTTGAGGAAAACCCCTCGTGACCTCTTTCGTTCAGGTCTGGCATTTTGTGCAGTGAAAGGCTGCTGGAAATTCAGCCCTCGCGACCTCGGGCAACCAGAGGGCATCTTGGAATGAGGGCAGCTTGAGGAAAACCCCTCGCGACCTCTTTCGTTCAGGTCTGCTGGCATTTTGTGCAGGGAAGGGCTGCTGGAAATTCAGCCCCTCGCGACCTCAGGCAACCGGAGGGCTTCTTGGAGGGAGGGCAGCTTGAGGAAAACCCCTCGCGACCTCTTCGTTCCAGTCTGGCGGTTTCTGCAGGGTAAGGGCTGCTGGAAATTCAGCCCCTCGTGACCTCGGGCAACCGGAGGGCTTCTTGCAGGGAGGGCAGCTTGAGAAAAACTCCTCGTGACCTCTTTCGTTCAGGTCTGCTGGCATTTTGTGCAGGGATGGGCTGCTGGAAATTCAGCCCTTCACGACCTCGGGCAACCGGAGGGCTTCTTGGAGGGAGGGCAGCTTGACTAAAACCCCTCGCGACCTCTTTCGTTCAGGTCTGCTGGCATTTTGTGCAGGGAAGAGCTGCTGGACATTCAGCCCCTCGCGATCTCGGGCAACCGGAGGGCTTCTTGGAGGGAGAGCAGCTTCAGGAAAACCCTCGCAACCTCTTTCATTCAGGTCTGCTGTGGACAAGGGAGAGAGGGTTCGTTTTAAAGGTAGGCTGAAGGGAGAGTACGAAAGGCACACTGAAAAGGATTACAGCCTGCTACATTAATGTTAACAACCCTGCTAGGGGATAGGAGAAGCAGTTTAAGACTCAGGAAAACAGTCAGTAAACTAAGTAGAAATGATTACTTTTGCGACTAGGTTAACAGAAATTCGTCTGGTTAAGGCATTGCAATTAAACGTTTTAAATCAGGTTTGGCACCAAAAAAAAAACAAAAACTTCCACGGTCCCAATTCAGCAAGGTTTTCAAACAGAGGAGCCCCAGAAAGTAGAACTCCATTGCACAGCTTAGTTTACAAATACTTGTGGAGAAAAAATAGCTTGAAAAGCTTAAAATAAAAGTACTATCTTTTCATGTGTGGGGACAACTGCGCTGTAGAGTTTTCCTTTTTAGGAGGAGAGGCAGGCTGAGCGCGATGTGCCGCTGGTCCACGTTTCGTACCTGGCGTTTTGTGCAGGGAAGGGCTGCTGGAAATTCAGCCCCTCATGACCTCGGGCAACCGGAGGGCTTCTTGGAGGGAGGGCAGCTTGAAGAAAACCCCTCGCGACCTCTTTTGTTCAGGTCTAGCGTTTTGTGCTGGGAAGGGCTGCTGGAAATTCAGCCCCTCGTGACCTCGGGCAACCGGAGGGCTTCTTGGACGGAGGGCAGCTTGAGGAAAACCCCTCGCGACCTCTTTCGTTCAGGTCTGCTGTGGACAAGGGAGAGAGGGTTCGTTTAAAGGTAGGCTGAGGGGAGGGTACGAAAGGCACACTGAAAATGATAACAGCCTGCTACATTAATGTTAACAACCCTGCTAGGGGATAGGAGAAGCAGTTTAAGTCTCAGGAAAACAGTCAATAAACTAAGTAGAAATGACAAAGAACCTCTGTGCATAAACACTGAGGCAAGGGTTACCCCAAAGGGCATTTGGCTGGGAAGCCAAGTTTCAAGAAAATACAAAATCACACATGCCCACACAGTGCAAAGCACCATGGGCTGCATATGCAAATCAACACAGAATGTTATGCTGGTCCAACTTTAAGCAGAATTGCATGGTGCCGAAAGGCCTCTCACGCAGTTTGCAAAGGATGCTAACAGAAGACATAGACACTTGTTTCGGCCCTACCAGGACTCATCAGTATGCCTCATCTGTTTGACACCCCAGTGGAATGGACCAGCTACCCTCAAGGCAGTGTGCCTGATACATTGTGGTGAACAAATTAAAATAAAAACTATTTAAAGACAAAGAACCTCTGTGCATAAACACTGAGGCAAGGGTTACCCAAAGGGCATTTGGCTGGGAATCCAAGTTTCAAGAAAATACAAAATCACACATGCCCCCATAATGCAAAGCACCATGGGCTACATATGCAAATCACCAGAGAACATAATGCTGGTCCAACTTTAAGCAGAATTGCATGGTGCCGAAAGACCTCTCACACAGTTTGCAAAGAGTGCTAACAGAAGACATAGACACATGTTTCATACTACCAGGACTCATCAGTATGCTTCATCTGTTTGACACCCCAGTGTAATGGACCAGCTACCCCTAAGGCAGTGTGCCTGGGATATATCGTGGTGAACCCATTAAAATAAAAAAACTATTTAAAAGACAAAGAACCTCTGTGCATAAACATTGAGGCAAGGGTTACCCCAAAGGGCATTTGGCTGGGAAGCCAAGTTTCAAGAATATACAAAAAAATACAAAGAATTCTGTGGTGATTTGCATATGTAGCCCATGTTGCTTTGCATTGTGGGGCATGTGTGATTTTGTATTTTCTTTTTAAGTAGAAATGATTACTTTAGCGACTAGGTTAACAGAAATTCATCTGGTTAAGGCAATGCAATTAAACGCTTTAAATCAGGTTTGGTGCCAAAAAAAAAAAATTCCACGGTCCCAATTCAGCAAGGTTTTCAAACAGAGGAGTTCAGAAAGTACAACTCCGTTGCACAGCTTAGTTTACAAATACTTGTGGAGAAAAAATAGCTTGAAAGCTTAAAAATAAAAGTACTATCTTTTCATGTGTGGGGACAACTGCGCTGTAGAGTTTTCCTTTAGGAGGAGAGGCAGGCTGAGACAATGCCGCTAGTCCACGCTTTGTACCTGGCGTTGTGGGGAAGGGCTGCTGAGAATTCAGCCTCGTGACCTCGGGCAACCGGAGGCTTCTTGAGGGAGGGCAGCTGAGGAAAACCCCTCACACCTCTTTCGCCCAGGTCTGCTGGCGTTTTGTGCAGGGAAGGGCTGCTGGAAATTCAGCCCCTCGCAACCTCGGGCAACGGAGGGCTTCTTGGAGGAGGCCAGCTTGAGAAAACCCTCGTGACCTCTTTTTCGCTCAGGTCTGGCGTCTTGCAGGGGAAGGGCTGCTGAAATTGCCTCGTGACCCCGGCACCGGAGGGCTTCTTGGAGGGAGGGCAGCTTGAGGAAACTCCCCTCACCTCTCTTCGCTCAGGTCTGCTGGCATTTTGTGCAGGGAAGGGCTGCTGGCAATTCAGCCCCTCGCGACCTCGGGCAACGGAGGGCTTCTTGGAGGGAGGGCAGCTTGGAAATCCCTCGTGACCTCTTTCATTCAGTTCTGCTGGTGTTTTGTGCAGGGAAGGGCTGCTGGAAATTCAGCCCTCGTGACCTCGGCAACGCAGGAGGGCTTCTTGGAGGAGGGCAGCTTGAGGAAAACCCTTACGACCTCTTCGTTCAGGTCTGCTGGCGTTTTGTGCAGGGAAGGGCTGCTGGAAATTCAGCCCCTCGCGACCTCGGGCAACCGGAGGGCTTCTTGGAGGGAGGGCAGCTTGAGGAAAACCCCTCGCGACCTCTTTCGTTCAGGTCTGGCGTTTTGTGCAGGGAAGGGCTGCTGGAAATTCAGCCCCTCGCGACCTCGGGCAACCGGAGGGCTTCTTGGGGTGAGGGCTGCTTGAGGAAAACCCCTCGCGACCTCTTTCGTTCCAGTCTGGCAGTTTGTGCAGGGTAAGGGCTGCTGGAAATTCAGCCCCTCGCGACCTCGGGCAACCATAGGGCTTCTTGGAGGGAGGGCAGCTTGAGGAAAACCCCTCGTGACCTCTTTCGTTCAGGTCTGCTCATGGGTGCTGTCCACCTCTTCTTAATTTGTAGCCAAACTGCCAGGCTGTGACGTGTCCACTGATTGTTTAGGTCATTATAATTAGTCAGTGCAAGTATTGCAGAGGGGTGTACACATGGGCCTGTCCTAATACAGTCTGGCTATTAGTCTTGAATTGAACTAATCCATGATCAACTTAAATCATACCTTGAAGCAAATTCCATCATTAATCCCATGCAATCTGGCTTCAGGGCAAAGCATAGCACAACTTCAGAACTAGTAAAAGGTAACCAATGACTGGCTCATGGTCCTGAATCATACACAGACCACTGCAGTGCTCTTTTTAGACTTAAGCAAGGTCTTCAACACAGTAGACCATACCATCCTCCTGATCAAGCTTGAATGTATCGGACTAAGTCCAAATGTAGGAAACTGGTTTAGGTATTATGTCACAGATAGGTGCCAACACCTCAAAGTTGAAGGCCTAACTTCTACCTGTGCATTAATCAATAAAGGCATACTGCAAGGCTCCATATTGGGGCTGCTACTGTTTACCACATCAATAATTTGGGCCATAATATCACCACAACTAAGCTCCACTTATACGCAGATGCTACGGTACTCTCACAGCAAGCCCGACCAAGAGACAACACTAAAGTCCCTGCAAGATGAATTTAAATGCTGCAACTCAACCTGCATGTATCCAAGCTCCTACTAAATGCCTCCAAAACTAAATACATGTTGCCAGTCATAAACTCAACCCTCCCCTTGCAGGTGGTATCATCACATTCTGCAATGAATCACTTGAAGTAGTAGGCACCTTCAAATATTTAGGAATGTGGGTGGACGATAAGCTGACATTTAAGGTACATATAGATGCTCTATGCAAAAAGCTGGGGCAAAAACTAGGTTTTATTATCGTAATAAGTCCTGCCTCACCCGAGATGACAGAAAAACAGTTGTGCAGGCCATGTTCCTTCCCCTATTAGGCTATGGGGACATTATTTACAGAACTGCCACAGCCTCACAACTGGAACAGTTAGATGTGCTATTCCACAGGGCATTACACTACATCTGTGAGCTACCAACTGTCATGCACCACTGTCTCCTCTATAAGGAATTAGGATGGCCAACGTTAAATACTAGAAGGTTGCGACACCTAAACCTCAGGTTCCTCAAAGGCCTTCATAACTCACAACTCACTGCCCACTTATATTTCCTCACTCTTCATCCGGTCCCAAAGCCCTTACATGCTATGAATGCACAATATATAATTTTGCTGGATGTTCCCAGGTTTTTCACAAAATATTGAAGGATGTCCTTTAATTGGGCTGCCCCCAAAGCTAGGAATGCCCTTCAGAAAATAATTAAGCTTCCCAACCTGGTATCAGTAAAAGTCTATCCATTGCAGGCCAAATTTCTGGACCACCTACTGGAAACTTTTAATTCTATTTTGGTCCAAAATCAATTGGGCGTAGACCAGACCATTACTGGCCCATGTCTGAAGCCCATTGTCTGTCCTCTTGAGGGGGAAACTATGGTAGCCACTGTACGGAATTGTTTGTTATATGTAAATTGGTGCTGCCCACCTCTTCTTAATTTCCAGCCAAATTTCCAGGCTGTGATGTGTCCACTGATTGGCTATGTTAGGTAGGTCATTATAATTAGCTAGGGCAAGTATTGCAAAGCGGTGTACACATGGGCCTGTCCTTTTAATACAGTCTGGCTATTAGTCTTGACTTGGACTAATCCATGATCAACTTAAATGATACCTTGAGGCAAATTCCATCATTAATCCCATGCAATCTGGCTTCAGGGCAAAGCATAGCATAACTTTGACACTAGTAAAAGTAACTACTGACTGGTTCACGGCCCTGGATCACAAACAGACCACTGCAGCGCCTTTTAGATTCTTATAAGGTCTTCGGAATTTCATTCCTAAATATCTGACCTTTCCCAAACCCATTTAAAAGGGAACATGTCTTTGAATTGCTCAGAGAAGGAATCACTAACAACTATAGTTTCTGTTTGTCTGTATTAACTTTAAAACTGGGCATACCATCCTCCTGAGCAAGCCTGAATGTATCATACTAAACCCAAATGTAGGAAATTGGTTTAGGTATTATCTCACAAATAATTGCCAACACCTCAAAGTCGAAGGCCTAACTTCTACCTGTGCGTTAACCAATAAAGGTGCGCCGCAAGGCTCCATATTGGGGCAGCTACTTTTTGCCATATACTGTACATCAATGATTTGGGTCATAATATCACCACAGCTAAAGCTCCACTTTTACACGGAGATGATATGCTACTCTACGCAGCAAGCCCGGACCCAAAGACAGCACTAAAGCCCTTAACTAAGAATGCATGATATCATTTTGCTGGATGTTCCCAAGTTCTGCACAAAATATGGAGGATGGCCTTTAATTGGGCTGCCCCAAAGCTTGGAATGCCCTTCAGAAAATAATTAAGCTTCCCAACCTGATCTCCCCCCAGTCTTTCCAATCTCTCCTAAACCAGTACTGCACAGATAATTGCACCTGCCACTAATAACCCTTCCACGCTCAGTTCTCCTTGTTGTTAGCTCTCCTTTACATATTGGCCTTAGATGTGAAATCGCCAAATGCTGCAGTCTTTATGTCTGCATCTGTAAGCTGTTTACACAATCAGTTTCACTACTCCCTTTTATTTATTGTTAGCAGATTGATATTTTCAGGTCTAATTATCTTATGAACTTAGCTCACTAAGTATTATCGTGTGAGAATCTATTGCTCTCCAATTTCTTCTTCAACTGTATGACATTTTTTTGTCCATGTTCATGGCTAATTACTTTTCAGTGTATGATCATGTATAATTGTCTTATATGTAACTTGTACTACCAGATGTAATTGTGTACAGAATGCTGTATTATTCCTCCATGTATGTAGTTTTTTTTTCAAATTATTGTTCTTTCCTACTCAGGACCTCCTTGCAAAAGAGTCAAACCTAATGGAGTTTTTCCTGGTAAAATACATAAATGAAATTAGATGAAATCTGTGCATGGTGTACTAGTTGAGTGGCTTCATAATACTAAGGGAAACCTGGAAGTCTCATGCCTCCTTTGTGTTTTCTTTCCACCAGTTCTTCCCACCATATGTGTGGCCTCCTACCACTCTACACAATTCTGTCAACTAATGCTTCCTTTCTTTCCAGTCTCCCTGTGGAATTGATAGGGGAAGTGTGGAATATAAAGATAAAACCTTGGTAATATCAATTTTAGTAGTTTCTATTCAGTCTGAAAATGTTAGGTAGTTGATTCCTTCGGTTTACGCCACTGTGAACCATTTGTTTCAAGGGTGTATAGTTTACATGATACAATTGATTTAAGCACACTGGAATTTGCATTCCTAAATATCTGACCTTTTCCCAAACCCATTTAAAAGGGAACAAGTCTTTGAATTGCTCAGAGAAGGAATCACTAACAACTATAGTTTCTGTTTTGTCTGTATTAACTTTAAAACTGGGCACTGCACCAAAATGGTCCTGGATGTCTAATAGTATGAGAACTGTTTTCTGGGGTTTACTGAGGTAAATGAGGGTGTCCTCCTCATATAGGGAAACGTGTTGCTCATGTTTATTCACCCTCTTCCCAGTGAAGTTGTTTGGTTGTCTTATTGTGGCTGCGAGGAGTTCTACACTTAACATAAATAAGAGGGGAGTGCCATTCACCTTGACTCTGCCGAAAAGTTTTGCGCAACATCTGGTTCCAGGACATGAAGCCCTTCCCAAATCCCATGTTCTGCATTATGGTCTGCAAATAGGCCCAGTTCAAGTGATCAGAAGCTCATTTGGTGTCTAAGAAATAAACACCATCTGATTTAGGTGCATAAGGGTACTGATGAGGACTGAAGCCTATTATCAAAGCATTTTGGTATAGGCGCTTCATGGCCCGATTTAACATGAGATGGGCCTAAAGGCTCGCAAGTCTCTTTACCTCTTTCCAGGATTTGGAATGGCTGTCACCAGAGTTTCCTGCCATGACTGTGGCATTTTACCTTCTGCCATGCAAGTCTGAAAGGTGCACTAAAGAACCGGGGTCAACTCTTCTCTAAATATCTTGTCAAACTCTGCATTAAAGCCATCCAGGCCAGGTGCCTTTCCACTTTTTGAGTCTATAATCACTTTAACAATTTCCTCCTCTGTCATATGGCTGTCGAAGCTGCTACTTATCTTTGGGGGGAGGGACTTTAAACGTAAACTGCCCAGAAAATTAGAGGTGGCTGCCCTGGTGAGAGCTTGACATTTGGGAGCAGTGTAAAGCTTTGCATAAAGCAGTTTAAAACAATCAGCTGTTTTCTTCTGTGTGAGACAATAATGCTCTGGACACTTAATGTCCTTAGTGCATTGCACCGCCCTGTCCACCGCCATTGTTTTCACATGTTATGCCAATAATTTGGTAGCTTTACCCCTATTTCATAATATTTATGACTGGCATATCTAAGGCAGCCTTGTGCCTTTTTGTCGTCAGCTTCCTGACATTTTTGATGTGCCTGAGTCAAGGCTTTTAATGTTTGGGGATTCCCTTGGTTAGCATTGTGACTTTTTTCAACTGTTAATCTCATCCACCATTTTTTTCTTGTGTTGCTTTGTGGAGTGTATTTCTTGGCAGATGTTAGGCTAATCAGTGGGCCTCTCTCCACAGTTTTTGCAGTGTCGCATACTGTGGCCTGAGATATGGTTCGATGTTGGTTAAGGCCGTGAGTTTCTGTGATTGCCTGGCTGATGTTAGTTTTAGGGGGAAGGGGGGAAATTGTTTAACCAGGAAAGGCACACTAAACTGAAGCTTGTTTCCAGGTGTGACCTGGGAGCACAAGGAAGACATACAACTCTATCTGTCGACTCGTCCTTCAAGCCCCTAACTGCTCCCACCACTGCTCACTCTGCCAGTCACTTGGCTGACTCAAATCGCCTTGACTATTTGATGGGTGGTCTGGTGGACAACTCCTCCAGGAACAAACATATGTCCCCTTACTCATCCCTCTGACAGGTAGAGTGGTCTGTAGAAATCTCAGGGCATCCTCAGTCCCCCCCTAGAAGTACCCTGTGCCTCCATCACCATGGGAACCTGAGCTTTGTCAGTCGTAGCACCCTCCCTATGAAACAAGCTCCCCCCATCAGTTCTCACATCCCCCTTCCACCTAGCTTTTAAACATAACCAGAATACCTGTCTCCTCACTGCTGCAAAATGTCACTGTTCTGTACAGCAATACTAGGGTCTACAACTCTACTATGCTCTAATAGCACTCAGACTTTCACCTGATGCCCTACAGTACTTAAACCCCCTACTGCCCCCACTAGCCTGCCTCTATTTCCCACCTCTTTCCTTGCTGCCCCCACCCCAAAGCCTACCCCTGACATCCCCTCTTCCTCCTGCCTTGCTCCTCAGCTGTTATGAACTGTGATTGTTTTCCTAGTTGACGTTTTATTACAGCAACTGTGTTTTCTCACTTGTACTTGAGTTGGACCATGTACCTGTACACTATTACTGCTTGTGTCTTGTACCGTCTGTATTATTTCACCTGTGGCTATGCTTATGCACATACTGATATAGCATTACCTGTCTACCCTGTTTGTACATTGTCATTGCATTACCACTGTTCTCTGTCTCCACCCTCATCACCAGCTGTTGGGTGTGTACGTATTGTATCTTGTAATTGACTCTTTGTACCTGTACCTATTTTATGCCACCTTGTGGCTCAGGTCATGACTGAAAATGGTCCTCTGGATCAGTGCACCTACCTGGTCACCAAAGACATAAATAAATAAATTAAACAAGTGACTTGCTCAGGGTCACACAGTATGCAAGTGGTGGCTGTGGGATTCAAACCCAGGTTTGCAGCTCAGTGCCATAAACCACAGCACTATATTGCCTCCAGTTTTAAGACAAGAGTCATTGAGGAGGGATGTATTAAGGTGCCAAAGAGATACTTTTTCTCTCTACCCCTAGCTGCAGCACCGTAGCAAGGAGGCATGGTTTACCTGGGTGCTGTTATAAACAGAGGAATTACTAATTTTATGTAGGTGGGTCTTTTGGGTGGCAAACAGGTCAGTTCTTGAATAGGCTGAATGTGGGTGAGAGTAAAACGTAGTCTCTCTCTGTCCTTTATGCAAGTATCTCCATATATCAACAAACCCTAACTGGACCAGCACAGCCTTTAACATATTCCTGGCTGCTCTGTTTGTGGCTACTTGACCAGAACAGTCATCCACTGGGGAAAACACACAATTAAAATCCCCTCCCATAATGATTTTTTTCCCCCCTTGAAGGTTGACAGCCTTGTCACGCACCCTTTGGAAAAAGAGGTCTGCTCTATCACTGGGGCGTACACATTCACAAATTGTATTTGCCATTAAAATAAACAATCTCCCAT
This sequence comes from Neoceratodus forsteri, assembly GCA_016271365.2. Taxonomy (NCBI): domain Eukaryota; kingdom Metazoa; phylum Chordata; order Ceratodontiformes; family Ceratodontidae; genus Neoceratodus; species Neoceratodus forsteri. Next base: position 239,599,055 of record CM028133.1, on the reverse strand, counting down.
CTAGGCTTTCCTCAGGAGAGATGAATTCTAGAGGGCATCCCCTTTTTACCAGGATTGCTGTGCTTGCCTTTTTGTCTCTTGTATGCAAGGACATAGACCTTGCCCACTCACATCCTATTAAGATTTAAGTGTTCAGAAGGGGAGAGGTGGGTCACCTCAATGAAGAAGTCCTAGTTTCACTGGAGAGTTTACTCCTTTCATATTGTAAGAAATTATTTTGATGGAACCCATGAGTTATTAGTTGGAAATAAGGAAAGCAGGGAATGGTCATGTTTCTGTTTTGATTCATATGTGGGGTGTAGGTGCACCTTTCAAGAACACAGAGAAACCTATTAACAACAGAAAACTGTGCGATGCACGGGTTGGCACCAGCCAGTTGAATGATTTGCTCTGCATGTGTTCTGTAGGGAGCATCTACAAAGAGAAGTATATTGTTGTTATGCTTCCTAGCTTACTGTACCTAGCAAGGTACACAAGTAGCAGACAATGGCCTGTTTATTGGGAAAGAAAACTAACCCACCTGCTTCTCTAAGTGGCAGTTGAACAAGACCCTCCTCCCCTACTAGAAGGAGTGGGTCTGTACAGTGCTCACCAGCCAAGGTAGGGAAGGTGAAATACCACAGAGAGTGCTGGAGTAGTGATTTCCCACTGTCTCCCCACTACAGTGCTTCATGTTGCGTGTGTGTCATCTTAGTGATCTATCCATATTATGAAACTGGTAAAGGATGGGTGGCCACAGGGTCCCAGACAAGGTCCTGTTTTTTCTTAAAGCAGCTGAAACCCTGCACAGTGAGTTCCCGTGTCATTACTGGGTGCTTCAGACTAAAGGTCTGACCTTGTGGGAAAATCTTATCTATGATCATCATCATCTAGATCATGATTTACTCATCATACATGACCTTTCAAATCACCAACAGATGATTATTGATTATTTTCGTAAGCTTAAATCAGCATTATGGTTGTTGAAGATCTGTGGATGATCAGGGGACGATCATCGTCGATGATCACTGATAATTATATTAGTTCTGCATTATAAGATTTGAAGTCACATACGTAATATTTAAAGTTTATGCATTACTAATATGAAATATGAATGTCAAATATCAGCAAAACCAAATTAATTAAAATGTAAATCATTTGAAGTCAAGTGTTATTACCTTTAGGAAGAGTACATGCAGTGTTAGGTGTAGTACACATATCTGCATACCTAATTTGTATATTTCAAAAGCACAGTTTAAGGGCCAAAACAATAGTAATTTCTATTTTTAATATAATTTTGCATTGACAGCATTAGTTTGCAGATTGTCAGAAAAGACTTCAAGCACAAACCAGGTACTTGTAGGAACTCATCACAACCATAAGAAGGAACTACTGAATGGACTTATATAAAGCAATATGAGTGTTTATAATACTAGTAAGAAGTGACGTGTCAGAGTAAGTATAATTGAAAGCAGCATGTTTGTACAGAAGATGTATTGTAACTGATGATGCCAATAAAAATGTCTAAATAGAAGACATGCTAAATTCCAAAAGTAAAGAAAAAAGATCATGTTTTACTACCACTGCACTAAAGCGCACCTCAACAGCACTAAACAAAACCTGTCGACTCCTCACTGGAGCACAGAGACGGATCAACACTTGTGACCTCTACATGGAAACAGGTTGGTTGCATCTTTCCAATCGCCTCATGTATCTCACCTGTGTGATGGCAAAAAAATCAATCTTGGGACTCACTCCTCCATGTATCCGGGACCTGCTCTGCCTGAACAATGGCACTTGTACCACCAGAAGATCTGACCACCAATCTTTCCTTGTCCCTAGATGCCGGACTGCTCAGGGACAAAGATATTTTACATACCGTGCCCCTACCTGGTACAATGCCCTTAACCTACCCTCCCTATCCTCCATGACATTAGGAGCTCTCAAATCCATACTTTACACTCACCTCACAGCCTCCAGCTCCTGTGACTGCTTTGACTAAAGTCTCATCCCACTGAGTGCACTTACATTTGTTTCACTCAACCACCATGGTCTCCTCTTTGACAAAGACAACCTGAGTACCACTAACCTGGTTCTGTCTGCTCCTAAACTTCTTATTTCTCCCTCTTCCCTCTCAAGCTCTTCAATCCTTATTCCTTGCCCTTGACACTGTCTCTGAGTTCCTTTTTCTTTTCTGTACATAAATGTTACTGTTTAAGTTGTGGCCTTGTTAAACGGTTTACTGATTGTTTGTAACACTGTCTACTATGTTTTTGTACTTAATGACGTGGAACCTTTGTAAAAGAGCCTTGGCTAAAAGGTATTAATTCCTAGAACAATCAACTTCAAAACTTTCAAATTTATTACAGTAATCTTGGCCATGGGCAATCATGAAAAATCATGATGATATGAGATCATCATTAATCACAGTCACCATTTCTATAATATCATGGGTTTTGATTGGCGGCCATTTAACGTGAATGTTTAATTATTGGTATCCATGATCACGATGACGGTTTTTAAAGTCTGAACATGATTTTGAACATAATTGATAATGATCATTCATGATAATACATCATTATGCAATCATCATCATCTTTTCAGCTGGAAAGTACACCATTTTACCCATAATCTGGTAACATCATACCACAAGTACACTGAAACAGGAAAGTCACTGTACAGCATTCCTCCCTTCATCCGTCCAGACCTCTGCTGTGCCTCCCCTGCCTCACCCCCTACCTCAAATGTCTATGTATCAGAATACAGATGTGCTAACAAATAATTCAAACAATTCCACTGACACACAGCAATCTCAGTCTGTTTTTTTCATTGAATGCAAGATTTAAAGCAATGGTGCTCATATGCCTCTCCACACCCCTTAGGTTGATACCTAGAGCAATTGCAAGTGTTGTCCATCAGACATCTCATTTTGTTTCAGTTTGCTGAGTCTTTAGAATTCTCTTTTTCTGCTGCCTTCTGCTTTGTCTTGTCCTTTCACTGCAGCTGCTGCATAATGTTGATAAGTTCAGGAGTGAATTACTGTGGTGGCGGCATAGAGTCTGGCCTCATGCGTTTTCTTTTTCTTCCACTACATTCCATGCAGTTCAAAGAGCTCCTTCAGTCCCTATTTCTTATACTCTTCTCAAAATCCACAAAAGCGTAAGCAAACTGTTAGGTAGGCCAGTCATATCAGGGTGGAGTCTACACAGGTAGATTTCAGAGACAGTGCTCATGTTATTTACATCACAGAGGAGCTTAATAACACAAATAGAAACTGGAATGACTGCATTTTGGTAACATGGGATGTGAAAGACTTGTACACATCCATACCACATGGTCAAGGGTGTCAAGTGCTACAGGAGACCCCTGAAAGAGAGACATTAGAGGACACACCACCTAATCAGCTACTAGTGCAATATGCACAAATAGAGTTATAGCAGAATTATTTTAAATTTGAGAAACAACACTATCAGCCAATTGGGGGACAGCAATGGAGTCAGGTATGGCCCCCTCTCAAGTCAACCTGTACATGGCGGCATTGGAGAGAAGGTATGTTTTTTTCAAACATCGATCCATTTATACAAGAAATTGCATTATGGAAATGATTTATTGATGATATTATTGTCATATGAGATGGTACCATACAGAAACTGAAGAACTGTCACAAGTATTTAAACCCAAGAACAGACCATTTAATATTTGTCATGACACAAAATGAAATTAGCATTCCCTTTTTGGACATGACCATTTTAAAACAATTACAACAGATTAGTAACTAAACTACATAGAAAACAAGCTGACAGAAACTCTTTAATGTATGCAACCAGTATCTACCCTCAGAACCTGATCAGCTAGCTCCCATATGGTCATTTGGTCCATGCAAAACAGAAAGGCTCTTAGGAAAGTGATTATCTGGAGGCAGAGAGGAATATGGAAAAAAGATTCAAGGAAATAAGGTACTCAGACACGAAAATACAAAGTGCAGTAATGAAAGCAGACCAAAAGGAGAGGAAGCAACTCCTTTAGGACACTGGGAGGAAAGGGGACAAAAATCAAAAGAGCAGGATATTATTCAGCACCACCTATAATGATGCATTTTATACTGTCAAAAATGTAACAAGCATTGGAATGCACTTAAGGCAACAGAGGCTGGAGAAGGGGTCTTTAAAGAACAGCCTATGGTAGTGCGATAGAAAAGTAAGTCACTGGATAGGAGAGCTAAAAAGTTCACAAATTCACAGCAAAGCATATACAGAATAATTGATAGATAACAGTGTAATACAGAAATGAGAAAGTGCAGTAGAATCATAATATAAGTAAAAATACAGGCAAAATAATCACAATGCATATCCTCTAGAAACATCCAGCTCTTCAAATGAGCCATATACAAGCACCTGCTTAACACATACAAGTGCCTCCTAAACATATACAAGCACCTTCTCAGTACATATATGCACTTCCTCAACATAACCACCTTCTCAACATGTACAAGCACTGTTTCAACATATACAGCCCCCTTCTCAACATACACAACTGCCTTCTCAACTTATACAAGCTCCTCAACATTGCTCACTGGTGAGAGCCCACCTGGAGTATTGTGCCCCGATCTGGAGGCTGCACCTCAGAAAGGACATAGATAGGAAGGAGGCAGTCCAGAGGAAGGAAAGTGAAATGGTGCAGGGGTTGCACCAAAAGCCCTATGAGGAGAGTCTGACGGATCTCACCATGTACCCTAGAAGACAGGAGAGTGAGAAAGGACATGATATAAACCTACAAGTACCTCGCGGGGGGAACAGGATGCAGAAGCGGAGTCACTCCCAAATGAGGAAGAGCACCAGAACCAAAGGGCATGTGATGAAGCTTGGGAGGGAATTTAGGAGGGATGTGAGAAAGTACTACTTCATGAAAAAGTGGTGGATGCCTGGAATAGATTGCCATCTTAAATGATGGAGGCAAAAACAGTAGGGGACATCAAGCATGCATGGAATAGACATGGGGGAATATTAGGAAGTGGGCAAGGAGGAGGGAGGGTCACCAGAGACCAGCTGGGGTCTGTGGAGACAGACTAGGCAGGTACCATCTGGGCAGTCTGGATGGGCCAAGTGGTCCTTTTCTGCCAACAAATTTTATGTTTCTATATTTCTACAGTATATACAAAGGCCTTCTCAACATATATGACCATTTTTTCAACATATACTAGCACCTTCTCAACATGTACAATCACTTTCTCAACATATACAACCACCTTCTCAATACACACAACCACCTTCTCAACATATACAAGCTCATTTTCAACATATAGAAACCCCTTCTCAATATATACCAGCACCTCCTCAACATAGGCAAGCACCTTCTCAACATACACAAGCACCTTCTCAACATATACAAGCACCTTCTTAATGTATGCAAGCACATTTTCAACATATACAAGCGCCCCTCAACATATAAAATCACTTCCTCAACATATACAAACACCTTCTCAACATATATGAGCAGCTTAGCACATTTTCAACATATACAAGTACCTCCTCAACATACAGAAGCACCTCCTCAACATATACAAGCACCTCCTCAACATGCAGTATACAACATTTATGGGTTCTCAATAATTTCAGGGGTTAATTCAGTGATTTGGAATGAGCATATGAAAAAGTCAGCATCCTCCATCTCCTGTCTTCCAGGCACATGAAAAACTATCCCTACGGCCCTGTGTAGAAAACCAGACACTGTCCCCAGTAAACACATTGCAAATTGAGAAGCTATCTAGCTAACCACAGGTTAAAGTTAGCTGGAAGCGACGATGAAATCTGTCCAAAAATATCAAATTATCAGAAGCAGGAAGCTAAAATGTTTGTTGCAGATTTAAACTCTGAGGTGTGTCTGTTAAGTTGATGCTAAGTAAAGAGAACTTGTCAAACCATAAGGCAACTGTTATTTTCTTTTCAATAAAGGAAACTTCTCAAACCGTAAGGCAACTGTTACTTTATTTCCAATAAAGGGAACTTGTCAAACCTTAAGGCAACTGTTATTTTCTTTTTTTCATTTTATTCCATTGTAGGGAATATTTTTCCATGCAAGGGACATGACAGACAGCATTGGAGACTGAAATCCCATGGCCACATGGCATGCACAGCAGAGGTGATCGCAGTGTAAGTGCAGTTTAAAGGAAGCGAGAAAGGGAAAGAGGAGGAAAATGCCACTCTAGTTCTCTATGCAGGTGGCAAAGGCAGTGAACAAAAAAACAGCATTCAGAAAATACAATGAGACCTGGAAGGATGACGATGGGGAAGTATATCTGGCAAAGCAAAGGGAGGCAGGAAGGAGAGTGAGGGCAGCTAAAGAACTAACAAAGGAGAGGATAGTTAAGGAGGCCAGAAAAGGGGACAAGACCATCTTCAAATATGTGTGAGGAAAGAGGAAGACAAGGGTTAGGGACAGTGAGAATCGGGAGGGCAGGGGGGACTCCACAGAGAAAGATTTAGAGAAAGTGGAAATACTGAATGATTACTTCTGCTCAGTCTTTATGGTATGGGGGTGAGAGAAGACAGTCCAGCATACTGCAGTAAGGAACAGGGGGAGGAGGGAGTGGACACTGGACACAAGTCCATTCTCACTGAGAGTGTCTGGAAGGGATTGGAAGCCTTAAAGAATAAGACGATGGGGCAGGATGGGATTCATCCAAGGGTGCTAAAGGAACTGAACATGGTGCTGGACACTCCTGTGGCAGAGCATTCTAGGACCTCACTGGAGATGGGGGAAGTTCCAGCGGACTGGAGGAGGGAAGATGTGTTCTCTCTGCACTAAAGTGACAGTATGGAGGATGCTAGCAACAACAGGCCAGTCAGTCTCACATCATTGGTGGGGAAGTTAATGGAGACACTACTGAAGGAGAGGCTCATGGAGCACCTGGAGGCAAAAGAGCTGCAGGACCACCTGCAGCACAGTTTTACAGGAGGGATGTCATGTCAAACTAATCTCATAGATTTCTTTGACTTGGTTACCAGGGAAGTGGATCAAGGGAGAGCAGTGGACGTAGCCTATCTCAACTTCAGTAAGGCTTTCAATACTGTGCCACACAAGAGGCTAGTTAAGAACTAAGCAGCCTAGGGGTTGGGGAGAAAGTGACAACAAGCTCGGTATCAAACTGGTTAAGGGATAGAAGGCAAAGACTGGTAGTAAACAGTAGCCACTCAGGTGATAGGAGAATGACTAGTTGGGTGACACAGGGTTCGGTGCTGGGACCAGTCCTCTTAAATGTCTTCACACGCGACGTTGCTGAGGAGCTTGAGATTAAAGTATGTCTCTTTGCAGATGATACAAAAATCTGCAGTGGGGTTGGCACTCAGGAGGTGGAGAGAATGTAAAAGGATCTGAGGAAACCAGAGGGATGGTCTGAGGGTGGCAGCTGAGTTTCAATGTCAAAAATTAAACGATTATGCACTTAGGGCTGCAAAATACAGGGCTGTGTATAAGATGGGAGGAGTGGAGCTTACAGTCACCAAGCAAGATAAACCTAGGGGTTATCAAATCTGATGACCTCAAGGTAGCTGGGCAGTGTGACAAAGCAGTGGGAAAGGCTAGCAGGATGGTGGAATGCATTGGAAGAGGGATTTCTGACAGAAGGAGGGAGGTGGTGCTGCCATTGTATCGCTCACTGGTGAGGCCCTATCTCAAATACTGTGTTCAGTTCTGGAAGCCGTATCTCCATAAGGATACTGAAAGAATGGAAGCAGTATAGAAGTGGGCAACCAACATGGTGAGGGGGTTGCAGGAGAAGCCATATGAGAAAAAGCTGCAGAAACTCAACATGTACTCCCTGCAAGAGAGGAGAGCAAGAGGGGACCTGATTGAACCCTACAAGAAATTCACAGGAGTGAACAAGATGCCAGTGGAGGGTCTATTTCAAAGAAAGGAAGGCACCAAAACAAGGGGGCATGCAATGAAGCTAAGAGGGGGAAAGTTTATGAGAGAGAGAGAGATGTGTGAAAATACTTCTTCACGGAAGGGGCGGTGGATGACTAGCACAGCCTGCCAGAAGAGGTAGTGGGGACAAAGACTGTGGGGTACTTCAAGTATGCATGGGATAGGCACAGGGACATATTGGCTAAAGGAACGGGGGAGGGGAGTGACACCTATGATCAACTAGAGTCAGTGGCAATGGCATAGGCAGGGACAAGGAGCAGACTGGATGGGCCTAAATGTCCTTTTCTGCCAATGAAATCTGAGTTTCTGTGTTTAAGTGTCTGCCACTCTGCCCTGCTAGTGGGAATCAGCCATAGTATTAATCAACTGCCTCTAGAGGGTAAGAGGGTATAGTTGGGACTCCAAGACTTTTTGGTCCTTAGCCTCTCATAGGAGACTGCCAACAAGGGTGTCAGTTAGTTCTAGTTGTGCAGTTGGTTTTTGTGATGTAGACAGCTGTTCACTAGGAGCTGGACAGACTGGTTCCAGAACAGTCCAATATAGAGTGCTATGACCAGATAAAGTAGAGCTACTTTAGCAGTAAGGCATGACAGGGTGTGCGTCACTGTGGGTTAGAAAATGGGTAGGGAGATTCTTTGTTTCTGATTGGCTAATGGCACCAAGTAGCCGGTCCAGTATCAGGCAACACAGACCAGGAAATATCAAATCCCAGTCTCTGGCTGCCTGATTACTTTCTAATATCATTGTGCCCATAGAATTTTCCATTTCAAAACGCTGCCATTTTTTCTCTCTCGCTTAGCGAGAGATACAGCCCTCTCCAACACTTGTTTCTGAATTCAGCATTTTTTTACTAGACTACTGCAAATAAATAACCTGTCAAAAAAATACTAGCTTTCTTCAAAATTTAGCAAAGTAGTGGTACCCAAAGCATTATTTCTTTTTTTTTTGTCTGACAACCCGCTGAGGTTGTGTGCTTTCCTTAGTGCTGGAGTGAGATTCGTGCTCAATTCACAACTGCCGGTTTCAGTTCCTTTGTTCACCTTAGCCTTCCTCATATAATAACATCTTTATTTTTCCCTAAAAAGAATTATAATCTCTAACTGCACAGCCACTGCACTTTGCACCCTGGCATGCCAAGTCGTACTGTACCTCTCATCCGACCCTGTTCTATCCGACTTTGTTTCTGACATCAGTGTAATTAATAATCAATTGCTGGCTCTGTTCCCTCATTCATCTAAACTCACCTTAGAAAGTGAGTAAATAAAAATACACACACACACACACACACACACGTTCTAATGACAATACTTGTGCTGCTGCCTTCAGTTGTCCTGAGTCCCAACTGTCTTTTACTGCTCTGACCAGCGATGGCATGTCAGAAAAAAAAGTCTGACTGTCAGTTCAACAGATCATCTGACGGTGCCTCCAATGCTGTAATGATGCAGACTCTCGGAAAATAAAAGAAATGAAATGTAGTGTTTGGCAGGGGGTGGTGGGGACACGAACAAGGAAGACACACTACAAAAATGGAAAATTAAAAAGAAGTGAAACACAGCAGTGCCCTCTACTGGTGAGTATACCAGTTGAGGGACTACTTTACAAGAAAATGGATTTCCTATCAATTTTTACTTCTATTTAGTTTTTTTTTATTTTGTAATATTTTAATTAAAATGTTACCAGTAACCGATTTTCTAAGCTCAATAATACCTTCCAGGGTGGGCGGTATTGGACTATGCCAGATCTTCCAAGGACAATAAGGCCCTTCGCTCTCAGCATTGGGCCTCACTACACCAGTGAGCAGTCCAGTATAGCCCAATACCACCTAACCTGTCGGGTATTATTGCTTACATAAACACACACCATATGTACACACACACACACACACACACACACACACACACACACGCACACACACACACACACAGCTGTCATGTGTACACCCCCCACACACACACTAATTTACAGCCCTGCATATCCAGACACACACATGTACACATTTATTTACAGCACTACATACACACACGCACACACACATACACAAACACTTACAACATTACATGCCCAGACCCACACACATGCGTGTACACACACACAACACGTATCATTAATAGGGTTGCCCATATTCTAACTCAATACTGATGACACATTTTTAATTTTGTAATATTTAATTAAAATGTTACCAGTAACCGATTTTCTAAGCTCAATAATACCCTCCAGGGTGGGCGGTATTGGACTATGCCAGATCTTCCAAGGACAATAAGGCCCTTCACTCGCAGCATTGGGCCTCACTACACCAGTGAGCAGTCCAGTATAGCCCAATATCACCTAACCTGTTGGGTATTATTGCTTACATAAACACACACACACCATATGTACACACACACACATACACGTGCACACACACACACACAGCTGTCATGTGTGCACCCCCACACACACACACTAATTTACAGCCCTGCATATCCAGACACACACATGTACACATTTATTTACAGCACTACATACATACATGCACACACACATACACAAACACTTACATTACATGCCCAGACCCACACACATGCGTGTACACACACCCAACACGTATCATTAATAGGGTTGCCCATATTCTAACTCAATACTGGTGACACATTTTTAATTTTGTAATATTTAATTAAAATGTTACCAGTAACCGATTTTCTAAGTACAATAATACCCTCCAGGGTGGGCGGTTTTTGGCTATACCTGACTTTCCAGGGGCTATTTATGCCCCTGTATGGTCCGGTATAGCCCAATACCCACCCACCCTGTCAGGTATTACTGCTTACATAACAGCATGCCTCTGGAAGTGAGGCACAAGGCAAGGTACTTATTATCCAGTTTGAAGGAAGAAAAAGCATGGTCTGCAGTAGAAACACACACACAGCCGATATGTACACACACACACACACACACCGGGCATGTAAATACATGCAGCCAGCATGGATATATATACACACACACACACACACGCACAGCTGGCATGTACACATACACACACAGCCGGAATGTACACATACATGCACATGCATGCACGCACACGCACACACACACACACACACAGCCAGCATGTATACACATACACAAAGTCGGCATGTATGTGTGTGTGTGTATGTCTATATATATATATATGTATATACACACACATACACTCATTTACAGCACTACATATCTGGACACACATACTGTGACAAGGCACGACCTCGCCACGGGACTCAGGATCAGCTTTGAGGTGAGTAAGGAGTCTCAGGAAGACCAGTTTGTTAACATCAAGCCAACCAGGTATATTTCTATTCCCTTAATATGGTTGGTAACACAGGACTTTGGGCTTCTGCCCTTTTCTTTTTAAGCCCCACCAGGGAAAATGAAACAAAAACAGAAATAAAGAGGCCCAGCTCCAGGTGGGAGCGCTGTCTAAACAATCCCCAACCCTAACTAGAAACCCCCTTTTCTAGAAGGCTAGATCTTCTGGAAGAACACAGACAGTAGAACAGAAAACTCACAATGAAAATAAAGTTTTCTTTTTGGTCAGATTCAGGAGACCAATCTCCTGATAGTTGCTTATGGGACTCCTGATCCGGAACACATCCAGGCAGCTTGTCAGCCCTCTACCCCTGCAGCAACCCTCCTGCTGACTTTTCCTTCCTGTTTTTAAAGCTCCTTTGCCTGAGCAGCTGCAGCCAATTAGCCGATCAGCTGCAGCTCTACCCTGACTATCTTATCCAGGGAAATCCCCTCTCCTCCAGTACCTGAGTCCACCACACATCCCCCTCCCCAGCTGAACACTACAGGGTTGGGCGGCCTGTGCCGAAAGGTAGGGTCTTCGGGAAAGTCTGTCTGCATTCCCATTCAGTGTCCCCACTCTGGGGTGGACCACAAAGTGATACAGTTGCAGTGCAAGGAACCATCTCATGACTCTGGCATTTTTTTCCCTGTTCATTTGCATCCACTTGAGAGGGGCATGGTCCATCAGCAGAGTGAACTTGCGACCCAGTAGGTAATATCTGAGGGTTTTTGTCATCCACTTCACCGCAAGGCACTCCTTTTCCACTACGGTGTACCACTGTTCCCGGAGTAACAACTTCCTACTCAGGTACAGGATGGGGTGCTCTTCACCGGCTACCACCTAGGAGAGTACTGCCCCCAATCCAACATCTGAGGCATCTCTTTGCAGAATGAATTCTTCATCAAAATCCAGGGAGACCAGTACCGGATCAGAACAGAGGGCCATCTTGAAGTCAGTGAATGCCCTATCCGCTGCCTCCGACCACCTCATGATATCCGGTGCTCTTGCCCTGGTTAACTCCATCAATGGAGCAGCCCGAGTGGCAAAGTGAGGGATGAACCTCCGGTAGTAACCGACCAACCCTAGAAAAGCCCTCACTTGCTTCTTCTTGTTTGGTTGGGGCCAGTTTTGGATTGCCTCTATCTTCTTCAACTGGGGTTTCACCAATCCCTGTCCAACCACATAGCCCAAGTATTTTGCCTCTGACAAGCTGATCTTACATTTGGTGGGGTTCACTGTCAACCCTGCTTCTCGTAACGTATCTAGTATGGCCTCGACCTTCTGAAGGTGACTCTCCCAATCCATACTATGGATGACCACATCATCAATGTAGGCAGCAGCATTGTGAGAGTGAGGGCATACAGACCAAACGGGAGGACCTTGTAGTGGTATAAACCCCTCGGGGCGACGAAGGCAGTCTTCTCCTGGGATGCCCTTGTGAGTGGGATCTGCCAATATATTTTTGCCAGGTTCAAGGTGGAGAGGTATCTGGCCTTCCCCAACTGGTCAATCAGTTCGTTGACCCTAGGTAGGGGATATGCATCAAAATGCGACATCTCGTTTAGTTTCCTGAAATCGTTACAAAACCTCCAAGTGTTATCCAGTTTTGGCACGAGGACGATGGGGCTCGACCATTCACTATCGGACTCCTATGACGTCGAGCTTCAACATCCTCTTGACTTCAGCTCAGATTTCTTTCCTCTTGGCCTCTGAGATATGGTAGGGTCTTTCCCTTATCTTTACGCCCGGAGCTGTCACAATGTCGTGGTAGGCTGCGACCTTTCGACCAGGTCGTTCGGAGAACACATCCCCGTTCTGCTGAACCATTTCCACTGCTTCTTTGTACTGTGTAGGAGACAGCTCAAGTGAGATATGGACTTGCTCCTCTGTTTTACCTTCTGCTGGGATTACGCCCAATGAGACACAGCAGGCCTCCCGGTCTTGCCATGCCTTCAGGAGATTAATATGGTATATTTGGAACTTCTTCCTGCGATCAGGTTGGCTTACTTTATGGTTCACATCACCGATAGCTTCCACGACCTCATACAGACCCTGCCACCTGGCAAGCAGTTTGCTTTCTGCTGTAGGAACCAGAATCATCACCCGATCCCCCAGCTGGAACTTCCAGATCCTTGCCTGATGGTCATAATAAATCCATTCGGTATCTTGGGCCTTTTCTAAGTGTTCCCAGACAATAGGAGTGACCCGGGCCAACCTTTCCTGTATTTGGGAGATATACCCAATCACACTGGCTCCTTGTGGAAGTTGCTCTTCCCAGTCCTCCTTTAATATATAGAGGATACCCCTGGGCCAACAGGCATATAACAACTTGAAGGGGGAGAATCCGGTGGATGCCTGTGGGACCTCTCGGATAGCAAGCATTAAGTAGGAAAGGAGTAAGTCCCAGTCCTTTCCGTCTCAGCTCACAACTTTCCGCAACATCCCCTTCAAAGTCTGATTAAATCGTTCAACCAGACCATCTGTCTGAGGGTGGTACACTGAGATCCTCAGGGCATGGATCTGGAGGAGTCTACAAAGCTCCTTCATCAAACGTGAGACAAAGGGGGTACCCTGGTCTGTCAGTATCTCCTTTGGGAATCTGACCCTCGTGAAGACTTGAATGAGTTTGAAGCAATCGACTTTGAGGCCATGTTACAGAGTGGGATCACTTCCAGATATCTTGAAGCATAGTCTATGATGACTAGGATGTGCTGGTGGCCCCAGACTGACCTGTCTAGGGGGCCTACCAGGTCCATCCCAATCCTCGTGAACGGTTCAGTGATGATTGGCAAGGGCACCAACGGGGCTCTTAACTTCGGCCATGGGGATGCCAACTGGCATTCTGAGCATGAAGCACAGTACCGCCTTACCGCAGTGTAAATTCCAGGCCAGTAGAATCTTTGGAGTATGCGGCGTAGCGTTTTTTCGACCCCCAGGTGTCCTCCGATTAGGTGAGCATGTGCCAAATCCAGTACCACCTTCCTGTGCGGGCGGGGGACCAGCAACTGCTCCATATCATGTTCTTCATCTGGTATCACTTGGTATAGGAGGTCATTATTTAACGTGAAATATGGTCTGGGTCCCTTGGCTTTGCCATCTACTGGCACCCCATTAATCTCCACAACCTCTGACCAGATATTCTGAAAGAGAGGCTCGTCTATTTGGTCCTGACCAAAGTTCCTGGAGGCTATCCAGAGGGTACTCAATTCAGGGGGATTCAATTCTGTCTCCACTTGTGGGTCCTCCTCTTCCTCCCTACAACTCTCCCCTCAGGCACCAGACCACTCACCCTGTTGTCCCTCTGGGAGTGGAGTTCTACCTCCATCCAGCACAGACCTGCCATTGACAGCCAGTATCTTGGTCCCCAACTTCTTACAATCCCTACATTCCTTTCATGATTTCCAGGACTTTCCTGCCTCCCCATACAGCTTGGGGTCCCAATGTCCGTAAGAGAAATAATCGGGTGACTCCTCTGACCCCTCGGGGATTCCTAGCAACATAGCCTCGGTTACCAGGCCCTGGCCTCCCGGGTCTCCCCCTCATGGAGTAATGTCTTAAACCCCAGGAAATCTCGACCCACCAGGACAGGATGTGCCAATCGAGGGAGGACCCCCACCGTGACCTGCCTCTCCTCCCCCTGTGCTTTCACGGTAACTACTGCCGTGGTGTAATAAAACACTGTGCCATGGACACAGGTGATCCCAGTATGTTTCTAGAAGTTAATTTGGGAGGGTTTCACCAGACTGCAAACTATAACGGCGACCTCACTCCCTGTGTCGACAAGGGCCACAACAGCCTGTCCGTTTATCTTAACAACCCAGGTAAATCGGTGTGAAGTGGTGACCACCTCTACCACTTTAATCAAATGGCAGTCACTCTGTGGGGACCCACCCCAGTTGCACTGCATTGGGTCAACCCCATTCGGGCAGTGGGCAATTACATGTCCCCGCTCCCCACACCCATAACAGCGGTAGCATTCTTGGGGTGACCCTGGACCCTTTGAGCTTCTAGGGGCGACCAGGTCCCCCTCTATTTTTGAACCCGAAAGTCCCTTTGTGGCCTCGGACTGCTCTTCAGTGGTCCTTCTCCCTGGACCTGTCCGGTCTGACCTCTCGGGGGGTTGATATCTCCAGTTTGGAGTCCACCCTAAGTCCCGGGGGTAGCCGACCCCAACGTCTGGGGAAAGTTCCTTCATGGCATAATGCCGCTCCACCAAGGTGACCAGTTCATCACAGGAAGTGGGGTCGGCCTGTCCAACCCACTGTCGTAGGCTGGCCAGTAGTCCTCTTAAGAACCGGTCCATTACCAGGAGCTCCACAATTTTGGCAGCGCTATGGCACTCGGGTCGCAACCACTTCTTGGCCAAGTAGAGAAGGTTGTACATCTGTGACCGAGGCTTCACCGACTCCAGGAATCTCCAGCTGTGGTACCTCTGGGCTCAAAGGGCTGGAGTCACGCCAGCACGGGCCAAGAGCTCTTCCTTCAGTCTTGGATAGTCTGTGGTGACTCCCTCACCCAGATCATAATATGCCTTCTGGGCCTTGCCACACAAAAACGGAGCTAAAATGCTGGCCCACTGAGCTTGAGGCCATAATTTATGAGTAGCCATCCTTTCAAAGGCAAGCAAATATGCTTAAATATCGTCAGCTATCGTCATTTTCTCCAGACAGTTGGAAACTCGTATAGTCCAGTAACCTTCTGGGGTAGGCCCTCCAGGGCAACCCTCTCCTGGCATGGTCTCGATGAGACACTTTACCATTTCCTGGAGGACAGCGCGGTCCTGGGCCGTCTGTGTGAGCAGCAACTGCTTTGTCTCTTATTGAGTCCGGGTAGCTTCCTGCTGGGCTGCCATAGCCTGGATCAAGGCTTTCACCACGTCCTCCATGCCCTGGTCTTCTTTACTCTGGGGTGGTTCGGATTCCAGCCAAATTCTTTGCTGACCTGGATCTCACTTCTAAAACCACATGTGACAAGGCACGACCTCGCCACGGGACTCATGATCAGCTTTGCGATGAGTAAGGAGTCTCAGGAAGACCAGTTTGTTAATATCAAACCAACCAGGTATATTTTTATTCCCTTAATATGGTTGGTAACACAGGACTTTGGGCTTCTGCCCTTTTCTTTTTAAGCCTCACAGGGGAAAATGAAACAAAAACAGAAATAAAGAGGCCTAGCTCTGGGTGGGAGCGCTGTCTAAACAATCCTAACTAGAAACTCCCTTTTCCAGAAGGCTAGATCTTTTGGAAGAACACAGACAGTAGAACAGAAAACTCACAATGGAAATAAAGTTTTCTTTTTGATCAAATTCAGGATACCAATCTTCTGAGAGTTGCTTATCCAGGGAAACCCCCCTCTCCTCCAGTACCTGAGTCCACCACAATATGTACACACATAGTTACAACACTACAACATACATACACATGTATACACACACATTGTTTGCGCTCACAATTAATAGGGTTGCCTGTATTCTAACTCAATAGTGATGACCTGAAGTCTCATATATTGTGACTTTATATGTAATTTAAAAAAGGCTGCTGATTTGAAGTGTGTTAAATTTCTATTTTTAATTACAAAGGGAGCCAATCTCATAATATCAGACATAAAGCCTGTTTCTGTAAAACTCTGTTAGACAAAAAATAGCATCCACATGTCTTCAGATAAGCATTTTTTAAAAACTGTCAGAACTAGTGCTGACAGCCAACTTTTCACCACCAAACAGCAGCGGAAGTCAAAGCATGCATGTGTCTATTTCACAAGAGGTGCTAATGTATTCTCTGTAAAGAGTTTAAAAATACATTGAAACAGGGGTAGGAGAACATTATCCGAGCCTTTTTCAGGTTCTAATAAGGTCCTAATAACTTTTAAAACACCCAAGGATGCTGAGGGAGCAGGCAAAGGAGCTTGCAGGACACTTGACTGACCTGTGCAACGGTTCACTGGACTTAGGCATGGTACTGCAGGACTGGAGAATGGAACATGTAGTGCCCATCCAAAAAGTGGTCCCAAGGATGACCTGGAGAACTACAGACTGGTCAGTCTGACCTCAATCATGTGCAAGCTCAGGGAGACCATACTGAAAGGGACACGGTCAACCAATTTCGCATCATATTATTTCTAGTTGAAAACCCACATTTCATGATTGCCTACCTTCTCCAAAATTCATTGATGTTGCTAGTTGTTTTATCTGCTTCCTCTTCCATGTAGAACTGAAATGCATGCTCAAATTGTGTAGTTATACCCAACCTTGTTTTGTTTGAAATCCTTGAACTACTCTTATTGCATACTTCCTACACATTAGGAGCACCCACAAACAGTGCATACACTTATGATGCAATAGTCTCCTTTCCACTCACCATGTAAGGAGTGGTTAGTCTGTGTTGAGCGTTCCCAGGAAATATGCAGTGACAGTTGATCAAGGAATGTAAACAAACATTTTTTTGTGTGTGATGTGTGGGCAGTATATTTTTGTAAGTTAGTGTCACAGTGTGACATGTCACAGGCTGCTTTGCAGAATACCGCATGTCACAACTGCTGTCGTAATTTGCTACTTGTGCCATTTTTGGGGCACAAGTCAAGTTATGCCAGGCATAGGCTTTTGAGAATTGGGCCTAGAGTCTGTGCCAGAATGTTGGTCACAAGTTATAGCTTTCCATCCAAGATGGGGACTAAATAATTTCTGTAGTTTTGTTAAAATTGACAAGGTAAAGGAGGGGTGACTTATATGTGAAGTCACCTTATAGTTGACTTCCCTCGTTACTCAATCAAAAATTCAATCAGACATGTCTGTTATGTAGCTGGCCTACTAGCGCAATGGTAGTGTCACTGTTTCTGGCTTGATGACCTGGTTTGGGACCGAAATCAGTGCATTAGAAAATCAGTGGTGGGGGGGGGGACTGAGCATTCGGAGGACTGCTCTCCTCCTCCAGGGAGAGGCTGGTGTGACAGCTGGTGCATGCCTGGCCCCTAGTGATGGTAGCCGCAATATGTGGGTGAGGAGCGGCAGACATCATGTACGTCACACACGGAAGCGTGTATGATGTCACCCTAGACGTCATTGCAGGTACACCCCACAGAGGTGGGACAGAAACTGGAATCACAGCTTGGCTGGCAGGATGAGCAGTGACCCTCCATAGTCCCTATGCTGGTGACCTAGGCACCTCATAAAGCTAGATCCGTGACAAGGAAGGTCAAGGGACTCCCTGCCACCCCACCATGAGGAGCAAGCCATGGTGGACTAAGGAAGGGTAAGACCAGAAGAAGTTAAGTAACGTGGTTTGGGGGGGGGTCAGCGTGAAAGAGGGCTGGGCAAAGAGAAGGAGGGATAAACAGATTATTAAAAAAATAAAAAGATTTACTTGTCATGACCACCCTCTCATGAACCGGTATTGCCTGTTATCCTGGAGATTATTTGCCTCTAGGAATTCTACCAGCCTTTTCTTTAGGAAACATTCTAGACCCTTTTCCCACTACAGACATCTGGCTGACTGGTCTAAAGTTTCTTGGATTGTCCTTAGTGCTGCTTTTGTGCAGGGGTACTACATCAGCTGTCCTCCAGTCCCTGGGTACCACCCCAGTGTTTAGAAAGCAGCTGTAGATATCTACAAGTGATGCTGTAGGCCTCTGCATTATCCCAACAGCAAGGATGGGTGCTTCCTGTCCAGCACTACAAATGTCTCCACTTTTAGCCCCATCAGTCCCTCCAGTACCTTTCCTTCTGTGATGGGAGTGCTATTGGGTCTTTCTTCTTTCCTATCCTTTGGCCCAACTACACAGTCAGAGAGTAACCAATCCTCTTCCATTGTGAAAACCGAACAAAAACAGTAGTTCACTATGTTAGTCTTACCCTTGTCCCCTTCCTCCCACTCCCCCCCCCCCCGTCTTAACCTAACTGTCATTCCCTTCTTTAAGGGAATTTGTACAGTTCCCAACGTGACTAATTCAACAGTTACCATAGTTATTCAGAAATTAGTTTGTTAGGATACAGTTAGCAGATGAGTTTAGTAACACTGAAAAGTACTTTTTATTATTGATCAAGGGAGCACTCCCAACCAATCGGAGAGCTCCTTACTTCTGCACATGAGACACTCTTATTCTGTGAAGAACGTCTCACGCACAGATGCCCTGGAAATGGGCATGTTCTGGGAAAGTTTAAAAAATATATATGTTATTAATTGCGCTAGATCACACTCGATCAATAATATATTACTATGTCCCCCGTTGCTGCTTGTTCCTGTATAAGAGTGGTTTCGCTTGCGTTCAACTTGAGCCAGAACAGCTCAGCTTCGCTTGGTTGCTGTCGCTCAGTCACATCAATGCAAGCCACTCCCTATACAGCAACGAGTGGCTCCAGGAGACATAGTAAAGGAGAACTGCACTGAACCTGTAAGTCAGCTTTCACAGCAGAAGCTGTTTTTAAGTACTAATTACATTTTTGTCCTTGTTCCATCTGTACTTGCCTGTTAGTGACCTCAGTGAGCGTTTCTGCTTTACACTCTGGTGTTAAGTGCCATTTTAGAACTGCATGATGTAGTTTATGTCCCTCTCAACCACAGAGTTCTGTAACAGAACATGAATGCATTGTGCCAACAATAGAAGAGTAGAACAGGGACATAACCTGCATCATACAGTTCAAAAATGGCTCTTACCTGCAGCATGTAAATCAGAAACTCCTACTAGGATAGCTAAAAAGCCTGGATAGCTACAACAATAACATAATTTGGACCACAATTTAAAAATAGATTCTACGGGGGGAAATGACTTATAGATTCAGCACAGTTCTCTTTTAATCTCTAGACGTGGATGTGGAGGCATCCATTTTGGGGACAGGAAGGGCGTTGTGATGATGTCACTGCCTCACCATGCTTAAAAGTGTGCATTACAGCAGGTGAGAACATTGAGCTGCGCTGACTGGGGTCCCATTATACTATAAGGAAAATCTTGGCTGTTTTGCTCGTCATGATGTAACAATAGAACTGAGGGCTTTCTCCTCACGACTTGACACAATCCCTGTCTGTGGGAGCAGTTTGTTTTAACCTACTTCACTGCACAGTGTTAGGGCTGATGAGGCAATTACATCATCACAACACCCTTCCTGTCCACAGGATGGATGCCTCCACATCACAGTTTTAAAAGTATGTGCCTGCTTTACTAAAGGCATTGCAAACTATAGCTCAGCAGTTTGCATTCTGGATCTACGTAGTAACCTTTATATTAATCATCTCAGAAATGGTATCCGTTCCCTGTAAATCTTGTGCTTCTCCCATAAATACCGGAAAAATGCTTTGTCTTCTTGCATCACATCCTAAGCTAGTCTCAGTTCTGCTTCAGACTTCGCTTATTTTCACTATCCTCTAGTTTCTAGGGTTGCCACCTATCTGGTTCTTGACTGGATAATCTGTTTTTTAGGGTCTTTATCCGGTCATCCAGTTTTGATTAAATGCAGTCTGGTTTTTGGGCCATTTTGTGTGCTCATATACTCTTAAAACTGATGTATAAAATCATTCACTGTTTTGGCTGCATTGCATGTCCAAGTTACAAAGTTCTGATTTCACAATCATTCAGTTCTGCCTTTCTTTGTAAAACCAGACTGTCTGGGAGGTATAAAGTATGGCCATTAAGATCATTAGCAGCAAATTAACCTAATCTTTTCCACTCTGCATTTTAAGTATGGTCTTTTACTGCTATGACAGGAAACAGCTTTTACACCTGTATATGCTCTCATGTGTTTCTTTTTGTTTGTTCTATAGTCTGGTATGTTTTTGACCCATTTTTGTTAAATTAATAATCTAACTTTTATTGTCTTTATCACCACATTTGCTCTAATTTTTTGTATTACCTGAACATTCCATGATATTAGCTACACTTTTACAGGTCATTCAGATAAACAGCATGGAATGGCGTATCTGAAATTGTGGAATGTCTTAGAAATATGGAAATAAACAATAGTAGCTGCTGAGGTAAAGGGGAACACAGTGTAGTACTAAAAGTACCACAAGCATCGATAATTAAGTTTTAATATATGGATTGTCAAATTAATACCATCAGAAAGCATATAAAAAAATCCTGGTAATAGTATGGCTCCTGAACCGATAATACCACTGCTCACGAGTGATAATACTATCGTTCAGGAGCCGTAATACTATCGTTCAGGACCTGAACGATAGTATTATCACTAAAGATGAACAGCGCAAGCGCAAGTCTATCTTGTCACGTCTTTCAAGCGTGCCTTCTGATTGGCGTGTTTCCAGCCGAAACAGCTTGAAAAACATGGCAGCGGAGTCTCGCTTAGCGAGTGGACAGTATGCAGACTCCACAGTGACAAAACTTCCATTTTTTTCCGGGTATCTACAAACGAAAATGTATCTCACCAATCCCCAAAAACAAAAGGTAAAAGAAAATGAAATTGTTGCTATGCATGTGTGCGAGTCACGGAAGGCAGGCAGACCAGGCAACGCTGTGTGACAGTCTGTGGCAGTCGGCTACTAGCGCGAGATTCCTTTAGTTAACAGCCGACTGGTCGCAGCAAAATGATCAAAA
This sequence comes from Neoceratodus forsteri, assembly GCA_016271365.2. NCBI lineage: Eukaryota > Metazoa > Chordata > Ceratodontiformes > Ceratodontidae > Neoceratodus > Neoceratodus forsteri. The sequence continues at coordinate 239,577,310 of CM028133.1, read as the reverse complement.
AAAAAAAGTTGGATCCATATATTAAAAAAAATAATAGATAGGTAACTGGGCATTACTGGTGAGATACCATCTCGAGGTTCTGGACACTGGAACCTCGAGAGCTTGTCCAGAACCTCTCGATGGTATTACTCACCAGTAATACCCAGTTACCTATCCATTATTCTATTTATAATGTATGGTAAGTGCCTCTTAACCACCATAATCAGCAGTTACACAGCTTTGTTATGCACTGTTTAGAATTTTAAAAGTTGTTAACCACACTTCAGAACTTCCAAACAGTGGCAAAACAAAAAAGAATCTACCAGAGTTCCATAATTGTCACACATAGAATGCAGTGTTTTTTTGACCATACACTATAAAAGATGATGGCTGGTGATCGGGTGACAACTACGTTGAAATCATCTCTCGTGGTTGCTAGGGCTACAGTAAACCTCTTGAGCTGCGCTCTCGAGGTTTACCATGTTGCCCTAGCAACCACTCGAGGTGATTACAGCGTGGTTATCACCTGATCCCCAGCCATTATCCTCTATATCAAAAATTTATCAAAGCATCAGAATACATGACTGACATGGAAAGTAAAATGGGAGAGTGTTTAACAGAGGGCTGAGCAATAAGCTGTCAATGAGCTTGGCACATCCACCAGACCGGAGTTTGATTCCCACAGCCTCCACTTACATACTGTGTGACCCTAAGCAAGTCACTTAACCTTCCTGTGCTCCTGGGTCACTCCTGTAATATGGGCTATTGGCCTACGGGAGTTAAGCTGGTTGTCAAAGAGTAAAAATAAATAACTGAATAAATAAATCAAATAAATAACAGTATAAACATGATTTCCTATCGCTAGTAATGTCTATTCCAACATTACAAATGGCTTTGGAGAAGGAATGATATACTCGGCAGTCATAAAAAGGGGTGGAGCCAGAGGCGGAGTTTGGGGGTGTGGTTTAGCATCCGTTTTTTACCTCATCCAAAGGTGGTAACCCTACTAGTTTCCTTTGTTCTTATAAGGTATGCTTCATGCCCTCGTCATTTTGGCTTTCTTTGATTTCCTGAATGGCTTCCTTTTCTTTCCCACCTCCCCTCCTGCCACTTTCATTAATCACATTGGCCTTTTTGCTTTTCTGCTCTTCTGTATCTCCGCAACACAAAGTTCTGTAGCTTTTTAAAAGCTTCCCATCTGTCATCCACTCCTTCTTTTTCTACTATTTTTCTTCCAGCTACCTCCCAGTGTCTCCAGCATTCTTCCAAAGTTGTCCCTCATGAAATCCCATACATTTGTCTGGCTATGTGCCTTGCTATTCTCTAGCTGAGTCTGTATCCACACTGTCCCTTGGGACATGATAGAGACCTATAAGTACCTCACAGGGGTGAATAAAATGCAGTGAGGGAGTCTTTTTGGAGGAGGAGCACCAGAACACAGAGGCATGCTATGAAGCTTGGGGGGAGGTAAGAGGGATATGAGGAAGTACTTCTTCACAGTAAGGGTGGTGGACACCCAGAACAGCCTGCTAGAAGAGGTGGTGGTGGTGAAGACAGTGGGGAGCTTCAAGCGTGTGTGGGACAAGCGCATGGACATAACAGATAGAGGAAAGGGAGGATGGAGGGACGACTGTGCCAAAATAAAGTCTAGGGTGTAGTAATAGGCAAGAAAAAATAGGGCAGACTAGATGGGCCTACCAGTCCTTTTCTGATGACACATTCTATATTTCTGTGTTTCTGTGTCCTGTGATCACTGGCTCCTAGTGGTTCCTTGATACATATCTATACACGCACAGTTTACATGTGCATGGCAAAACCAGGCGCCAAGCCTGTTTTAAGTCACTTTCTCCCTGAAAGCTGATAGGAAAAGATTTTTACAAACATAGCTGCCCTCCTATTTTCCTTTCCATACCAGTTATATATTCTGATATGCTTTGATCAATTTTTGATAAATAAATAATCCAGCTTTGGGGTGCTCTCAGAGCTATATCGAGTTCCACTCTCTCTCTTTCTTTCCTTATTTCTGAGACATTCAATGACACCAGTTACACCATTCTTAAGCAATAAGGCATGATCAGGGGTTATGCTAATAATCTGTTATACACCCTCTAGGGGTGTAATGTGACACGAGCCAGAGCCGAGTGCCACATGATCCTAGAGGGTGAAAAACTGATGATTAACATAACCCATGGGAATGTTTTATTGGTATTATAATAAAAATGTTTTTTTTTTATATTATTGTACCTTGCTCAGCATGTGATCAGGTAGTACATGTATGTTGATAAAAGACTAACATAAGGCTAATAGAATGCTTGCAACCAATCAGAAGGCTGTATTTATCAGACCTCTTTTATACAATGCTATTCATGTACATGGCCTGGACTGGTATTACTGATGTCATAGAAGGTTCAGGCAGTATTTCTATCTCAATGCAATTTTTATTAAAACCATTTCAAGTATACAGAAGGATACAATTATATAGCAAATTCTACCATCCGCCACACTCTCTCTCCCCCCAGTCCTCGCTCCTCTGACCCCCTCCAGGCTTCATGCTGCTGGCAGCAGAGTCAGGATTGCAATGCCCCTTTACCTTGGTGTGTGGTGGCACCCCTCCCATTTATCTTGCCCCCTCCCCATTACCATGGGACCCTGAGGAGCCCACTCCCAGTGTCCCTATTCATGTATCCCACCCACTGCAGACAACATTGGGGAGCCCACTCCAAGTGTCCCGGGTGATGCATTTCTTCCCCATCCCCCTAGTAGCGTTGGACACTGGGGAGCCCATTCACAGTGTCCTCAGTCATATTCCCCACAGCTAGCAGTGTGGGACACCGGGGATCCCACTCCCAGTCTCTCAAAACATCAATTAGCACCGCGACCCCTTTCCCTGTCAGATACTGGGGATCCCACTCCCAGTGTCCCCTGATGTGTACCCCCAAAACTAGCACATTGGGGAGCCCACTCCCAGTGTCCTGGCATCTTTAGTGAAAAACCTGAAAAGAGAAAACAGTCCCCCAATGTCTTTTTCTTTTTTTATTCCTGAAAAAAGAAAATGGTCCCTTGTCATCTCCCCATCTCCCTCCCCTATCCTGACCCTCCCACTGAGCAACCCACCCACTCCCTTGCCCTATACTTACCATCGGAGGTCGGTGGCTGTCACCTTCTGTGGAGCGAAACATGTCTGCACTCTTAAGAGCCAAATCGCAAACTGAAGAATCAAGGTAAGTGCCGTATAATGGCTGCCAATGGTGTTTTGAACTTATGTTAGTATCTCAGCCATTTTTAGGTATTTTTGCACCACAATTTCAACATGGGCTTTTTGGGACCCCATCTCATGAATATTGGCACTGTCATTTCATTAGTTGGTCCCAAAAGGTGATTTTGCAGTCATTGTGCAGAATCACGTTTTGGTACTGAGTAACAAAACTACAGTGCCACTGTTCATGAGGTGAGGTCACAAAAAGCCCATTTGAAAATTTGGTGCAAAAATACAAAAAAACACCTGAGTTACGCACAGTAATTGAAATTTTTCTGTGCACGCTCGTAACTTGAGCAGTTTTTAATACTTTCACTCCAAAATTTTCAACATTCCTATTTTTCACACCACCTAATGAACAGTATAGCTGTCATTCTTCACATCCTGCCCAAAATGTGTTTTCGCACCTGTGGCACAGAATGGTTGCTGTGTGAAATCACCTTTTGGGACCAATGAACAAAATGATAGTGACTGTGTTCATGAGGTGGGGTCCCAAAAAGGGTATTTTGAAAATTTGGTGAAAAAAAAATCCCAAAAATGGCAGAGTTATGCATGGCTGTTGAAATTTTTCTACGCACGTACATAGCTTTGGTCATTTTCATATTTCTACTCCAAATTTTTAATATAGCCATTTTATCACACCATCTTATGAACAGTAGAGCTGTCATTTTTCACACCCTGCCCAGAATGTGTTTTCGCACCTGTAGTACAGAATGGTGTTTTCCCACAGATTTAAAAATGTTCACCTATGGAGTTAATGAGGTGGGGTGATAAGATGGCTGTACTGATAATTTGATCATGCATCTATGGAGGGATGGGTGCACAGGGTACGAAAGTAAGGAACATGACAGAGCATGGGCGCTCAGGGCCTGAACTAACTAATGGCATTTTAGAGGTGTGTCAGTGCCGAGCCAATTACAGCTGAAACTGCAATGGGCTTGGCAGTGTAGACCAATTACCAGGCACTCTGGTCATGACAGTAGTTCTGCTTGCTGACGTGGCATGTTCTGTAGTTGAAAGAAATTAGCTGCTCCAACGAGAGAGCATTTCATTTCTTTCTGTAGCCGTAACTCCAGGCACGCGCATTACAGTTGACACTAATTCACATGGCTGGAGTTATGGTTATTGTCAGTTCCTGCTGCCCGCCGCATTCTCTCTCCCCCCAGTCCTTGCTCCTCTGGCCCCCCCCCCGGCTTTTACACTAGCTGTAGCTAGCTCACTTATTGGCGGCTCATGCCGCCTGGCGACTCCCTCCCTGGTCCTCGCTCCTCTGAACTTCCCCCAGGCTTCTACATTAGCCGCGATGTGGCTTCACTTATTGGTGGCTCATGCTGCCCGGTGCATTCTCTCTCCCCAGTCCACTAAGGCCGGAGGATGCATCTTCTCTAACTAGCAACTCCTTGCTGCATTTACGGTGCAGCTTCCACCATGCAGCACCTGTCGCTCTCACTGCTGTATCCTCGCTCCTCTGAAGCCAGTACCAGTACCAAACACCACTGCAGATTCCTGCAAGTGAAAGTTCGGCATTGACAAATGCTTGTTATTTTTGAAACTGACACCTTGAGTACAGAACATAGACTAATAGAATTGTAGTTAGAGAACACTACAAGACAAGAAGCATTTAAGAAGGAAAAGAAAAGAATAAGAGAAAATATACATATTTTGCTGGAGAAAAAAGGAGAGAAAAAATTGCTATAATTACCTAAATATGTATAAAGGTATGCACCTTTTATTGTATTTTAAGTACAGTGTGTAAGGGCCAGTTAATGATTACAAATTTGAAAGTCATATGTTGCTTAGGGCTATCTTGCACTACAATTATAAATAAGATTATTTTTCAGGACTAAGACTTTTTATAAGCTTTCCCATTTTGAATTAAAGTTTTCTAAGTGATTAAAAGGACCATGATAAAGTTTTTTCTAGTGTCAGTGCCTAATGCAATTCAAATGTCCACTCCTGTAAAGAGGGTGCTCTCTCTTTAATCCCAAACTTTTAAAATTACACTTTTTGCCACAGTACCAACCAAAGCAGTAGTGCACATTTGCTCCTTGGTCCAGTGATGTCTGGCATCAAAGTAATTTATGGTGCAGCTTTCAGAGCTGAATTTGTCTTTAATGAGGATAGAATTAATAAAGAAATGTTCAATTTTAGCCCAGAAGTCTTTGGCCTGCAGTCCCAGAACTTACATTTCATATTGCTTTTTTCAGAATTACATTTGTACAAACATCATCTCATCTCAAACCCATTTTAAAAAGGTGGCGTGGAGTATAGTATAGATTATATACATAGTTCTGTATCATTTTTAGGTTAGTAATACTAAAAGCTTTAAGCGAGAAGTTCCATATAGTACTCCAGTTCCAGTTCCTTGTGTTCTTCTGTAGTAACTGGGACCCAAATCTCGTTGCTTGAGTGGAGCAGCCTCAAACCTTGATTAATAATAGAAACATAGAAATATAGATGCCTACCCCCTGCATTCTTGAAACCCATTACCATTGTTGCCCCCACCACCTCCGCTGGGAGGCTGTTCCAGGCATCCACCACTCTTTCTGTGAAGAAGTACTTCCTCACATCTCCCCTGAGTCTCCCCCCTCCAGTTTCGTAGCATGTCCCCTTGTTTTTGAGCAACTTTTTTTTCTGAAAAATGCTTCCATCTTGAACTTTATTTATACCCGTGAAGTATTTGAATGTTTCTTTCATATCCCCCCTCTCCCTCCTTTCTTCCAGGGTGTACATATTGAGGTCCTTCAGTCTCTCTCCTCATAGGGCTTGTGATGCAGATTCTGCACTATTTTGGTTGCCCTTCTCTGGACTGCCTCTACCCTGCCTATGTCCTTCTGGAGATGTGGTCTCCAGAACTGGACACAGTACTCTAGGTGAGGTCTCACCAGTAATCTATATGGCCGCAACACCACCTCTCTCTTTCTGCTGGTGATACCCCTTCCTATCCAGACTAGCGTCCCACTAGCTCTCCCCACTGCTTTGTAACAATGTCTGGCCACCTTTAAGTCATCAGATATGATTTCTCCCAGGTCCCTTTCCTGTTTTGTGGTAGGTAATACTCCCCCCAGCATTTCATATTCTTCCCCTGGGTTTCTGAGCCCAAGTGTATGATTTTGCACTTCTAAGCATTGAAACCCAGCTGCCACACCCGTGATCACTCCTGCACCTTTCATAGATCGCTATTCATTTTTTTCCACCACCCCCGGAGTGTCTACCCTATTACACATTTTAGTGTAATCTGCAAAGAGGCATACATTCCCTTCTAGCCCCTCTGCAATGTCACTAATGAAGCCATTAAAGAGGACAGATCCCAGTACTGATCCTTGTGGCACTCCGCTTGTCACCCTCCCTACCTCGGAGTGAACTCCATTTACCACCACCCTGTGTCTCCTGTCCCCCAACCAATTTCTCACCCAGCTTACCATCTTAGGGCCCACTCCTAGGCTTCTCAGATTGTTTATGAGTCTCCTATGTGGCACAGTGTTGAATACCTTATTGAAATCTAGGTAGGCCACATACACTGCTCCACCCTGATCCAACTCCCTGGTTACCCAGTCAAAGAAATCTGTCAGATTTGTTTGACATGATCTCCCCCCAGTGAATCCATGCTGCCTCTGATCCTGAAGGCCACTGGATTCCAGATATTCAACAATCCTCTCCTTCAGTAATGAACCCATTTCTTTCCCCACCACTGAAGTCAGGCTGACTGGCCTGTAGTTGCCAGCCTTCTCTTTGTCTCTACTTCTGTGAAGTGGGACTACATCTGCCCTCCTCCAGTCCTCCAGAACCACTCCCATCTCCAGTGAGTGGTTGAACAGGGCTGTCAGAGGTGCAGCCAGCACCTCCCTGAGCTCCCTCAGTATCCTAGGATGCACATCTTCTGGCTCTATTGCCTTATCCACATTCAGATTTGTGAGTTCCATTAGAACCTTCTCCTCTGTAACTGGACTAGTGTCTACCTCCCTTCCTTCGATGCTCCTGGCCCTTATCTGTGGTCCCTCACCTTCCCTTTCCTCTGTAAACACTGAAAAAAGGTACTTGTTCAAGATGTCTTCATTTCCTGGTTCCCCTCCACACACTCCCCTCCTTCCTTCCTAAGCAGGCAATTATTGGTTTAGCAAAAGCTACACCCATGAAATTGTTGCTTTCTTCATTTGCGCCTGGAAGTTGCCATTGATGTTAAATAGTTTTGTCAGAGATTCTAGAAGAGTTTTATAGAAATTTGAGTCCTCTAAAGGTATTTCAAATTATGTTCTTAATTCTGAAAAAGAGACTGCTACGTTATTCTTAATTAAATCTTCAGCCTTCTGGATACTCTACCTTTGCCGTTCCAGTTTTCCTTTACAGCCATTATTAATAGTGATGCTGGGATTGTGCCACAAAGGCTACTGTTGGGATCTCAATAGTTTCATACCCCCTATAGTATTCCATTGAGATATTTTTGTCTAATAGAATCAGTTATGACTTTATAACTGACGTCTTTCTTTGGTCTTGCAAAAATTAGGCAAGATACTTCTGCTTTTTTGGCCGTAGAGTATGTTTCTTTCTACTTGTACCCATTCAGGACCATTGGCTTTTACTTGTAGCCATTTAGTGTACTGTTTGGCCTTGCATGCCAAGTAATAAAAATATAGATCGGGTAATTTATGACCACCCTTATCAGTATTTCTTATTTAGTTTATGGTTAGCTAATCTGTTCTTCTTGTTCCATAAAAGGGTTCTCAATGCTCCCTGAATTGGGTTGAACCATTGTTTTGTAATACAACATGGAATCATTGAAAATAGGAATAGTACTTTTAGGAGAATACTCATTTTAATTGTTTGTAGATGATTCCAGAAAACAAATGGTGGTCTGTTCCATTTTTCCATATCTGAGATCATTTTCTTTTTGAAGACTTTTATATTCTCTGTTTTTTAACTGTTTTGAATATTTCGATACTCAGTACTCAGATAGTCTTATCAGTTTTAGCCCTGTTCACCCCTGTGTTTTGTATTTCTAATCGTTTTCCATATTCAGTCTGTAATCAGAGAATGAATCAAATTCTTCCAAGATTTTTTTTTATGTTAGGGATGGTTTTAAAGGACCAGTGACAGAGATTAAGATGTCATCAACGTAAAGTGAACATAAATATTTTTTTATCTTCGATTTCTATACCTTTAATTTTGTCCACATTTTCTAATTTATTAATAAGAGGATCAATACTTAAATTAAAATAGCAGTGGGGACAAGGGGCAGCCATGTTTGGTACCTTTACCTATGCTGAAGTATTGGGAGGTTTTTCCATTGGTTATCACAGAAGGGGAGATGTTAGTGGACACTAGTCTCACCCCTATTCTAAATGATTCAGGAAATCCATAGACTTCTAAAACCTTGTTTATGTTGTGCCAGGAAACTCTATCCAATGCCTTTTCAGTGTCAAGTGATAAAAAAAAAAAAAACATCTGACTGGTGGATTTTCTCTGCAACATTTATTAAAGAAAATAATTTTCTAGTATTGACTGCTGCCAATCTTATTTTTATAAAACTTGTTTGTTGAGGTGTTATGATGGTAGAGATGACCTTGTCTAATCTATTTGCAGTTTACTGTAGCCAGAATTTCTACATCTGTGTTTATTAAAAAATAGGGCTGCAATTTTTAGCATCTGTGGCTGTGTTTCTGGATTTGTGAATAAGTGTAATAATACTCTGAGTAACTGTTCTTAGCAGATGACCTAAACTGAATGCTTCTCTATACACTTCTAAGATGTTAGAGGCCTCTTTTATGAAGGTATGATAAAAGTTCACCAAGTAACCATTCAGGCCTGGGGCTTTATTCTTGGCTATAGAATTAATAACTTCTGAAATTTCGATAGTTCAGACTTCTTTACCTAATATCTCCAAATGTGTACCTGGTACACTGGGAATAGAAATTCATTTTTTTCATTCTTGTAGGGAGAAATTAGCATTAACAGGGTCTTCTATAAAGTTCTTTGTAGAAAATCCATAAAAATGTTATTGCTATTCTTATGACCTGTAATAGAGATTTATGCATCGCCTTTTTTATCATAGTTATACCTGTTTTGAGTACTATTTTGTTTTAATAATATCGCTGATGTTTTGGTAGCTTTCTCACCACAGTTAGTGTCATTCGGTTTGGATTTTCATATAATGAATTCTGGAAAAATCACTTTTGCAGTCCCAGTGTCGCTCTTTTAGTCCATGCTGTTTTCACCTGCTATGCCCTGACCCTGACTGGTGACAAGGTGACCAGATGCTGAATTGTTTAACATTAGGATTAAGTGTTCTCCAACAATCTCTTAGGACAACTGATTCCACAAGATTTTGTAAATCGTTATCAGTTTTAGACAACATATTTGCAGCATGAGATCTGTCTAGGACAGAATGTAGTGTGCAGTTGATATCCCCTGCAATGAGAATTGGACTACTCATGAATTGGTTGTAATTTTTTTCTATTTCAGAAATAAAATATGGTCTTCTGACATAGGAGCATACATGTTTATGAAGGTAACAAATTCCTCCACCAGTTGACCATTAACTAGGACATTTAGGGAGGGAGTATAGCGCTGTGGTTTAAGGCTCTGAGCTGCAAACCTGGAGACTTGGGTTTGAATCCCACAGCCCCTGCTTGCATACTGTGTGACCCTGAGCAAGTCACTTAACTTCCCGTGCTCCCAGGTTGCACCTGTAAACAAGCTTCCTGCTTAGTGTGTCTCACCTGGTAAAACAAACAAAAATAAATAAATATAGAATAATGTAGAATAATGCATATGCAGGTGGTTGATATGGAGCTTTTTTACACACCCAAGATGTGTGATAATAAAAAACCTCGAGAGCGTAGCTTGAGAGTTTTTTTTTTTAATTATCACACATCGAGGGTGTGTAAAAAAAACCCCATGTTAACCATCCTTCATGTGTTTTATTTTATATAATAACAGGCTATGATTACTATCCGGCTATGGTGCTAGAAAACCTATCGCATCAATACAACAAAACACACACTGCCTCACATAACTTCAGATGCAGCGTTTATTACTTCAGGACATAGCCTTCTAAGCAACACTTGAACAGAATTGTCTAACATTTAAATTTGGAACCATTTTTTATCTTCGTTTATAGGTTTCATCTAGCAGAAGTATCTGGATTTTTTAAATACGAGGGAAAGGTCATAGTTCATTACACTGCTAAACATTAATAAACCTACAAGATTAGCAGGAGAAAACTTACTACTTTTAACTGATTTATGTTGTATTCTTTAACTAAAAATAACTTGTGCCTTGTGGAAATACTCGACTGTTCCATCTTCAGTTCAGAGATGAAAGGTCTTGCCTGTTACGGAACTGTCTTGTGCTGCCTGTCGGCTGATTTTTCAATGATTCTTGCGGCGAGGATGTGGAAGTCGTATCAACTCGCAGCTTGCTACGACTTTTTTTGTATCAACCTGCGAGTTGATACGACTTTTTAAGAAACGAGAAAACGAGTTGATATTGGCCATAGCCAGTTATTATTGCCCATTAGCGTCTTCCATAGTGGAATAAATCTTAAAGTTAATCCCTCTTTTAAACAAAATAGGTACTCCAGCCTTTCTTCAGCTGTTACCCACACCTACAACCTGACCCACCAATTCCTTTCTCATTAGTTCAATGTTGTCATTCTTAAGATGAGTTTCATGGTGAAAAGCTATTGAGGCACTGAGCTTTTTAAGGTGTTTTAAGACTGATTACCTTTTTATTTTGTGATTATAAACCCCTGACATTCCACGTCACCAATGTGTAGCTATTTATGACCACCATTAACTATAATATTCTTTCTTTTTAGGACTAGCCGAAACACACTGTAATCATGTGAAGATAATAAAGAAGAGAGGAGCAAAGAAAAAAATAGAAAGAGTAAAGAAAAAAGATAAAGCATTAAACCCTTTATAATATTATAATATCCAAACATTTCTGAACATTTCTCAATCGGATAGCATGAAAAATGCATGCTTACTTGTGCTGTATTTCTCATTTACAAACCCAAAACTCAACAGAACTCTAAATTGAATGAATTAGAGCACCAATACCACCCTCACCCCCATAATTTCTCAGATGGCTATGTTAGAACCCCCACCGAACAGAAGAAACTAAACAAATATCAGAACATTATAATACATTCAGGCAGTATGAAAATAGAAAGCAGTAGCTTCAGAGGAGAGGGGGATTCAGGCTAGTAGCAAAAGCAAAGATATTAGATTATTCATTTCACAATAAAAGATTAAAACATATAACAATATGGGGGCGTGGCTTCGACGCCAAGGAAGATGGCCACTTAAATCTTAAACTTGGTCCTCAGTTATTACAATCTAAGTCAATATGCCAAAATCCAGAGATAGATTACCTCCCTGAGGCCAGAATATGCCTTCCTAGACCCTTATTATTTGATCGGTATGGGTTTATTGTGGCAAGGATCATCATGTGGCACCAGTTCTTACACGACCCCAACTGGACCTGGGCAGGCCTCATAACTCTGACCCTCCCTAGCGGATCTCCTATTGTGTCCACGTAGTGGCAGACTTTTCCTCACTGCTAATTGTAGCCCTCTTAATGACCATGGTGCTAAATTATCTAAGCATGAATACTGCTTCATTACTGATACTGGGATACAGACTCACCTTAGCTGCTGCATGGCCTCCTCCAATCACCCCCCAGATGGCATGGTTACAACCTCCACAGAGCCCCCCTCTCAACCAGTAGATGTAGGCAGCTCTCTTCAGTATATCACAGCCATGCTAGAGACACTGTTTACGAGGGTGAACTCCATATCAATAACTTTATCAGACACAGTTGCTGAGGTGCGAGTGCTAAACAACAGAATGAATGTCGCTGAACAAAAAACGGAGGACCTGGAATCCAGCCAGGCCAGAATCATGCAGCAGCTACAAGAACACGACGACAAGCTGGCCACATTCTGGCGAAGGGCTGAGGACCAAAAGAACCGTGGGTGACGTAACAATATCAGAATCCTCGGTATCCCCGAGGGCTCGGAGGGCCAGAACACTGAATGTTTTTTGAATGAGAAAATCCCCAAAATGCTAGGGGACAGGCAGCATGGGCCAATTGAAGTGGAAAGAGCACATCGAATCCTTGGTGGTTCTCGCTCTACTAATGCATCGCTGCGACCCATTATTACTTACATGCTAAGGTACTCCACGAAAGAAAAAGTTTTAAGGGCAGCTCGAGACGGGGTGAAATTTTTTGGCATGGGACCAAGGTGTCTCTCTTCAGAGACTTTTCTGCTGAAGTGGCGGCTCGCAGGAAAGCATTTATTCCTGTTAAAAAAACTCCTGGCAGCGCAAGGATTTAAATATGGCTTTCATAACTTGGCCTACCTGTATGTATCCTGTGAAGGCACGGACATAATCACTGAGATGCCTCGGGAGATAGAAGCATAGGCCTCCAATTACTGTCCTCGGATGTCTCTCAGAACTACTTCTCCCAAAAGGCTTTGGGTCCCAGGACTACGTGTACACGGGAAGGGGATCCACCCTTCTGGCAGCAGCTTCAAGGAGGACCATAATAGTAGCCGGACGGACCCGCAACTAAATGCATCCCCCAGGCCTCCTCACCCCATGACTCCATCGAGACATACAAATAACAATCTAAATTCACAGTCTCGACCAGTCAGCACCTCTTCCTCTCCACTGCCACAGCGGGGCTCAGGCCAAGTGACACGTGTACACCAGTGCTCCTCCAGTAACCACAATCCACCTTTTGAGGGTCCAGGAATAGCTCCACCTGACAAACAAACCAAAGACGAGCTCCTCACTGCAAACCAATTCACAACTGCTGATATTCCGGATAACCTCATCATGGAAGTTGCGGATATACCCTCCTGTGCAGATTTCCATTCAGACTTGGATGACTGTCAAGACCCCACGACCCTACTGATTAAACCTGGGCTATTGACTTTCGCTGAAGCGCTCTCCAAAGAACCATCACTCTCAACAACCTGTCTCAATACCACTGGGGAATTTGCTCCTATGGACTGACCCCTTTGTGTCTGCCTTAATTCTCATCTTATTTTTGTCCTGCTCTCTCCCTCATGCTACAATGCTATTTATAGACGCCCAGGATGGTGTCAGTAATGGGTGGGACCTGCTACCCACTGATATCACATTGGGATACACATGCTTGGTCCCCTATATAGGATGCTAGAGGGAACTCATTCCACAAACCTGGGGGAACCTGCCTGGCTCTGTGCAGCGTGAGGGGCCCCCATTACTGGGCAGGCCTTGCGTCCACATGAGCCCCCTCTCTCCTGGTGGGCAATCCTACTTTACTTGAGTCAAGTCTCCACAACATGGAACTTCCCTTTGCCCTGTTGTGCGTCACTATCCTCCATATAGCTCTACTCTGGGAGACTATAGAGGGCACCAAGCTTAGTCTTGGAAACTGTTATACTACATGTAATGCTAGAGTTGTAGGCCAGATCTTTGAGCCTCATAAAGGCTTCAAAGCAATGAGTTATTTTCCCCTCTCCCATGACCCCCCCCCTTCTCCTCCCTTGGTTCATTCCCCTACCTTCCCCCCTCCCCCCTTTTCTTATCCTCCCCCACACTTCTCTGGTTGTCCCATCTTTGTTTTAGGTGTGAAATTAGTTAATGATTGCAATGTTATAGCTGGGGATGGAGTTATGTATTATTTGTTGGTTAAACTCCTTACTTCCCCACACAGGTGATTGGCTAGCGTGGCTGAGTGATCCTCTCCTTAAGTGTAGAGGACTAGCACCCTCACGAATACTCCAAATCACCTCTAGCTTTTTGCTTTCTTAATCATTCATTGACTCAGTTCATCTAGTAGCTACTGTAATAGATTCATAAATATATAGTTCGGCTCACTTCTCAGTAAGCATATTTTTGAAATTGTGGTTCAGCATTATATACAATTGCATTGTTTGTCACTTGGTGCACTTAACTCAACCGCTCTTGTTTTTTCAATTGGTCAGCCCTGCTACACTTCTCACTGGCTAGACAGCCTTGCTCTTTTCTCTCAACTGATCCTCCTTCCTATACCCCAGGTAACCTGCCTGATCCCTCCTGTCTGTCTCTGCTGGACCCTTGTGGTGAGTACCTACACGCCAATTGACTTTAGGGATCAAGATGCGGAATCCAAGAGCAGGGGTCAAACTTATATCATGGAACGTAAAGGGCTTGAATCATCTGACTAAACGCTCTATGGTCCTTAAGCACTTACACTCCTTATTGGCGGATATTGCACTTATCCAAGAGACACACCTCACTGCAAGAACTGTACTGTGGCTCAAGAAATCGTGGGTGGGTAGAGTGATAGCTAGCTCAGCAACAAATAAGTCTAAAGGGGTAGCCATTCTAGTTCGAAAATCATGTCCATGGACAGAGGACAAAGTGGCCTCTGACACTGAAGGCCGCTGGATAGCGGCTAGGTTCTCTTTCTCCTGGTGGGGGCACTTTGTGCTGGTCAATGTTTATGGCCCCAATATTGACAACCCGGAATTCTTCCTGGATCTTAATCAGGCCCTAGAGTCCCTCACTGCAGTATACCCCAACATCCCCATCATGATAGGAGGGGACTTTAACCTAACTTTAGACATATTCCTGGACAAATCCAAGCCCACTCCTCAAACACACCCCAAAGTGTTGCTGGCCCTGCAAGATGTGATGAAGGAGTGGGGAATGGTCGATATGTGGTGGAGGGACCATCCCTCGGGGAGGGATTACTCCTTTTTCTCTTCAGTCCACACCACATACAGCCAAATAAATTTCTGACTGGCTAACCCCCCTGCAGCCCAGGATATCATCTCTTCCAGGATAGAAAATATTCTTGTCTGAGACCACACCCCCATTTCTTGCACCTATATGCCCTCAGGACAGGGTGGTTCAGGCACCAAATGGCACTGCAACCACTTACTCCTTCAGGATCCTAAATTTCAGGCCACAGTACTGAGTACAGCCAAGGACTACTTTACCAACAACCTCACTACTGACACATCTGGTGCTACAGTCTAGGAGGCATTTAAGGCTGTCCTACTTGGACACATTATTGCCTACGCAGCTCAGAAAAACAAAGCTAGAAGGGCAGACTTGACCTTCCTCCAGACCGAACTGTCGACCTTGGAGGCTAGATTCAAGGCTTCCGCAGCTTGCAACCCTGATCCGATGCTCGTATGGGAGATAGTCAGATTGAAATACCGCATAAACATAATGCTTCAACAACAGGCAGAATGGATGCTGGCTAGGACCAAACATGCCTACTGGGAGGGGGGAGATAAAGGAGGTAAACTACTGGCCTTTCATTTGAGGAAGCAAGAAGTTGCCTCCCATATTCACACCCACAGGAACTCTAGGAATGATTTGGTCACTGATCCTAAACAGATCAATGAATGCATGCAACAGTTTTACCAGCAACTATATCAATCACACACATCTCTTGACCAAGGCCAACTGGAGCATCAGCTGAAGGAATTTTGCTGCACCGTTAACTTTCCCCAATTATCAGAGCCCATGAGGGCTGCTTTAGACAAGCCCTTTACAGAGTCAGAGCTACAAACTGGCCTATCCCAGCTCGCTAAAGGCAAGTCACCAGGGCCTGATGGCATGACTACAGAGCTGTATCAGTTCATGAGCTTGGAAATCAGTACCCCACTTTTATCAGCCCTTCAAGAGGCCCATGAGACCGGCATCCTTCCATCTACTATGTGAGAGGCTCTGATCACCCTCCTTCCTAAAAAATCAGACGACCCACTGAGCTGTGCCGATTACCATCCCATCTCCCTCATATCGGTTGACAATAAGATTGCAGCTAAGATACTCGCCAGTTGGCTGGTGGATGTAATCCCTTCTATTATGCGCCCATCTCAAGTTGGGTTCACCAAAGGCAGGGCTGCAGTCGACAACATTAGATTGGTCCTCAATCTTAAATGGTTGGCATTACATTCCCCCAACCCCATGGCAGCAATGGCAGTAGACTTTTTGAAAGCTTTCGATTCCATAGAATGGCCTTACCTGCATGAGGTACTCTGACTCTGTGGGTTTGGCCCATACTTTAGGCAATGGAGCCAAGTATTATACAACACACCACTAGCTAGAATTTTAACTAACAAAGACATTTCCTTACCCTTCTCTTTCAAGTGGAGCACACGGCAAGGGTGCCTGCTCTTCCCCCTTTTATTCTTGGTGGCACTAGACCCACTTACCCAGAAACTACAGACCGCCAAAAAGATCAAGGGCATACAGGTGGGGGAGCACTCATATCTGACTGCCTGTTACGAGGACGACCTACTCCTCATGCTATTCCACCCACAAGAGTCCCTCCATACAGCCTTAGAGATCCTGCAAGCATTTGCCCATGTGTCTGGGTTACAAATGAACCCCAAAAAACTGCATCACCACCCTAAATGCGACTTGCATCAAAGCTTGTCTATAAGGCTTAGGGCTAGCTTGGACCCCCAACAGTCTCTCCTACCTGGGCTATAATTATACCCTTCGATTGGAAGCAGATAGAATCCAGGAACTTCTTACCCCTTATATCCTAACTTTCAGTCAAAATGAACTGCTGGCGCTGACTCAGCCTCTCCCTTCCAGGTAAAGTTGCCGCGATCCGAATGCTCCTCCTACCTAGAGTAGCATACCTTCTCAATAATCTCCCCATTGCCCTGTCAGATAAGGTATTCCGCCCCCTAGATAAACTAATTTCCTATTTTCTCTGGGAGGGCAAGAAGCCACTTTGGAGCATCCACAAACTGTGGGCTCACTGGTCAAAGGGAGTTTTGGACTCCCTTGGCTATGAGGTTACTATTGGTCCTTCCTGTCGGCCCAGGCCACTAAATGGTTTGTTCCTTCTTCTTCCCCACCTACATTATGGGTACAACTAGAAACCCAAATCCTACAGGATACGCCCCTTAGCTCACTACTAACAAATACCCTTCTACCCCTAAATAAGC
Organism: Neoceratodus forsteri; assembly: GCA_016271365.2. Classification (NCBI taxonomy): domain Eukaryota; kingdom Metazoa; phylum Chordata; order Ceratodontiformes; family Ceratodontidae; genus Neoceratodus; species Neoceratodus forsteri. The sequence continues at coordinate 239,560,121 of CM028133.1, read as the reverse complement.
TCACTCCGGTCTTGGCCGAGACCAAGAAAGGTGGTTCCAGCTTATGGCTGCAGCCAAGACAACAAAGGAGGCACATCCATTGCCATTCCGGCACCTTAACCTCTGGCAGAATCAGCTCCTAGCGGTGGATAACAAGCCATTTAACTGGCCATCATGGGACAAAAAGGGGATTCGAACCGTCCAGGATTTGTTTATGCCCAACTCCACCACACTCATGTCATATGAGCAGCTTAAAACTCGCTACTCTCTCCAGTCCAAAGACTTCTGGAGATATTTGCAGCTTTGCAGCGTGGTGCAGTCCCTTGGTTAGTCTCATCTATCTGACCCTAAATGGCGTTGGTTATCTGTCCTGCATCTAAAACCTTCCTCCCGGGGTTTAGTGGGTAATTCTACAGTACTTGGTGAGAGGCCCACCCTGATCACGTGGAACCTTGCAGAGCTGCATGGAGTCAAGACCTAAATCACCCCATTACACCAGAAGTGTGGTCTTGTTGCTTGCACTGGGCCCACTCTGCCTATAAAGATGTTAAGAGCCAACTAATCCAACTGAAGATTCTTCTTCGTTGGTACCGCACTCCAGCTGCTCTTCACTCATGGGGCATCCTTCCCCATGCAGAGTGCTGGAGATGCTGGCAAAGCCCGGGTAATTTACTATATTACACCTCCTGCGGCAATGCTCTGTCTTGATCTCCTTCTGGTCTACTGTAGCAATGGACTGCTCCGGGATGCTGGGGCAACTTTGACCTCCCCGATCCTGTGCTCCTGTTGGGAGACACTGCTCCCTTGGACCAGCTAGCACCACTACACAGGAACTGGATCCTAGTAGCTCTCTTGGAAGCCAAAAGGCTTTTGCTACTGACCTGGAGGCAACCCTCACCTCTCGCCATCTCCTTATGGCACTCTGTCTTAGCCAGGCTTGCTACCTTTGAAAGGCTCACTTATGCTAGCAGAGGGCAGCTGTCATTGTACTACCGCAAATGGGAAGCATACCTTAACTCCTCTCTCTCTGTCGGGCACCGCTCCCTCCTTACCCCAGGTAACCCTCCCTCCTAAAGTTTTTACACTGTAGGGTTTCCTTATAGATACCATTATTTTTAGGATATTGAAGAGGATTACTACAGACCCACTCTGAGTGCTAGAACTCACCCACGCCATCTCCTATCTCCACTTTCCTTTCTTTGTCCTATTGCCAACTGGCATTTCCAGGTCATACTATATGCTGCCAATCAAGAGATTTGGATACTTATATATGATGACTGTCAGGCTTTATAGCCACTAATTTGTTTTCCCTAAGGGGCTCCTGCAACAGTGCATAGTTGACCGCAGCTCGGCTATTATAACAATTTAGGAATGTGAGTGATTACAACTTCAACTCTCACAAATGCACATGTATCATCCTGTGCAAATTTTTTCTAAGATATATGAAGGCTGGATTGTTCGCCTTGAGAATACTATTCTTTGTCACTAAAGTATGTATATTCTCCTTTCATGGAAAATAATGACTAAATAAAAAATTGTTCTACGTTAAAAAAAAACATATAGCCGGCCCAGTGGCGCAGAGGGCTGAGGTGCGGGCGCCTTACCTCAAACCACGCCAGCGACCCGGGTTCGGGAACGGACTCGGGTCGCTGGGGGTCGGTGGGGATGGGAGAGGATTGAGCATCGAAAGGACTGCTCTCCTCCCCAGGGGTGGGTTAGGGCCATGCCTCACTCTGTAGCGGCCCCCAGTGGAGACCGGGGGCACTACAGAGAAAGCGGCGCAAAAGGGGAAAAACCAGAAAAGCAGAAAAAATGGTGTCCAAGTGACCGGATGATGGCCACCTGGATCCCCGCTTCCATGGAATCCCCAATGAACCAGGGGAACCCCGATCCCAGTAGCATCAGGGCCGGGAGCAAGAATGCCTGAAGGCAATTTCCCTCTGGAAGGAGGGGACCCATCCAATGAAGGGTTACGTCGGGCTACCCTGGTCGGCTGCGATCTGGGATCAGAGGAGAAGATGGCATCAGGGAGGGTTCGGAATGGAGCCAAAAACAGAGGTAGTCCTTGGCAGAAGGCCTGAAGGAGAGGCCGGTCGGATGCAGTGGGGCGATAAACAATGCAAAAAAATATATATATAATGATATTAGATAGACACTTTGCCATCTAGAGATGTTAAAAAATGCTTCCTATCACCTTTAATTTTTCAATTTGCACACTTCTTGCCTCCCCAGCAAGGGAGAGGTGGGGTGAATAAAAAATGGAAACCAAATGCAAAATGAAGACAGGGCAGGGCAGGGCTCATAAAATAAGAACAGCTCTGGCCAGAACAACAAAAGGGCTGCCAATACATTAACTGGAAAAGCAATATATAGTTAACGTGTGGCTTAGATTGTAATCTACAATACTTGTACATGTTCTGCCCATCAGAACAGAACTCACAGAAACAGCACTTGCTTGTAGCAGTGGATGCCATGGAGGAGCAGTGATGGTAAGCGGTGCCACCATGCCAAGGTCCTCGCTCATGGACAGCAGTTAAAGCGAAAACTTAAACTGATTAAAAAAAGAGAATTTAAACTATTTACCTGCTGTTACCAGATGCAAGATGGGATGGGGAGGTACTATCAGTGTGTAACCCCCTTGTTCCCAGGGGTTACTAGAATCCCACTTAGAACCAGTGGCAGGCAGGGAAAGGCAGCTTGAGAGATGCCAGTTAAATGGGTTTCACACTGTCTCACTCTGTTTTCAGTTTCAGTTGAGCTGGAGTGATGATGTCTCCATAAAATTCTCGCAGCAGCATAAGCCACAACGGAATACTAGCTGCAGGGGTTAGCTGTAGAATGCTGGGAGATTCGAGTCAGTCTGCGTGGAGACTCAAGAGAGAGAAGAGTGCTGCTGTGTGCAGCTCCTCATAGCTTAGCTCTGATATAGAGCTACCAGAGACAGAGGGGGTTGTGTGTTCTCACCCTAGAGAGGAACACAGAAGAGACCAGAAGGAAGTGGTAGAGACCATTGCTAGCGTTGTTCCAGTGCCCCATCCCCGGAGTGATGGGGGGAATTCCAGGATTTCAGGGGCAATCCTACAGTATATGCCAGTCTGGACAGGGAGAAGCTGCCTGAGAACTGAGTTGTTTGTGAGTACCTGAGACATTTGTGGAAAGAAGCCTTGGGACATCTGCATATCCTGGTGAGTTCACTCTGAAACAGAGACAATGTTCAACAAGACAGAGTTTAGAGTAAAAGTGTCTGCCTACTGTGGGGTCAAAGGAAGACTTGACAAATACAGAACTTATAGTTTGTGTATGGCTTGGAAGTATCTGCAACAGTGTGAGCCTAGGTTAAAGACATAGCTACTTACAATACTTTTAAAGTCAGGACACCCCCAGAGATGTAGAATGTTAAATGTGTAAAACATTTCGAGAGAGCATCTACAAATAGTGTTTCAAAGAAAGGTGTTGTATCCAAATGAATGGCTGAGTATAGATTAGGGAGCAAGAGGTGGGAGACCCCCTATCTGGAGTAACCAGGTTTACCTCTCCAAGTTCAGTTTGGGCACCTATGGTTTTCTCTCAGACACTTGACCAGTGTCTAAAGAAAGCACCCCAATGTGGGATTGGGGAATTTCCCTTAGAGCTAGAAAGTGCTCATGGGTGGTTTAGGGAACCACCATCAACCTCCATGCCACATGGAAAAGTTTCCTAGTACTGGCCGGGGTGCCATGTCAAGGAATAGAAGAGAAGTGTACCAGTTTGGGCTGGTGTGCCCAGATCCGTTCAGAACCTGAGGGGTAGTAGTGAAGAAGTGTGCTCTGTTCCATTGCAATCTGCATTACCAGCAAGTGTAGCCCTGTGGGGGTCCATCTTTGCTTTGATTATTCTCTGTGTTATGTGAATAAAAGCCACACTCTAGAATCCCATTCCTGGTTTGGACATTTCAGTTATTGCTTCCAGAGCCTAGATTTACTTGGGTGCCCCTGACCAGAAGTACGAACCTAGCACAATGCAGAACAAACGTTTTCTCCCAGGGACCCAGGTTGATGGCCATGCTAAATGGTCCCCCCAGGTGTGAGCCAGTTAGATGCCACACTTGGTTTGCCTGTCTGAAGGATGGCAGGCTCAGTAGTAGAAGTAATGGGTCCACACAGAGTTTCTGCAAAAGATAATTTGTAGAGACTACCCCTACCCCTCTCTGTGGTGCCTAGATGTGAGAGGAGCAGCCGTGCTGACAGAGAAAAAAGGGGGGCCGGTGGGGGGGAGGTTACGAGTGCAAGTGGGAATACTGGGTTGCTTGGCCCAGTGGATCTGTGATACATAAAAACAGAGGGAGTGTCAGGGTCTGGGAGGGAGTGCTGAGATAGGAGTGGAAAGAGTAACCTAATTAAAAACCAAAGGGATTAGCATGTGGTGCCAGGATTTAAACAGACCAGTTTAAACAAATGAAAAGATCCAGTATCCTTTAACGTAGAAGCCTGGTTTAAATGCATATCCAAGACAGCTCTTAATGAAAGAATGAATCATCTAGCAACCAAGACCTTTGAAAACATTGGCAAACCATGGAAACATGTTTTAATTGGTTAGAACAAGGTTTGCTAACTAGAAAGTTACAAATTGATTTATAGGTTGACTCATACAGCTATATTTCTGTGTGTAGGCATACACTATGTATACGATAATTAGTTATGTGAAATGGCAATTGTCTTATATCATACAATGGCAAGAAAAAAATCAAGGATGCTGATTGACTGTTAAGCCGTAGACAGAGTGATGTTATTACACAATAACATCACTGGAACAAGGGCAAGCTGTGAATCGGCCACACAACGAAACCAGAATCACTGCCCGCTTCATACCTACACAAGCAAATATTACCCTTCAAGGCTTAACACCCCCCCCCCCCAAACTCCACTTCATCCTAAAGTCTAATGGTCAGGAAAACCCAAAGGTATGCTTGCGCAACTGATTTTTTTTTTTTTTCAAAATCTGCCTAAAACAGCATTACCCACAACTTCATACAATCTAAGATTGTACCTAAAACTGCCGCTCTGCGTGGCGCAGTCCTTCTCATAAGGGACTTCAGGAATGCTGCTGCTCAGCTGCTTGTTCGCATTAACACAGTCTGAATAACAACCAAAAAAAAAACCTGAAAATAAAGTGAAAAAAAAAGGCAGAGAGAGAAAAAAATGGCTTTTCCTGCTTGGCCCGATGTCTTGTCAGCGCGTGCACTGTACAGTCGCGCTATGCAAGTCACCCTGCACAATTGCTCAATCACTTCAGACCTGAATTTAAAACAAGATAAACTCTTTAATACAGTACACTTCAGATAACTGTCCAATACTACAGGTCAGGGCAGAGAAAGAGTGCTGATAGTGCCAAACAGCAGAAACAAAACAAACATTGGGGAACTCAGTGACTAAGATGATTCTGGCAAGAGCTCCACCTTGTGGTGGAAGAAATATTTAGAACTTTTTTAAAAGATACACCTACACCCACAAAAATGAAAGAAAATATATGTCGAAATGTATTTTCTTTTGTTGTACTTTTTAAATTAACTAATGGGCCAATGTATAATAGCAATAAGGCACTCCAGGGATGTGTGTGTTATTGTGTAATAACATCACTCCTGGGGTGGTGGAAGCACTCGGCTTCACCTCGTGCTTCAACCCACCCCAGGAGTGACATTATTACACAATAACACACACCCTGTCGTGCCTTATTGCTAAAGTAATGGTACCTTAACTTATAAGTTGTTGGAAATCTCCCAACTATTATATTCTGTAGCGATTTTTATAATAACATCTTATAGTTTGAAAAATCAATAAACAATCATGAAAAATAAAGATGGTGCTTCTGACTAGTTACTGAATGTTGTGTTCTGTTTGAACATTGGCAACAGTTGGAACATGGCTAAGAATTATTCCTGTTGTCAAGATTTTGCTTCAGTAGAGAATAAGCTATCAAAACAATTGTCCTGTGTTTGGTGGGGGGCGTTCTACACTGTCCCACAGCACACAAGCAAGCACCCAGATGCAAACTGCCACTGGCACTCAATAAATGGGGGCAGGCCAGGTGAATGGAGTATAAACACAGACTGGAAAACAGAGAGCAGCGTGCATGCAGGTGGGGACATTAAGGACCTCACTGAACAAAAAGAGAGAGCAGCCTGCATGCAGGTGCAGTGTCAGGGACCCAAGTGGACAAAAGGAGAGAGCAGAATGCACACAGATGGGGATGTTAGGGACCTGACTGGGCAAAAGGAGAGAGCAGCATGCATGCAGGCAGGCAGGGGTATTAGGAACTTGACTATACAAAACAAGAGAGAATCATGAATGCAGGCAGGGGTGTTAGGGACCTGACTGGACAGAGGGAGCAGCATGCATGCAGGTGGGGATATTAGGAACCCAGCTGGACAAAAGGAGAGAGCAACATGCATGCAGGTGAGGTGTTAGGGACCTGAATGGGCAAAAGGAGAGAGCAGGATGCATGCAGGCATGGAGTTAGGCACTTGAATGGACAAAAGAAGATGGAGGTGTTAGGAACCCGACTGGACAAATGAAGAGAGCAGCATGCATGCAGGTGAGGATGTTAGGGACTTGACTGGACAAAAGGAGAGAGCAGCACACATGCAGGCAGCAGTGTGTTAGGACCTCAACTGGACAAAAGGAGAGAGCAGCATGCATGCAGGCAGCGATGTTAAGACCTTAACTGGACAAAAGGAGAGAGTATCATGTATATAGGCAGGGTGTTAGGGACCTGGCTCGACACAAGGAGAGAGAAGCATGCATGCAGGCAGGGATGTTAGGGACCCAAATAGGCAAAAGGAGAGAGAGCAGTATGCATGCAGGTGGGGGCATTAGGGATCCAACTGGACAAAAAGAGAGAGAAGCATGCACGCAGGCAGCAGTGTTAGGGACCTGACTGGATAAAAAGAGAGAGAAGCATGCACGCAGGTAGCAGTGTTAGGGACCTGACTGGATAAAAACAGACAGCAGCGTGCATACAGGCAGAGGTGTTAGGGACCCAACTGGACAAAAGGAGAGAGCAGTCTGATCACAGACAGTGATGTTAAGGACCCAACTAGACAAAAGGAGAGTGTCAGGAGAAATTAAACACATTTGCTATAATATATGAGGATCTGAGTGTAACAAGTTTTTTACAATGCCTGAGGTCTGTGATAACCTCACACACCATAAAAATGCTTGGAAGGTCACTACAGACCTGGGGAGGCGCATGATAAAAAGGCCCCATATTTTAATTTGCAAATTAATATGTTATTAGATATAATAAACAATTAAAAAATTGGAAACAAAGCTGTAACATACACAAACAACGAGTACACAGATCACACGCTGGAATTTAAAATTAGCGTTACTGCCATGGCTGGGGGTAAGTGCACGAGCAATTGCTGTAATACTTGGCCAGCAAATACATAAGTTACATGCTGGAATTTAGAATTAGCCCTACTGCTGTGGTGAGTTTATAAGCGATCACTGTAATGCACAGGTATGAGGTCATGTCTGGTTAGAATGGGGATCTAGGATTCCTGAAATCAGGTAGGAATAACCACAAACCAGAACTTTCAGGAACATTGGATCTCAGAGATGAAACCAGAACAATGGTCCATCCATTTTGTTACCTGCCTTCTCAGATGTCACCACCAAGCAGTATCAAAATTCGACTGAGTACTGTGCCCCCTAGTCCCTCGCCTCCTCCTCCCATGACTCTTCAGCTAGGAGAAGCTCTTACTTGTCTTTTGACATTTGAGGTTTGTCTCTTACAGTCTTTGCTCAGCTTTATTGAAAACCACATGAAAAGTTCACAAGCTGCCGGAATGAGAGTAAGAGACAGACGCTTTAAAAAAAAATAGAGAAGAGGAGGAGGAGGGCCAGGAGGAGAAATAAACATGTGATGCCGCAAAGTAATAAGTGTAATAAAGCATGATTTTATTTTTCTGTAATTTTGCTGTTTACAGCAGACTATTTCTGATAAATTCCAATATATGTTGTCTTGTGCCGTCGTCAGTGTAAAAGAATCTTTTAAAAATGTTTTAGTGTTTCTGAAGAAAACATGCATGTCTCTTCCCTGACTTGTTCATCTCACTCTGCCCTCCTACTCTACCCACAGACTGAATCAGTATTTGCACAGCCCACATAATGTCCACATCTGGACAGCACCACACAGCCCTGCATCCTCTGCTGACTGAAGCCATATCTACACAGCCTACATACTGTCCACATCTGAGCAGCTTACCCCCCCACTGACAGAGTCAATGTCTCTACAACACATGTTGTATCCACATCTGAGCATTTCACTCCCTCCGCATTTACAAAATCAATGTCTACACAATTGACATAGTGTCCTCATCTGGCCAGTGTGCTGTAATACTCCACTGACAGAATCAATGTCTGCACAGCTTCTCTACCTTTCTACTCCTACAATTGCTTATCCTATCTCCCTAATCCTTAACCTGTCGTTTATTTCTACCCAAGTACCCTCATGCTGGAAACACTTTGTTGTCCTTCCTCTCCCCAAGGGTGGTGACACATCCACTCCTGGTGACTATTGCCCTATTTCCCTCCTTCCTACCCTTGCCAAACGTCAAGAACATTTAGTTCTCTCTCAGCTATCACCCTTCCTCTTTGATTCTTCCTTCTTCACCCCCTTCCAATCTGCTTTTCAGAAGAACCACTCAACAACCACCTCCCTCCCTCCTCAGGCTTACTGACTTCATCCTTTCAGGGATGGACGACGGCCTGATCACCTCGGCCATCTTTGTCGACCTAGCCAAAGCTTTCAACACTGTTTCACATCCCCTACTTCTTGATTCATTCTTCTCAGCTGGCCTTGCTCCATCAGTCACCAACTGGTTTAAATCCTACCTCATTGGTAGGACCCAGTCAGTGAAAATCATTGATTCCATCTCCCCTCCACTCCACATCAACACTGATGTCCCTCAGGGCTCAGTGCTTGGTCCCCTACTCTTCTCCATTTTCCTTAATGATCTTCCCACAGGCTGCTCATCCTCTTCTATCCACATGTACGCTGACGATACTGTTTTGTACAGTTCCGGCCAAAACCCTGCTGCTGTGCAAACCAGCTTACAGCATGACTTCAACCAAGTTCAGCTCTGGTTTGCTTCTCACCAGCATTTTCTAAACACCAAGAAAACTGTCTCAATGACCTTTGGCACCAGGCAGAGACTCTCTAGCTCCCAACCCTACCCACCTTCCACAATCTTGATGGGACCATCTTGGAGGACACCTCCTCATTTCGATATCTGAGAGTTTGGCTGGACCAGCACCTCAACTTCTCTGTGCAAATCAATACTATCCTGAAGAAACTGCACCCCAAGCTTGCTGCTCTGTACAGGAATCATAGTTGCATCCCACTGACTGCAAGGCACAAAATTGTCCAGAAGATGATACTCCCCATCTTTGACTACCGTGACATAGTCTATAGTGCTGCTCCAAAATCTTTTCTGACCAAATTGGACACTCTCTTTAAAGTCTTCTGCCACTTTGCTATTGACTCCCCTTCCCACTCTCACCACTGTGAACTCTATCGTGCTCTAACCTTCCTTCCACTATCTCACAGACGCATCTCTCACTGTGCCAAACTAACCTCCAAATACTGGTTCAGGGGGGCTCCCTTCCGATCTCTCATCCTCTCTCTACACTCCACCTCCCTCCACCTACTCTCTCAGATCAAATGACATCCATACCTTGACGGTCCCTCGTAGCTCCACCCTCATCAGTCAGACTGGTTTCACCCATCGTTTCCCTAAAATCTGGAATTCACTCCCCCCTGAAATACATCACTCCTCCTCCAACTACTCCCTTACCTCTACCCTACACAATTACCTTTCCTCAGCTGTTCCTGCTTTACCTTAACCCACCTTAATACCTATCCCCAGTTTCTGCCTTCCTACCATGACCCTCCTGGCAGGGTTCTCAACATCCTGAAGGGAGAAATCAGGAAATGGCTACCCCTTGTCCTCATATCCAGTTCTTGCCTCACCACCCTCTCTTCTCCACCTGCCCTTCTGGGTCACCAGTGTGCACAGCCTAACCCCATCCTTTTTACTCCAACAGTACTTGCATACTACCTCGAGCCTGCTCCTGGTACACTCATGCACTATAAATGGTTCTATCGCATTATTACTGTTTTGTACGTTCATATGTTCTTTTGTATGATTTTGGACATGTATTGTAATTTATCCAATGTTCCACTACTGTTTATTGTACAATACCTTGTGTTCCAACTGTTGCACAATCTTACAATGTAGTATTGTTTGTACTACCCACATACTATTGTAACTGATTATCCTTCATAACCCTATGTAACCCATCCCCCCAGGTCACACCATGAGATGAGAAACTTGTTGTTCAGTGTGCCCTCCTGGTGAAACATTTCAATAAATAAATAAATAAACAGCTGACACAGTGTCCACATTTGGGCACTGTTGTAACACTCCACGGACAGAATCAATGTCTGCACAACCGACACAGTTTCCACATTTGGGCAGTGCTGTAACACTCCACTGCCAGAATCAATGTCTGCACAACTGACACAGTGTCCACATCGGACAGTGCTGTAACACTCCACTGACAGAATCAACGTCTGCACAGCTGACACAGTGTCCACATCTGGGCAGTGCTGTAACACTCCACTAACAGAATCAAAGTCTGCACAGCTGACACAGTGTCCACATCCGGGCAATGCTTTAACACTCCACTGACAGAATCAATGTCTGCACAGCTGACACAGTGTCCACATCTGGGCAGTGCTGTATCACTCCATGGACAGAATCAATGTCTGCACAGCTGACACAGTGTCCACATCTGGGCAATGCTGTAATACTCCACTGACAGAATCAATGTCTGCACAGCTGACAAAGTGTCCACATCTGGGCAGTTCTGTAACACTCCATTGACAGAATCAATGTCTGCACAGCTGAAGCAGTGTCCACATCTGGGCAGTGCTGTAACACTCCACAGACAGAATCAATGTCTGCACAGCTAACACAGTGTTCATGTGACAATGTAAACACTACACTGGGAAACAAGAGGTTAACCTCTTGTTTGAGGCTGAGGAAATACAGGGAATGGAACATGAACAGGGAAGGGGGGGTTGCCTCCTCCGGTGTTGCTAATTAGAGGGATTGCTGAAAGGCAGAGAGAGAATCCAGCAAGGAGTTAGCTAGAAGCTGGAAATGTCTGCAGGGAGCAGAGAATCCAATGGAGAGAACCCTGCAAGATGGTGGGACGAATGTGAGACAGGGACCAGAGCTGAAAACCAAGGAACATGATTAAGTATTGGAGAGAGCCTTTGAGACAAAGTTGAAACCTGCTGCTGGGAATCAGACTATTTCTAGAGCAGAGAGTCCTGAGGTAAAGGACCAATCTAGCCAGCTGGCCCAAAAACAGTAAGTGGAATGTACTGCTGATAACAGCCTACAAATAAGGCAAAAAGAGAAAACTGTCTGTGTTTTATTTGTGACTGTGCATTTAAAACTGATTGCCCAAAACTGCTTGTTTTGTTTGAGACTATATATTGAACAAACTGCTGGTCCACATAGGTGGTGCAAATATTCCTTTGTCAAGTCAGCCTGAAATAAATGTTTTGTGTCAACCTTTCTGTTATCTGACCAGGCTGGAGAAGTTGAACTGACTGATTATGTTTTGGGTCCAAGCCATAGCCAAATGCCCAGTACCCACCACAAAAACCCAGGTGAGAGCCTTCTTAGGATTGGCAGGGTATTACCACCAGTTCATACCACACTTCTCTACCCTTGGCAGCCCCCTTACAGACCTCACCCAGAAATCTACCCCCCCGATAAGGTCAAATGGTCAGAAGAGTGTGACCAGGCCTTCACACAACTCAAAGCGACACTGTGCAGAGAGTCAGGGTTACACAGTCCTGACTTCAACAGGACCTTTATCCTGCAGATGGATGCCTCTGAAGTTGGGCTAGGAGCCATGCTTTCCCAAGAGTTTGAGGGGGAGGAACATCCTATCCTCTACCTCAGTCAAAAACTCTTTCCCCGGTAGAAAAACTATGCAGTGATAGAGAAAGAGTGTCTCGCAGTCAAGTGGGCTGTGGATGCCCCCTGTTACTACCTGCATGGTCGGTCATTTATTCTAGTCACAGATCTTGCCCCTCTGAGGTGGCTACAAGTGATGAAGGATGACAACCCCTGCATCCAGTCATTTTCCTTTATGGTACACCACCGGGTTGGAACCCAGAATGGAAATGTAGGCTTCCTGTCCCGGGAGGGGAATGGTCAAGGACCGACCAATTGTGCCTTTGCACAAAGGGGGGAGGTATGTGACAGTGTAAACACTACACTGGGAAACAAGAGGTTAACCTCTTGTTTGAGGCTGAGGACATGCAGGGAATGGAACATGAACAGGCAAGGGGGATGCCTCCTCAAGTGTTGCTAATTAGAGGGATTGCTGAAAGGAAGAGGGAATTCAGCAAGGAGTTAATTAGAAGCTGGAAACTGCTGCAGGGAGCGGATAATCCTATGGAGAGAACCCTGCAAGATGGTGGGTGGAATGTGAGACAGAAACCAGAGCAGAAAACCAAGGAGAATGATTAAGTATTGGAGAGAGCCTTTGGGACAGAGTTAAAACCTGCTGCTGGGAACCAGACCATTTCTAGAGCAGAGAGTCCTGAGGTAAAGGACCAGTCTAGCCAGTTGGGCCAAAAACAGTGAGCGGAATGTACTGCTGATAACAACCTACAAATAAGGCAAAAAGGGAAAACTGTCTGTGTTTTATTTGAGACTGTGCATTTAAAACTGCTGGCCCACAAACTGTTTGTTTTGTTTGAAACTATATATTGAACAAACTGTTGGTCCACATAGGTGGTGCAAAGATTCCTTTGTCAAGTCAGCCTGAAAGAACTGTTTTGTGTTAACCTTTATGTTGCCTGACCAGGCTGGAGAAGTTGAACTGACTATGTTTTTCTGGAGCAACAACTTATCTTTGAAGCAATAAAAGTACATTTTGTCCTGTGAACTTTAAACCCAGCGTGTTGCCTCATAGAAACATAGAATTTGACTGCAGATAAGGACTGCTTGGCCCACCCAGTCTGCCCATCTCCCTACCCAATGGATAAGCTGCAGATCCTAGTTAACCAACAGCCTACTTCTTCCTACCCCCACCCCCTAGAATTGCCTTATGACTGTCCCATGCATTCTTGAATTCCACTACTGTTTTTGACTCCACAACCTCCTCCAGCAGGCCGTTCCATGCATCCACAACCCTCTCTGTGAAAAAATACTTCCTTACATTACCTCTGAGCCACCCCATCTTCAAATTATGCCCCCTTGTTCTTGCACACCACTTTTTTCTGAGAGATGCTACCCTCTTGGACTTTGTTGATTCCCTTGAGGTACTTGAAAGTCTCTATCATGTCCCCCCTCTCCCTCTTTCTTCGAGGCTATACATATTAAGCTCCTTAAGTTTCTCTTCATGTGTCTTCCGGTGCAGACCCTGCACCATTTTAGTTGCCCTCCTCTGGACTGCCTCCATCCTGTTTATGTCTTTGCAGAGATTGGGTCTCCAGAACTGCACGCTGTACTCCAGATGGTGTCTCACTACCTGTCTATACAGAGGGATAACAACTCTCCATCTACCATAGGCCAGCTTGTCACAGTCCGCATCTGGGCAATGTTGTAACACTCCACGGACAAAATCAGTGTCTACACAGCTGACAGTCTCCACATCTGGGCAGTACTGCATCCCTTTCCTGTCAAAATAAATGTCTGCACCACTGACACAGTGTCCACATCTGGGCAGTGCTGTAACACTCCATGGATGGAATCAACGTCTGCACAGCTGACACAGTGTCCACATCTGGGCAGTGCTGTAACACTCCACGGACAGAATCAGTGTCTGCACAGTCTATGCAGTATCCATATTTGAGCAATACTGCACCCTTCTGCTGACTGAATCAACATCTGTACAACCCATGCAGTGTCTACATCTGGGCAGCAGAGCATTGTTGCTCTTCTTGGACTAAATCTAAGTCTGACAGCCCACACAGGGTTCATATCTGGTCAACACTCCAGGCTCCTACCATCTTTATGACAAAGTGGGCTTGGCATAAGAACAAAATTAAGAAAATAAAGAAAATGTATTCCATATACATACATGGTAATATACAAACTATATTTATAAAATAGGTGTGGAATATCCTGTACTGTGATTGGTGGGATCTGATCACATGACTATGGTAAAAACATAAAGAATACTAGATGGTCAACTATGCACAAACAGTTGTGCCATGGAGGGGTTCTGATTCCCATTGACGGTATGTGGGAATCAGAACCCCAAGGTGGTAGAACACAGGTTCTGCATGAAATTGCTCATCCTGTATTTTTTGTGTATATAGTGTTTGTTCTTCCTGTTGTTGCTGTTGCAACATTTGTTGCTTACTCCTCCCATGTGCAGCTTAACCTTGTTTATGTGTGAACTGCCTTGTCATCAAGTCTCTGAACTCCCGCCCTCCCTTTGGGGTTACCTGACTCAGTGTTGTATGAATTGTGTGTGTGGTGGCTCTTTTGGTTTCAAAACAAAACTGACTCATGCAGTTTCTAGAGGTTTCAGAATGCTGTTATACCACAGAGGGGTACAATCACATTCCATGACCTCTGAACTGTGGTACAACAGCATTTTGAAAGGGATGGAATTCTATACAGAACATAGAGGATAAATGTATAGTCTTATATCTATAAGCGTATGTATTCATTGAGAGGTTGTTGTGGCAACCATTTGAACCTCGAGAGTGCAACTCAAGAGGTTCAGTGCCACGGCAACCTCAAGATGAAAACATACACCTGCCATAGACAGTAGACCATACATTATCTTTTATAGTGTATGGTCCACTATCAAAAGTTAAAAGAATCCTTTAAAGGGCTGGCCTGATGGCATAGAGGGCTGAGGTGCTGGACACCTTACCTTTCACCACGCCGATGACCCATGTTCGGGAGTGAGTGCAGGCTGTCAAAGGTCAGTACAAGGGGAAGGGTGCAGAGCAGGATGAGCTGCCATCAGGCAGATCTTCTCTCTGGGGAGAGAGCCTGATCTCCATCGGCACTAGACTGCTTCATGGTGGAGGCCAGGGGGCAGTGCAGCCAAGGGAAGTCAGGAGCACTAGGCCAATGGGGTGGGAGGATGGAGCCATCACTGGAGCAAGAGGGTGCATGTGCACCTCCACGTGCATGTGCATCTTGGTCTGGGGCCTCGGGGTAATCGGGAGAAAAAAACAGGAAAAAGTCAGTGGCCACTACAGGATGATGCCTCTGGGCTGGCTCCTGGGGATCCGCTGGGGCACACATAGCGTAACAAGACCCCGAACAACCCCGAAAGACCGGTAGGGTGGCGGACAGTAGCAGCGGCCTGATGAAGGAGCATAAACACCTCTATGGGAAAAAAAAGAATCCTTTAGAGTATTTGAGAACCCTACTTTGTTTTTATTTTTCTAATGTGCTGCTCTGCTTCAAGGAGGCAGTGTAGCGCAGTGGTTTAAGGCTCTGAGCTACAAACCTGGAGACCTAAGTTTGAATCTCACAGCCCCCATTTGCATACTGAGTGACCCTGAGCAAGTCACCTAACTTCCTTGTGCTCCCAGGTCACACCTGTAAACAAGCTTTCAGCTTATTGTCTCTCTCCTAGTAAAATAAATATTCACCGCCACAGTTGTTTCCTGGTAGTGCAACTTGCTAATGCGTTTGATGTTGTTATGCTGTAGTAGCCATGTAGCTGGTGCAGCATAACAGCTACGATGTTATAGCTACTACAGCATCATGACTCCATTCTAGTTATGGATTTTTATCCATAATGACATTCCACCATACACTATAATGCTCTATCATATACTGGAACACAAGTACTTTTTGTATTACGTCTTTCATAAAAATTGTATCAGAAAACGCTTCACAGTGAAACAAAAAAAACAAGAAGTAAAATGAAAAGGAATTTAGGGAGTACAATTATTCAACAATATAAAAATGTAAACATTACATGGACATTTTTAGTTAGTGTGTACAGTATTTGAAAACAGGTAGTTTCATGTCAGTCAGACAGGGAATTATCAAATTTTTCAAGTAAAACATATTCAGTTTAATACATAAGGACATACAGAACTGAGATGAGAGACAGAGAGAGAGAGAGAAGCGGTGGGTGCTGCTGCCCACCAATGACGGGGTTCTGGGTGGCTGGGGCCTCTGTGGGTGGGTGGGTGGGGGGTACCATTGGACCACCAGGTAGCTGTCAGTATGTACTATGACCCTCAATCAGGCTTTCAGGGTGGGTTTCACTCTACCACCAGGGTTCTAATCCATTACACTAAGCCCACGATCAGGTATAGGATATCTATTCAGCTGACGACTGCCTGCAATCGGGCATACAGAGGGAGGTCCACTTGACCACCAGGATATATCTTTTCATTACAGATGCCCATGATCAGGCAGTGGGGAATCCACTAGACTACCAGTTTTTTTATCTTCATCGCTGATGCCCGCAATCAGGCTTACGGGGTGGGGGGTCCGCTGAGCTACCAGGGGGTCTGGGTGCTTATGGACGGTGTTCCTGCCCACCCATGGCTGGCGGCTGTTGTGTTGCGCCTTGCAATACAGCTGCCCACCCGTGGGTGGCCATCTTTTGAGCCTAACTTTTACAGCTCAACTTTGAGCACCAGTGTGCGGCACATGCAGGGGTTGCACCAGCATATGTGCCGCACATCCCTGGCTGAATATTGGGATGTGCCGCATATGCATGGGCACGCCCCCTGCATCTGCACCGCATA